>OZ018328.1:147543323-148743323 GCA_963969495.1 Ceratothoa steindachneri
CAAAGATGATCTTTCTCCTAAAACCATAAAAACCCAAAACAGAAATAAGCAGCTACATACCTAAATGCAGAAACGTTCAGTCTTACCATTGGGCAAAGAAAAACTGCAGACGTACGGGTACGGGGAGAATACTACCCATACTCTCAAGACGGTCGTGTCCTTCGACTAAAAATCATGACAAGAGAAGCACATAGTAATGAGAAATTTATGAAGGCCAAGAGGAATTTACGCTACCTATGCTGAATCAAGGCATTCTCTTCAAGATATAAAAGAAAATTGTACATGGCCTGGATAAGACCTTTTCTACTCTACCCTGTCATTCCCTACACTTAGCAAGTAAAACTCAACTAAAGAAGGCACAAGTGGTACAGAACACAAGCGTTGCGACTTAATTCGAATACCACTCTTTGGGACTGCATTCCATCAAGAATATTGCAAAATGTTGCAGAAGTTGAGCCAATAAACGTAACCATACATGAGAGAGCAAAAGTAATATGAAGGAATTTGATTCATACGTCCAAGATAGAATACTGCGAGATATTAGAATACTAGATTTCGAACTCCAGAACAGACACTATCGAAGAGGATTTTACAGCAGCCAATTGCATCCACAGGAGGATGTTGAACCAATATATAGGTCAGTACACAACAGCAAAACATAATTTCAAAAACAGGACAACCAGTAAAAAGAATATGCATATATAACTGTGTGCATATGTACATACTCGTATATATGCGAACATGAATTAACCTAAGAGAAAAAAAGATACGTAGTGGATAAAATAGATAACGCCAATATAAGAAAATTCATCTCAAATTAACAAAAACAAATAAATAAATAAAAAGTTCCGAAGTGGACAAGAAAAAGAAAAATATCGGTAGTGGAAAGACAAAAAATTAAACGTAATAACATTGAAATAAAGAATAAGGGCTCACGTGAAGAAATTGTCAGACATGCTGGCAAGTAGTAATGCGGATTAAATACTGCGTCTTCCCCCCTCCCCCCACTCACCCTTACTGAAATGCTGAGTCTCCTCGACACCCCCCCCCCAATATTTTGGTCGTAACATTTTTTTAAAGGAATTAGGGTCTACACACACACATACACACTGGAGCCTTTTAAGGAATTAAAGTCTACACACACACGCACACACATACAGTGGGTTAGATTAGGAGTAAAATTGCGCCCCCTCCACTCCTAGCATTGTTCACTACCAGCCTTGGTTACATGCAGGGGTTTTCTCGTTTCATTTTGAAAATAATTAGTACGTTTAAGGATGCGAATGCTAGCTATCGGAATATTAATCTAAAAAATACTAGTCTAGACATTTCTATCATATATAGCATCGACAGTTGTAGCAGACAAAGATCGCTTCAGCGACCTTTTAGAAGGAATTAGAGTCTACACACACACACACACACACACACACACACACACACATATATATATATATATATACATACACACGCACACGTCCATACATTGGGGCAAATCATGCCATCGTTCTGGGTCATTTGGTGATAAAACTACACATTAGGAGAAGACATTAAAATAATTAAAAATGTTGAATGACTCACGCGTGTTTACAGGATTAAGAGCTCAGAAAGGACATGTCTTGGAGCTCTATTCTTCTCCCTATTCCAAAATACAACGCCCTATCTAGAGTGCGCTCGCTATCTAGGGAAGAAGGCCATTTCCGCCGGATTCGATAACGTTCTAGATATTACTAATGGAAAGACCGCAAAGCAAGCTTTGAAAAATCAGCTGGGAAGGGCGAAAAGTACTATTACTAAAGATACTAGATAATATATTAGAAGAAGGTTAAAGTCTCAGAGTGTTAATGAGAGGAATAACTCATACACGTATAAAAATGAATGCGCTTCATCCAGCAAGCTATATCTGTTCGAAGACAGAACTCTATATTTTCACCGTTCCACCGACTTAAACTAACATCGTTGAGAGCAATTATCAGTCTAACTCGCCACTTAGCAATATCTTTTCAGATCTTACCCCATTTGAATATTATGTATCTGGTAGCGGACAGGATTAGATAGATCCGAATCACGTTTATCTTTATATTAAAGCAAGAATTGTGAAGTCAGATGGAAGCGAACTTAAAGACGGCGAGAATATTTTTCCGGAAAATAATATTCTTCACACTTTGTTCAGTAATGTTGACATTTATTTAAATGAAACATCTGTGAATTCCATTGGAAATAATTACCCTTAGCGTGCATATTTAGAGACCCTGTTGAATTATACTGAAAAATAAAAATCTACATTTCTTTCCACTGCAGGGTATTGGTCTAGTAAAGAACGTATAAAAGAGAAATATAGCAGATCGAAGAAAAAACTAATTGATGTATATGGAAAACTACACGCCGATTTCTTCTTGCAACATAAGCTGTTGATGAATGGAGTCTCACTAAAATAAAAGTTATCCAGAGCACCACATTCATTTACACTATTTAGAAAACAGACCGATTTTCAAGCTAAAATAGAATTATTAGTGAGGTTGCTTTACCTAGGAAAAGTCCGCCTTTCAGCATCAACTCATTTGGAGATGGAAAATAGGTTGCTTACACCAAACGCTAAGTACATTATCACACAAGTTCGTATGGGAAATTTTACAATTGTGAATGGAATATCAATGAAGAGTGTGAATAATACCTACGAGGATGGTAGTTGGCATGATTGATCATTCGGCATTTTCTGGTAGCAATGATGCATCACCTTTTGAATTTAAACCTTATAATGTGAATCGTGTCACTATCTATATAAACGGGAATGAAGTTGTTAGACCATTTGAATTAGACTATTCAGACGATGCATATCCAGTTGCTTCAAGGGCTTTTTACTCGTTATATAACGGAATAGGGGGTATTGGAGGTGGGCAGAGTATTGGACTTACGTATGAATAGCTTCTAAAAAATAAAAATATTTATTGTATTAACCTAAATCAGGATAAGAGTACTACTTGTTTTGGTGAATGCTGCAATCCTATAAACAGGGTACATTATCAATACAGTTATAGTTTAGATCTCCATTAATATACCCAGTTTCCCTTGTTATATATACAAAGTTTCAGTCTGTTATTGAGATAGATAAGTCTAGAAACGTACTAGTTTATTCTTAATAAAATGAATGCAATAGCAATAAAAGAACTATTGTATCGAAATGAAATTACAAAGCGAGTTTTTCATAGCTGTTTTGCGAGAGACGCTCAATTATTTCAACCTTTAAAACTGCGAGCAGCTTATATACAGAGGGGCGGTCAATAAGTTTTGCAATTCGGATATAAGGAAACAAGATATGAGGAAAAGTGTTTTATTATTTTTTTAATATAAGTACCCTCGACTTCAATGCACTTGCGCCACTTGTCCCTGAGGCTTCGAATTCCCGACAACCAGAAATCTCCCGACTGCTGTTCAATCCACTCCTGGACGGCGAGCTGGACATCTTAATCCTCCCCAAACCGGCGTACACGCAGTGCAGCCTTGAGCTGACGGAATAAAATGTAGTCGCTAGGGGCCAGATCTGGACTGTAGGGAGGATGGTTGAGCTCCTCGAATCCGCACTCGTGCAGGGAAGCTTTTGCAACTCTGGCCTTGTGGACTTTGACGACGTTGAAGTCGATCATGGGGCGTGAGGTTTCTACGGACCCAACGGGCAGAGACCTTGGTCATGGCCAAATTGTCGTGGATGATGTTGATAACACTTCCATGTGATATTCCAAGTTCTCGCTCGATTTCTTCGACCTTCACCCGTCGATTTTAGAGGATCTTCCTCTCCACAGGGGCCACATTGTCCTCGTTGGTCACGTCTGACGGGCGTCCTGGATGGGGGCCATCTTCAAGGAACTCACGACCATGGCAGAACTCTCTATTCCAGCAAGCAATGGTTGCATAGGAAGGGGCGGTGTCGGTGTATACTGCAACCATACGTTCATGGATCTCTTTTGCATTCTTGCCTTCCTTGGTAAAAAAATTGATCATTGCGAGGTGCTCAACCTTCTCGATTGTTGAAAAATTTGTGACTGACGATCTGCGATCAGCTACTGCTTCTTAAATCTACGAGGTAGGAGCGTGCGGCTGCAGGTCCTGACTTGTCATAACTTTTCCTACCCCCCCCCCCCCCAAACAGTCATCCCCCTTCCTCTGTTTTGCCCTAACGATTCGCAAAACTTATTGAGCGCCCCTCGTAGTTAATCTGGACAGCAGGCAACGACCTGGTTCGCATTGGATCGCTTTTTTTGTTAAAAAAAAGTCTGTATTATTTAGACAGCCTATGTGTAGGGTTCCAGAATGATGTTTATATTCGTAAAACTTAGCAAAAATGAATAAAATTATTATCGTCAATCTATTCAAACTTCAGAGTTACCTTTCAAACTCATGTGGCTTGTTTTGTGTCTGTTTCATTCATCAGATGACAAACGGTAAATCATATCGATCTTTTATTGGGCAATTTTACTTATATAATGATCAAAGAAACAAAGAAATCGTTGTAAAGAATACTTTTAATATAATATAAAGAAACAAATTGATACTGTGCACTCAATAAAATTAATTGTTTGAAAATATGTAATTGTGTAGCCTATCAACTCAATTTTATTTATTATGTACCATTAGATAATATGGTTAGTATCAATTAAATATTTTTCGATTTAGTCATCTGTATTAAATGTATGCATATTTGAATTACAATGTTAAATAAAATATTATAACAACTTGACTTTTTTAAACAAGTTATAAAAGGAAAATCACTTACTTTGTGAACGACATTGTCAACTGTGAAAGGGTAAAATGTTCGAGAAAGTCAGATATCTCGCACATAAACTCCATTGATCTTCTGTTAATGACTCCATATTCTTATGTTTACTTAAAAGTTCCTAATCAAAAAGGAAATGTCTTCTTCCCAGCAAAAGCTATGAAGTACAATGTTAAGAGAGTTTTTTCGAATTGGTTTATATATATCTACAGATGGAGTTTTAGGACTATAAATAAATAAAAGGTGGGGAAGGGTCCATTAAAGAGAGAAGAGATCTTTGCTGATATGTTAAATACGGTCTAGACATTCATAATATTTAGATTACAGGCATGATTTGTACAATGTATGTGTGTGTGCGTGTATATGTGTGTGTAGACTCTAATTCCGTCAAAAAGCTCGCTGAATCGATCTTTGTATGTGTAGGGCAATCGACCCTCTCCCTTCTCTCCCAGTTGAGACACGGGACGTTGACCGCAAAAACATCCGGGCCAGACACTTTGGGTTAATCTCGTAACCACAGCCCCTCACCACTCGTCGCTATGAAAAACTGAACGGGTTTAAACTGCAAGATCTCCCCTACGAGTGTATATTCAATTTCACCTCAAGTACGAAATTGGAGACGCGTTTCTCTCAAGCTCGAAGGCAAGCTGGACCAGAAGTAAGACTTGCTGAGAAAAACCATTGGAGTAAGAACCTTAGTGCGGCCCGTCCACAAGCCCTCCCCCCTACATCTACCCCAGTGGGGTGACGAGGTATAAATAACAAACCCTTGGGAAAAATGAGGTAGAATCCATGAGTCAACCAGGCTAGGAATTCCCCTGCAAGGGAGGCCGGACTACCAAGGGGACTAAGAAGTAGCTCATCCTCGAGCTAGTCCCTGGTTATCAAACGGAACTTTAAGTTAACTTGTTCAAGTTCAACTTATTCTCGTCAGAGACCCCCCCACTATCCTCGCCCTTGAAGAAGACACCCCCCCCAAGTACAGTCCTCGTCATTGAAGAAGACCTCATCCCCGAGTACACTCCACGCCCTTGACGAATTCCGAAAAAAAGAAGAAAAAGCTCTCCCTTGAACCCGTTAACCGGTGGGAACACCAAGCTCTAAGTTAACTTGGTTTAAGAACCAAGTTCAACTGACTCTCGTCTGGTAGAGCACAGAGCACCGTGATACTCCTCGCCCTTGAGGAATTAAGAAACGAAGAAGAAGAAGCTCCTCCTCGAGCCCGTTTCCCGGTTGTCACACCGTACTATAAGTTAACTTGGTTTAAGAACCAAGTTCAACTTACTCTCGTCAGTGAGACCCCTCCTATCCTGGTGCATCCTAAAGCACAGGGATAGTCATCGCCCTTGGAGAAGACCCCCAGAGTACTCTCCTCGCCCTTGAAGAACTCCCCCCCCCCACACTATCCTGATGTAGCACAAATCACCGTGATAGTCCTCGCCTTTGAGGACTTCTGAAACGAAGAAGAAAAAGCTCCTCCTCGAGCCCGTTACCCGATGGTCACACCAAACTCTAAGTTAACTTGGTTTAAGAACCAAGTTCAACTTACTCTCGTCAGAGAGACCCCGCTATAGCGGGAGAGGGAGCGTTAGCCCTTGGATAACACTTCCAAACGGGTTCTGCTCATTTCTTCAAAAATACTCTCCGCTTCTAGGAGGGGGTTATATAGCGTACGAGAAGTGCAGGCGAGCGACTGAAAAGCTTCGTTTGAATGAGTCTTCTTTTGAGACTCAGGATGGCCGAGCGGATTCGCCGCTGGCTAACAGTGGTCCAGCGACGCGAGAAGCTGTTCGCAACTCGCCTACGCTATTATTTTTTTCTTTGCCCGTTTCCTATTTCCTTCTATCTACACCGCCTATCCTGCCACACTCGCCAAAGTCCATTGTGACTGCCAAGTCATCCCGTCTGCCACCAATCATCTGGTCGAGGCACGCGTCAAAGAACCCACCGGATTCCTGAGTTGTCTTGGCTCATTGAGTTCAAGGTCAGACTCAAACCCGTCACCAGAGGGATCAAGGTATTTAAACTCCAGTAGAGACAATTATCCTATTTCTTTTATATTGAAGTTATTATTGTGTATTTAAATTCGTAGTATTTCTGTGGTTTATGTTTATTTTGTTTTGGTGTTTTAATTAAAGTTTTAGTTTGTTTTAACAATTTTGTTTATTCTTCCTCGAATCGCTACGTTGGAACAGGGAACCTTTAAAGTTTAAAGAATTCAAGACCCTAGATAATAATAATAAAATCATATATATATCACTCTTAGAGAGATTTAACGTTAATCAAGGAGTAGTACGTAAACAACCGATACGTACGAACATCCTTCCATCACTCGGTCCTTCCATATACGAACGACATTAAATGTTTAGTGTCAAGGTGTGGGGTCCTACCTATACCACGACATTTAAATGTTTGACAGTATGCTACTGTCGATGCTATATATGATAGAAATGTCTAGACATTAGTATTTTTTAGATAAATATTCCGATAGCTAGCATTCGCATCAGTAAACATACTAATTATTTTCAAAATGAAACGAGAAAACACCTGCATGTAACCAAGGCTGGTAGTGACCAATGGTAGGGGGGGCGGTGCCATTTTACTCCTAACCTAACCCACTGTATGTGTGTGCGTGTGTGTGTGTGTAGACTCTAATTCCTTAGAAAGCTCCACTGTATATATATATATATATATATATATATATATATATATATATATATATATATATATATATATATATATATATGAGGAATTAAACCACATTCTCCGAAGACAATTTAATTCAGAACAGTTGAAAAAGGGTGTGAGATACACCGAAACTGTTCTGAATTAAATTGTCTTTGGAGAATGTGGTTCAATTCCTCATCTTTTCTTGCGATATTGCATTAATTTTCATCATATATATATATATATATATATATATATATATATATATATATATATATATATATATATATATGTGTGTGTGTGTGTGTATCTGTGTAGACTAATTCCTTCTAAAAAAAGGTCACTAACCAAAGTATTGGTGGGTGAGGGGGGGACTCACTATTCACCATAACGGTGGGGGGGAGGGCATTTAAGTAAGGGTGGGTGGGGGGTGGAGACTCGGTATTTACCCTGAATTGCAATTATCGATAGGGAGAAATCAAAAGCTTTTTCTTATAAGGCTATACGTTGGCTTATGTTTGGAGAATATGTTAGATGAATCCCAATTTTCCATGCAAGAAACGGTGGTGAGCGAAGTCTTTCTGTTTGTGGAAGATTATTTTTCCCTGACGGGTTTCACCATCAGGAGGAGGAACCGTGTTTCTCTTTAATGGATGTCATTGGCATGGGTATCAAAAAGAGAAATGTAATCTCAAACAAAATGTTTCCATTGGTGGACGTGGGTCGTTGGACCATTCCTACCACACAATAGAGAGTGATCGAATTCTTCGTAGTAAATATCAAGTAATCATTATCTGGGAGTGTGAATTTGAAACCATGATACAAACCATTCCAGGACGACGTGAGGTAGTTAATAGAATTTCCGCCGATGTAGTGAATGGTGTATTAAATGTGGGAAGTGCACTTTTTGGCGGCAGATGTAATCCATTTATGCTATACTACTCACTAACCTAAGGTGTCAAAATACATTATGTCAATTTTTGCTCCTTATATCTGTACTGCATGAAAACAATTCATACCCCGTAGGATCACCTCGGCGTTGCGTATATGTGCGAGAAATTCCGTTTATTCAAGAATTTACCGATGGTATGAATGAAGCATATTTCGGTAACGTGAAAGTTGATGTTCTCCCTCCTGATGATCTGTATTTTCCAGTTCTTCCTCAATCCATAGATGGTAAATCTACTTTCATACTTGGTACCACATGCGCTCAGCAAAGCTCACGCGAGTGTCATCACTCTGCGGAGTGTACACCACCTGAACTAAAACTTGCCATGGGAAAGAAGTATAAGATCTAGAAAATTGACGAGTTTTGTGGAGTTTGAAAAGAGAGATGGTTTGTTTGCAGACTATATAAAAACATTCTAGAAGAAAAATAAGAAGCTTCTAGATTCCAGCGAGGAGTGGTTAGAGAAAAGAAAAAAAAAAACATGTGAATCAGTCTGAAGGGATAAACAAAAATAGATATCGAAATGAATCCTGGAAAGTGTTTTAGAGCAAAGCTCTGTCTAAACAGGTAAGGAATTCTTCCTACGAATAGTTTTTTTCTGCAATATTACCACATTGTACAACGAATATGAAGTCAATAATTTCTAAAACTTGAAGGCCATAATGGTAATAATAATAATGATAAAAACTTGAGTTCGATAATGATAATAATAATAATAACTTTAAGTGGACAATAATAATAATCATAATGCAAAAAACCCACCCCATTAATCCTGATCCTATTTTCTTCCTTATATAGTCTATGGAGAAAATTCGCTCAGAGGAATCGCGGTATGAAAACGGTCATCTTTGCTTCTGATAATGATGTAATCGAGCTGATCAGGAACGACAACTTCCTTGTGAAGTCTTTGGATGTGGTTGGCAATGCATACATCACGAAAGCTGAGAATGCTGAACATGTAGAAGTTGAGTCACACGTAACGAATCTAACAATTGTAGCATTCACAACCGCCTCTGCTTGAATCAAGCTTTATGGCCTCCTAGACTCGTTGGGTGAACGTTTGTTGTACTGTGACATAGACAGTGCCATCTTCATTGCTAGAAAAGATCACCCAGAACCTCGACTTGGAGAATTCCTCGGTTATCTCACCGATGAGATAAAAGATGTGTACGGTACCGAGGCGTATGGAGATTCATTCGGCTCAAGGGTTCCCAAATCCTATTCGGTACGTATCCAAACGACTAAAGGATTAACCATTAACACTCAGACGAAGGATATAATAACTTACGATACTATGAAACGCCTAGTTGGAGCCGATGATGATAGTCACATTTATGTATAATTTATGGGTTTCAGGGCCGACGAATATGGTGGAGTGAAAGAAGTGGGAGAGATAAAGATTTTGAGATAATCTTTCGTAAGCGCATTGAAATCCCAGGGAATTTTCGAACCATACCTTTGGGTATCAAAGGGATCTTATATGATATTTAAAAAGTTAATATCCAATGAATCCCTGTCAGCTATTATTAGCTCTTTATGTATATATATTTTTATTCATTAACAATATTTTCTGATTAATATGAATAAAATAAAGATGAAATATTAAAAAAATTGCGTTTAACTACCGATGTTTTAATTGTCTACAAAAAACATTCTCTTGAACTTGTAAGAATGAGAATTCATTCATCCTTGCCTCTTCAATTTTAGTTTTTATCATATCAGTGAGCTGATGGGAATACCATGAGAGAAACCGAAATAACGGGTTTTGTGTCAACTATAGCAATGTTCACTACTTTCTCACCATCATTAACCACGTTAGAATGCAATATGCAGAAAAACATCCACCCATGTATTGTGACGCTCGGATAGTCTTCCGACAAAGAAAAACTCATTTATAACTTGTTTTTGAATTTTTCACCGATGATTAAATCTTCTAAATCCCAAAACTGGAGATGTATAAGAACTTCTTTCCTGTTATTGTAGTTGAAAGGTAGTTGGACTGACCAACTATACAGAAATTCAATCCGATCAATTGGGTGTTCATGAATAAGTCGACGAACATGATCGAAGAAATCAACCGTAGATGAATAGTCTGGGCTAAATTTATAATCTGATCCACACACATCTTCGCTGGTAAGATATTTACCAAGTCTGGGTGTGATACCGTATGGGTGGAGGATCATCTTAGAACGTGTGACATACAGAGATATTTAACAACAAAGGATTTTCAGGATGGCAACTAGACGGACTAATTAAGAAATTGAAAAAAAGTTATGTGGCAACTCCACTGTTGATGGGCAGAATAATACATGATAAATCAGCTGAATGTAGTCTTTATCTCCCCTCTAGCGATTTGCTCCAGTGTGTGCACTAAATATCGCTTGTTTTTTCCTGCATTTGACCAAGGCTGGTAGTGACCAATGCTATGGGAGGGGGCCATTTTACTCTTAACCTAACCCAATGTGTGTGTGGGGGGGAGGGAGGGGGTAGACTTTAATTCCTTAGAAAGCTCCAGTGTATATGTGTGTGTGTAGACTTCAATTCCTTCGACAAAAGTTCACTTACCAAAGTATTTGAGGGGTGAGGGGCGGAGACTCGGTATTCAGCCTAACGGGGGGTGGGGTGTTCAAAGAGATTCAGCCTCCACAGTAAGGCGTTGGGGTAGTAGACTCGATATTTACCCAGCATTACTACTCTGGCACACACAATCTTCTACTAAAATAACATTTTTTCTACCTAAACCCTCTCTTACTATAATACACCCATTTTTTTCCTATCTTTGAAGTTCTTTGATCTTTGAGCTCTCATTGAGGCCTTGTTTTTGACGTACATACTTTCTTGTATGTCTGCCCCCTTGTCCAGATCTCACCGGTTAGGATAAAACAATCAGGTCTTTTAAAAGACCAACCGTCCTAAGACAAAGTTCGGTCTTATGACCCGACGTCCTTTTTAGGACTTTTACAGAGGAGAGATATTGAAACCTCAGGGAACTAGCGCTCTCTTGAGAGCCCTCTTGAGATTCCCCTCATTCAATTGTTTTTATTTTTCAACGTATTAACCCATTATAAAATTTTATAAAATTACAAAATGCTCATTTTGGAGGTACTTTTGAGTCATATTCGATTCTACAATGTGGACCCAAAAACTACAAATGGACACAGTAGCACTGTTTTTACTGATATTTTCTGCCTTATAAAAGAAAGGCTGATTTTGAAAAAAAATCCCTGTTCTACTATTGTTCAAATATGTTGCTATAGCACCCGAGAGGGTAAGAAGAGGATTCGTTACAAAATATTCCAGAGCTTTTATAGGATGATTAAAAATGCTAATTGACGCAGAATTTGCATTAAATTAACATTACTCCCACTTCTTGAAAACATATATTGCACCGCATACTCGAGATTAGGACATACGAAGGATTTATAAATAGGCAGAATGAAATCTCCCGACTTAAAAATGAGATGTGGGAGTAATGTAACGAACGACCCATTGCTTTAACACAGATGTCTTCAGAAATTTAGCTCCTGTCTTCTTTTATAAACTGAACAGCTAGAATTTGTCCGTTCATTTGGTAATTCGCTTTTAAACTTTCGCATCTTAAGTGCATAACATGACTTTACGTATGTTAAAATTCATCTGCTATTTATCTGTCCACTCTATAGTTTTAGTTAGCTGGGAATCAATGTACGTTTCCACATCCAAGTAAAACCAGATCTGCTTCCCATCCTCATGTCATCTTCAAATTTTGACATTTTAGCTATTAAACTTTTATCAAAGTCTCAATGCGTACAAGGCCAAATATATATCCTTGATTCATTCTACTAGTAACTGTGGCCAAGTCCGAATTAGCTTCATTTACAATAACCTGCTGTGAACGATTTGAGAGACAATTTTCAATCCACATAAAGAACAATTTTTCCGCTTATTCCGTGCGATTTAAATTTACGTAACAGCCTCTTAGGTGGAACAGTATAAAAGGCATTTGGAAATTCTTAATAGGCAATATCCACTTCCCTTTACTCATCGCGGATAGAAATAATTTTATGAAAATTTCAAATGTGTTCGCTGAAATCCATGTTCAATCCCTTTTATTAAATTACTTGAATGGATATGACCCACTTTCTTATTACTAAAATTGGAGTGAGTACACACAATCAGGCACATATTCTTTTGATCGTTTAATCTTATTTGTACATATAGTCATTCCCTCTCACTTACTCGTGTGTCGGATATAATTTGTTGGTCTCCCAAATCGATTCTTTCGTTTTGTTTGAATCACTATGACTAAAACTGAACAGTAAAAACACGAATTGCTCCTTTAATATCTTTGCCATGAATTCAGGATTGTCAGTGAAAAGGCTATTTCTCCTCTAAATCGGTCACCTAGCCTCTTTTAGACGTTTTTTTTTACAGTTAAAATGACTATAGAAACAGTTATGCTCATGTCTGGAATTTTATGCAAGGACTTTATCGTGAATTATTCTTTATCGCTTTTCTTACTTTCCCTTTAGCAACTCAACGTCACTTTTTGATGTTAATAGTATATCTTCGCTCCTATTGGCATTTCTCAATGACGAAGTTAGAAGAAGAAGAATCGATATACTTACATTCCTTTCCTCAATGGAAGCAGCTTTTGGCGGATGGAGCGGAATTCGGGTCGGTCCTCCGGGTTTTCGGCCCAACACTCCGCCAAGCAGTTCCTGACGCACTCCAGGCAGTTGTCGAGTGAGGACACCGGGGGCCTGGGATGAAGAGGAAAAACCATAGAACTCCCTACCGATAGAATATTATAGAAACCGACCCGATAAACGCTTAACAAGGGACTCGACAATTTCGTTTTCTTCTTTTCAAAAGAAGATGGAAACCTCGGGAAGTCCTCCCAAAGTTAAAAGAAGTTGCATTTTGATCCGCTCAATTATTGCGAAAGATATCTCATGCTAAAAACGGAATTGATTGCGGAGACTTATGCCCTTGGTAGAGGACGCCAGATGACTCTTTAAAAAAAATCGTGTTAATAAATTGCCTAAGGCTTCAACAATAGTCATCGTAGCAATAGGTTTAAGCTGGATAAATTTAGGTTTAGGGGACAGACTGGTAGAAATTATTTTATAAATCGAGTGGTCAATAAATGGAATAGACTCACTAGTCATGTGGATATATTTAGGGATGAGGATGCTAGGTGGGACTAAACTTTGGGATGGGAACAGAAGCTGCCTCATATTAGCCTTTTATAACTCCTCCATTCCTATGTTCTTATAGTCGGAAAGAATAAAAAAAATTGGGACTTCAAAGATATATTAGATCCAGATATTAAATTGCATTCATGGGGCTCAGTAAAATGGCCCTTTTTCGCTTATTAGGGGAAGTGTTTATAAGATTTGCGCCCTCCCCAGGTAAAAAGTTCCTTTATATTCTTATTTTACTACTTAGCCTGTGATACCCTTTCTAAACAAGTAGAAAGATAAGCTGACTACTCCTTGATATAATTAGAGATTGAAATTGCTTTAGAGAGACCCACCTAAAGGGCTCTTGCGCTTTCAAAGGTCCGAGCTTGACTTTGTCCACAATCGTTGATGGGGGAAGATCTAGCGCGCCGTAGGGGCCATTTCGTGCGTGCAGCTGAAATAAAGAGAATTGGCACTCAAGAACTACGATGATGATTGCGTATTTATGAAGGTCTTATTGTTTAAGGGTTATCTATTTTCTGAAGAATTGCAGCCCCTCAATTTCTCCAAGGCCACACGTAGTCTCCTCTTTATACGTAGTTTTTGAAAAAATTTACATCTCGTTAATTCACCATCTTTAAAAATTAATTCTCACAAACTTTCTGGTCTAGATGCCATCGTTAATTTTCTCTGTTTCCTTTGTATTAGCTGAAAAGAGCCGACGTAAGGTTCAAACGGAGGTTGTTAGATCAGAAGTTAATGACGCTAACAAATTCGCCATTTTGGCATACACGGATAGGAAAGAATTAGCAGTGAAAAAGAAAAGAAAAGGTAGGGGGGGAGGGAACATTATCCCAGAAGAAATTCGTACACAGAACTCTGATGTAAGAACTTGAATACCATTGGCGGATGGGAGGGGGCGGGGAGATTCTGACCTCATAGAGAATGATGGCAAAAGAGAAGACGTCTCCCTTCTGAGTTCCGCGGATCGAACGGTCACGCAGGAGTTCGGGCGCCCGGTACAACAGATCTGCTGGGGAAGAGCTATTTATTTTTATTGTTATTTATTATTATTAATTAAAATATGTAAGAAATAAACAAAGATAAACTAGACGTTTGTGAAGAGTGGTTTGTAAAGAAAGTGGAGAAGTTAGAAAAAGTTAAGATGCGTGGAAAAATCCAGCCCAGCCCTAACTTATGGAGGTAAGTAATTCTGATGCAGTTTCGTTTACTCTTGGGATTTTTTTTAACTCGTATCGTTGTCCTTTTCATTTATTGTTTATTATCATTTAGTTTTCTGATCTTTCTTTTCTTTTCATTATCACTATGAGATAGATTCGGTTAAGGTGGGAAGAGGACATTACCCCTTCTCCAAAGGGAGAGCTTTGCATGGCTCCCTGGTGAGATTACCTCATGAAACAAGTTAAGACCGATTGAGCATGATTAGTCATTGGAATGGTAATTTTTGAGTAAGGTTGATTTTCAAGGTGGTTTCAATGTGCTACAGTGGCCCTTGGTAGGGATCCCAAAGTGAACTATAGTTCCAGGCAGAGCGAATCGGTGGCAAACATCTTCCCAAATCACATCGCGTGAAATCCCTTGCATTACAGAGATGTCATCCAAACGCAGCCAGCGACCACTGACAACCCCATCATAGAGATATTTGGCAACCTCACTGTATTCGTGGCCTATTTAATCTGAAACTTCAGAGAGATGGATCATTGCCATTCACTCAACTCTCTCGCTCTGCTACCACCATCACCCACGCCAAGTGCGAGCCTTCACATCAACCTCCAAGAAATCTCTCTATTCACGCGAGGTGCAAGGCCCCTGACTTGTGGCAACAAAGAAGAAATTCAGCAATAGCCCTTTTTAATAAAGATTATAAGCGTGTTTACAAAATAAACTGCTCCACTCCCTTCCATCGCGATCAACCGTTTACAATTTACAACTATTAAAAAGTGTGAAACACAGCGAGAAGAATTTCCTTAAGAAGTTTTTTGACACAATTTTTTTACATAGTGAAGTTAGGGGTGGATAAGGTATGAGGAGGTACCTGATCCGAGAGATATGGAGACTTGGAGTGAAGGGCACTGGAGCTTGAGCCTTATGAATTCTTGTTGTTAGACAGCTCTATCAACCATAGCTCTATTTCCTGGTTCTATGGATTCTCAAGTTTTGCTTTCACACGGACTTGTTCTTTGAAAGTTTGATAATTGATCCGCTAGACTTAGGATTTTAAGGCGATTGATGTTCAGGTATTGAATTCTTAGTTATTTATTTCTTTTATTATTTTTCCTATTATTCACTCCTTATTTTCCCAGATTCGTACTCGTGAAGCCAAGCGACACCATTTTAACGATTATTGACGAGATTTGAAGGAGGACGAAAAGTTCAAAGAGTGAGTTTAACCTGAGTCGCGCATGACTATATACAGTGAATGATTATTGGAATTACTCTAAGTTAAACTGCTTTTTGGTGTTAGAGTTTACTCCTATAAAAGATAAAATATACATAAACGTATAAAAGGAGATTAATTAGTTAACTAGGGAGAAAAAACACTGTCGACGTCTGATTCTGATCAAGGACAGCTCTACTACGATCTCTCGAAGACCCATAAACCTAACTTCCCTTTAAAGGCCTTTTAGACTTCCCATATGCTTCCATTTGATAAAATGGTTCAATTTATTGTAAAATTCTTTCACCATACGTTAATAGCCAAAATTTTATTAAAAAGAGACACGAATGGAAGCGGATTTAAAATTTTTAGCCCGTTTCATGAAGTTTTCGTAAGTTATGACAAAATCTCTCTCCACGAATGTACAGTCATAACCCTAAGTTTTGAGACTACTATATTTTTCATATAAGAAATTAAAAGCACTAAACACACGTTTCATTTTTTTTTAGTATGTTTGTATCATAAGTTGAAGGTAAAATATAGCGCCAACCCATTTTATTAATAATACAGTTAATTGATGCGCGCAGTCAATATTAATCGAAAAAATCGGTGAAAAGTTTTAACTTTTCTTATGCCAATTTTTGTCCGAATAGAGAAATAAGGTTTTCCTTTTATGCTTGAGGTGTTTGGGAAATCTTGAGGAAATCATGGGATTCTAATGATCTCATTTACGTGCTTAGTACCCAATTTTTTTTTAGATAAGTTGCTAGCTAATGAAACTAAGTACAAAGATTTAGCTTAAATAGTTTAGCCGTGAGGATTTTTTATTTTATTTTTGAATTCAAAAGAACGTAAATATATGGTTCAGATTCTTGTAGACATTTCCCCCAAATTTCATAGATGGAGGAGAATAATAAAACTTTTAATTTTTTCACGGGAAATACAAATTTATTAAATTAGTTATTAAACTCACTCTTATATCATTAAGAAGAGGAGACATGAACACGTCTTTTCTATATTTTTAAAACAAATTTTAGTTAGGCCATATACTAATCGCACAAATGATGAAAACGGACAAATGAACGATAGATGAACGAAATTCGTAATTTAAGATCCACTATGTAGATAAATTCGAATATATGGCCGCATTTCTGACCTTTGCCAATGAAAGAAAACTCTCATCCACCAATTGATCTCAAGAATAGAATCGGTTAGGGTGAAATTTTGCCGCTATTATCTTTTAAATCTGAGAAATCCGACCGCTTTTAAATTAAACCCACAAATATCAAATTCATGCCTAGTTGACGGATGAAATTTAAAAAATAGGAAAGTTGCCATATATGATTTGAAGTGAAATTTAATACCAAATATAATGATATAAAACCAATGCCCCAGTCCACCACCACTATCCTACTCACCACCACCGCCCCTGACCACCACCAGAACCGCATATGACAAAAAAACAGGACCCCTACCCACCCACCACCACCTCCACCTCTCCTCCTTCTTTATGTATTAATTGCCTCCTCTTCTTCATCTCTTCGCCCGTCTCATTTGATTAGCCAATTTATTACAGTGAGAATTCATTTGATTCGCAACAATTTTGCGGTAACAGAAGAAAAGTGATGAATTTGATCCATGGGAATAAAACAAAAAGGTTTTTTTTTTGGTAAGGGCCTTAGGGAGGGGGGGAGTTGCAGAAGATCGGGCAGAATATGAGGATTATGACTCGACTTTGTAAAACAAATCAAGGACACTCATTCGATCGGGATCTTTTGAAGGAGCAATTTTTGTGGTATCGACTTTTTTCTCTTATGACCCAATCCGGCAAAGAAAACAGAAAATAACCCCGGAAAATTATGATCATCACATAAAAAAAGGATGCCATTATTTTCCTCGAATTTTTGCAGGGTGAGACCGGTAAGAATATTTTTCGATATAATTTCGATTATGTTTCTACACCCATTTGAGATCATAATGTTAACCCTTTTTAGACAGAAGCCCCAAAGGGCATGATGTCCTTAAGAGCACAGGAAAGAATTTTTAGGCCATCTTTCTATCTATTTTGTGTCTATATTTAGATTTTTGTGCGTTACCGAAAAGCCTGTGGGGGCCATTTTGGACTCTCATTCCTCTCTAGACCATTTGTAAGCAATGCTTGGCATGTAAACCTTTCCCGAAGGGATCCGTGGGCATCTTCTTAGGGCCCTTAAAAGGGTCTTCTAGGGGCTGTTTTAGGCCCTTGTATCAAAAAACGTAGTCTTTTATGCCGATTTTTTTCTTACGGCGGCAACCGCTTTATTGGCAATGATGTCCTTGGTTCTTCAGGATTGCTTCTATTTATGTTGGCCTGAAGACTATATTTGTGATATCTTGACTGATATTGCTCCATTTTTCTTTCACTAAGCACTCGATGCTATTTTTAGTCGAGAACTGTTATTGTTTTTGCTTTGTGACAAACTGCGCCATCATGCTGAAAAATACATTTATCATCTTCAAATTGGCCCTGAAATTTGGAAAAAGATGCCGATGAAGAACGTGTTGTTACCATTTTGAGTTCATATAATTGTCCTTGGGCGGTCCTAGAAATGGAGAGTGGCCGGATGTTCCACCTTGGGCACTACACAGGCAGGAGTCGTGAAAGCGCTACCCTTTTCTCCTTCTCTCGAATCGTGGGCAAGCTTGGCACTCGAGGTAACATGATTCTTGAGTCAGGACCTTACCAAGTGTTGATCTTGATGTTTACTTGAAGCTCTTGAGCGTCCAGGAAACTTCTTCAGAGGCGTGTAACCAATATTGTTAACGTCATTACTGATCCTAAGGATGGTGCTCCTTGATGCAATACCGTTAGGAACTATCTTCTCGCATTTCAGGCCCGTTTGGTGAAGAGCAACCATGGTTGCACGCTTTTCATTGGGAAGAACGATTTTTGGAATTGACAAAATTCAAACATTTATTTTTTCGAAAAATTTACGAAAAAGATTATAATTACAAATCATTTTAACCTATGTCTGTCATTTTACCCTTTTGATCGAATAACAAAGCTCCAGAAACTGAAATTCACATCCTGCAGGAACATGACTTGCGCTCGATTTTTTAGATATTTTTAAATGCTGACATTTTAATAAACCTGTAACGTTCAATTATTAGAATAATTATTCATATCACGTAAATTTTATAAACCATTGAAAAATCTAAAAATATTTATTAGTCTCAAAACTTTGGTCATAAATTTATGTACCTAAGGTATATTTAGAGATTATATGCAAATATTGAAAATAAACAAAGCAGTCTTAAAGCAGTTGGTGCAACGTTCTTCATGGAGTTAAAAAAATCATGAGCAGAAATTAATGTGAATATATGGAATCTAAATACCATATGAGAGGAAAATAAGAAAAATAGTGTTGAATTGATTATTTTATTATCAAGTGATCATTTTTAGATTTTTAATTAGTAGGAATATATAGAGTTTTCAACCTGAATATAAGCTCACCGGACAAAAATTAGTCACCTAGGAAGAAAAGGCATAACTTAACATCTGAAGCGTGTAGGAACCTTAGGCATCCGAGAGGCGTAGCTTAATTTACTTCGAAACGTTAGTTAGGGTTCATTTGTGTTGCGGACGGCGTGGAGATCTGTAGATAGCAAATCAGCTCTACTTAAAATGGGCGGGAAAAGCGACGTCACGGAATGGCAAAAAGGTGTAATTGCATTTGGCCGCGCCAAAGGTCATCCTGTGAAGGAGATGGCGAAATTTTCCAGTGTTTCAACGCGTACGGTCATACGGATTTACAAACGATGGCAGACCTCCCAAAATGCAAATAACTCTCGCCAGAAGTGTGGACGGAAGAAGGTGTTGATAGAGAGGGAACGCTGTAGAATCTCCAGGCTTGTAATTGCTAATCGATTTGCTTCCAGGAAGGAATTGCTACAAAACGTAAATTCTGATTCTTCACCAACCATTTCAGAAAGAAGATTACGCAGGAAACTCTATGGCATTAACATATGGAACAGAGTGGTGCGCAAGAGGACCTTACTAACTGCTGCACACAAAATTGCTAGGTTGCAGTGGGCGCAGGCACCCGAACAGTGAACTGTGGAGCAGTGCACATCCGTTATATGGTCTAATGAATCAAGATTTTGTCTGTTTATGAACGATGCTCGTCGACGTATCCACTGAAAATCTCATGAAGCTTTTAAGGAAAACTGCGTGCAGGGTACAGTCCAAGCTGGAGGAGGCTCTGCGATGTATTGGGGCTATTTCAGTTATAATGAGCTGGTCTCTTTGGTTGAAATGACTGCAAATTTGAACCAGTATTCATATATTGAATACTTGGACAATCAGGTTCTCCCATTTGCTTTATATCTTAGCGACGAGGGGAAAATTTCTCCACCTCTTTTCCAGGACGACCACTATCGCGTTCACAGAGCCAAAACTGTAGCTGAATGGCATGACGAACATTCAAGATCATTGATAAATCTGTATTGGCCGGCAATGTTCCCAGAATTGAACTCAATGGAAAATCTGTGGGACCGCCTTGAACAACGGGCCAAACGTCTTGGACAGCATCCACGCAATTTGACAGAATGTTTGGGACCGTAAATGGATGAATATTGATGGTCCTTACATTCATAACCTTGATGAGTCCATGCACGTCGAATCGCTGCCGTTATTCAAGCATGAGGTGGAACTACACGCTCTTAACTACACTATAATTACAAGTGGCTACTTTTTGTCCAGTTAGCTTATAAACATCATCTAATAATGAAACATAACAAATTTAAATATCTTTATGGAGAATTGTAAGAAATACAATGAAGGGAAATTAGATGAAACAAAATTTTAAAAAACAACTGTTCGCGAGATACTTGAGAAAGGAACACTTTTGCTAAAAAACTTTAAACAGTTTTTGTTTACTAATGAAGTACAAATTATGATGAAATCAGTAAAAACATTCCGTGCAGCATCTCCGATAGCTTTCCAAAAGGTTCTTTTTGTTTTTAATATACCTACTGTTTGCATAAACGTCTCTCTTCAAGATTCTCTCTAAGTTTTTTTTGTATTTAAGTCGCAACTCTTGTGAAGCCCCTCCATGATTTAGTTTTCTACAAATTCTTTTGACTATAACCAATTCTTGGAAAACCTCGAGTCAGAACTAGGAGAATTACCCTGCATAAAGAGAAGTGACTTGCTCATCCTCACAAGTTATCTCTTCAAACGAAGCTGGGAGTTTTTCTCCATTTTAACACGATCATCCCCTTTAAAAGGTCTTACTTTCTTGTCTCTAACAGTTGTAGCCCAAATCACCAATTCTCCTCCACTCTTATTGCTTGGTAAACTGCTTCACTTGGCATCCAATGACAACCCAGCATCTTGCCCAATAGATCGACCCATCCAGAGTGACTCTTGATTCTTTAGGGTACATAACTTTGCTAAAATCTATTTCCATGCATGTCTTGGTCTACAACATATGTACTTTTAACTGTATTTTTGGTGAGGAACAGGTTTTTGGTCCTATCTAACGGTAGAAAATTTCCTGAGAACATTAAACCTTTATTCTTTCTAGGCGTAAGAGTTCTCAGCTGCTTGAAAAATGGCTTTGCTGCTAGTATTAAAGTTTGTAACCGATTCTCTTTTGATTTGAGAAAAATTTATGTGGCTAAGAGCTCGAAATTCTAACTGAATTCCTTTCCTTTTGGCTTAATGCCATATTATTATTATTATTATTATTATTATTATCAAATTTAATGAAGGCGACCTGTTGGAAGTCAACAGCCGAAACGGCAGAATCTAAGAACCCTACAGGGCCCAACGAGCCGTGCAACATCAATAAACGTATAACTACGTCGTGTTCACTCGAGCGACCTAAAGGGCACGGTCATTCTGCCTTAACGAGTAGCGCGTATCACGAACCGGCCGCGAGGGAGCTGGTATCAGACAGTGAAGTGTCTGATCAGAATCAGAGATAATTTTAAAGAAATGAGACAAGAAGACTCCAACGAGTCGAAGATGCCTAAGGTTTAACTGTACATCTGATAGCAAAACACTAATCTGGTTAAAAGCTCTGTCAAGGAGCTTCAAATTGCTCTCCAATGCAGAAAGGAGGACAGAATGACAATATTCAAAATGTGGCAGAAGGAAGTAATAAAAACTATTCCTAACCACTCTGTCTGTAGAGTAGATCTAGCGGCACTTACGCAGCAAACCAACTTTTTGAGAAATTGAGGAACCAACAGTGCACAGGTGTAGCTCAAAAGTCAGCTTGGGATCAAAAGTAACACCAAGAAATTTCACTGATGAACAATTAGGGACTGCAACGCAGTTGGCAATGATATCAGGGTGATGCGGTTGTAAGTGCCTTGATCGACCGATACCAAGGGTATGGAATTTATTTGAATTAAGATTCATACCCGAAACATCACACAAAGATAAAATTCTCTTGATATCCAGAGTAAGCAATACATCGACTCTTTGTCTGTCCAAAGGGGAAATAATTGCAGCATAAAAAGTTGCATAAACAACCATATTATACTCAATCCCAAAAAACATGTTTCAAGTATGAATAATAAAGAGAAGTGGCCCCAGAACACTACCCTATGACCAGCAGATTTAACAAAGCTGTAGGAGCTAAAACTACCATCAACAGACACACGCTGCTTCCTGTTAGTCAAAACCTCGACCAGTATGCCAAGAAAATGGCCACTAATACCAAGGTATCTAATTTTAAATAAAAGGGCCTTATGATTAACACAATCAAAGGCTGTGTGCTAACCGCCCTCCTCTCCACCCCAAGTGAGTAAAGACAAAGAATAGGAACAATTTCACACTTCTCGACGGAAACATTTGTTACTGCCATCGACGAGGCATTTATTTTCATCTTCCCTTTTTTAACAGTCATTCTTCACTCACTCATGGCGAAATACTGATTTGATGCCATTCGGAGGGTATTCTAAATTCGTATTCGCTACACAATTTTTCTGCTACCCTCCGACGTTCCGATCTATTCTCAGAACAATTATTATTTCACCCCCCCCCTAACTTCGTTAACGCACTTTAGCAGTAAATATCCTTTGTGACGTCATTAGCATTTTCATCCAACTGATCTGATAACAATTTGGAGCATCATTTCTTCTCTTGCTTTTGTTCCTTTGTCGATTTCTATCTCCAATCAAAGCATCAACAATGACTACCATCTCTCGACTTTCAACCCTAACAGACGTTTCATTTTCGTGCCTTAGTCCAACACCGTTTAACTGTGAATCGTAGAATGACCCTCACACAAACATCACTTCTATCCAATAGGCTTGGTCGCTCAAGGTCAACGCGTGACCTTGCTTCTACTCTGGTCACAGCAGAGATGGGAAATAAAAGTGAGGGGGAAGGGGGCCGAGTGCGAAGGGTTTTGAATTCCAAAGATTGAGTGCAGTTGGCCAATAATAACTAATGAAAGCTGCCGCTATGTGGCTTATGAAAAAGTAGGAACAAAATATACTTTAATATTGACACAGTTATACACAATAAATAGATTAAATAAAACAATAGCAATAGATACTCGATGAATACAAGAAGCGAGCTTAATAGAGCTACTCAGTGCGAGCTCTAAGAAGGGGAAAGCAAGAGGCGATTTGAGCTTCTGTACAAACATAGACAGGGAAGACTGGCCGGAATAGCCACATATGATTCCGCTGGGCCTGTCTTGGGTTCGAGACTTTAAGGGATAAAACGAGGGATCAGATGGTTATTCAAGGGGACTTAACCACGGGGAGTTTAACCTCTAGTAGTAACGCTAACTGGAGAGAGTATTCGTGCCAAACGAAATGTACTGAAACCAAGGATGGGTCAATTGACTGAAGCTCAGATCCTTCGGTATAATTCTACCCTTCCGCTCGTCGAGAAAAAGGAGCGCGGTCAAGAATGACGTGTTTCGTTGTAAAAGGTAGGCCTATACTGTCGATGCCCTATTGGGGTCAACAGTATATATGGAACAGCCAGACCCGGTACTACCTCCACCAAGGAGGGGTGGGGAATCTCTCCACGAACCAACATGGCGCTTGAGGGATGGGAGACACTGCTGAGAAGGTTTCTTGATAACACTCTGGGAGACGACAGAAGACCGAATTTGAGATGCCAATCTCTCTGTTATCGCGGAAAGCAGTTCGATATTCTGACTGTTCTCACGGACCTCGCTCACGTGTATTGACCTCGAGACTGACCTCGTGGTTTCGACGTCTACAAGGCTGAAAGGAGCCTTTATTCTCTACACTCTTCCATTCCCAAGACGTTACTTAAAAGAAAGAAGTGACATCTGACCACCGCTGGATGGGTATTGAAAGTCTCAAATTTTCTGGCCTCCTGAGGTGAGGGACAATTGGGAAATACCTGACCTTGAATGGTTCACGCCTTGGTGGATTGGATATATTTACGTACCTAAAGTATCAATGAACACAAGGAATAAATGAACTCGACAATAACATAAGGGATACAAGAACTAACATTAGTTCAAACGGGGGTCGATCACGTAAGGGTAATAAAGATCTAGAGCTACACACATACAAAAGTAATGAAATAACACACACAAAAGATGAAAAAAAACAATATAAAAAGGAACCAAAGGGAAATATAAAATACAGGGAATTAATTGATCCGAACGATATAAGGGTTTACAGAATCGTTCTTGATTTGTGAATAGAGAGACTTATTGTCCGAATAAACACAGTTCAAACAATAGGAACAAAGTTTTACATAACAGTTACAAGCATAAAATTTATCCTAGATTAGTTTGGATAGGTTATAGTTCCCACTCAAATTATCCGCAATACAATTCTCGGATCTTTTTATATAATTGATTTTGAATTGATGATCCTGGAGGTATAAACTCCAGCGCATAAGGCAACCATTGTTAATCTTTTACATTTCGTAAATATGTGAGGGGTTTGTTATATATCTCTACAAGTAACTCTTTACCTAATAAATTCATTCTAAACTTCTTTATAGCCCATATAATGGCCGAAGCCTCCTTTTCAATTACGGCATATTTTTTCTCCCGCGGGAGAAGATTATGGCTCACGTAGACGACGGGGTAACTATCGCTATACTGTAATAAAACGCATCCTAACCCTTCATTACTGGCATTGGTTCTGACACTAAACGTCTCATTAGGTTTGGGAAGCCGGAGAATCGGTGCGGAAGCTAATTTTTCCTTCAGCTGTTCGAAGTGAGAGAGAGCTAATGGGGACCAGACAAGGTGTTCCGGGGACTTCTTTTTCAGCAAGTCACACAAAATGGCCGAGAGAGAAGCGAAATGGGGGACGAAGCGGCGGTAGAAAGAAACAGACCCCATGAAGGATCTCAGCGGCTTCTTATTGTACGGACGGTGCATTTTCACAATGGCGCAGACTTTGTCCTCCTGGGGGGCCAAACGGTTGTTACCAATCTGAAAGCCAAGGTAGTCGATTGTACTTTAAGCAAAATGGCACTTGCTCGGGCCGATTGTGAGTTAGTGCTCGCGCAGGCGACGCATCAGTGCCTGGAGGGCGATCACGTGAGGGTCCCACTCGCGAGTTGCAACGTAAATGTTATTTAAATAAAAAGTCACGTTTGATAACCCGTCTAATATTCTTCGTATCAGGCGATTGTAATTACTACAGGCCGTCACCAAGCCGAATGGTAAACGGCGGAACTGCATTAAGCCTTTTTCTGTGGAGAAAGCCGTGTATCTATTTACACCTTCTTTAAGGAGAATTTGATAATAAGCCTTACATAGGTCCAACTTGGTAATGTAATTGGCCTCTTCAAAGAGATGGAGGTTTTGGTCGATCAAGGGGATAGGCTCAACATCGAACAAAGTCACCAAATTAAGTTTCCGAAAATCGACACACAGCCTATATGACCCGTCTCACTTCTTTACCCTAAACAGTAAGGGAACAGTAATTAGATTGGCAGGTTCTATAATCTTTAAATTTAATAATTTAGTAACTTCTGCGTTGAAGACCTCTCTTAAATGGATGGGAAGGGGGTACGGCTTAGAGCGAATAGGTTTCAGGGTAGTTAAAATAATATCATGCTCGAACTGAGCGGCTCAGCCGGTAATCTCGGAATTCCCCTCTCTAAAGTGAGTCAATAACTGCTGCAGCTGACTTTTCAACTCGGCAGCTGGGCGTTAATGTCTAAGTCAGACGACTGGGCTTCGGTCGCGCTGGGCACGGTGGGCAAGGGGTACTCCTTACACTACATTTAGCGGGTCCAGGGGTAGTCTGCTTCCATGGCCGACTCCTCGTCGATGGCCACAATATTATTGATACACGCTCAACGGTGGTACCTCTTGAGCATGTTTACGTGATAGAGCGTGTCCCCAGGATGAGTACGAATGAGGTAGTCAACGGGGCCACGAATTTCGATGACGGGGAAAAAGCTCTTCCATTGACTTGAGTTTATTATGCTCGGTGAGGAATAATAATAAAACTTCCTCGCCAGGTTTGAATCTACGATCCTTAGAATTTCAGCAAAATACGTTGTGTATTTGTCTAAGTTCGTGGCCGCGTTCTGAAAAGCGATTTTAGGACACTTTTCAAATTTTTGCCGAAGTTCTAAGAGGTAGGCGTAGGAAGATTGGATTTTTCGGTCCAATTCTTGGTTAGAAAACAACTCTTTTAAAATGCTCAACGGTCCTGGGACCTTCCGACCATACAACAATTCAAAAGGGGCAAATCTTAATGTGCGGTGCGGGATTTCTCTTTAAGCGAACAAAGCTACCGGCAAATATCTATGCCACTCTCGGGGGTGGTTTGCGCACAACTTCTTCAGTATGGATTTTAGTGAAGCGTTGAATCTTCATAGATTCCATTTGCGACGGGGTTATAGGGGGTGGTAAAAAGGGAGTTTTACCACTAGGAGCTTGCCGATGTACTCCATTAATTCCTAGGTAAATTGGCGACCTCGAATGGATAATACCTCCGTAGGTACTCTGACTCGGGAGAAGATAGAAATGAGACCTTCGGCGCGAGTGATACTGTCTATCTTCTTAAAAGAGAATGCTTTAGGGAAACGGGTGGAAAAATAGACGAGGGTAAGCACGAAGCTGTGCCCTTCACTGGACGGGAAGGGGAGGTGAATGGGGCCAATCAGGTTGATTGTCATACGGGCGAAGAGTTCAGATATGAGGGGTCCCTTCTGCAGCGAAGCGGGTCTGACGCGTCTTTTTGCGGTTGTGCTTTGACAAATATCACACTAACGGCAATAATTAAGGATGTCATCTGCGGCACCGGGCGAATAAAAATACTTAAAAATTCTCTGAGCTGTTTTGGTATGACGGAAATGGCCAGAGAAAAGACTATCGTGAGCCGTCTTTAATATGAGTGGGAGCTGCGAACGGGGGATGCATAAAGCATGGGCCTCGGAACTATTGCGTCCCATCAGGCGCGGTACATGAGGTCGTTCTTCACGACGTAGGAAACGACTTTCTTTCTGCTGACGGACTCCTGAATCTTATTATGAGCTTTGGTCTAAAGGGGTCGGAGTGAATCACAGTCCTTTTGCTCTTTAGCGAATTCTTTGTTCAGAATGCCACTAAACTCGGAGTCGCAGGGGGTTTCAAGGGGAGCGGGTGCCTCTGCCTTCTTTTTCGTCTGAAGACGCGTGAGGATGGGTTGAACTACCGGGGTGGCAGTAACCTGTGTGCACTGTTCGACCAGAATAGTGCAGAGCTTCATTAAGGACGCTACCACTTCGGCCCAGTCGGTATAATACGGACATTCAATAAAGCAATTCACGATGGGGAATCGATTTGCCTGCACAAGGTAGTCATTTACTACCACAAACTTATCATGGTTCGGAGCAATCAGGAGGATCAGCTCGTCTAACACCACAATACACGTACACACTGTATCCCTAAAAAGGGTAAGGACCTGGCAGCCGTTTGCTTATCCGTTCTCAAACTTCAAGCTTCCTGGGTAGCTCTTCCTGAACAAGAAGTTCACCTGATGCTCAGCGGCAGGAGGAGCAGACGGAAAGTGAGGTGGTTATACTTGAGACGGTGGCGGCGCGGGGAAAGCACTAATTTGGCGCACTTGATTGAGAGAATTAGGACGGAATTGGAAGTTCTGTGGGCAGTTTGTCCGTAAATGTCCTTTAATACAGCAGGGAAAACAAACGATGGGCTACCTGGGGAAGTATGACGAAGGGCGATTTGACGAGAATGGTTTGACGTCACGAGATTCTGATTAAGAAAGATTGCTGGGCTTGGAGGGGCCAGTTATTTTGACAAACTTATTAGTGTCACGGGGTGTAAATTTTTGTTTGCCGCTTTTACACTTGGGAGACGATGGATCAGACTTTCTTAGGCTTCTTCGATGCATTCCTTGAAGGTGGAACACCTCCGGTCCTTCAGAAAAGATCGAGTCTCCGAAGAAAGCGCAGCAATAAGCTGGTCCTTCCGAATGAAGTAGACTAACGCTTCATACTCGTGGGGAACTTTCGAAGAATCTAGCCAGAAGTTGAAAAGTCTCTGAAGCGTATACCTAAACGGTCGAAAAGTTTGGTTGGGTTCTATATGGGCGTGACGAAATTTAACGCGGTAGAAATCGGGCGTCATGTAAAACGCGGGTAACAATTCTCATTTCAACGTTGCCTTCGGCGAAAGGGATATGAAAAACTCTTGGAGCTTAGAACATAACAATGGCAGGAGTTTAGCGACACCATCCGCTTCAATCTTCCAGTGGTTTAGCTCGAAGATCTTTTCAAAATGCGTCAAATAGGACCCGAAATCTTATCCCTCCTTCCTTGTAAACGGGGAGTTTCACTGATGCAGTTTGAGGGACGATATTCTGCGAGTTAATTGGAGAGCGTTTCGATCCTCGCTCTATTCATTTCCAGTTTATGTTGTCGGATGCGTTCTCTTTCTTCTCTCTTTTTTTCTCATTCTTTTCTTTCTCTCTCTCATTCTTCTCTGTCCCTTCTTTCCGCTCTCTCGGCTCTCTCTCCTTATTGTATATAGGAAAGAAGGTCCTTTCCGGATAAACCAAGAGATTCACCTTGTAATTTAAATTGGTCGAATGAAGACATGATGGTCGCGAATTCGAATTAAGATTTTTTAAATAAAAACGTAACGGGATTGTCGACCCGAATTAACTCGGTATACACACAGCGCAATTAATCATTTCCGTCTGAGCACTCGGAAATACCCGAAATAACGCGAGAGCCTTTAGCTTTGCTCAAAACACCAAGAACAAACCTAGAGTACGCCTTTCTCGATAAGAAAAGGGTAAAATTCAGCTGGGGTGGGGAATAAATGAGAAGCAAGGTCTCAAAACTTACACACGGTATGTATAAAGGGGGGTACATATAGCAAATAGGAAAAATAGTTTGCAAGAATATTTTTGCTTGCCTTCTCAATAGCCAGGCCTTCGGCCTCAAAACCTTTAAAAGACCTTAAAACCTTAAAAGGAGCATTTTAAAGACGCTATAAACCTGAGGCTAGTTAATATATATATATATATATATATATATATATATATATATATATATATACACATATGTTATGTTGTAGAATGACCCTGATATATACGTCACTTCTATCCAATAGGCGTGGTCGCTCAAGGTCAACGCATGGCCTTGATTCTACTATGGTCAGAACAGAAATGGGGAATAGAAGTCAGGGGGAAGGGGGACGAGTGCGAAGGATTTTGAATTCCAAAGATTGAGTGCAGTTGGTTGATAATAACTAATGAAGCTGCGGCTATGTGGCTTAGGAAAAAGTAGGAACAAAATATACTTTAATATTGACACAGTTATACACAATAAATAGATTAAATAAAATAATGGCAATAGATACCAGATGGATACAAGAAGCAAGCTTAATAGAGCTACTCAGTGCGAGCTCTAAGAGGTGGGGGAACAAGAGAGGATAAGAGCCTCTGTACAAACACAGATAGGGAAGACTGGCCGGAATAGCTCCATAGAATTCGTCTGGGCCTGGCTTGGGTTCGAGGCTTTAAGAGATAATACGGGAGATCGGATGATTATTTAATGAGCTTTAACCCTGGGGAGTCTAACCTCTAGTAGTAGCAATAACTGGAGGGAGTATTCGTCCCAACCGAAATGTACCGAAACCAAGGATGGGTCAATTGACTGGAGCTCAGATCCTTCGGTATAATTCTAGCCTTCCGCTCGTCGAGAAAAAGGAGCGCGGTCGAGAATGACTTGTTTCGTTGTAAAAGGCAGGCAAATATTGTCGATGCCCTATTGGGATCAACAATATATAGGGAACAGCCTGATTTGTTCTGCCTCCGCCAAGTGTGGGGTTGGGGCAGCTTAGGGCAATTTCTCCACAAACAAATACTGCGCTTGAGGGATGGGGGACACTCTCGCGAGGGTTTCTTGATAACGCTCTGGGAGACGACAGAAGCGCGCGTTTAAGATTCCAATCCCTCGCTTATCACGGAAAGCAGTTCGATATTCTGACTGTTCTCATGGTTCCCGCTCACGTGGATTGACCTCGAGCCTGACCTCGTGGTTTCGATGGGCCGCATGAGCGCAAGAAGCCTTTATTCTCGACACTGTCTTTTTTTTCCCGAAGTTGTATTGGAAGTTTTTGCATCTCATGACTTTGTTATTATAGTTGTATCCCATCTTTCATCAAATACAAATAGTTACTCTTTGAATCAATGGGTCCATAGCCAAGTTTATTTTATATCTGTAATTTATCATACATTGATAGTGAAAACACCTTATAGGAACAAAGAATTTATTTACGAGAATAGTTTCGTTATGAAGTTTACCATATCGTCTTCAGTCGTATTCTGAGAATGGAATGGACACAAAAGTCGCTACACAGCCTCAAAATCCCAACAAAAATCCCGGAGAAAAAGGGTCATTAATCAGGAGATGTTGTACTAAGATCATTAACTATATTGTTTACGATCTGGTTCCGGGAATAGGAACTACATTTAAATTGACCGTCAGAAAGATTGAAATTGGGAATTTGTCCTATTAGTATCGATTTCACATTTTTTATTTTACGGAAATCTTTACAATTGTATATTATTTGGGACTTTGAATAATCTATTTGGTGTTTGTAATTGCTAATATGGTTAAAAATACTGGATGTAGTACTGCCTCGCCTGAAGAAGGTATGGTAAACTTCATACCGAAACTAGTCTCGTAAATAGATTTTACACTCCTATACAGTGGTTTCACTCTCATATACCATAACTCACTATTGACTTCTTTCACTTTTATAATGCATTATTTATCATTATGGCCTCTAGTCTACACATGTAGACAGCAATATTCGTTCACTCAGTGCGAATTAGTCATTTTTGCGGAAAAAGCTAAGTACCAAAGAAAATTCAATTTTTCGTTACCATACCATTAAATGCAAGACGGATATTTCGCTCGATCATTTTATAACAACACGATTCACAAGAGTGAAACGCCCCTCTAAATCTTGAAATTAATTCTTATATAAAATAAGCGCACTACTCTTAATTCAAACTCCAACTCTGTTCCCTCCTAATTCTATAACTCATCCCCAATCAAAACATTTATTGTTAGTCTCCTTCCTATATTATCTCACTCTAGTGTCGGATCTTGGTGACTAAAGGTAAGATTGTCTTTATTTCGATTATTTTTACCTTCCCTTTGATAGTTGTTTAAAATGAACTTTTGTTCAGCTTCCATCTAGTCTTTGTTTTAACATCTCTTACGTCCTTCATGTGTTATTATTATTTGTTTGTGTATGTGTTCGGTCGTGCTTTTCTACTTTCATTTAATTTTGTTGCTTTATTCATCATCTAAAGTGATATTTTTGTTAGCAAGCCTTAATTAATTTAATCCTCTTATAATTTATAATATATAGATACCTGAAGATGAGCGAGCAAGCTCGAATCTTGGTAAAATAACGGAAAATGAACAAGATCTTCTTTATCCTCATCTTTCTCTTTAAATTAAAGACTCTTTGGTACAACTCAGTACCATAATGCCACCGTTCGGTGCCATAATGCCTCGTTGATAATGGTTGCTTAAAATGTTTGGTAATGAAAGAGGAAAAATGGATTGGCTTAGGGCCACCTAAAACTAACCAAAGTGCGGTTTGAACCGAAGCCTTTAGTTCAAAAGTTAGTTAGTCATATGGTTTTAATTTGCTATGGAGCAAATTAAAAGTCCTTACCGTAGGATGCCTCCGTTTCGTTGACTCTTTCCAAAGGATTCGCCTCAAAAAAGCCCCGCAGGGAATTGAGACCATAATCCGCAATTTTGGCCACCCATCTCGAGTCAACTAAGCAACAGGTAGTGGTCAAGCAGCCATGGAATTTGATTTGTGAATCGTGGAGGAATATCATCCCCTGTGGTGAAGAAGTACCATTTAGTCTTAGACAATTTAAAGTCTTAAGATTTATTTTAGGATATATTCTGATTAATTTGATTGCTATAAATCTGCAAATGAATTCGAGATCGTTTTTTTTTACTGATTGTGACATTTGAATAATTTTTTTGTTCCATGCGAATTTATAATACATTCTCCTCTCCCCATATATATATATATATATATATATATATATATAATAAGGCTAGCTCTTGCATTATTCTTCTTATATTACTTTCTTTTATGTTGAAGGCACCTAGCATGATCAATGTACACATCAAAGCCTGGTCTAAGTTGAAATGACTATGTATTTAGGAAACGGAAGAAGGAGAAATGAGAGAGTATTTAGGGATTATTGAGAAAGTGAAAAACCTTTTGTTTGAAATGTGACGCGTCGTAGTTTTGAGGAAAACCATGAGTAGGTATAGAGTTCCAAAGTTTTGAGGTGTGAGGAAAGAAGCAGGCATCAAAGAGACCCATCATTGAGTTTCTTATGGTCACACAATAAACATGCGATTAATCAACCTACCAAGTCTGGTCTGGATAGTTTTGGGGACACGTTATTTAATATTTTTGTTTAATTCAAACATGTTTTCCCTTTTTTTGTCCCTCCCTCTTATTATTTTTTTCTCCGTTGGGCGAAAATTTCCGTTGTATAATTTAGTTCGCCCAATTTTCTCAAATAAATGAAAATGAATTCAGTGGAGCTAGAGTATTATTTCTTCTGAAGCGAAAGAAAACTAAATCAAGGCCTTTGTTGGCATTTTAAACGTCGAGATCATATCTAGAGAGAGGAATTTGTCTTCAATTCCCTTTTACAGAGGAAAGCGAGTGAAGAGAGAAATCGATAGCCACGTTTAATAAGAAGGCTGTGAAAATGATTGAAAGTGGCAAGGATTACTGGAGAAAATTGAATTCTAAATGCGATTAGGGTTTTGTGAAAGTCATGTGGATAAAACTGCAGAAGGTGCGCAAGTTCTTAGAAAGATCAAGGAAATAATTTGACAGAAGGTTCCCGTTAAGTGAAACCCCTTTTATAGTGAGATTACCTTCTTTCTCAAATTTTTCCACTCCCTTATCCTTTTTAAGTTTTTATCTAATTCTTTTAGTAGACTCATTTTATGTTAGTTGATATCGTCTCGAAGGGAGGGTTTTTTATTTTACAAACATAGAAAACTGGGATTTCTATAGTAAGGGTTAAAAAGTTGTTAGTGAATAGTTTATGAACCGTTCATAATCCAAATGCTAAAAAGGAGAATATTCGGGGCGCTAAAGACCTGAATGGCGTGCAACTTTCGTACCATTATTTGTGTTCGACGAAGTAAACAGATCCATTGGGTGGTGGTTAGAGAATAATATTTAATAAAGAGTTGTCAATGGAAGAAGTCACTAGGTTTCGTCTAGGAATAGCTGAATGGTGAGAGGAGATTTCTTACCTGGAGGATATCTCTGGTGAGTGATGCAATAAACATGGCATCCAATCTGACATCTCCGTTTTCTAAAATATCCTGTTTATTAGAAAAAAATATGGTAAATACTAGAATCCTTTCCATTAGAGCCTACTTAGTTTCAACTTCGTTCATTATGCACATGTCTAAAAAGAAATCGGTCTATATAAGATAACCTTTGCCTTATTTAAGGGGGAAAAGTAATTAAGGAGGAAATAAATGTCGTAAATCAAAGGAAAACAAAAGATAATCATTGTAAGCCAGACAAAATAGAAACACTGCCGAACTTATGGTGGCTAGCCATTGCCATGACAAATTTAATGATCCTAAAAGACATTTTTCTAAAGCCGAAAATGCTACAGCGATTGTAGCACAACTTTGTACCTATGGAGTTTTCTAATTTTTCCTCTAAAACCTTTTAGGATAAATTTTCATGAAATAGTACAATAATATGTGGTAAATAAACCTGATGACGTAATTTCCTTAATTTTCGATATGGAAGAAAGATCATGGACCTACTCTTGGATCTTCTGATCTCAGAAGAGCTAACAAATGATTATATTATCCCCTGAAAATGTTCATAATTCACTAGTCAACAATGATTTTGCTACTTGAGTATTCGCTTATGATTTATACTAAATCGAGTATGCTGATTCCGAATATGTAATCAGAATTAGTTTAGCAAGTAAGGTTCCTGAGTTACACACATACTCTTTAGTTACATATATGGATATATGGGCATTTTTGCTTCGGCTACCGCAGTGAGAGGATGTGTTGTGTGTGTTTGGTTCTTGCGTTACACTCCTGTTTTGTCACGCTGTCGAATTTAGCCATTATAGTAGTGGCGTTGAAACGGTATTTACATACAGTGATTGATTACATTTTTCTTTCAGATTTATCTCTCAATTAATTTGTAAATGAAATAGGATTGTACAAAAGTATATAATAGGATATATACAAACTAAGTTAGAAACATGAATCGGCGAGGATGTATAAATAGCCCAGACAACTTTTGTTATAGCTGTGGAAGATATACTCCAAGCAACCAGCGGAAAAATGTAGCTAAAACTGCATACAATTATTATTTTGGTTGTAAAGTTGGCGACGAAGACAAGCTCTGGGCACCTCACAAATCTTGTACTGTGTGTTATACGGGGCTCACACAGTGGATAAATGGCAAACGGAAGGGTATGCCTTTTGCTGTACCAATAGTGTGGCGTGAGCCAACAAATCATGTTTTTGATTGCTACCTTTGTATAACAAATATTGCGGAATTCTCAAATAAGTACAAGTCAAATTTGTATATCCAGATTGTAAGTCAGCTATAAAACCAGTCCCTCATAATATGGAGATGCCAATCCCAGTAACTCCATCAGTTAGTGAAGTTAAAAAGATGATTCATCGCCTGAAGAGGAAGATAACAATGACGATGAAATGTATGAGGATGATTTTAAGGAAAAGAAGATTCAGTTGATAAATCAAGAAAGATTGAATGATTTGGTGAGGGATTTGTGATTGTCAAGGGAGAACACAGAACTGTTGGGCTCCAGACTACAGCAATGGAATCTTCTAGAGGACGGTGCAAAAATATCTATTTTCCGTAAACGCCATGAGGCCTTAGCTGCCTTCTATAAAGAAGAAGAAGGTGTTTGTTTCTATAGTGATATTAATGGCCTCATGAATCAGCTAAGAATAGAGCATTTACCTGATGAATGGAGACTATTCATCAATGCAAGCACTGCTAGCCTCAATGCTGCGTTGCTACACAATGGTAACAAAATACCTTCAATTCCTGTCGCACTTATTATTGGGATGATAGAGACATATGACTCAATGAAATTTATTTTAGAAGGTGTTCATTACTCACACCATAAGTGGAATATCTGTGGTGATCTAAAGGTAGTTTCTTTACTTCTTGGACTGCAGCTAGGATATACAAAGAATATGTGCTTCTTATGCCTATGGAACAGCGGTAACGACAAGAATCATTATATTGTCAAAAGGTGGCACGAAACAGAAGAACATATAGTTCGCCCATACAATGTGAAGCACATGCTTTTGATACATCCACAGAAGATCTACCTTACACCACTTCATATCAAACTTAGCCTTATCATGAATTTTGTACAGGCAATGGCCCATGATTCTGATGGATTCCAGTATCTCAAAGAGAAATTTGGTGCAAAGAAAACCGATGCTAAACTTAGAGCTGGCCTTTTTGTAGGGCCGGAGATCAGAGAATTGATATGTGACAGGGAGTTCAGAAATAAACTAACTTCACTTGAGTTAGCAGGATGGGATTCATTTGTTCATGTGGTGCTGAACTTTCTTGGTAATCATAAGGCTGAAAACTATGAAGAACTAGTGGACAACATGCTAAAGGCCTATCAACGAAGGGGGTGTCGGATGTCTCTTAAGATGCATTTCTTGCATTCGCATCTAGATTTCTTGCCATCTAATATATATATATATATATATATATATATATATATATATATATATAATGCAATGTCCCGCAGGAAAAATGAAAAGGTGCTTCCAAGTACTTTCGAATGTAATTCAGTTCATTCTGAAGGATCAAAACAGAAGAAAATAATATAATAAGGGTATATATAAGCTGGTAAAAGATAAAGGACCGCCTCTAAGACAATAAATCACCAATGAGGAAGTAGGAGAGGGATGGGTAAATTCACATTAAGATTTAGCTATAACAGGTATCAAGGTCAAACCGAAAGGCAAGAACGAGTCAAGAACAGAGCCAAAAGCGTTAAAATGATTAAGGTATAAAGTGATAGTCTAAAAAGGGAGATTAGGAGAGACACGAGAAGTAAATTGAAACGAAAAAAAAATTAGGAATATAAGTCAAAGCTAATTTCTCTAAGAATGAGTTTTTTGGTAACAACATCGATTTTAAAAAGGCAAAAGGGGAAATGTTAAAGTTATTAAATTGGCAATTTTCATTTTTACGGGCACCCGATTTGTCAATTTAATTATTGCATTGATTTTGTGTTAACATTATTTTATTTCTCTTCCTCTCTCCTTGTCCCTCTCCCCTTCGTTTCTATTTACTTCTCGAGTCTCTCCTAATCTTCCTCTTTAGACTATCATTTTATCCGTTATTCGTTTTAACCCTTTTGGCTCTGTTCTTGACTCTTTTTTGCCTCTCGGTTTGACCTTGATACCTGTTATAGCTAAATCTTAAAATGTGAATTTACCCATCCCTCTCCTACTTCCTCATTGGTGATTTCTTGTCTTAGAGGCGGTCAGTAATCTTTTATTAGCTTATATATATACCATTGTTATATTATTTTCTTGTAGAGTTATCCTTGAGGATGAACTGAATAAAGTTCGAAAGTACTTGGAAGCACATTTTCATTTTTTCTGCGGGACATTGCTTTCATCGTAAACCTCACGTGCTACTTTGTAAGTTATTCATTTCATATATATATATATATATATATATATATATATATATATATATATATATATATATATATATATATATATATATATATATATATATATATATATATATGCGATTAAGTAAGGGAAAATTCCTTAATATGCTAGAAAAGTCTCCTGGAGTTCCTCAACCCTCTTCAGGAGCGCCACCAATATGACTGGGCTGACATTTGGGAGCCTCTTCAGAAGACGGTTGAGAAACTCGGGGGATACTTTTCTAGCATATTAAGGAATTCTTACTATTATTTGCACCTAATCGCATTGATATGGACGTTATTGTTCATTTTTCAACATATACTAGGTATTGCAAAAGTCCTGTTACACTCGTGATGGTGCTCTTAACAAAGGACAGAGTGATAGTTTTGATGCAGTTAGACACTTTTTTTTATTATTTTAACATATAAATATGTGTTTATATTGCAATATTAATTAATGTGGTCGCCTTTAGATGCGAGCGCGCGATCCAGGCAAGACCTGAAGGTCGTGCACACGTTATGGACCAAGTCCTTCCTCATGTTAGCCGACATGCGGTTAACGGTGGACTTCATCTCGTCGACGTTGCGGTGGCCATGTTTGCTGATTTTGAACAGTTGATATCGTTAAAGAATTGTGATGTAAAATTTCGATACTTGGCAGTTAAGAGATGGTGAATTGCACTCTGGAAATTATATTCGAACCTTTATAATTTAGAAAAATTCCTAACCGTGGTGTAGGCAACTAAGATTTCTCTGCAGATAAAGGACATTTTTCATTAGGTGGTCAGCTTTGCTTATAATAAAGCTAACAAAAGCTATTCCTCACCCTGTAAATGCTCGATCACCCACTTCCCAATCCCTTCTAAGCAGGAAGCGGGATGGAGTATAGTCAAGTTTACGATCGATCTTTGCCATTTGGAAATACAGGTTCGTACTTGCGGACTATTGTAAGAAATACCTACAAACTTTGTTTGGTATTTAGAGAATGTTGTTAATAGGGCCAAGAATAATGACAGGATCGTGTTTCCTTTAAAAGTCAAATAGAGTAGCTTTTGAAATCCTAGCAAGGATTTGAAAGTGAACGAAAAGGAAATTCTTATTTGCCTTCAGCCTATTATAAAGTGTGGATAAGCTCGATGAGATAAAAAAAATTTGTAAGTAACTCCAAATTTTCTTTCTCCAAACTTGTTAGATTTGCGAAAGATGCTCTTCCTAAGATGAATGTATTAAAGTGGTAGCTAAAATGAAAAAAAAAACAAAGGGAATGTGACGGAATATATCATTTAAAAAGCGTATATAAGCGTTTGTCATGACGATCTTAGACCGAGAGGGAGCAAAAACAATTAAGGAGGACAAAATAATGTAGTCACAAGTTTGAATAATATTCAAGCATTCTGAGGGGAAATTATGAAATGCCTATGTAATGTCAAGCTAAGAAAAGACTTTTAAGCACACATTGAACGACTTAGACAGAAAGGGGAAAAGGATATGATAGCAGTCAACTTTATTGCCTCTATTTAATACACTGAAGATAAAACCAGCGTATAATTCCCATCTTCCTTTTAAATAAGATGCAAGTTGAAATCCCAGGGCGAAAGAGATTTCCAGTTGATGTCTTTCTAATACACCTACGAACATTTATTTGTATCAGGCTTGAGTTTTACTGGACGCAGATCCTGCAACCGTAAGTGCAAGAGTGGCCTATTTGTTTCAAGAAATTCAGCATATTGTATGTCTATTATGGACTGTGGAGCTGAAAGATTGCCCATGCCACTTAGTGAGTAAATGTAGAGACGCAGCCAAAGTACCTTGTGACGTGATGGAGGACGACTCCCGAAAATACATCTATGAGAAGACGTTCTTTTAATTCAAGGATAAACGAAAGCGAGTCTTTAGAAAATCCGCTCCCAAAATTGGGCGATAAACATCTGGGATTAAACAGATTCAGTAGACAGTCCGGCTGGAATACAGTGAGAGGGAAAATAGTCTACTATAGTAGATATGAGCAGACTGAGCAGATACATTTTATAATACAGACTAATGGGGGATCATTTCCTATCTTTTGGATACTCTAAGTGATGGGGACAGTCGAACGATCCCTAAGGATGCGAAGCCCAGTTGCTGAGTCTCGAACAAAGAGACAAGAGTTCAAACCCAGCATCCCAGGCCATGGTGTATGAAAATACGATGATATCAGTACTGATTACTGGGATAAAAGGTGGCCAAGGGCTTGCTGCTGGCTTGGACAAAGAGGGACGAGGAAGGGGAATGAGAGAAAAATCGAGGTCAATTGGGAGAAAGGTTCTCGTCTATGAGTTCTAGAGTAAGGTGTTCAGCATTTGCTAGAAATACGTCTACTTTGCAAGTTAAGGATAGTGCGCAAACCTTGCTGAAACTGATGGTAGGATCTCAATAGGGTTAGAGCTTTTCCTAATAAGAGAGTAGTAAGTACTCATCTTGCGTGTGTGATGCAACCAGGATGGTTTGTCACCGTTCATGTGGGACGATGCGATTGGTAAAGTTGGTGTCGGTGGAAAAATAAAGCGATCTTCGCGATAAAAAACGATGTGCTACTTCATTGAAACGCTGATGTCACCAGTACCATGTATCTGGCAAAAGTCCCTCGAATCGATAATGGGGAAGCAGCAAATTACACTAAGAGGCGGGAATAGGGACGAAACCGAAAACGGTGGCCTCGATCGGAAGTTTTGCCTTGATGTTCCGTAGCAAGATACTGAAACGCCATAATGAGTTTGTATGGTTTGGTTTTTATTTTTAGGCAGAGCGACGCAGCGAGAGAATTTGAGTTGGTGGAGTTGTGGCTACAGAGATGAATTTTTACCTTTATATGACTCATGAAATATGATATGATATAGTCAGCCGTTTGCGCAAGGATATTGAGGAGTTGGACCCACAAAGACCCAGAATGTGAGTCACTTACAATGCAATTCGACAGAAGCTGGTCGGACGAAGCTGTGTCGGCGCAAATAAGGGTCTCCCACCATTTCGTAATTGACTGAGGTTATTTTTACTTATTTTACACATAAATGATATTCTTTGTTAGGGTCTGTCATCTTTGTTATTCCGAACGGCCATTATGTTTCAAAATGAGAATTCCTTTGGCCTCATCGGTCCTCTCCTCTTTTGGCAGGTGTTCAGATTACAAATGAAACCTCTTTTGTTCTCTTTCCCAAAGGAGAGATGTCAGAAACCCAGCAAACGATTTGGTTTGCTAGGAATGAATTGTGGAATGCCTCACCTGCAAACTGCAAACGATGTTTTACGAATTTACTATTGCTGGGACATCTCTCCAATCTCTATAATTCTGTTTGCAGTGATGATTGTTTGAACGTCGCTTGAAGTTCGTTGGTAGTAGTAGTACGTGGTTGAGTTTCGGATGTGAGTTCGGAAAGCGTTTTTGCTTGTATTTGACACTGACTTTTATCTCCTCCATGGCATTCAGTAGGCACTGTGGCGGGACAAGACAATATACTTTCTCCATACTTTCTAATGATTTTGCGGGAGCCAAGGCGGAAGACCCATAAAACGTTGGAGCAAGAAACACAGACACAATAAACTGAATTTTTACACAAAATAACCAGAAATAAAGCGGAAAGACGCAGTACTATCTTACAAAAAATATAAAATACTTTGTTAATCATTTTTACAAATCAATTTTGTTTCCAATAAAAACATTTCATTGTTGAACTCAACAAATATTTTCATTTTCACAAAATATCTTGACCTCCAATATTTTTTACCTGACTCTAAACCCCTTTCAACAGCATTTGCGCACACATCTTCTGACACATTCACTTACTACAATTACTTTTAGGATAAAAAAGCCCAATATCTCTAACATGGAAGGGGGAGAGATATAATCCTCCTTTGTCAGGGCAAATGAAAAGAGCACGGTGGCGAGCTCTTTCTTTCTTCCAGCTTTCTTTACGGAGGCGAGCGCGCGTCTTTGTCTGGCTAGACAGGAGGGTCCTTCTGTCAATATCGATGATAGGGACTGGACGAATGGGTGGTGCTTGTCCAAATATTCTCTGGAGGGAGTCCTTTTCAGTAAGCTATGGAAATTCATGTCCTTTTTTGGTTAAGAATAGTCGTATTTCTTCTAATAACTCCACGAATCATTTCAACACCTGAACACAGCTTAACCATCTGGCATTGTTGAACAAAAGTAAGACGAAAATCTGACTATCAACTTTATTAGTAGAGATGTGAATTGGCGTGTGTTAAGTACAAACGTCATCACATTTTCCAATAAGAGATTCAGGTTGCCTAATGCAGTGAAATTAAATTATATTGTGGGGTTACTTCCTATTCTAGGAATTGTACAAATCTACTATTTTTTTCCAATCATGCTTGAAGCTCTCTCTATCAGTTGCCACAGATGCGATTTTTATGAATTCAATGCCCATTTCACTAAATTCCTTTCTCATTTCTTCTTTCATTATGTTTTCTGAAAAGAATCTTACAAGAACTGTTAAACGAGAAAGTGATGTGATATCTGTACTTTTATCCAAACAAATTGAAAAAATGCTAGCGTTATTTAAATCTTGTACAGGTTGATCAGTTACAGCCTTTTCCATAGCAATTATTATATCCTTCACTGTATTTCTAACAACAGGTAACTCATTAATTCTATTGAGGATTTCCTCTTTATTTTGAAAGTCTTCAAACAAATGATCTGAGGACTTTGAAAAGGCCTCTTGTATATACTTACCATCAGAAAGTGGCTTGCTATGCTTAGTAAGAGTAAAAGATAACTGACAACTGGCTACGAAAATATTGTTCTTATTTTTTTGGTTTAAACAACCTTTTGAAATTATTAGATTTTTGTTCATGTTGATTTACTTCTCCTCGAATATTTATTAACTTTCTTCATCTTTTCTTGATTATAGATTTTGATGATTGCTTTAAAAAGATGTCACTTAATGCTATATGATCATGCAGTAATTAACTTCTTGTAAATACACCAAAATGCTATTTGTCATGCTCAATAACACCGTAATCTTCACTCCATTCTTCATGAAACAGCCTTCTATTTCCACTACATTCTGAGCCAATTTTCCTTTTCTTTGCAGCAATTCTAATGGGATATAATTTAAAAATTCAAAAAGATTATCACAAAATAAATAAGCAGGATTACAAAGAATCAAGTAGACATTAACACTAAACATTGATAACTGATAAGCTGTTGCAAAGAGAAAAACAATCAGATAACATAAAATGTGTATGAACTATTTCAGAAATATTTCGTTATTATATAATTTTAATTGTTTTTTATAACAGTTTATCGCCACAATTTAACAAAACATTGTGGGACTTGTCGAGGAACGGACCGAAGAGTTGGAAACATCGTCATACGTTTGATAGTGTTGCATAATTTCTGAAAAATATCACATTAAAAAAAATCATTTTCCTGAGTTTCCTCCTCGTCTGTGGATCACTGAAAAGTTTGTGGTGGGTCAGTTCGTGACCCGCGGGTTAGTGGTTTGCATTCACTGCCCTATGCCATACATCATACCAAACCAAGAATTCTTTTGTAGAAATGGGGATCACTCTTATGGAGTAGCCGCCAGAGAGCCGATACTTAAACCCAATAATACACGTATGGGGAGTGCTTGGAAAAGCAATAACTACCACAAACACAACTAAAACAGAACTAAATGAAAAATTACAAGTTTAGTGGCGAAAAAGAGTAAGAAATTTGTGAAAATTTCGTGAAATCAATTCCACAGAGAATCATTGCTGTAAATAAAGCATGAGAGAAGAGCTCCTTCCCAGGGCTTCGATGAAGAGCTTAAGTGCATTCTTAACCGCATAAATATGATTGCTCAATTGCAAATAATTCTTGATTTTACAAGGCCAAGCTAGATGGGAGAAAAACGAATTTTCCATTCTATTCGACAAGCAGAGATAACAAGTAAAATAGCCGATCGACAGACAGTTTTTTGCCTGTCTTAGAAAAGTTAATTTTATGCGTTATCTTCTCGTGTATGAGAGAAGAGCTCCTTCCGAGAGCTTCAATTAGCTAATAATTGCCTTCTTAATTGAATACTGAAGTTCATCGGAGATTGACGTTTGTTATTTTTCCAAAGGTAGAAGTAAATTAGTGTAATTTAGCACTTTCTTTAATTTAACTGACGCGTTTCGATACATCGAGTACCATCTTCAGAGTTATAATGGGAAAGTATTACAAAGTATTCAGTATATATATGTTACAAAATGTACTAACAAAATTACAAACGAAGCTATACACGTATATGGAGGTTGGATCCAGGTGATAAAAGGTCGGCTATGGAGGGAGCCATTGAGGGAGGGGGGGTTAAGCTGCTTGCCAGAGGTGATTAGTGTCTAGGGGCAGCTCTGAGTACACCTGTCCCTATGTTCGCCTTTCTTGCACTGGGCAGGATTTCATTGGAGTTAGACTGTATGTTTAAATTCGGTTGCTTCTCTTGGATATATATAGATAGCTTCAAGGAAGAGCAGTTGGCCCCTGTTGGGAGCATAGTCTAAAATTTTGGTGTTGTCTTCTCTCATTTTTCGGTTGAAGCATGTTCTGTGTATTTCCTGTGTAAGTTTTTAAGGTGCACCGTTGTTCAGATAGTATGACATTCTTCTTGAGAGAATAGTTTCGGCCATGCCGATATACGATTTAGGTAAGAGCTCACAGTCTCCTAGTTTACATGTATACTCGTATATCAGATGTGTCCTTTGTTTCGTCTGTAGTGGGGTTTGGGGTTATTTTTCATAAAGAGGGTTGAAATACGTCTATTTTGATAGTAGATGATAAGTGTGATCTTTTTCTCAGCGTTTAGGGGTTTTATTGCTCAGTATATAATTTCCTTGATGGCGCTTTCATCTGCTTGGTGTTCTGTGCTTATAGTATTCTTATAAAACAGTTTTATAATATCCTCATTCTCCGTATTCCTGTTCTTCTGGGGTTCCGAGAATTAATATTTACGAGTACCTGAGTGGCTATCTTGAGTTCGTTGTGTTTGTCCTTCCATGAGGTGCGGTGGGTAAAAACACGATTGATGTACGACGATACCACACTTGTTCGGTAGCTCATAGGATATTCGCTGTCCCCATTCATGCAAAATCCGGGTTAGTGGGTTTAACATAAACTTCAGTAGTTATTATTTCGTTGATATTGGTAGTGAGGATATCTAAGAATGATAATTGGTTGCTCTGGCTTTCTTCGATAGTCTAGTTGAAGGAAAAACATTCCTTATAGGCTTTTCCCAGATTATGTATTTCTTCTTGCGTTTGTACGTTGATGTAGATCTCGTCTATGTATCTGCGGTAAATATGGGGCTTAGGTACTCGTGAGAAGACCCTTTTTTCAACCATTCCCGTATAAAAGTTAGCAAAGAGAGCTCCTAAGGGAGAACCCATGGCGACTCCATCGACTTGGTGGTACATGCTTCCATTGGAACCAAAGAAAGGGGCTTCTGAGGTGCAAATTTGTAGGAGTCTCCCTATGTCGGCCCTTGGTATTCCAATTGGGGGGCGGTCATTTTGGTCATTGACATGTTCTAGTATTATGTCTATTGTTTCGGCGACTGGTATGTACATTGTTGAATAGTAATTCTACATCCATGGAAGCTATTATTTTCTTAGGGTTAGTGGCTTGGATGATATCGATGAAATCAGCCGAAGATTTGAGGCTGTATTTGTTGGGCACGTTTGGAGTTAATATTTTGTCAAGGAATTTTCCGAGTTCGTACGTGGGTGTGGGGATTTGGCTAATTATGGGCCTGAGGAGGTTTCCAACTTTGCAAAATATACTCGTTTAACAGTCATATATTAAAGAATGAGGTTCGCCCAATTTTAAGAATACGATGAGTCGAAAGCATTTCGAAGGGATTATGAAGCAAATGCGATTCTACATTTGTATGGAAAGAAAACAAAATTTTTGTCTTGTTTCTAAAATATGAGACTCTTTTATAATAAACTGTCCGAATTGCTATGTTCCTAATCTTGTCTTTACTGTCGATGGAAAGTTATTTCCTTTCTATGTAAATCATGAGGTTCACTTAATCATTACATAGCTGGCTTCAAAATAAAATAAATTCGTTATCAATTTTTTGCTTGTTTGAAATTCAAAATCTAAATATATTTGTAATGGTATATCGTATTTTGATTGGTGTTTCTGCTTATGATCTTCCGACAGATAATTGCTTATTTCTTATAAACTATATATTTTTTTTATAGCACTCATGTGCTAAATGCCACAAATGGCATAAGTAGTCGTTAAAAAAACATCTCTCGATGATGGTTATAATGTAAAACAGTTACTATTATACGAGCTTGTGCCTAGCTGAAAAATCGAAAGTTAAAAAGGCAACCATCGTAGGTACTCTTAGGAGACAAGAGATGTTCGGGATTGAGAAAACATAATAAAGGCAAGCAACTCTGTTCATTTGAAATATACAGATCATTATCACAATTTACTCTCACTATTTAGAAGGTAAAAAAATATAAAAAGTGTACACTTTCATTTAACGGCCCAAATCTTTGGGTGTAAATCACTATGATTCTAAATGGTTATCAGACCCTGTGCAGTATTTAAATGCCAGCAAAGTACGAGACTATATTCTTGGCCAAATGGCTATGAGGTACACATGAAATAATGGATCTAGACGATGCACAATAGCAGTTGGTTTCGAAACTCTTAACCTAGCATGGAAAAATGTATATATAGTTTACAAGAAAGTTACAGGATCTACAACTTTACACTACAAGAGGAAGTAAATAAGACGTTAGTTAGAATGTGGCGAACCTGATGAGCCAATTCATAGTCCAACGCGTAAGCGCCGTCAATGTCAGTTAAAATTCTTGTTAAAACAAACCTTTTTTCTAAATTGAGATGATGTAGCAAGGTATGTTGTGGTACACATATAGGAGATACAGTCATTCTTGTCAAGTGTACAAATTGTGTGTAATAATGTTCATAATTGTTCAAACGAAGGTTATATATTTTTTGTTTGATGTTATGCTTCAATAAATGCTAAATAAAAATACAACCAAAATGTTTGGTAAATGAATATCTACAGTAAGAATATTCGAAAAGTTCTAATTGTGCAAAGGTTGAAATCACTTTTCGAATAAACGATGAATATTTTTTGATTAAGAAACTTTATTTAATCCGTCCAACTATAACATATCAATAATTATTAAATATGGTAATAAAACATTTACCTAAAATAGAAATTAACCAGATTGAAATTATAAATTGTAAGCAAATTGTTTTAATACTTTACATATAAAAGTTTTGTTGTAGGAAAATTAGTTTGCAATGGAAATAATTAAATAAAAATAAATGTACTACTAATTGGACATTGGACATATATAAGTGAGGAATAGAGTAGTAGAGGAGTTTAGTAGGAGAAAATAATGGGGAAAATTAGGGAAATAATAGGAAAGCGAAATGAAAAATAGAAGGAAAGACAGATCCCTGGTGAAAGGGTACCTCTGGCTTTCTTTGCGTTCTATTTTTTTTGTATTGAGTATTTATAATATAGCTATATAAATATATATATATATATATATATATATATATATATATATATATATATATATATATATATATATATATATATATGTGTGTGTATATATGTAAGGATGACATATTTTGTATGCTCTAAGGAAAAGGTTAGAAATTACCGATTTTTTAACAGTATTATCGTGAAAATATGTCATCCTTCCTAGTTAGATGAAGAAATTGTCATTATCAGGACCATTTTCTCTAATTTGTATTACCCCGATTGGTTCATATCGTCTGCCCATTTTGCAGCTAGGAAAACATTCTATGGTAATAAACCTTCCCGCACTAACGACTTCAAAAAATGTATAACATTGCCATTTAATAATAAATTAAATAGTTTAAAGGACATATTTGGAAAAGCGGGTATTAATCTTGCCTTTAAATATAATAATTCCTTAAACCAATTGATGATGGCCAGGAAACCCAAAGAACATCATAACATAGGAGTATATGCAGTACCATGCAACGATTGCCATAAAGTTTATATAGGGGAAACGGGGAGAAATCTAGACAAGAGATTGTACGAACACAAAAGAGATATTAGAGTGGGCAGCGAAAGTAGTGGAATATTTTGCCATGTTAGAGACAAGAATCATACGATCGATTTCAATGGAAGTAAAATGGTATTTAAATCGGCTAACTATGTTAAGAGAAGAATCGTAGAATCGAGCTTGATATCGTCAGTTCCTAATTTAAATCTATCTGAGGGTCAATTTTCTTTTAATCCTGTAATAAGATCGCAAATAAATAAAATAGTAAAATGTCAGCCCTTCAATATGTTTAGGCCTAACCCCTCCCCCCCAGATTAGCCACAAGTAGGGGATGGGGGGAAAAAGAGGGGATCTTGTGTTATGCTTTTCTCTTATATTTTCTGCCCAGTGTCAGTTGAAAAAGGGTGTGAGATACACCGAAATTGCTCGGAATTAAATTGTCTTCGGAGAATGTGGTTTAATTCCTCATCTTTTCTTGCGATATTGCATTAATTTTCATCATATATATATATATATATATATATATATATATATATATATATATATATATATATATATATATATATATATATATATATATATATACGCAGAGGGGTTTTGGGCCCCTACTGCTGGTTAAGAGTTTTTGAATGTGGTTTTTAGGTTCTGATTTTGCGTTTATTCTTATTTTTGTTGTTATTTTATTTTGAGGAAATTAGTTTTACTCATTCAAAGGAAAATAAATAAAAAAACGAAATTGGATTTAATAACAGTTAAAATAAAAAAATAATTAAAACAATAAGAATGAAAATAACAACATTTTAATATAAGTAAATAAAAAATATAAAATATCAGCAGTGAAAAAATAACACTAGGTCTTTTTTAGTTGTATTATTTCTTGGTATTCCTGAAAATGTGAATAGAGAAGAAAAATAATACCAACGGCCAGAACAAATCGCTTGGAGATTTTTAGTTGTATTATATATTGGTAACTGCAAGGGAATACAACCCCTTCTTTTTACTTTCTGGAAATAAGGCAAAACTTTCCAATCATAGAGATGAGCCCAACCCTGTATGGCTAAAGTACTGGAACTCTGGCTTACCTTGAGTGAGCCTCTTGTGCAATATTCACTGAGGAAACAAATGTTTGGAGAATCTACGCAAGCTCCAACAAACCCGACAATGTTGTCGTGGCGAAGGTCCCTCATCTGAATTCAAAAGAATATAAAATGACGATATTTGAGATGAGAAATGAACACAACTGCAGGGAATGAGTTGCAAGTTCTAGATTTTTTAAACTATATTTTTATTGCTCCTGAATATTTTTGCCATTTCCTACATGGCATCATATTTCCTAATCTTATAAGTGTAAATTACAACAAAAGTAACTGTTTTCGGTAGGTGGGCGATGCCCATAGGCACTATCTGATATCAAACTTTGATGACAGATCTCTTGTGAAACCAAACAATTTTGTACTCATTGTGGTCTGACGTGGAATCTTAATTTATTAGTGCCCTGGGGTTGATCGCTTTTTGACACATATAGGGCTAAAATAGACTCACTTTTTCCAGCAATTATGTTTCTGCTAATATCTAAATTGTTCACTTGCTCAAAGGTCAATAAATCTTTTATAGACTTCTTACCGACGCAAATAAACTTTTTTCTTATTATTGTTTTAAGGCAAGTTAACTCCAGACACGACTTTTTATAGTCGGGTGTGCTTAGTCGTGTGCGACTCTATATCTCACTATGTCGATCGGTTGGTCAGTCGGTAAGTCCCTGTTTTGCTTTTTTGGTTTTGTTGTGGTAATATCATTGTAACTATTTGAACCATTCTAACGAAATTTGAAACTTTTTTGTTGTTTTACTTTCTCTTTCGAATGATATAATTGCCAAGGTCCTTCCAAGGTTAGCCTAGTCATTATTTTGTTTGGGCAATAACATCGTAACTATTCAGCCGATTCTAACAGAATTTGAAACCGTTATGTTGTTTTACTTTCTCTTTCGAATGATATAATTTACAAGGTCCTCCCAATTTTAGCCCGGGAATGATTTGCTTTTTGCAATAACATCATAACTATTTGCCCGATTCTAACTAAATATGTAACCCTTATGTTGTTTAACATTGTCTCTCGAATGATATAATTGCCAAGGTACTCCTAAGGTTACTCCACCAATTATTGAACGTTTCGAAGGTCGTAAGGTCATAAATCAGATTAAGTGAGAGCACGCGACTTTGGTCAGCAGATCTTGTTTATTTTGCAAGGCCTTATAGTAATAAGAATATTTCCATAAAACGATAAAATCACTTTGGGAGGTGAAAAAGAAGCCTGTTAAATCGACGGAGGGTTACACACAAACTGATGTAAGGGGCACACAGAGGATTTTTTTTTAATTTTAAGATCCCACTATGACGGTAACCAATGGCAACATCCCACATTTTTTTAATAAGATCTATACATACTAAGGTACACACACACCAAGGCATATAAATAGCATACGCCCTATATAACATGACAAAAACCTTTGAAGGAGGCTGGCCTCCTTCGGGTACACCTTCAGTTAAAATTAGCTCTTATATGAAAGACAAACTTAAATATCCTGCAGGACGCCCAGCTCCTTCTAGAACTCTCTTACTTCTCAAGTTTGGGGGCAGGAACCTTCGTAAAGCATTAGAAACAGATAATAACGTTCTCAATCTTTGCACTAACGCTAAGTTATCCAAAAGCCGAAAAGTGCTATGGAGGATGATGAAACCGAACAATCTTCAGAGAAGTGCTTTGGAAAGAGCACTATCCAATGGCACTGGGCTCGGCAGGTGTTTCCTAAAGAAAAGCAACCAAACAAGATCTGAAGTCATCGAGGAATTACTGGGTAAGTACAATATTATAACTGAGGCGACTTTTCGGGGACTTTCCCCACATTCTTTGGCCCTTATATAGTCAATATAAGAAAATACAAAACGTCGATATGGTAGCGCAATATGCGTAGAAAGCTTGGCAATCTCATCGGAACACTACTCAATTCCTACACCCTCCAGACATCAGAAATACTACGGAGAGTACAATGTTTTGATAGCACATACTGCACTCAATGATTGGTTATATGAGAAAAGGGCCTCCAAACAGCCACGGCTGGAACAATCTATGAATGAAGGATGGTTGATGACAAGCCTGAAATATTATCCGCCAACGAAGATAACAGGTGAAAAGTGGCTTATACAGATAATAGTGAAAAATGGAACTGTCTTGAAGAAAAAGGCTCTAGATAGTCTCAATATAGTTTGAGACTACTGGATGGCCTGAAAACAGAGGGCAGGCTGTTTCTATAGTTACTAGAGGCAAGAGTCTACACGGAGATACCTCTCTGCTGGAAAGGGAAAAGGAGAATGGAGACCTCAAATAGACAAAATGGCAATCCACAAGCTCTGAAAAAAGTGGTAACATACTCTTACCTAAAGGTAACCTCAAAGAAGCGACAATAGAGACAATAGAGGATATGGTATGTGAAAGAAGGAAGTTAAATAGAGACGGGAGGAGACAAGATTCAACAGCATCGCTTAATTAGCCACGAGTCTCGGCAATTCCATAGAAGTAACATAACTCCCTTCTGAACGTATTTGAAGAAACAGGACATGGACATGAAGAAATAGAGCTCTCTGAAGGCTACACAACTTCTAGGCATCTTCGACGGCCTTATTCACCAAATGCCGCAAGAAGCACTTGCCTCTGATGACGTGTAGAACTAGAAAACAATCAGGAGAGCATAACTCCGCCAAAGCAATTGACAGTAAAATTAGAAGAATGAGGATATGGTATCTGTATCTTGATCAAATTGTGTATATTGGTAGAAGGTCATAGTCTATCCATGGGTATTTTAAAATTGATTAGTCCATTATTGTTTATGACAACGAAAAGAAATGTAAGGAAATGAATGCTCTTTCTCGCAATGTTAAAAAAGTGAATAAGTTATCCAGAATACGTATCCGGATCTAAATTAGCACCCTAATGCCCAGCACTCCACAAAATCTTATTGAAATCTGAAAAAATCGTTTTGAGTTATCTTGTACACAACTAAAGAAACGACGGTGATCACAGAACTACGCTAAATTATTTCACCGGGAGTAAAGGGTTTAAGGGTGGGATGCGACTCTGTTTCCAAAAATTTGGTAAGCGAGACATGTTCGAGGAAGCTCGAGGTTATTCGCGGAACCCTTTTCTGGTTTGGGCAGCTGGGTATTTTTTTATTTCACTATTCATTCTGGCGGTCCCAACAAGGGCACAGGCGAAATTACGATGATAAGCCAATATTTTAGCTACTTTAAAATATAAATAGCAATTTAAAAAAAACAAAATATCAATAAAAACACAACTTAACCAATAAACTATAAACCAAACAACGACAAGCTTGGGCAAGGGTGATGTTCCCAAAACATCTTTAGTGCTACCTTCCTCTTGGTGGAAGGCTTCGGACAGACTATGAGTAAACCTTTCCCCCCCTCCCTAAACTGGTTATACCGTAAATATATCGACTTAGCGGAATAACGGGTCCGTTTTCACGTTCACAGGATGGTCACCCAAGCAAAACGACACGGATGCCGTAGTATGGATTGTGTAACAGCAGCACCCCGGAATTCAGAGATACTGTCTCCCACAAAAGCGATAAGAGCATTATGTTCTGACTTCTCGTCACAACTACCTTCACTTTGGCCACAACTGGTCGGCTAGCTATTGGATAATCATCTTCGAAGAGCAAGGAAGAAGTTCTTTATATATAATACACCATTTAGGAAGTTTAGGGTGAAATGTGGCATTACCTGCACCGGTGTTCCTTCAAGTACCTGGCTGATATTTAATTTTTAAATCTGCAAGGACTGCAATATTGGCAAGAAGACTGAGGTTGAAGAATAAGGAAGCTTTAAAACCTTTCCAGCCAAGCTAGAAATTACCCGCATTTTTCGTACTGTGTGCCAATCGGTCAATTTAGTCCCTCAGTGGACCTAATAACTATGAACATTTTGAAACCATTATGATCGAAGACACCGGGCATCCGCCCAATCAAAGCTCCGGACGTCTCCGTGGAAAAAGTTCACATTACGGTATCCATTTTTATTTTAAGGTTGAAGTTTATGGATGATTGTTACTTCTGTCCATCCTAACACGACCAAACACAAGTGCAAATGGTCCGACAAGCAAATACCTGGGGAAACAGCAAATTGTTCCTTATCATACTCTGAATCCTTCGTGGCAAGGAGGACCCTATTGTTTGTTTTTATTTTCCTTCTTTAGCATTTATTTCCCTTTGCTTATTCTCAACTGAAATGGACAACTTGAGAAGATACTCAAGAGAAAATAACACCTGAGTGCACTTGATACGAAAGATAGATCAAAACCACAGAAAAGAGAAAAAGGTGGTGAGATATAATATATACCACGCATCCAACTGATACCTAGAATTTCGGATTTTTCACAAAATTGGTTGCAAAAAATGTATCTGCTGGGGCCGAAGGTTCCCCGTCAGCTGGTCAAACCCCAAATCACTTAGCTCCCAACTCGGCATCCTTAGATGTGGGTTGGCCTAGAGAAGTGTCTCTTCCTTAGCCTTACTACTAGTCGACAGAACGGCCATCATCTGAAGATCTCTGATTTGGAGACCAACTATAGACCTCTTAGGGTGGACTCAAAAAATTTAGTTGGCCTGGTATCTAACAAAGCATTCAAATCAAACCGGTATAATTATTATATCCTTAGGCACCCGAGAATGGTCAAGAGTGGAAATATTTCTCATCCCATTAATCGCGCCCCAACGACCAGGAAACCACAAGCCTGTTCGGTTGCAACTTGTGCTTTAAAGGAAGTTTAGTAGAGGTTTTAAAGCGTCTTTTGACACCGCATGAGGTATCTGTTAAATAATTATTTCCTTATAGAATATGACAGGATTGATCAAAAGACCGTTGAAAGTTTTAAAGGGGTACAAATGAGGATCACTACAAGGTCATTCCATTCTCTAAGCAGCGGTTGTAATAGTGACTTTTACCATCACTGCCTAAGCCTTCCTTGGTGAAGTTGAAGCAGGAGAACATTGCTTAATGGAAGAAATGAGTGGATAAAAAAGAAGGTGAACGGTAAGAATGCGTCAGTTAACTCCATCAGCCCTTAAAAAACGGATGAAGTGAGACCGTGTATTTGATACTCTAGCATTTCATACATTCATTCCATGTAATCAGTAGTACGAACATGTTTGAAAATATCAGCTTTTCATTATGGTATCAGCTTCATCATTGACATAAATGTTGGAAAGGGGCATCATCTCCTCGTACTTCAAGACTGGTCTCCAAATAGAAACACCATTTCCCTCCCAAATTAAACAAGTTAATATGTTCTTGAAGATACACTGGGTATGCATAGTTGCTAGATGAGGTCCAAGTTGGTACCTTATGTTATAGCAGCCTATAGTTCGGATCCTACTTTAAAATATACTTTCCCTCTGAGTTAGGATTCAAACCGTACCAAAACCAGTATATAAAGCCTGGGTATGGGCCAACTGAGATCAATATTATTCCGCACACCAATGGGAGTATTTTACAGATGAGCGTTTGAATTATTCTTCATGTGAGAATCCTCGAATCCCAGATGCGTTTGAGACGAAATCCGCTTGGTCTGGATGATGTTCACTATATCTGGATGATTAAAATACTGCAGGTGTTGGACAGTATTGAGCTGTCGCCAAATCTATTTCGTGTTTAATATTTTTTCTTATTTTTCCTTACTTCATTTATTTCTGGTTCAATTGGTGTTTCTTACTTTTGATGTGACACTGCGCTTTATAAATAATGGCGAATTCGCAATGTAAACTATAGTGTGAAGTACGAAGAAATTCTTCTACGCTTCTTTATCTTTATAAACTTGGTTTTAGAAATTTCCAGAGAATGACGTAGGTTAAGTTTGGATCGCACTAAGCGATTATTATAGAAAGTTAATAGACTTCGAAAACTTTCCCAGGTAGATGATATAAAAAAAAATTTGTAGACAACTGTATTTATTAAACGGTATCATCGATTTGATTTGACTTAATTTCTTTAAAAAATATATATAGCGAAAATTACTGAAAGAATCTTTGGGGAAATGTTTATGGAAGAGGTTCATAAAGAAGATGGCTAAGTTTAATTGTAATCGTGTAAAAAATACCTAATCCATCCTAGCTACTTGAGGCGTTAAGGACGAGTGGGTTGTGCAGCTCTTCTTAACTTTCCTCTATTCCACAACGAAGGCCTGACCCCTCGTTGAGATTAGGTAGGGTCCAAATGTTATTCGTTTGAAAGCTCTGATAGTGTTCGAGTGGTGATCGAAGGAAGGGTTCAATAGTTAGACTAGTAAGAGAACCCTATTATAACTCTCCTTCTCACTATAAAATGGCTCTAGTTCATTTTTCAAGAATTTGAATCGGATAATCGCCAATGTCTCCTCTTTGATGGGAAAAACTATGAGAAATATGATTCCTATTGGACAAGTATTTAGAAAAGGATTAATCATGTGGTTATAAGATCAACACCTTTATAAGATGATATTGTTACCCTAGGTTCCTAGTAGCCCTACTCCAGAGGACATTAAAAAGTGCCATTCACTGGATTGGTTCGATTCTTGACCATCAAGTTGGGAGTCGAATTCTCATCACCTGTCCCCGTCACCCCGGCAGGGAAGGTAAAGGCCTAAGGGAAGGAATTAGTTCTATATGCCTTACCCCATCAAAGGAGGGTTGCGATTGGTTCACGAAAGGTACGCTACGATTAAGGGGTGTCAATTTTTTCAACTTTCAATTTCCGAAATGAGGGGTACTGAAAAGTTACACCACGACTTATTAATTCTAAAGATATTTTTGTTATTTTAATATAATTTAGTTCTGCTTGGTAATAAGCTACTTGAAAGCTGTGACTTTTTTGACTGTTTGTGGGAATTAAATGACAATTATTATATTAATAATTATATCTAATTCACTGCCTTTTAATTTTAAATGTTGAAACAGATTCATTAGTGTGCTGAAGATTACTTGGCTGTCAGTGCTACCATCCTAACGAATATGAATTGGCCAACAAAGGCTTTTAAAATTAGGACAAGACTTGGGGCATTCACCCATATGAGTTACTTGATTAGAAACGATAGGGAATTGTTGCTCTCTGAACTTCCAAATGTTCATGACCTTCTGAAATAAGAAATAGTGCTCAGATAACAAATTAGTGAGGATGTGATAAACTACCCAGCAGCGAAGATTGCAAAGGACATTTACCCTAAAGTGCTTGAAAAGTGGGAACGAGCGAACAGTTCTTTTGTAGCCCCAGTTGTAAATTCGCGAATCACAATCTTAAACATAATCTAAGAGAACTGGGAGCATGCCGAAGACATATCCCTTGGGGAAGGACAGCTACATATCAAAGAGACTTTCGTTGCAAACTTGAGAAGCTTTTTTACATCCTCGGCTTTAAGTGTAAAATATTTTTTTTGTGAAGGAACTTGCTTTCTTAAAGGTCAGAGACAAAAGTTTTTTTTTATTGGACCAAATCAGATTAGCTTGCAAGATCAACCTGAGTAACTTAGATAATTCAAAAAGCAGACGAGGTAAGAAGGTGCAAAAAGTAAGCACGTCATCGTTCCAATGCCATCAAGTGAAATAATTTTTTCTGCTGATGAAAATAAAGGGCAAATAGCTGATGCTTAAGATAGAAAGGATGTAAGATACAAGATGACATTAAAAATACCAAGCAAATATTCAACTTCCATTAAAAAGCCACAGTACAACACATTAGGAATACCAAATGTTGCTATGTATAACATCAGATATGGTGTTGGCCTGCGTGCCACAGCTGCAGCCACCACGGCTGACTTTATGAAAGATGGCTTGATCACTGAAGAGGACAAGAGAATTATAGTTTATTCCAATAAAGTCGATAGGGCCCAAGGAAAGGTTATGAGATCTCTGAATCCAGATTTTGATGAACTATGTAAGAAGGAATAAATTTACTGCATCTTCTATTACAACCGTCGAAACACAACTAAGGTTATTCTGTAAGTAGACAATTCAGATCGTCAGTTGGCCAGCATCATCAAAGAAGAGCATATTTCTGTGTGCAATGAAGCATGTGCAAGATATATCTACCACTTCACTGCTGAGAAAGGTTCAAAGAGTAAAAAAACCTGCTGATGTTATTGCTGATCATCTTGTAGCTTTCATGAAGAAGCGGGACATTTTTAAAAACCTGCAGGGCATTGGAAGTGATTCTAAAAATGTTAACACTGGCTGGGATGGTGGTTTCATGCATTGGGTAGAAGTAAAGCTTGGCCATAAACTCATATGGTTGGTTTATTCCCTCTACACTAACAATTTACCTATACCACCCTTGATCACACCACTGGATGGGAAGACCTTGTCTAAAAAAAGGTGGACAGGGTAATATTGGCAAGATACTAGACACTGCAACCGAACTTGTAATTAAGTTAAGACTGATAGTGTAATACAATGTTGGTGTGTACTACCCATATTGGTTCGACATCCAAGTAAAACATTCTAAAAGTGGAAGGTCCGCACCACATCTTGTTTCAGCTGTGGCTACGTAAGCTGCAATAAGAGGCTATAGTGGATGCTGTTTGGCCAAACACCAAGCGCTCACCGTGGTATTCATTCAGCGAAATGTTAATACTTACACTGTTTTGCTCAGATAACAGTAAAGAGAGGAAAGTTGCTGTCCAAAAGATTGTTGACATAAGGGGTGGGGGTAATCATACACTTGGAGATCTTCATGTACGTCCCAGGAAGACACATTCCTTTACTCCAGGTGTTTCCTTCCTGTTGTAGCACACATACTGGTCTTACGGAATATTCGAATCTCCTTTGATACGTAAGGTGACTACAGCTAAAGTACAGAAATTCTTTGACAAGCCTATACAAGTTACATAGTAGCGCTGTCATGCTTAGTCAATAGAGAGGTGTGTGAAACAAGTCACAGAGGCATTAGGCAGGCTGTATACACATGAGAAACGTGAGGTCGAGAATCAAGGTTGCTGTTGATGTCCAAAGACGAATCCAAGTAAGACTTGATGGAACTTGTTTAATTATTGTTTTTAATAATGTCATCACTTTTTATTTTTTATGATTACAAGGATATGTTTTATCATTACTGATATAAAATCTCTCTTGAGAAACTAAATGTGTATAGCATTAAATGCCATTTTGATAAGCTATAGTTAACTATTGTTTTCCTAGAGCAATTTATGAGGGTTTTTTCAAACATAGGTTTCCCAAGCTAAATGCTGAGCAATCAGAAAAATAATAGCAGATTTGAATTCCTCACATCCAAACACATATTTTTCAAACCCCTCAGTAAAGGAATTGGCAAAAATTAATTTTCACCCTACAAATTGACACCCTACCTACCATCGTTGGAGAATGTAAACAGACTCAAGAGATTGCGTGCCTCATCGTTCCTTAGCACCATCAACTACTCTGGCTTTGCAATTTCCACACACTTCCACTTCTTATAACTTCACTACTTCACGATCTTATATTCTCAAGGGTTCGAGCTTCTTATAAATGTTGTTGTTAATCGCTCCTCAGGAGTACATGACCTCTGATCCCTCCGAACTCTTGAAGGACTACTAAGGGAGAAGGATTTTGATCCTGCAGTCGGTGTTGTGCACCCCCATCAACGCTACCACAAATAAGTGGGATCGAGCCTTCGTTGAGGCTTGCCTGACGAACCAAGTTAGATTGAAGGGAGGCTGTTGCATGTTGTGGGAAGTCTATAGCACCTCCCTAGGCAAATATTAAAAGTAACATCCAAGGTGGCTCCATCTTGCGTGGACAAGTCTTATCTCCCCCTTACCATTTTTAATTCCTTCTTCACTTTCCGCGTAATTTCCACGGCCTTGATAGGAAAATGCTTCATGGCCACAACCCTTCCTTTGTAAATGCCCAGCTGGGTGGAGGCGGACGTCCCGCGGGGGTCGGTCCAGATATTGCTGTTCAGGGACAGCTGACTCGAGCGCAGGGAAAGAGCTCCCTGAAACAGGAAGATGTATCTGTAAGACTCTTATCTTATTTTTATGATTTGGAAATATGGATTATCATTACTTGCGATTAATTTAATAAACTCAACTAGGGTCTGTATCATGGGTCTAAAGAAGGGTAATGGTAGAAGAGTTTGGATTTTTTTATTGTTGGACTTTCCTATTTGTGGGGCGCAATTTGTTGTAGTAGTTTTGTCTCGTCATGATTCATCCCATAGCATGGCCCCCAATATACCCTCTCAGTAACTCCTTATTTGTACACCTATCATACAGTGGATATGTTTTTGTTCTGTTAAACACACAAAATCAATCTATTGTTATGTTGTCTTACAACTTTTCTCACATCAACACACTCACAAAAATATCGCAAGTGTATTCTTAGCAATTATCCTTACATGCATTTATCACATCAGAACATTAGTGGTTACAACCTCTTCACATCTTTCCTCACACAATAGGTAAGTAACACTTTACTATAATCTTTTCACTCTACATTCTCCTCTTACACCCAATATCATATCTTTTTCCATGCTGTCCATTTTCGCTTCTTTCTCATTCTGGATATTCGTTCTCTTTCAATATGACTTTTTCATTCCCATAACTAGCAATGTTAGCAGCGCAATCTTTTCAACATTTTACTCTCAATCCCTAGCCACAAGCTGAAGCTTTGATTGCTTCTGACACTTCCTTCAGCCATATTCTTGCTAACGCACTCTGCTGCATCCATTACATTATTTACAAGACATCTTAGATACTAACAACATCCTCTTTGCCCAAACCAAACATCACAAACTGTAATATCACACCGCAGCCAATCTTCTCATGGAAAAATATTGCTCTATTTTTTTCTATATTTACTTTTATCCACCTTCTTACTTCTTCATTCCTCTTAACACCGCGTTATTCATTCATTTATCGCAAAGTTCCGCTCTCAAAGGTTTAATAGGACCAGTACCTGATCTTCTTCAAAACTAAGCCTAAGTGTTACAACACCGCATAATTTCACTCTTGCAAAACTCAGCTGCACCCATCTTATTATCAGACTAACTCACTCATAACAAACAAATTAGTCTTGCCACTCCCCAATTAAAAGCAAAACTAACTTCTACCCTTACGATTTTTACCTGATCACACTCCAATCCAAACAAACATTCTATCCCCTTTCATGTTCATCTCAGATAAATCAAACCTTTGAATCTTCCGCCTTAGAAACCCATTGTTAAAACCTCGCACTTATATTATTGAATTCCTTCCTCTTAATTTTAAACTCATTAATAATTGTATTCCCTGCACCTCATTAACTATTGTAATAATTCAATAAAGAGAAATAAGAAAGAAATCTCCCTATAAAATAGTAGACCAATAAAGGGCGCCATTGTGCTGAGATACATATTGAGGAGAGGGGGGTAGTTGTTCGGCACTTGAGACGAGCACTTTTTGACACTCATTATTACCATGTATTACTATCCTAATTGCATTGTAAATTGCTATTGATGGTACCGATTAATCCTTTTTCTGAATGGTGAGAAAATTTAAAGTCAACAAATCATTATAAAACAAGGGAAGAGTGAATGAATGGCCCTGTCTGACGTTACGAGGTACTGTAATTGGTCAAAAAGTGTGATTTCACGGATAATAAAGCTCTTTGAGGATACTGGGTAACTCGAGTTGACGAAAAAAATGGATACCCTCGAAGAAACACTCCCAAGGAAGATCGCAAGATTCAAAGGATGTAATGAAAGGCTGATGTATGACAGTAGCTGGTATTTCACGTCAAGTTATTAAGATCCTGAACCTGTCGCGTTAGATTGTCTCACCTCACCTGAAAGAGGCGGAACTTATAGCAAGCTTCCCTGCTAAGAAATCACTCAAGTAAATAGAGTAAAGCGGCAATGATGACCCTCGCTACTGAGATTTTCCCGTGGTGTTGAAAAGTGGGAAAGTGTTTTTCAGCGACGAAGTCAAATTTAATTTGTTCGGATATGATGGGAAGCAGAGTGTAACGTATTGCGCAAGTGAATGATTGAATACTAAATGCAAGAAAAAGATGGGTAAATTTAGAGGGGGAAGCGTTACAAGTATAATATGATTTGAAGTGCTGCGTTCCACAAGAATCTACATCAGATGCATGTCATAACCACTGTCTGAACATCGGTAATATGTGGGCCTGTTCTCATGTAGGCTAACGATGGGTGCCAAACACCAAAGATGGTGAAGCATTTCTTGGACGGCGAAAATATCGACGTAAACAAGAATTAATTTCAAACACCAAAGAAAACCTATGGAAGGTATTCGGCAAGAAGGTTCTGGATGGGAAAATGAGAAATGTTAAAAGATGGCCTATTGAAGGCTAAATATAAAAACGGAAGGATAAGCAACTAGCCACCCTACTTTCTTCCAATTAGGCCGGATTTCACCGCAATTCTATGGAAAGAAATTGGTATTCCAAACTATCAGTAAGAGCTGGCGAGCCGTCCGGGGGCTGGCAGCCGTAACACACGCCGTTGACTCTGATGCCTTCGATGCCTTACTAAAGGTTAGGCTGGACAGGCAATCCTCCCTTTTCTCCTGTATCGAATCCTTTGGCGGTAGAGCGCATTTTGTTCTTTCTTGCGTCGTTTTAACAGGCCCGTCCCAGACTGTGCCTCACCCGCCCTTGGGCATGTGCATGGGAGTCGAAGGACCTTTATTGTTACTCCCCTTTCAGGCTTCATATATCGAAAAGCTTTGTTTTTTTGCGAATGAGTCATGCTTGTGAAGAGGAGTTTCCAGGTTGGCTTGAAAAAGCTCGTCCATTTTTGCCGTCAGGTAGAGCATTGTGGCTTCCTAGTGGATCTAGAACCCACTGAACGGTTACTAATGGGATATCTCGCTCATGGCCCTAGAAAAGTCGGAATCGTAGAATGCTACCTCTTAACTGAGTGGAAGAAAATTGCCCTGGTCACATAGGTCGTGTTACGAGTACTTGATTATGTCATGAAAGGTTTTTCGACGAAATTTGAACTGCAATAGTTAGAGGAAGTAGATTGCGATCTTCTACAATTTGCACACTTTTCTCGTCAAGAGAAATATTTATCGTGGAAGCCTTTGGAAAAAAGTTAGAACAATTTGGGGTTGCCCCTTATTTGCACGTAGACAAGCTTTGCATTTATGGACGAAGTGGTAACACCACGATCATGGCACGACTTCATTCGAATGCGATACCATTTAACATACACTGACTCGGGGAGCGAGTCTATGTCAAATGCGACGAAAAGTATGAATCTGGGTCTCGATATTCCTACTTTATTCATGACTTGTTTAAATTCGAAGAACGTCTGGTCAGCTAGACATTCAAATCTCAAGGAGATAGACGAAAAACATAACATTGACTACTACTCCCTTAACTTAATTCTGAGCTGGCATCATCGAGGGTTTAAAGAGCACTTATTTTCAGAACTCTATGCGGGATCGCCTACATGAACGTTAAGGTTGCCATCAGGAAGGGCAGAGACCTTTTGTTTCTATCAAGGAGTGAAGCTATATTCCTAATCTTAAAGACCGTGTGCCTATCGGATTTTATTACTCTTCAATTCGAGCAAATAACGAAGAACAGCTAAAAGCAAACCGGCTTGAAGGCACCGCGTACCATCTTTCTGAGTGTCCCCGACATTCTTGAGGTCCCTATTCAGTACTTAATCATTTTTTTGGGGGGGTGAGAGTGCGGAGTTTATCGATTTTTTCTTACGCTCGAAAAATAGCCCCGAGCCACTTCGGTCCGATTCTTCGCCAAGAGGGAGACCTCGTATATTTTTTCTTTATTTTTACTTTTCTTTTCCCCTTAAAACCTGGGTTTTATTAAAAGAGCCATTTTAATGCCTGGAATAAGGCTTGTAGCCTATCATAGCTTCCCATGATTTATTGCAGTGGAAAACATTGCCTTTTGTAGCTAAGCTTCCTCAGTCGCAAAATTAGGGTTTCCGCTCAACTTGGTTGGGCCTTCATTGTGACGTTCACCCTCTACACATCGGGAGTTCTATGTAGAACCTCCCATGATAAAAATAATTAAGCATAGAACCAAAAGAAGCCCGCCGGCAGGAGATTATGGCCTTAAAGGTGTTCGCGCGCTGGTATTTATGGGGAAGATACATGGAACGAGCACATTGGCTACGAAGGAAAAGATCAATCTAAGTTGCAACAACTGTATCAAATCCAAAGTAATCCACCATCATATGTCATTTTCAAGTGATACTGCTAGACTAAAGGTTCTCTTGGAGACCATGGGTGGGTTAATCATCAGTTTATATTCTATTTGATTGGCCACTGTTAAAACAAAGGAATTGCCTCTTGAAGTTGTCTGCCAGAAAGGAAGATTTGGTAATTGGACAACCCTTTTAAAATATTAGGCGGGCAGATGGTACATCACTCCACCCTGAACTGGTCTGATCTTAACCTTATTAGAATAATCGTCAGGTTTGGTTGTCCTTGCTAGGTTATCACCATTAAAGATGGAATTCAGTTTTTGCTAATATAATATGATTGTGCATAAGGATGCATAAATTGCTGTAGAAGCAAAAACTAAGCGACTAAAAGTGGTAGGTGGATAGAGGTGAGCCAGTTAGATCGACGGGCATCACAAGGCAGGTTATTTCCGCGTGGTAGCTAAAAATGTCGCGAATGTGATGCCTAAGCTGAGACAGGCGTGGTTAAAATGATATAAAATAAATGAAGATAAATACCATAAGATTCTAAACCCCAAAAATATGGATGGGGGGGGGGGGAATATGTTAAAAACCACCAGCTCACCTGGTGCAAAGAGAGGCTTGAAGCCTCCAAAAGAAGCGATAGTCGCGGTTGAATATTCCCAAACTGGAACTAAAATAGGAGCGCGAAGTATTGCCTATAGCCCCGGACTTACTAACGTAAAATTGAAAGGATATGGATGGACGAATGCGTCATTCGGAAAACTTGCGAACTTTGAATTTAAATTTGAATTATTATTATTGTTATTAGTATCTTTAACGCTCTCTCACTCTTATCTCTAGTAAAATAATTGGAATATAATCGTTATTGCATTATTTATCCTCTCCCAGGCAACAAATATTTTATATCTATAATTATAATTAACAAGCGCGCTTTCACTTTCCTTTGGTGCGATTTTTTCTTGATTCTGCAATCTTACCTTGCAGTGTACCTTGGGGGCGGTTCCTACCTCGAGTCGGGTCTACCACTTCTGAAGCTGCCTCGGTTGTTCTCTCTGTGGTTTTGTGTTATTTCTATGGCTCTTTTTTCGTCGTCAGACATTATGCTAACGATAAATTTATGCAAGAAGGTTTACAGAAAACCAAATGTGACAAACCCAAACCAACTTCTCATACTAGGTAAACAAGGTATGGTAGCTACTTAACTTTTATGAGAAAAAGAAACGCGCTTATATACTACTTTAAAGATCATAATGTGGATTAAGAAAGTCAATAAGGAAAATACTATTCATGAAAATTTCAAAACACCTTTCGTTAATAGCTGATCATTAAGAAGGAAGAAAGAATCGTTTCATTGTTAAGACGACAAATCAAGAAGAAAATATAAAATAAACTACTGATTTGTTCTTTTGTTTTCGCATTTTTCATATAAATGCCCAATTAGGGTTGAAGTAGATATCTCGGGGTCAGAAGAGAAGGTGCACATAGCATTAATGCTAAGAGTACTGAAGCAGACGAATAGACGAAAGAAAGCATGAGCCAAATGAAGAAAATCGAAATGACCCAAGAAAAGAATCAATGCATTTTAATGTCAACAACGATTTTAAGTTGTTTGAAGCTAATTTTTAAAAGAGCGAAAATTTGAATCTGAATGAGATTTCTTAGCAGCAGTTTACTTTCTATCGAACCTGAAATCTTTTTTACTCAGTATCGAAATTTCAAATCAGAAAAAAAGCAGTTTTACGGATTTTTTTAATTACATAAACTATATTTTTACTTGGGAAAATTTGAAAATATTTCTTATAAACAAAAGTTGAGAATGATCATGTTTGTTAATTTAATTATTAAAAGTTTTAAGGAAATCAAACTTTTTGAAAGTATGATAAATTTGATTATAGAATGTTTGTGGATTTTTTTTAAAGAAAAGGCAATGGCTTCGCCAGCTTGCGCTTCGGTAACTAAGATTAAAATTAAAAATCTCAAAAAAGGCAGCCATGGTTAAATTATGGTTAAATTTTTATAAATTCTCTGAACTTCGCCAATTATAATAATTTTAAAAAGGAACTCTAAACTAAAATTCCCCCCTTTCAAAATATCACCTTACTAAAGTATAGCTATAGAAGAAGATATATAAAAATAAATTTTCTGAATTCACCATTTGTAATTATTTGTGTTTTAAAAAGTTCACAAAATTTCTATACTTATATTTAATTGTGAACTTCACCATTTTGTTTTTTGATATTATAAAAGAATTATTAGAAATAACTTTGATAAAAAAAACATAAGTCATAACCAAACTAACATCAAATTATCATTTAAATACTAAAAATAATCCACTTCTTAGATCATATAGTTAATCAGCCGCTGTTCTCTTCCTTAACAGGAAGAGCTTGGTTACACAGGCACCCCTGCGGGGGGGTGGCCTACGGCCTTATTTGCTAATCTTAACCGCCTTTTTTAATCCCCTTTATAGACTCTTTATTTTAACACGATGAACACCCTTTTCTTCTTCTTCTTCTTCACCTTCTTCGTAGTTATGGATTTAGTGTAGCGGACTAGCCTCGAGCGAACCTTAGGGTCTTTGCTGGTCCTGGATTCTGTAGTTCTGTAGTTCTTCATCTTCATCTTCTTCATCATCTTCTTCTTCTTCTTCTTCTTCTTCTTATTCTTCTTCTTCTTCTTATAAAGGAATTATTAGAAATAACTTTGATAAAAAATTTAAATTTACTTAGGTGACAACTGAACTATAAAAAAAAATCTTATTCAAACCTTCAAAAAATCTCGTTCTTAAAATATAGGGTTATGGATGAAAAGGCGTGGAAAATTGTGAAGTTCAGAAAAAATTATGATTCTAGAATGTTTTAGGATTTTTTTTAAAAGTAAAAGAAGGGAAAGTGTGGTAGATCAGAAAAAAAATTTCCATTTATTAACATTAAGGGGGTGCTGTTTTTAAATTTTTATCTTTAGTCCGTGTAAATAACTACTGCTCTCTAAAATCCAGTAAACACAGAGTAAATTATTTGATTTATGCGGGTTCTTTCTACTTTTTACAAAAGAATTTCGATAAACATTTTTACTTTGCATTTAGCCGTAGAAAAAAAGGAAAGATCTGGAAAAATAGACCAAATGTAGATTATATATTTGCAAGCCCAACTTTCTGTCTGCAGCCTATGGTCTATCCGGCTCTGTCAACGGGCTTTTGGTCTAGGAAATTTTAAAAGGTTTCCAATAAATATCTCCAAATAATTTACTTTTGCTCTGTTTTATTTTTTCAGATCAATGCTTATTTTTCAGAAATAAAAGGGATTTTTTTTTATCTGAATTCTTTTTAAATACGAAAAAACAAGCCGCAAGGTTGTTCTTACGATCTAAATTTAGTGTGAGAATTTATTTTTTAGATTTACTGGATTTTAGGCACCAATAGCTACATATTTCCTCGGGGTACAGATTTAAATGGAAAATCCATTTAAGGAAGAACTATTTGAGAAGTGACTTGCTTCGATCATTGATCATTATTAAGAGGTTAATGAGAGAAACGGCCGTAAATAACCGTAAATGACCACTAAATTTGTCTGTTCGCCAATAAAATATAATAACTGGTTAGTATCGCAATTTCTCATTTTTTTGCATTAACAAATGCCTAATACGTTAGTTATAGGATTACCATTTATTTTAATAGACTAGAATATATATTAGATAATATTTAAATGTTTTCAAATCCCTTTCCGTAATCTATTTTCCTTTTTTTAATTATCTTCTAACGTTTTGTATATATAATTAAAAACCTTTAGCCTTTTCATTATTCTTGGACGATCGAAGCGAGTCACTCCTAACCATTTTTCCTAAATAAAAAAAATATAGTTCTAAAAAATTCATAAGACTGCGGCTTTCTTCTGATTTATCCAAATCTCTTTCTTAAAAAATATATTTAAATTTAAACTTCAATTTTTCCAGGAAAATGTTTATTTTTTACTATGAAATTATTTTTTAACCATTTATTTTACTAGATGTATAATTTTGAAAAGTAAATATTCTTAAAAGGTTTCATTTTTTTATATGCCTACGTAAGTGTAACCATTGTATTTTTTCTATAAAAATAAGCGTTCCTACATATCATTCTTGTAATTATAATTATATTGCTAACAGCAAATTAACAGAAAAACCGATTTTCAAAGTACTGTTCAAATTCGGTTATTCTTCAACACCACTTTCCCGTGACTCTGTAATGCAAACTTGGACAATAGTTTACCTTCTATTGAAGTGGAACTGGACAGCCAGCAGGGTTGGCAAAAAACCCCAAATTTTGAAAAAGTACAATAAAACCCGGGTTTAATTCCGGGTTTTTTCAAATCTTGGATTTGTTAAAAAACATATTCTACAAGCATTAGAATAACATATAAAAAAATAGCTATCTCTATTTTTATATAAGATTAATAATTACTTAGTTTAATAATTATATTATAGTAAGAATAGATCACAGTAACAGACCACTGATCGAGAATTGTGGGTACCCATGATAGCCATAACCTGTAGAACGAGAGATGAATTATTATGAGTCAGTATCAGAGAAATAACCTTAATTTGATACATATTTGTTGAAATTATAAACATAAATATAAATTTTGAATAAAATAATAAGTAGCATTTATTTCTTGAAAAAAAAATGTAATTTTGAAAACTCCCCAACCCCTGGGTTTTTTCAAATTTCACTTGAAAAAGCCAAAACCCCCGGGATCTTTAGAGCTGGGTTTTTTGATTTGCCCGCCCTGACAGCCAGTGCCTAGAAGGAGTTATGAATTTAGAAATAAAGAGAAAGATTGAAACATAAAGCACATAGAATCCGCCAGGCCAACCCTCGCGCGATGAGTCAAGATAGATAGTGAGAAAGTTAAAAGAGTTAGATAGAGAGTTAAGGAGAGAGAGATGGAGAAAAAAGGGTTAGAATATGATAGTTTAGGGATATACACTCGTAATAGAAAGTGTGTTCAATGAGATAATTAGAGAGAAAGAGAGACAGACTGTGTGTGTTAGAGAGAGTGTCAGTTGAGGGAGAGTTGGAGAAAGCTAGAGATAAGGAAAGATTTATTAATAGATATTTAAGGAGAGGGAGGTAGAAAAAAAGAGAGTTACAAGAAGTTACAAAGAAAAGAAGTACCTCAAAGGCCTTGCGGCCCATGTCGAGGAGGCACTTTTTAGGTTTCTATTCTTAGCACGTACTAATTACTTGCTATGAGATCGTCAAGTTTTCAAATATAATTTGTCAAGTCTACTCTTGAAGTGCTCGATACTGCTACTCTCAACAACTCCGGCTGGTAGTTTATTCCATGTGTCGCAAATGTCATATGTGAAAGACTTACCCAGCGGAATAGTATTGAATCTGGGCAGCTCCACCTTTCATCCGTGATTTCGAGTCATATTCCGGTTGAGGGCAAAGAACTTGGTGGAGTCGACATTTTCAAATCGTTTCAAGATTTTAAAAGTCTCTATTATACGACCGCGCAGTCCTATAGTCTCTAACGAATAAAGATCGATCTCTTGCAGTCTTTCTTGGTATGACTTGTTCCTTAGCGAGGGGATCAGTTTCGTGGACCTGGACCTGCTTGCACCTTTTCCAGACGATTTATGTCTTTTCGATAATGAGGAGACCAGATCTGAGCAGCGTACTCTAGATGAGGCCTCACCAGCGATTTGTACAAAGGCAAAACAACTTCTTTTGTTCAAAAGCTGAATTGCCTCTTGATGAAACCCAACAGGCAATGAGCCTTTTTCTCCACGTGTAAGCACTGCCTCGAGAATTTGAGATCACGGCTAATCAGCACAACTAAGTCCTTCTCGACATCAGTAGACTCAAGACGCATACCTTGTAGCTTGTAGCCTGACCGCGGGTTTGCAGACCCGATGTGCATCACCTTACACTTCTCTAAGTTAAAAGGCATCTGCCACTTGTCAGCCCACTCGCCGATCATGCGTAGGTCACCCCTCAACATCTCGATGTTTTCGGGATTCGCTACGTTAGCTCCAAGTTTTGTGTCGTCGGCAAATTTCACTAGACGACTCACCAGTCTTTCATCTATATCGTTGATGTAGATGATGAATAATAGAGGGCCTAGCACGGAACCCTCAGGGACTCCGCTCGTTACTGACGACCACCAAGAGGTGTGGCTTCCGATGGTAACCCTCTGTCGCCTGTCTGACAACCAACTTTCCTACCATTTCGCGACCTTTTCTCTTATTTCCAGGGCACGTACTTTCGCCATCAGTCTGCGGTGCGGGACTTTATCGAAAGCCTTTTGGAAATCCAAATAAAGTATGTCTACCGCTCGACTTTTGTCAAACTTACTCATTATCCCGTGGAAGAATTCAAACAAGTTCGTTAGGCACGAGCGCTTTCTTCGGAAGCCATGCTGGGTGTCTCTCAACAGGTTGTGAGACTCTAAATGATTCATTATCCTACCCCCTATGATGCCTTCCAGTACATTGCCCACGATTGAAGTGAGACTTATTGGTCGGTAGTTTCTTGCGGTGACACGGTCCCCCTTTTGTGGATCGGGGTGACATTAGCCATACGCCGGTCTGCAGGTACTTCGCCACTGTCGAGCGATGAGTTGAAGATCTCAGAAAGATGAGGGCTCACCTGATCTTTCACCTCGCGCAGCACTCTTGGCAGAAAGACGTCAGGACCTGGAGATTTATACTCATTTAACTGACCTAGCCTCCTAGCAACCTCTTTGAAAGTTGTAGTTATTTCTTCTAGTGATTCTAACTCGCCATCTATCACTATCGGCGGTCTGGGTATCTCTCTGCCCCTTTTCCTCGTGAAAACCGAGGAGAAGTAGTCGTTGAGTATGCCAGCTATTTCCTAATCTGAATCCTGGAGAACGCCGTCCGCGTCTCTCAGGGGTCCGATGCGTTGGCGTACTGGTTTCGGCTGTTCACGTACGCGGAAAACTCCTTGGGGCTCTCTTTGGAGAGAGAGGCTACACGAATTTTTTTCGTTACGCTTAGCCGTGTGCACTAGTGCCTTAACCTTTCTACTATCGGTCACATAGGCTTTATGGTGCAACGCACTAATATTCGTCTTCCATTCTTTGTGCGCTGTCTTTCTAGCTTTAATAGCACTAGCGATTTCTTGAGAAAAACCCCTATGCTGAATGCTCGTAAATCTGACAGCCTTCGTGGGAACGCACTCGGCCTGACGGTCCATAAAACGATTCTTGAATTCGTTCCATTTGGAATTCGTCCCGCCTTCGTTAGTTGGTTGCATCTGGCCAAGTGCCCCCCGAAGCCCATCAAAGCCTGCACGTCTGAGATCCAATTTACGTGCTCGTTCATTAGTACCTTGCGTACAGGAAGCCCGTACTCCAAACCTTACCATATAATGGTCACTACCACCTAGGCATTTATCCACTGACAGGTCAGAGACGAGGTCATCTTCAGTGGTAAATACTAGATCTAGAACGTTGCCCCCTCGGGTATGCTCGCCGACTCACTGAGTCAGGAAGTTGCTGTCAGCGAAGTCTACAAGCCGAGATGCCTCTCGTTCGCCCGTTCGATCACTCCAGTCGACTCGGCAATTGAAATCCCCTACCAGCAGCGAGGGAGGGCCGTCTCAGAGACTGGAAAGGTTTTGGTACAGGTCTATATCAACCTCTACCGTCCGATAGGGAGGTCAATAGGCCACTATGAACATGTACATTGTATTGTCGACCATGATGTCGACTCCTACCACCTCATGCTCTGGGACAGTCCTGCCTTCGATGGGAGATAGATGGACCCGTACATACACCAGAACTCCACCACCTTCCCGGTCAGCGCGATCCTTATGGAAGGTCGAGTAATCGGGTACTGCCAACTCACCTATGAAGTCCCTAGTGTTTGCACGAATCTACGACTCCGTGACGGCCACTATGTCAAGCTTGTCTAATGAAATCAGTGATCTAAGCTCGCAGAACTTGTTCCTTAGTGAGCGGGCATTTAATAGAAGAACTCTTAGGGGGCGTCCGCTAGCCCTACTCCCCCCCCCTCCCCAATTCTCCATTTCCCGACGGTTCGACGTGCGTCCTCCCCTCCGAAGCTGGATTCGGAGGCTGACCATCACCCACTCTCGCCCCCTCCTCTGTATCAACGATTGAATTGGGTGCTGGGTGCTTGACCTCGGCTGCCGAGGGCGCTACTTCGTGGGTATCTTCCTCTCGGGTCTCAGTCATCCTTCCCCCTGCATCGGACTTTTTTACCCAATATAAACAATGGCGGATGAGCTCACGCAGCACACCTATTCCACGGACAGACAGGTGAGTGCCATCCTCACTAAACAGCCCTGACCGACCGTAGAATTAGTCGAAGGGGTTGACGAAACATACGCCCATTCCTGATAGGATTTCACCTAGCCTCCAATTTATGATCAGAGCCTTTTGGTTAGCCAAGGCACCCCGGAGCGTCTCGGTAGGATCCCAACGACGATTGGTTTTGACGTTTTTTCTGTCAACGAGGCTCCTAAACTTCTGACGTCTTCGATGATCCGCTCAGTAAAGCCTGCATAGCCTCCCCGTAGGAACAGGTCGTTTCCACTGGCTTGGGCAACTACCAGCGTATCTTGATGTCTTAATCTTATTTTTTTAACTTCTTTCAGGATTCCTCGCGTCTTCTTACCTGGTAGGCTACGTAAGCGCCACATTTCCTTGCGCACCCCGTTTGGCCGATTCGTCAGGCCCCTCACTTGAGAGTCTTCGATGACGATTGGAGACTCCCGGCCGGAATCCAGGGGAGCAAATCTATTAGATGTTGAGACTGGCGTTGGTATCAAAACCTCTCTCGGTCTATGAGCTCCCCTTCTGACAGGAAGTGAACGATTACATTTCTTTTTCTTTTTCTTCTTTTTCTTCTTTTTCTTCGTTTCTTCTTTTTCTTCTTTTTCTTCTTCTTCTTCTTCACTTGACCACTCGTCTCTCCGGGCACTGCCGAAGCAGTATTGCCATTTTGATTGAGAGGCTCGGTGGTAGAAGCACCGTCAGTTGGAGTTGACTGGGTCGCTAATCTTGCGCCCAATTCTGCGACCATATTCTGGAGACGGCTAAGCTTGCGCGCGTGCTCTGATTCAAAAAAACTTTGTCACCAGCTCAATTCTCTTCCATCACTTAAATCAACTCCCGATTTGATTAATAAGATCAAAGGCTTTGCTAATAAGTTCTACTACAATTGGGACAGTTTCAAAGTTTACAATCCTGTTTTCAGGTTTAAACTTAAATCGTACTGATTATATGCGCAAAATGTATACCATTCTATTAGATTTGTCGAAATTTTCTAAAGTGAATACAGATCCCCTTAAGTATATTCTAAAAATTGAAGATAGAATTAATAATTTTCTACGTTCTCTTACTAAACGAAATATTTTAATTGATGTTTATCATAACCTTTTTGTTTCTGGTTTATCCCCTGGGGTCATCTAGGGTTTACCTAAAACTCATAAAAATGAAATACCTCTCCGCCCTATCTTATCTGCAGTCAATACTCCACGCTACAACTTAGCTAAATTTTTTGTTCCGCTTATTGATCCTTTGACACACAACCACTTCACCTTACGTGACTCTTTCGATTTTTCAAAATATATTTTGGTGATCTCCGTTTGGGGAATTCTTCTTTTATGGCCACAATCAATGTGGATTCATTATTTACTAATGTTCCGGTACAGGAAACCATTAATATTATTTCAGATACTCTTTTTCATAATACGAGTGAAATATTGGGTTTAACTAAGCAACTTTTCATCAAGCTTTTAAAGCTAACCGTGGGTGATACTATTTTCCTTTTTAACAACGAGCTCTATTTACAACACGAAGGCATGGCTATGGGTTCCCCACTGGGTCCCTCCTTTGCCAATAGCTTTTTGTGTCACCACGAAACTTGGTGGCTGGACAAGTGTCCTCTAGAATTCAGGCCTATTGTCTTCAAAAGATTTATAGATGACTGTTTTCTAATTTTTAAGCACATTGATCATGCACTCCTATTTCTAAATTATATTAACCAACAACATCCTAACATAAGGTTTTCTATGGCAAAAGAAAAGGACAACAAAATCTTTTTCTTGGATGTCAACGTTGTCCTAACAGGTTCCTCTTACAATACATCTATTTACAGAAAACCTACCACTTCTAGATTAGGTACACATTTTTTTAGTAGCTCTCCTAGTCAGTTTAAATTATCCAGTATTGAAAGCCGAATTTTTAGAGCCTACCATATATGCTCTAACTGGATATCGTTTCATGAAGAACTGACTTATTTAAACGATTTCTTCAAATTTAATTATTACCCCGATTTCATCTTCGACCAGTTAGTATCCAAATTTCTCTCCAAAATATATTATGCTCGACCCTTACTTACTACTGTTTCTAAACAGAAGGTTTTTATTAAGCTACCCTATCTCGAGCACTTGACATCCGAGTTTAACAAACTCCTTCTCTCTACCCTCAACAACCATTTCCCTCAATGCCAATTCATTTGTATAAATTCCAACCGTGTATCGTTAAATTCCTTTTTCTCCATAAGGAACCAATCCCTTTGGGCTTGCGATCCTGTATAATTTACAATTATACATGTACGACCTGCCACAGTCGTTATGTAGGCCAAACTGGCTTACAACTCAAATGCAGGATCGCGAAGCACTTGGGTTTGTCTCATATGACTGGCGTTCCCATTTCTAAACCTAAAGCCTCTTCCATCAGGCAACATTCAGAGTATCACCATCATCGTCTTAATTCTAATTCATTTAGTATATTATCTTCAGCCTTAACTTCTCTCGATTTAAAAATCCTAGAGTCACTGTATATCAATAAAATAAATCCAAGCCTAAATAATTACTCCTCCTCAATTAAACTATTCACAATATAACCAACCAATACTTCAATAGATTAACTAACCAACCGACCAACCGAATAAATTTCGTCAGTAGTTTTATATGTTTAGTTAGTTGATTTCTCAACTCCCACGATAAAGGTTAGTCACTTTGTTCATTTTTTTTTGTTTTTTACAATTCAATATAATAGGTTATTTTTTGTTTACTTCAGTAACTTTTAATATGTGATAATCAAGTCAATTTATGTTATAATTTCACTTTCTATTATTATTTTTTTAAATCACACTGGGTAATATTATTTAATTCTATATATTGTTATTAGTGGTTTTATTTTAACTTTAATTAATTGTCAATTTTATTATTTTAACTTGCCTTCTTTCGCTTTTTTAATGCATTCTTTTAACTGTTATCAATTAATGTTCCTTACCCTACTCATTAGTCGGCATAGTCGTTGAAGAGGGTCCTAGTAAAGGTCCGAAACGTCCGGCCAATAAATGATTAGTGTAATCACCTGGGTCTTCATATTCCTGCTATACATACACGTATATATATATATATATATATATATATATAATTATATTTGGTTATTTCATAAACCTTACAATAAATACCATTATGATAACATTAAAATAAATAGGCAAAAAATAATTAGTAAACTCAATGGACTTACAAATTAAATTCAATTTACATTACAGTGCTTTGGATTAGGGAAATCACAAGAATACGGCAAAACAAAACCCCAAAAATATATAGTAATAATATCTAGAGAATTTCCATTTATCAAAGGGTATCCTCTCTCTCTTGAACGAAATGGATTCTGGCATAAATCGCATCCTTATCATTTTCAAATAGGTCTTCAATGTTATAGTATTTCTCAGCCATTATTTTCGCATCATCCAGTGTTCTGGAGTGATCCCGTAGATACCTCTTAATGGGTATGATGCAAGGGCTCAGGGCATTATAAATTTTGAATGCAAAGCTTAATATGATTTTATTTATAAAATGGCGAAATGTTAGGAAATTTCCCTGAGAGCATAGGTATTGAGTACTTTTCCTTGTCGAATATTTGAGAATAAGTTTCAGAGCATTATGAAAGTGAGTAGACAATGCTCTGAAATTTCTAGAGTAATCTTTAAGATCATGCCACAAATAGGACCATAGAACGAAGGCAGGAGGCTCTAAAAAGGTGAATCAATCAGTTTTGATTTACCTTTTCAAATTTGCGCATAAGTAAATGGAATTGAAAGAAGAAGACTTTCTCATTTCTCAAGATATCCGCATTGTTTCCGAGAGATTCTCCTCAAGATACTTAACTTGGTCTACCAACTTTATCCTAAAGTTATTAACAGCAATGTTGTAATGGAAGACCCTCATGCGACAGCTAAGACGCGAGATCTGACTATTGATGTACAGATTGAATAGAAGATGAGAGATTATCCCTCTCCCCCTCCTGTCTCACTCCATTTCCAACTTTCCAATGTGACGATTTGCTTTTGCCAAAGGAAACGCAAACTGACTGGTTCATCAGCATATTCTTAATGATATTAATTAGGTACGGAGGAACTTTTTTACTAATTTATCAATCAGCACCCAATAATTTACGCCTGTTAAAAGCTTTGCTTAGATCTAAAATGAGGCGTATATTTTTTAACCATTTGAGTTATAGCGCCATAATGTCTGTGGAAGTAGAGGTATCTTTTCTAAAGCTAAACTGGTTGCTATCGATTTCAATTTGTTAATTTAATTCAAGTACAATACAATATTTAAATGCTTTCAGTAAATTTGAGGAAATCATTATTGAGCGAGAATTAGAAGAGCAATTCAGGTTACCTAATTTGTTCTTCACAACTGGACTAATTTCCCCTTTCGTCATTCCAATAGGAAGATGGGAATGGAGTAACATACACGGAAATAATCTGCTAATGAAACAAAATAGGATATCAGAGCCATATTACAAGTGATAAGAATACATTGTCATTACCCAATCCTAGTTTGAGAGAGTGAATTGCATTTGAGATCTCTTCCTGATCTATTTTTCTAATGTTCGTAAATTTGCCAGTGTTCTTTGAATTTTGTATCAAAGGAACCAGTTTTGTGCTGGCAGGTACTTTTTTCAAATGCTAATTTGAACTTATTGCTAAAATTTTCTGCACTTCAATCATAACTGTTTTTGCCGTCAATTATTCATGGAGATGTATTTTTATTGTATTAATCTCCAGAAGTTCTTTGTATCTTTGTTTGCAAATTCCTGTACAAGTTTACCATTCCTAATTTTCTCTTCACTTGCTCTACATAGATCGAGTTTGGCATTAAATTTAGCTTTATTATCTTTTATATCTTCATACAAGCCACCTAGGCTCGGTTTGCCAGCCTGTCTGCAACGTAGCAAACATACCCTGGCTTTTGAATGAAAATCTCTGCAGAGACCATTGCATCTAGGAAGGATCTTTGGCGATCTCTTCCTACTGACCTTAAAATCCCCAGAGGATTTTAGTAAGGCTGTACTTAAGAAATAATAAGAATTATGTAACAGTAATCTGTGATATTCTGAGTTACAGTATCGTGATCTACAATCAAGTACTTCGTTTTCATACTTCAGCAAAATTGAGTTAGGTTTATCTGAGTAGCCTAGGTTATCATCCTCAGAGAAATTAGGCTAGTTCACAAATTGATTAGGGTCAATGGAGTTTCTCACATCATTACAAACATGAGTTGAACTTTTTATAGGCAGAGTAAATAATAAAGAAGAGTGGTCACACACTGAGTATCCCTAACCAACAGAGAGGGCATCGCTCAGATTGGTCCGTGCCAAGATAACGCGATCCAGCCAGCTGGTAGAGTTGTGGGCCAGGCTCAGATAAGTAAATGTATCCATCGGAAAGATGGCATTGTCCAGGTGAAGTTAAAAATCATCCACAATTTCTTGGAGTTCCCATCATAATCTTTCCTTGCTGGGATTAACATTAAAATCATCGCCCAATATTAAATTATTGACTTTTTCATTCGTGAATATTTCAATCGGGGTAGCTAGGGTATCCCTATAAGATGCAACAGACGCACACAACCCATCATTATAAGGGAAATAAACATTTATTGAAAAAGTAATGGAAACTCCATCGTTAACTGTTATACCTAGAACATTTTCATTTACAAATAGTGGCCTAATTATCTTTTCCATAGTTTTCTTAAAAAGAATAGCCAGTCCTCCTGTGTGGCGACCCCCGTGTGAGGTTGATATGTCACACGTACTTGGGGTTACAACAAAATCTTAATGTCTGTGTCTGTTTGATCCAGAATATAGGCGTCTTCTTGTGGTAATAACAATACCTGCAGCAGAACTATATCACAACTTGACAATAAATCTCTGCTATGTCAATGTACTTCCGTATAGAGATACAATTGAAAGTAGCTGACTTAAGATGCTCGATTTAAATTTAATTTATATAAAAAAGTCCCTCTTACTTTTATGAGCTCCTAACCTTTTAAGTTGTTTAAGTTTTCAGGACCAGCACAACACGAGAAGAATTTACTAATAAAAATATTGTCAGGCAGCCAAAGTTCTTCATGCAGTATTTTATCCCTTTTAGGTTCTGTAAGGGTGAGTTTGAAAGATTTCTTATAATTAAGTTTTAATTTTAATTCTGTACAGTCTATAGCGATGACATTGAAAAAGTTCGTACAGTATTCTTTTATAGTATCGGCAGATACATCTATCTCGAAATTGTCTATATACACATTATAATTTCTGCTTATAACTCTAAAACCAAGTTCGTCGAAATTTCTGGTGCGATCTTAATACAATTTTTATCCATATTCTTTGACCTAACTAGTTGCCATTCACTTTTTGGCTGAGCACCGAATTCTTTGTTTTGGCTAATGACACTTGTTCTATTTAAACCTGCACGTGCCTGTTCATGGACACAATTCTTTGTAACACTAGCATAGGACATATTAGTTCGGGCCTGGTCAGGGAAGTGGGCTGGGGTTGGTGGTTGATAAATGGTCGTTGTTGGGGCATAGATAGAGAAGATAGATAGATAGTGTGTTTGAGCGAGCGTTAGCGAGAGAATGAAAGAGTGAGTTAGATATAGAAAATTATCTATAGAAAGAGGTAGATAGTGCTAGAGAGAGAGAAGAGAGAGAGAGAGAGAGAGAGAGAGAGAGAGAGAGAGAGAGAGAGAGAGAGTAACAAGGCAAGGAAGGACCCTAGGAGACCTTACGGTCCATTCAAAGAGGGTACCTTTGGACTAGCATCCGAGCAGGCACATGGCTGCTCAATTGTTTTGCGTCCCTAAACGGCACCTTTTCAAGACTTTGTCTAGTCTTGACTTGAACTGGTCAACAGATTCACTGTTGAAAAACTTCCACTGGAAGTGCGTTTCACTTACCGCAGATACTGTAAGTGAAAAAATTTCCACACAAATTGCGGTTTTAACGCTTCAGTTAAGTTTGAAGCCATGATTGCGCGTCCTGTTCTCACTCAGTGTGAAAATATCCCGGTGGTCAACATTGTGGAACCCTCGAAGTATTTTGAAAACTTCGATGAGCTTTACGCAGTCTACGGGTTTCCAGCGAGAACAGATCTAATTCCCTTAGTCTATGCTCATAACTTTTATGTCGGAAGATGGAATCAGCTTGGTTGCCCTGGCTTGTACGCGTTCCAACCTTGCGATATTCTTTCGAAACGAAGGAATCCAAAATTGTATAGCATACTCCAGGTGCAGCCGAACGAGGGAGTTGTACAGACAAAGTACTATCTCCTTGTTACGGTATCCAAACTGGCGCTTTATGTAACCTAACATCCTTTGGGCTTTCTTCTCTGCCTCGATGCACTGTTTCAAGAACTTGAGGTCGCTAGTGAAGATAGGAGTCACCTCCGCCTCACGCCAGTCTCTAGGAACGCATTCGGTCCGGATTCACATGCTGAAGATTGCGCTCAGGTGTCGTGACACTTGATCGAGCACTTCTTTCAACACTTTAGGTAGAATGCCATCCGGGCCAGGTGACTTATTCGTCTTCAGGTCACTGATCTTCTTTTTTATTTTCCCTTCGGTGAAGTCCATATCCTCCAGCTTTTTCCCCGAGTAGGAATCCATTGGCTGGGGGATGGGACCACACTCTTCAGTAAACATTGAAGAGAAGTAGTCGTTGAGGAGGTTAGCATTTTTTACATCTGAATGATTTAATGCCCCCTCCTCATTTCTCAAAGGGCTAATCGTTCGACGGATTGGTTTACGGCTGTTCACATATCCAAAAAACTCCTTGGGATTTTCTTTACAGAGTCTCGCTACTCGGAGTTCCTCAGATCGCTTAGCCGCCCTTATGCTAGACTTCACTCTTCTGGCTAGCCTCCGGTATTCGTCAAAGTCTCACGAGATCTTCGATGGCCGATACACAGTTCTCTTCTTCCTAAGCAGTTGGCCGATTTCTCGTTTAGACCACTTTAGGTGAACAGAAGACCGACGGAGACATTTCAGAGGAATGAAACGTGATTGAAGACTCATGAATGTGGTTTTGAAACTGTTCCACGAGTCTTCAACAACATCGTATACTTCTAGCCTCGCGTCAGTCAGTCCAGCACGAAGACCTGCAAAGTCTGCTCTTTTCAAATCGAGTTTCCTGGATTTACTAGTTGCAGGCCCTGCCTTCGGGACTTTGACTACAAATCTAACTAGTCGGTGGTTACTGCCACCGACCTCTTCGCCAACAAAGAGGTCCTCAACGATGTCATCCTCAGAGGTGAAAACCAAGTCGAGGATATTGTCTCCCTCGTTGGCTCTCTCATTCATTGAGTCAGGAACTCGTTGTTCGCGAACTCCAGGAGTAGTGCGTTCTCGCCACAGGGTTCTCCTGTTTCCCAGTCAACTTGTGTTTTGAAATCACCCATGACGATACACACTCTGTCTTCGACAAGTTCTCCTAGTAGCTGGTACAGATCTCCGTCCTTTTCAACGTGTTGGGCAGGAGGTCTATAAAGCACCAGGATCTTGTATTTGGCAGGACCTATCTCTAGGTCAACACCTAGTAGTTCATGGTCGGATACGATGTTGCAATCTGTCGAGTTAAGAGTATCCTTGACATACAACATCACACTGCCGCCCTCTCTGTCTGGCCTATCTTTCAGGAAGAGCTGGTAACCGGGAATCGTGAATTCACCTTCAAAATCTCGGCTTGAGGTTTTTATCCACGTCTCGGTTATGGCCACCATTTCCGGTTCTTCTGTTGCTACGAGGCCACGAAGTTCTAGAAACTTGTTTCTGATAGACCTCGCATTAAACAGAAGGACTTTGAGGGAGTCCACGACTGTAGGACTCCCCACGCCCTTCCGTTTCCCGCTTGCTTTCTCTGTGGCGGGGTCACTCCCCTCTTTGTGACTTCAGAAAAGGTCGTTCCTGGAGTAACAGGGGAGAGTTAGATTCACAAAAAATAGAGATTTAGAGAGAAAGCTAAAGATAGAGGGTTACAGATAGAGTTAGAAAGAAGAAAGAGAGAGTTTCAGAGAGATCGAGAGATTTATGGAGTTGTGAGAGAGAGAAAGAGAGAGAGAGAGAGAGAGAGAGAGAGAGAGAGAGAGAGAGAGTTAGAGAGATATCTGAAAGAGAGTTAAATATATAGACTTAATGAGAAATAGCGCGAGCGAGAGACATATATAGAGATTTAAGGAGAAAGAGTTACTTACGAGACTTAGAAAGAGAGAGAGAAAGAAGTATTAAGAGAGTTAGAGAAAGAGAATCAGAAGGAGAGCTATATATAGAAAGAGAGAGTTAAAGTGTTCTAGAAAGAGAGTTAAAGATTGTTTGAAACACAGAGCTGTAGAGAGAAGGTTAGAGAGAGAGATAGAAAGAGGGATAGATAGTGACACATAGAGGGAGCTCAAGAGAGAGATAGAGAGTAAGAAAAAGAGAGTGTTACAGGGAGTTAGATATAATGTTAGAGAAAAAGAAAGAGAATGTTACAGAGAGTTGGAAATAGTGCTAGAGAGAAAGAGAGTTAGAAAAAGAGCGAAAGTTATAGTTACCACTCTCCTTAACGAGAAGCTGCCCTTTGGGAGACGAGTCATGACCCTTCTGCTCTATATTCTTACATATCGAGAGTATGAGAAAAGTGCACAATAAAGACGGAAGCTCTCCACACTCGCAATTACAGGCCACGTTCAAGGCTACATGCGCCGCCGGTGGTACAGACAGAATTCCTTCCAAATACAACTTGTACCACAGGTGGTACATTTCACAATTTAAAAAAAATATTATTTAAAATTTAATTGTATGTTTATATACTTTCAGAAACTAAAAATATGGATGGAAGGAAAGAGTTTGATAACTGAAATACCTTTTATTAAAAAAAAAACTCGCGCGGTAGCAGGAACGCTACTGAGCGCTTCTTGGGAATTTTCTCTGGTATTTCAAGGGAAAGAGGAGTTGTGGGCATGGCCTTGAACGTGTTAAAAATTGAAAGATATCTTTGTAAGTTTAAATATAGGCTAAAACTAAGAATTTTAATAGTAAATTGTTAATTTGTTACTACCATATGAATTCCTATTTCATTACTTCAAGTTTTTGATTAGTTTATCTAACTTTTTAAAAATGTTTCTACACTATTTCACTCTTTGCCGTTCAAACCAAGATCAATTTCACTGGATGGAGCGTCTACTTATTCGTTGCTGTGTTGATTTTCTTCATTTTTAGCCTCGTCGTCGGCTTTACGGGGAATAAATAGCGCTTGGAAGCTCATCTATTCGTTTGGAGTTGTCATCCTCTTCTCCATGTATTTAATTTATTACAGTAAAAAATTGCGGGACGGCGAAATTACAGTTTATTACCAGAAAAATTCATTTACAGGGCCCTTCATCTTTATTTGGATTTTGTCTAAATCTTCTTGGGAGTCCTCAGGATTTCTAGGTCAAATTAATAAATGATATTGAAGGATTTGAGGTTAAAATGACACCGCCTCTCGCTCCGGCAATTCTCTTTATAACTCTAAGACTTTGATGTATTTTTGAGATTTTCATAGCCCCTAGGGGGGAGGGGACAAGCCACCTCAACTCAGTCCCGGTCCCAAGCCAGGATAAATAGGAGTGGGTTGGAGTCACGAAGGGCATCCGTCCGTAACGTCTCTGCCAAAACCTTAATGGACGAGTCTCTTACCGAATGAAACGACTCATCAAGAACGGCGACCCGGGTAGGGAAATGCTGAGAAAAAGAAGCAAACTTGAAATAATTCCTCCCGATAACTTGTTCCAGCCATTAACTATTTTTTTCGAGAAAATTTTCCTACAAACTTGTTTTATATGGTTTAGGAACAAATTTCACAGCAGTTACGTGAAGACTTTTTATTAATTTCAAACTAAATGGAATGTTCCACATTATCTATGTATTCCTCTCAAAATTTTATAAATCTTCAATGAATTGACTTCTCATATGTATAGCTACCTAGCTGAATAGGGTTACCCTTTCTAGCCGCTTTTCATAATTGTGGTTTCTTAGACAGGTAATTATTTTTGATTTCTTTGCTTGAAAAATTTTCACAATTATTCAATATCGTTTCTCAGATATGTTGACCAAACTTGTGCGCAGTACTCCATCATGGTCTTATCAATGGGTTATATGTGTTCAAAATTATTATCTCGTTTTTGAAACTCAATTGCCTTTTAATGTAACCAAAAATTTTAAGACTTTCTTTTTCATTTCTGTGTATTGCTACGAGGATTTAAAATTGCTTTACACATAAGTCCCAAGGTCATTTTGCTGTTCTGTGATTGCCATTGTTAGGTCAAATATCTTGTATTCTGCTGTATGATTATTATTACCAATGTTCACTAAAGATATCTTTACCCAGCTTATAAACATCAGCAAATTTTAAAATCTTTGGCAGCAAAATGATAATTAGCAAGGTCTCAAGACTGAACTCTGAAGAACTCCACTAGTAACAGATATCCAGTTGGACGCTTATCCATTGATAATTTTTACTTTGTATGCCATCAACCAATCAGTTTTTGATCCAATATGCTAGGTTATCATTTATAAAACTAAGTAATCTGTGCCCTTTAAAGTAAGTGGCTTTCGTTTACTAGTCCACAATTAAATTCACCAATAATTAGAGATAGGTTATCATTAAACGTATTTTATATATAATCATAGAATCGTTGATCTATATCTACTGCTTTTTGGAGCTTCCTCTAATCTAAATATAGATACGTTTTTCTCAAGATTTAGCTTTAATCTTATTAATTCTAATTCCAAAAATATATTACAGTCCATAGGATGGAGATTCTCTCGTATATATAAAACGTCTCCTCTACCCTCTTTTCCAACACGTTCCTTATGAAGCATTTTATACCCTTCCAATTGAAAATTACTACTAAATTTTTCTGAGTGGCAATTATCCCACGTCTCTGTAATGCCTATTATACCATATGCTTCTAATGCTACCAAGACTCATAGGTTTGGAAATTAAATTTTAATAGATCTTGCATAAGACAAAATAGCTTTAGATAAGTGACGTGATTACCTGTTCCTCTGAGTTTGTATAGTTTCCCGAAGTCGGAGGAAAAGTATTACTGGAGCAGGTCTTTTCGTGGATGTCTTACAAGCTCGAGGTTATCAGATCTCCATATTTTTCTTGCCTTTGGGGCTAAAGTGGGTTCGATCGCGAGAGAAATATTCTTTATTGTCGATGAAGTTCAGCAAAATATCGACAAGATTTATATTTTCACATTCATATATGCTTCGAATGCGTTCGTTTATTCCCATTGCTTTACTAAGAGTTCCATTTTTAACTTTCGCTTAGAGTAGTATGCCCACGAATAATCCTTGTCCATTTTTTATTTAACTTTTCTCACCATTGTTGCATAGTCATTAATTACTTTTTCGGTTCCAGAGAAGTTTTAAAGAGAAAGAGCGCGATAGAGAGAGTTTTAGAGAGAAAATTAGAGAAATATTTAGAGAGAGATAAAAAGTTATGGATAGAGATTTAGAGAGAGGCAAAATTAATTTGACCCTGATTAAATCTGTTTCTAACCATCTGAATTACTGTACTGATACTAGGGGAATATAGCTCGTACAAATATATATTTTTATCTCACACATACAGATCTGCGTACATGTCATTTAGTGTATGTTGGTAGAACGTCATACGTTGTAAACCTTTGGGCATCTTCAATTTGACTAGTCGATTATCTATTATGATATTAACAAAAAAGTAAGCAATAATCTGCACCAGGAGCTGGTTATTCTCTATAACTAATCAATTCTTTCTTTTTAGAGATTATGTACAAAATCAGTCTAACTAACTCACACGGATGTTCACATAAACTCTGCCTAACTTTGTTTGGAATTAGGTAGCAAACCTCAAACGAATTTTCTGTATATCTAAAATGGCTAAAGGCAGTCGTAATAAAATAGGGCACCAATTTCCCTTGCGGTTTTCCTAATTTAAATATTCCTATTTTTCACACATAAAACTCGTATTCACTGTAGTCTATAGAAAAATTGGCTCTCTATTAAATCATTTTTCCGAAGAAATTTTCCTCTTTTTCTGAAATATGGTAAGAAAATATCTTCTGAAAAGTGGTGAAAAGCAATTTTCTGAAAAATGGTGAGAAAAGAGTTTCTAAAGAATGGGCAGAAAATAGTTTCTGAAAAATTGTGAGAAAGGTTTTTTGTGAACGATTCGGTAATGCCATATGTATTAAACCAGGTGGAAGCATCATCTTCTCGTTGAAGGATATTATGGCCCATTGGGAATGTCTAGTCGCCAGATCGGAGTTGCAATTTGAAGTGACTTGACTGTAGCTGTGATATGATGCAGGCCCCTTGGTTCGAATACGACGGTAAACTATATATTCCCATTGTGATAGGCATTGAATTGACGGAATCGGTTGTAAAACCCATGACAAAATATCTGATGAGAGATCCAGGGAATTAATTATCTAAAATACTTTTTCTCCTTATTTTTGTCCTAAAAAAAATCCATGTTCTGTTTTTGATCTCTATACTTGGCGAGATTTAGTAATACAACATCTCATCCCCACTATTAGAATTGAGGATCCTCCCTAAGCACTTTGCCATCACCTCGATTCTTTACCACCGTTTTGCAATTTGAGATCCGGTGTTAATAACGAGAGTTCCCTTTCTCTGGTTAGTAACGCATCAAAACACACACACACTCGTCTCTCTTTGGCATGCTGTTGGTTTCGTTTATCCTGTATGATAGGAAGCCCAAAATCCGTAGGTACTGATAGAAGTGCGATAATCCTTACCCGGCCAACCCTCTCTTTGCTTTGAATTTGTATATTGTTATGTGGCGGTTGGTAGCCTTGCACATCTTTAAAATTAATTTTCCACAAAAGGCTGTCTAGCTCTTGCTCGTACTTCCAGTTTCTGAAATAAAAGAATAAGAGTGCATGAATATGTTGCCGCTAGAGAATTTGGCAATTAGAGTCTAAAAGCGAAGTTTAAATACATAAGATCCGAGTAGGCTTCTTACTTATTTAGTTAATATCGGAATAATTTTATTGCTGGAGTAAATGTTGCATATGCATCCCAAGGGTAATACAAAAATAAATCTAAAATGTTTCCGACCCCGAAATAATCGATTTGAACGCATACACATACACATAAAAAGAATTAATACTTTGGCGCATAAACTTTGTTAGCAATTGAGGTTGTCAAATATTTATTATAGCTTTCTATTGCCGCGATTTTCGATTCAAACTAAACTTGACATCTCTAAAAGGCATCAAAGGAGTCGGGACTGAACAGTGAATTAGACAACAAAACACGAGGCCGACGGCGCACGTCTTTGTTCCTCGTCACACTGTCAATCCGCTTACCTGCTACAGATTAAAGTGACTATCAATCACGTGTGTATATTAATAAAGCGTTAGTCATGTAGTGAGTTTCTGTGCTCAAAGGCCTTGCTACGTTAACTAGAGATTCTACGTTCAGCAAACACTCAGTAAACAAAAATGTTCTACAAATTTCAGGCTCGCGAGTGTTTCCCCAATATTCTCACGCAAACCCCGAACGCGCTAGCTTATGAATAATTATTGCATGGACGAAGGGCATCTTCCGAAGGATTAATGAAGAGCTTAGTTAACTGAAATATTGCTATTTCCATTGAAATTGAATTTTTGTAGAATTATTTCAAAGGAAACGCCTTTCTCGTGTCGCTAGTAGAGAAAATGACGTCAATTTTTTTAAACAACCTCTCACATCCTAAATTAAAACTTCCTACTGTATGCAAAGAAACCCGTGTTATAGTTTTCTAGGATATGGGTTTCTTAAACCAAAAGTTCTCTAAAGAAATAATAATATTAAAGAAATTCATTTATCATACCGCATTTATGATCATTTTTAATAATAATCATTTTCTCGGGACATTATTTTAATTGAAAAGACAGAACCCCGCCAGAAGCCAAGTGCTCCGTCATTTACCAATTTACTTGTCCCGATGCAATTTGGGGAATTACATAAGGAAGTACGGTGCGCTCGCTAAAGGCGAGATTCTATTCTCATATGGGAATTTGCCACAGGACCGGAAATGTTCTAACAAAGAAAGAGTTTTCACCTGTTTGGCTACATTCTATCCAATGTTAAACTGATGCATCCAATGAAGATTTCAAAATCCTAAGGGCCATCTCTAACCCATTATCCTTACGTATTCAAGAATCAATATTTATAAAAAAATTCTCCCACCTTAAACTCTGACTCCTCTTCCACCCACTAATTCTTCTCTAAAATAAACCAACCCCCCTAAAGTTTTCTTTCTTGCTACAGCCCTCACGCTTTCTCCGCTAGTCCTAGTTAAACAACTGTTCGAAAAAGCTTAGTGTTTTTTCATAAAAGGCGTTCCATGTTTATCTCCATTTATTATTGTTAAATTGCATTATTCATTGAATTATCTAACTTTGAGACACATTTCGGTAACCTGTACGAATCTACATTTCCCCACTCCTCGCCCATATTAAATGTCCAACCTATCTACTACAACCAAAATTTGGTTGAATTTTTTGGAAAGTTTAAATTATTAACGTATAATATTAGTCTTTCCTGAATGTTGTAATTTTTCCAATACCAGAAGATGGGTGAAACATTTACCTGAAACGTTGTAGAAATCAAGTAAACTAAATGAACTTCCCGTTTTTCGTCTTATCCTTCATCTTGCAAACTAAATTACAGCTCAACAATAGGAGAATCCCTTATCAATATATATATATATATATATATATATATATATATATATATATATATATATATATATATATATATATATATGAGCTCACCGGACAAAATATTAGTTACCTATGGAGAAAAACCATAATTTAATATCTGAAGCGTGCAGGAACCTTAGGCAGCCAAGAGGCGTAGCTTAGTTTACGTCGAAACGTTAGTTAGGCTTTATTTGTGTTGCGGACGACGTGAAGATCTGTAGATACCAAATCAGCTCTACTTAATATGGGCCGGAAAAGCGATATCATGGAATGTCAAAAAGGTGTGATTGCATTTGGCCACGCCTGGGTCACCATGTGAAGGAGGTTGCGGATTTTGGCAGTGTTTTAACGAGTACAGTCATCCGGATTTACCAGCAATGGCAGAACTCCCAAAATGTGAAAAACTCTCGCCAGAATTGCAGACGGAAGAAGGTTTTGACAGACAGGGACCGTCGTAGAATCGCCAGGCTTGTAATTGTAAATCTATTTGCTTCAAGACAGGAACTGGAAGCACCCCACGCCCACCAGAAAACTGCGTTTACACATACATAGTGGCCTACGCCGACGAAGAGACCATTCTCGTCAGCGGCCGGGGCCCCCAAAGAAATCGCGCTCCACGCACAAAGAATACTTGATGAGAAGACTGATTACGAGGATAAATGGGTGATTGCCACGAATCCTCAGAAGACACAGATGACTCTACGGCGTTAGAGATCATTTCATGCACAACCTACAAATCTACTCACACACACCAGACATGATCCACCAAAACCCAACAAGGCTTGCATACACACAGTGCACCAAAATCCTGGGGGTAACATTCGACAAATCCCTCAGGTTCAACTTACACCAAAACATAATACAAGCAAGAGCCTCACGCACAAACGCATCGCTGGGTAGGTTCTACCCACCGAGCAAAAAACTAAAACTACACTTATATAAAGCACTCGTGCGTCCCATTCTCACGTACGCCCCACTGTCACTCGTAGCTGCGAGCGACACCTGGAAGCGAAAGGCTAAGCGCATTCAGAACTCTGCTCTGAAGCGCGCTTGCCATTCGCCGCTGTACTCGAGAATGGACGCACTACACAACAACAACAAACTAACTCCTCTTAACACTTACGCTCACACCAGACTTACAAAACAACTCGGAAAACTCACCACAGACCCACTTTACACCTCGCTATACGTGAGAAGGTACGCGATGGCACCGCGATATCCCGCCTCACGAACACCTGCCGCCCGTACCGTTCTTCGCATAACCAATAGACATCGTGAACAACGCGTTTCCGGATGAGCTGTCAGCCTCCCACCCCTGACTTGCCCCCAACCCTCGCCCAGTCAATACCACATAACCTACACCCTCATAACAACACCTCGCTTCGGTGTATAGCCACTGACCTATCTACTCTCGCTGTCCCTTTCTTAATTATTTTCCGCAACGCTCCTCTCTGACTACCTGACTGCCGTGTACAGCAGTCCCTCTCTGTTCTTTCTATACACAAATTGATTGATTGTTTTTCTTTCAAGAAGGCAGCAGAATTTCATTTCAAAAATCAATGCAGAAGAGATCTCACTTTTGATAAAGGAGGAAAAGGTTCTACAACAAGGAATAACAACAAGGAAAGAAGGTACCCTAGGAGACCTTACGGTCCATTCAAAGAGGGTACCTTTGGACTAGCAATCGAGCGGGCACAAGGCTGCTCAATTGTTTTGCGTCCCTAAACGGCCACTTTTCAAGACTTTGTCTAGTCTTGACTTGAACTGGTCAACAGATTCACTGTTGACAACTTCCACTGGAAGTGTGTTCCATATACCGCAGATACTGTAAGTGAAAAAATTTCCACACAGATTGCGGTTGTAACGCTTCAGTTCAAGTTTGAAGCCATGATTGCGCGTTCTGTTCTCACTCAGTGTGAAAATATCCCGGTAGTCAACATTGTCAAACCATCGAAGTATTTTGAAAACTTCGATGAGCTGACCACGCTGTCTACGGGTTTCCAGCGAGAACAGATCTAATTCCCTTAGTCTATCCTCATAACTTTTATGTCGGATAGAGGGAATCAGCTTGGTTGCCCTGGCTTGTACGCGTTCCAATCTCGCGATGTCCTTTCGCAATGAAGGACTCCAAAATTGTACGGCATACTCCAGGTGCGGTCGGACAAGTGAGTTGTACAGGCACAGTACAATCTCCTGGTTCCGATAACCAAACTGGCGCTTAATATAGCCTAGCATCCTTTGGGCCTTTTTCTCCGCCTCAATGCACTGTTTCGAGAACTTAAGGGCACTAGTGATAGTAACACCCAAGTCCTTCTTAGTGTCACTCGATTCAAGAGCAGTGCCCTTAAGGATATACTGAGATTGGGGGTTTCTGTGGCCGATATGCATCACTTTGAATTTTCCCACGTTAAAAGGCATTTGCCACGTGTCCAACCACTCCCCAATCTTCCCAAGATCTTCCTGCAGGCGGGCAGTATTTCCATCCTTTGCAACGTTCATACCAAGCTTCGTATCGTCGGCAAATTTGGAAATCTTGGCAACCATGTCACCGTCCATGTCGTTGACGTAGATGATGAATAGTAGTGGTTCCAGGACAGAACCTTGAGGCACCCCGCTAGTAACGGGCACCCACTCAGAAGACTGTCCATTTACCACCACCCGTTGCCGTCTGCCACTTAGCCAGTTCTCGATACAGCCGGCTACCTTTCCGTCTATGCCAAGCACTCGCACTTTCCGGAGAAGGCGGCAGTGTGGTACCTTATCAAAGGCTTTCTGAAAGTCTAGGTAGACCACATCCACCGCCTTGTCCCGATCGTGCTCACTGAAAACGAAGTGGAAGAATTCTACAAGGTTCGTCAGGCATGACCGTTGCCTTCGGAAGCCGTGCTGGGAACTCCTCAGTAGCAGGTTTGACTCTAAATACGACGTCACTTTGTCCACCATGATGCTTTCCATGAGTTTACCGACTATCGACGTCAGACTGATAGGTCGGTAGTTCGACGGTTGGCTGGAGTCTCCTTTCTTGAGGTAGGAGTCACCTCCGCAACACGCCAGTCTCTAGGAACGCATTTGGTCCGGATTGACATGTTAAAGATAGCGCACAGATGTCGTGATACTTCATCGCACACTTCCTTTAACACTTTAGGTAGAAACCCGTCCGGTCCAGGGGACTTATTCGTCTTTAGGTCAGCGATCTTTTTCTTTATTTCTCCTTCGGTGAAGTCCATTGCCTCCAGCTTTTCCCCCGAGTAGGAATCCGTCGGCTGGAGAATGGGACCACACTCTTCAGTAAACACTGAAGAGAAGTAGTCGTTGAGGAGGTTGGCATTTTCTGCATCTGAATGCTTTAATGTCCCCTCCTCATTCCTCAAAGGGCCAATCGTTCGACGGATTGGTTTACGGCTGTTCACATATCCAAAAAACTCCTTGGGATTCTCTTTACAGAGTCTCGCCACTCGGAGTTCCTCAGACCGCTTAGCCGCCCTTATGCCGGACTTCACTCTTCTGGCTAGCCTCCGGTATTCGTCAAAGTCACCCGAGATCTTCGCTTGCCGGTACACATTTCTCTTCTCCCTAAGCAGTTGCAGGTTGAAGAAGGGAGGCTCAAAACGCCAAGTTTTGCCTCATCAACCCTACGGGGAGAATTCACCACAGAATTTTACACCGGTACCAAGAAGACTTGATGTCGTGCTAACCCCCCCCCCTTCCTTTACGGAGTCGCGAAGCTGAAATGTACTGATCTGCCCCTCATCTAGTCTCACTTCAACTATGTCGGTCCACTTTGATAGACATAATTGGGGACGTAAAGGAAAGCAGGTTTGAGGATTAGCCCACTGTGGAACTCTACGGAAGATACCGCCCGGTTACGAGGCGATGCTTAAAGCTTTGGGGAAGTGTTCGCTCTAATCTCTAAGGGTAGCTTCCAGCCAAGACCACAGGGGGACACACAACCGTCCCTGTGTAAGTTGGAAACAGCATCGATATCCAAACCCCAGATGGGGCGGCATCCCGGGTGGTGGTAGTTGATTCTATCACCACCCATCATAAAGTCCGCCACTTTTAACCCATCTAAGGGGCCTCGCCCGGGTCCACCCTCCATCATTCATCCCCCCCATTTGGCAGTTAACGTTCACGTAAGCTTAGTGACAAGGTAGAGGGAGTCTCCAAATAACCCTATACAGAAGACCACAAGGAATAGGTGCATCTTATTGAGCAACAATAAGTAGCCCACAACAAGAGCATCTGTGACAACCAAAAAGCAGTGCTGAGAGGCCACTCTGAAGAATAGATGGTCCAAGACCCCATGACCCGGATTCCTCTGCGGGTTGTCGACAAGCAACCCAAGCCCAGCAGGGAATCCACTTTCGAGGCCGTGTACGGCAAACTGGGAATTGCCATGGTAAGGCTCCTTGACATATCGTCGGGCTATATTGCGATATGTGAAAAGGAGAAGGATATATAAGATATATCCAAGGAAAAGGCAATCGAAGTCTTTCGAGCCATAGGACTGCAGCCAGCAGTGCCACCCAAGATCCTGGCCCACAGAAGCGTAGTTTGCCGCCGGATCGATCCATGGATTGGGCAGCATACCGTAGAAGAAATCAAAGAAGAGATAGAGCTACGGAAGGCCTGGGCTAAGGTAGCCGAAATCATAAAATTTAAAAATAGGAGGGACGGTGGTGACTACACTCACGTGTTCAAGGTGGTCTTCTCGGAGACTACCATGGCACAGAAGGCGAAAAAGCATGGACTACTAATGTTCAACGCCAAAATTAGCAGGGAGCAGGTGGAAAAGGGAGAGTTCACTCCGGTCCAGTACTGCTTCAAGTGCTATAGGATGGAGTCCAACGCCACTAAGGACTGCAAGGAGCCACAAGAAACGTGCTCCAAATGCAGCGAGCTTGGCCACAATTGGCGCAATTGCGTCAGCACCACGGATAAATGCGTGAGCTGCGGGCAGGGTCACCGAACAATGGCCATGTCATGCCTTGCAAAAAAAAACGTTATGAGGAAGAAACAGGACGCCAAAAAGAACGAAGAAACGCGCAGGGCAAACACGTCCTACGCCCAGGCAGCAAAGGCAGCCATCTTAGAGGTGGACGCCAGAAAAACATACCTCAAAATTGAGAACGAGGGATCCACGAAAATTATGACGTGCATACTTCATGCGCACGTCATGAATCTGGCTCACCTGGGCACATTCGCGACTGTTCTGAACCTGATGCTGGCAAAAAACGGGATGGCACAAATGTGGTTCCCGGATAACCCCCCTTCTAGGGAGGTACTGCATTTGCAGATGACCCCAAAGGCCCAGCAGTCAGCGGAGCAAGCTAAAGCTTGCAAACAGCCAAGCAAAAAAGCGAATAATGAAGCAGTCGAGGTGAAAACTCCTGCTCCCACCCAAATCAAGTCAAGCACGGCAAAACATTCGAACTCGGAAACAAACAGTTCATCGAAATCTTCAGACTCCTCGGACGCTGAAGCAACTAAACCCCAGGAAAAGAAGGGCCAAAAGAAGAGAGCGAAGAGATTGCGGGCGAATTATATCAACCTGAGAATATACGCCTGAGATCAATTCCCCTTCCCGGAGGAAATGGAGTCCAGAAGTATCTTCCAAGGTATTAAAGCAAATATCTACAAATGGGAATACGACTCCAAGGTAGACCCTGGAACAGTGGAAGAGACCCTGCTCGCACAAAATGTTATCCTTCATCATAACACATGCGAGCAAATCTCTAACGCTTAGTTCAGAAAGAAGAAGAATGGGAGGAAGAAGAACGTCACTAAGAAACACTAAGTGACAGAAAATGGAGTGAGTAAGCAACAGAATGAGGATTCTGACACTCAACGTGAATGGATGGGAGGAGAAGGCCACGGCATATGGTAACATATTCCGTGTGCTTGACCACGACATCATTCTCATCACAGAGCACGGTATCGACACTACAGCTGGTCACATTAAAATACCGGGCTACAGAGTGGTCATGAAGAACCATTTCCAGGAAAGGTTTGATGGTGCTGCAATAGCTGTCAAGAAGAACATCTCCTTCAATCAACTACCAGAACTCGATGAGTCCTTTGTGGCAATCGAAGTACACACCCTGGTAGGAGACCTCGTGATAGCTGCAGCATTTCAACCCACTCGACGAGCATATCCCCCGTTATGCAAATTCTACACACTGTTCGGGCACCGCAGAATGGCATTCTTAGGAGGAGACCTCAATGCTAGATGCCGTGCGGCGGGCTATGGTAGTACCAACGATAGAGGCCGGAACTTGGAACTGATTATGGGAAGAAAGAACATTCAAAGGATAGGGCTGGATTTTCTGACCTATAACACTTCCAGATCAGCAACCAAGCCTGACATAATCTTAACAAGTGAAGGCTTTTCTTTGAACTACCATAGTGAGCCAGGCCCAACATTCCCTAGTGATCACATAGCGATTCTCACAACAGTATCTCTCGCACCAATCCAGCTCCCAGCCCCTCTCCGGAAAAATTACGTCCTGGCCAACTGGGATCGTTACAAGCAACGACTCAGTGACTATGCGCCAGCTGACCTCAGCACGACGTCGTTAGAGGAGATTGACAGGGAGTTGGAGAGGATAACAACATCCATACTAAAGGCGGACCGCGAGAGCATACCCGTAAGAGGGTATAAAACACCTCCTCAGCCCAGATGAACAGAGGAGATGAGAGATATCGCTCGCGTTCACAGGGAAGTGTACGAAGAAGTACGACGGGAGGGTCCCAGCCGGGAAAGGAGCTTGCTGCTTCGACGCTTAAGCTCAGAGCTTAGAGAGGCCATCAACCTCCAACAGGAGGAAATATGAAACAACTTGATAGCCAAAGTCGACAGCGAACTTAGCCCGGCTAAGTTCTGGCGCCAAGTCAGGAACTTCAAAGGGACTTACACCAAGACCCAAGGCTCGGATAAAGGAGAACGGAGACTACATAGAGAACCAGGTGGTTCTCGAGGATATGTTCAGGAACTTTTGGAAAAACGTTTTCAGGATTACCCCCGAGGAAAACGTTGAGATCGACCAGGAATTTTAAGGCCAACTGATTGAAGAACTAAATCAGGAAATGCATCGGACGAACCCACTACAGCAAGTCAACAAAGGCAGGGAGATGGCGGGCCATGGACGTCCCATAACATCAGAGGATGTCATGGCCACTGTAAAAGCCTTTCGACAAAAGGCACCAGGCTGGAGGGGTATCACCAGAAATAACTTGGTTAACGCCCCACAGCAGATCATTCAGGAAATCGTTAACATCTACAACGCTTCCCTGAACACGGGCTACTTCCCGGAAGGTTTCAAGATTTCGAAGGTGATTTTCATACCCAAGGGAGGTAAACCCCCTGATCAACTGGTAAACTACAGGCCAATCGCCCTGCTGGAGTTCGTTGCAAAAGTCTACGAGACTCCTAGCTGACAGGCTTCAAGAACAACTTGCCGAGCTGGGTGCCCACAACCCTCAGCAGCACGGGTTCCGCAAGGGACGAGGAACGGAAACAGCCCTAGCCCTCCTTGTGGAGAAACTCGCTTGCAGTAAAGCTGAAAGGGGATACGTAGACGTGGTGCTGCGTGATGTAAAGAAGGCTTTCGATAAGGTTTGGCTGAGAGGATTACAGTACGAGATCATCAACCTCGAGCTTAACCCACTCCTGGAAAGGATCCTTTGCAACTATATCTCCGATAGGAGAGCCCGAATTTCAATCGAGGGCTGCAAAGGACCCGAAATCGAACTCGAGGCGGGAGTTCCACAAGGCAGCTGTCTCAGCCCTCTGCTGTACCTCGTGTACACTATTGACCTGCCTGCTCCAGTGAGGCACGATTCGATGTATCTGAAATACGCAGACGAAATCACCCAAATCGTCCTGAGTCCATTCAGGAACTCTGGAAGTCAGGCGAGGGCGACAGCTGTCGAAATAGAGAATATCAATAGATATGAGAAGAAGTGGAAAATTAAGACCAACCGCCAGAAGTTCACTATCATTCCTATGAACCGCCGGAAAGTAGACGACGTCGTTGTCAATAACGAGATTTATCCGTACTCCAACGAGGGTAAAGTCCTGGGCTTACGACTCTTCAAAACTGGATACAAGACGCACATAAATACCAGAGTCTCCCTAGCCAAAAGAGAGCTGAGGAAACTTTACCGTTTCCGAAGCCTCAGCGTGCCTAACATCCAAAAGCTGTACATGGCCTTGGTACGCTCAGCCCTGGTGTACCCGGCCGTGATCACGCAGATGGCGAGCTGTACCTCTCTCAGAATGATGCAGAGAGTACAGAATAAAGCTACGCTGCTGATCACTGGCACGCGAAGGATCGACCGTACTCGGCAATCGATTCTAAACCAAAGAATTGGCCTAAAGCCGATCTACACGGAGATCCAAAGGATATGGAGAAAGACTTGGGACAAGGTAGACCAAGAAATACTCCCAAAAATGAATCTAAACATCAACATACGAGCAAACCGTAGGCGCGCTATAGGTAGAACTGCTCTGTTCCCTAGTAGTAGAACCTGCGCGAGAGAAGTGGTACTACCTATGTTTACGTAGTAATAGTCCACTTCTCTAAAGCAATTTGATCGTAAAACTTAAAAATTGACAACTAGCTCAACCAAATAGACAATTATAAATAAGAGTTGAAAAAAGAGGCGAAGTGCCCACATTAAAGTCCCCCCCTCCCTCTCCCCCCTAATATAAACAAAGTAGAAATTAAAAAATTAAAACAATATTTAAGTATAAAAGAGGCGAAGTGCCCAATCCAAAACATCAAAATCAACAAAATTTCTGAATTAAAAGAGGCGAAGTGCCCAATTCCCAATACCCTTAAAATAAGAAGATATTGTCAACCAAAATCAAACGATAAAAAGAGGCGAAGTGCCCAAACTGATCAGTTCACCGAAAACTCAACAACTTGAGAGATTCATTCAGCATTTAAGCATCCTTGAAAGGCTTGAATGCTTCCAAGGAACAACCTAATCCATAAATAGATATATATATATATATATATATTATAACGGAGGAAACTGGCTGTCAAAGACAGTCAGCTACTTTTTGACGGAGGAATTTTATTTTAAAAAATAATTAAGTAGAATGCTAGTGATGCCCTAACACCAGGGCAAACTAGAAAAAAACATATTCACACCTTTATATACCTACCACACAATTTCACTACTTTAACCTAAATTGTAAAAAAATTTCTTTCAATTTCGGCCAGATCCTCACTCCACTCATTACATCGGTAAAGGAGGCAAGAACATTTCAAAACACTCCGAAGATGATCGAATAAGATCGAAAGCTTAGCAATTTAGTTTGTTTTTTACCAAACACATTAATTTAAAAAAGTGATGAATACTGGACAGGTAATCCATCATCTACAAGATGGAGTAAAAAAGACATTTAGAAGAAGAGAAAGTTGCGAAAAGAAATTAATTAAGGCAAAATACACAATGGTCTTCAACAAAATTTGCATTCAAGAAAGACTGCTACCCAACTACACTAATATATATATATATATATATATATATATATATATATATATATATATATATATATATATATATATATATATATATATATATATATATATATATATATGAAATATATACGATAAACAGAAAACTCATTCGACCTCGGCCTTAAAATGACTTTCCGCAAAAGCCCTCTGATTAGAATTTGGCTTGTAGATTTGTTTTTTTAGGTTAAGCAGCTTTCTGTACTCTTTAGTTTGTTAGCAACTGAGGACGACGATGTTTTCGTCAAAACTTGGTTGGTTTTGCGATAAATTAGCAGACCATTAGCGTGCATTCACATGACTGAAGCTTACGCGAGCTCGTTATACTCGTAAAAATACATAATCACTTAAATTGCTTTACGTTGCAACAACTATCAAACTAATGCTATTCTACCATTCCTGCCTGATTTTTCTTGCCCGCCATTCAGTTTGTCACCTCATTATACTGTGTTTTTCGCACTTGAGTTCCTCGCCCGTGTTGCTGAGTTCTCACGAACTAAGGTGTAATCAATCAAACTTTACTTCTATTGCATTCTCTTTCTCTCGTGTTCAGTCTGACTCAAGCTTCCAGTTAGCCTCATTGTTATAGCAAACCTATTTCGAGATTAATTAATTTAAGATTTTCCCATTGGGTGAAACTCGGCTATTTATTTAAAAAAAACAAACAACAACCAAGAAATATAAATTACTCTTTTATATAACTGTTTGACAATTCTTTCTCACTTTTACTTAACATTTTCTAGTAGTTATTCTTAATTAAAGGATTGAGTTTGCAATTTAAGGTTCAATGTTTTTTTTGTCATTGCAGTAAAGTATATCTTCTTCCCTCTCCCTTTTTGTACTTTCTTTTCCTCAATCTTTCCACACTCAGGAGATCCTGGACAGATAACACTAATTTCCGTTTACTTTTAACTGATCCACATTGCTTAATAATAAATTCCGCTCTTAAAAGTATCACAACCCGATTTGTTCACATCCCTGCCTTTCTTCCCATATACTTTCAACCCTATCTTTCCGCCAAAGTAATCGTCCTCTGTTCCATTTGATCGTATTCATTCATATAAACACAATCAAATACACACATAAACATAAATTTCACACTGGCGTGATGGTACCAATTTCATCCTTAAACCTTTTATTTATTTAGCACATTTAAACTCTAATCTGAGACACTGTAAAATCTCTCTTGTACGAAACACTGGAGGGAAGATGTTTATAGCTGTGACCTTGTTTTATCCCGTTCTTTTCTCTTTGATGATGTCACCGAACATCATGAGCTTTCAAATGCAGCATTCTGTTCTCTTCTTCCAAAGGGAAAGATACCAAAAGGCTCCTTCCATGAAACAGAATGTCCCGTCTTTGACTTTTACAACAAAAAATATTCCGCATGAATTACAGCTGCTCTGTCTCTAATCAATTTCTCAAGCCTTTATAAAAGAAACATTTTAATTAAACTGTAATTTTTACTATGGACAAGAAAATGACACTAATGAAAATAAGATTAAAGCAGCTGGAAAAATATAAAATATTTTCTTATTTTATTTCTTCCTTTAACTTACAATCAGGAAAATAAGAAAATATCTTATACATTTTTAATCTTATAATTACAATGCATGGAGATTATAAAAATATTTAAGGGGATGGATAAGTCCTGCAATTTTACTAAACTAAAAACCATTTATCTACACACTTAAACAAACAAATAATGTGGGCATTTCCAACTGGAAAGTTTGTAATTTAGGTGGTTAAAAAGAAGTGAAATTAAGTTGAATGCAAATCATTTAGGTTTTGAGCACAGAGGCATGTCCTTGCTGCAAATAGTTACGAGTGCTGTACTAGTTACTTGTGAAACCAGCCTGTCATGGGGACTGATTGAATGAAGTGTTAGTCTATTGGTTATGAATTTTGCAACAAATTTATGTTGCTGGTAGGAGACTTATAACCTATTCTACAAAGAACCACCGAGAGCTCCACCATACCATTTAATTTTTATTTTCTTTCAAACATTTTGTATACAGAATTTTCCTCCACAAATAACTCCATCCTTGGCCCGCAAAAGCCCCCACCCCCATCCTTACCCATCCTATCATTTGACACATTTTGCACACCCTAAACCCGCAAAGTCCACACCAAGAAGCAGGAAGCCTCTAGATGCATAAGAAAGAATAAAAGGTGTGAGAAAGTAAAAGGCTACAGAGTACGAGCTCACCCCGCCTTCCTCTCCCCTTGCTGCTTTCGGAGCAAAGGGAGTGGGAGCCTTCAAGAGAGCCCGGACTCTTTCATTTCTCCATTCGCCTTCGTCCCTGTGCCCTAAAGCACTGGGAGGGGGCGGGGGAGGCTTAGGGGAAGAGGAGGAGGAGCAAACGTATAGTAAGAAACTAGTAGGAGATTAGACAGTTGACCTAGGTGGTCTTGCCCCTGAATCTAAACGTAGTGCTAATACGACGGTGTGTATCGCCTACCCTCGTTTGTATGTTGAGACAATTAGAAATGGCAGTAGTGAAGTGTTAGGAAGAAAAGGAAAGAAGTTGGAGACTTGCGGAGAGTTGCAAGTTCGCTTGGATGTTAAGCTAATCTCTAGCCGTTGTTAAATAATCATAAGTTGTAATTTTACTCGGAAAGTCCTAGAGTTTCAGGTTAATGTTAATCATGTCTTTTTCTTATGTTTTTCTGTTGGTTGATATTATTGGGCGTACAAACCGTTGTTAGTTTGTAAGTCATGCACTGGTAAGTCTATTGTTCTTGTTTTACTTTGTATGTATTCGTTGCGGTCTAGCTATGTAACTTTCTGATGTGAATGTTTTGGCTGCGTTTTTCTTTTATTCGGCCTCCTGGTAATTTGTTCGTATATTTTGTATGTCATTTTATTTGTTTTGGTATTTATCGGTAAGTCATAATTCGGTTTCCATCTAAAGGTTGTCTCAATCGTTATCTTAATTGGGACTTAATCCTTGCCGTACTCGGAGTTTGTATCTAAGTTCTCTATGGAAACATATCTTCCTTTTCTTCTTCTTTATCCATTGCCATCATATTGTTTGGGAACTGTCGATGTGGTCCCCCTCCAGCCCTTTGTACTATTTGATTGGCTAATTCTTCGCCAATCTCATCTCGTTTCTTTTTAATGACTGCTTTTGCTCTTTTCTTCATTACCTTTTTTAGGGGTAAGGGGTTCAATACTTTTTCTCTCTCCATGTCTTCCAATCTTCTTCTTTCTATCTTTATTTTGTTTACTATGACATACATTGCTTTGTTTTAGATCCTCTGCATATTTTATGAGGAAAGTTCTTGATAGTTTGCACATCGTAAATATCAGATAGATTTATGTGAGTTGGATTATTGATTTGTAGATTTATTCTCGTTCTGTTGACTGATTGATCTTAGCTTATAGAGTAGTCTTAGTCAAATTCTGACGTTGTCATATCTGTCGGTTACGAGTTTCCTGTAACCAGATTTAGTTATTGTTAGACCCAACACTTTACATTCATTGCTTTATCTCTATCTTTTGTAGACTGGTATAATTTTGAATTTCTCATGATTCGTACTAATTTTCCATTTCTGTTCATATTGAGTTTTCCTTCGTATTTATGCGCCCGTTGTTCTCGATTGAAATTGTCCGTGATTATCAGTGATACACTCACTTGTGTTATGTAATCCGCAAACTGTTTGCTTATACATCCTTTGGTTGCTGGAGATTGGATATCTGCTGTGTAGATAGAGTATAAGGCTGACTCAAACAGTCAATCTGGAGAACCCTGGCTTCAATGTCAAAAAGGTGGCCATAGTGACTGCCTGTGTCTATATACGCGTATCTATCATGACAATGTCGCACAGTTTTCTCTTAATTTTATTCTTTAATTCTAGTTGTAGTATTTTGTACTGGATACTCCTCTGCCTGTATTCAGTCACACATTAAAAACATTTTTTAATCCTTCCAAGATGTCATTAGTTGCTTCAACGTAGTTTTTTACTCATGAGTTCTGATGTCACTGGCGCTTTCTTTTTAAAGCTGCTTATTGTTCTTATGAGCACTTCGATCGCTATGATGGCATCAATTCTATCTTTTGAGTTCCTATTTACGTCAACAAAATGGTAGGGGTGAGTAATTTCTATCATTTGATTAAGTTCTTCTTTAATCTCATTTTAAAGTTAATGTCAAAGTTATCATTTTCGTCTCAACTGATCTTACAAACGTTCTTTCAGTCTTCTCTAAATACTATTTCAACTTCGGCTTCGTCTTCCATTTGGTTTCCTCTCTCATCCAGAATTCTAATATTTTCCTTTGCTGGCTTGTCTTTCATCCTATTCACATATTTCCAAAACTCTTTCGGCGATCTTTATTCATATATCTTATGAATTATTCTGTTCCATTATTACTTTTGCTTTTCAATTATTTATTTATGTTAGCTCTACATTTTTCCTTCTTATTTCTTCGTACAGTTCTCTGCTTAGTCCTTCTCTATCTATTAGTTCTGAAGTCAATCTTATTTCTTTGTCTTATTTATCATTTCAGGTGATCATCTAAAGTTCTGAATGGTTCTATGGGTTATTTTAGACATTGTCTGCATTTATCAATGTTTCTCTAATTTCATTGAGTTTTTCGTAAATTTCTTCTAGTCTCGCTTGAGTGTCTTTGGTTCATAATCTCTTAGGATCTCTTTATATTTTGTCCTGTCTGCTTGATAGGCATTCCATTCCTTTGATGCTTTCTGTATGTGGAGCTGGTTAACTGTTAGCAGGGTTGTTATGTGGTCGCTAATTGGAAGGTCCACGGATTCTAAGCAGTAATTAAATGGTGGGTTAAAGTTTGCCAGGCAAATATCTGGTTTTGATGCAAAATTGCTGCTGATGTAGATTGGGAATTGCGGACCCTATCTTTGGAGCATTTCCTTATTTAGTATTGTAGACAGATGCCTTTCCGTGCCGTTTGTGTTTGGATATCCATTTTCTGAGAAGTGGCCGTTTTATTCTCCCATAAAGATGACTGGTTTTCTTCTTAAGAAAATGGCAATTTAGAGGCCGACCCTCCTTGGAGGTTGATATCCCGTTGCTATGATAAAACTGGTGGGCTCAAGTTGTATATCTATTGCAGTGTATGATTCTAATAGTAATTCTTGTGTCCTATAGTCCAGTTCCTTTTTTTCACCCATATGGCAGCACGGTCAGCTCTCTCTCTCTTTTCAAAGGTTTGTTGCTACGATATTGTAGTTCCTTATCTTCCTCTTTTTACCTATTATGTCAATTCCGTGTCCTGATATTATTATTAAATCAGGGTCTACTTTTCTAAAAAAAATATTTCAGTAAGTGTATTCTTATCTTTCCATTCGTTTGTATTTATCTGTAGAATTTCTAATTTGAGTCTGTCCATAATGAAAGTTTTGTTAGGTTCCTGTTTCTAGTAGGGATAGTCTCATCAATATCCGTGCTGGTGCATTGACCAGCTTTCACGACGTCTTCAAGAAGGCATAGGAATTCATCCAACAGATCAGCTCGTCACATGCCACCATTCTTGTGCCTCGAGTTGTAGGCGGCAAACGCAGCGAGCAAACGTACCTTTCCAGAAAGCTGGGGAATATTACCACCAATCTGTCTATGTCCCTTTCATTGACTAGGTGTTGACTAAGCTGCTGCAGAGCTGGTTCTGTTATAACACTATTCCGGTCGGCTTCAACATTAAACATCTGCCTAGCGGTGCCAACGAAGATGTTGCTACTCTATTGGATGCGGGAAAAGTCTACGAGGCTAATACATAAGCCTGGAGCCTCATCAAGCTGGAAGCAGAGCACTGGTTTTCGCCGACAATCAAGTTTGATTTTGTTGGATATGCTCTTGCCCACGCCCAGACCCAAATGTATCTAAACTTGACAAGCCTTTTCCAAGATCTGATCACTATCCTACTCTCGAACACGGATGACGAGCGTTCATTCTTCGGGTCTGAAACAACTGAAAATGTACTTACGGAATACAATTGGTCAAGAACGCCACACCTAAATTTATGTGAGAATGTATAGCCTAATAAATGTATTTGTCCAAAAGAACAGGAGGTTGATGTTCCTGTGTTAGTTGCTGTTATTAACCCTTTCAGAACCATTTATGTTTGTATTTCTTTTTAAAGCCATACTTATATTCTGTTATTCAACATGAATTATGCAATTATTTAGAATACATATAAAGGAGTCTTTTAAATGTTACGATCGAATGCAACTTATAGGAAACAGGTAAATCTCAAAAATAATTAGTAAATTCAGTATTATACTTTAGCTGACATACAAAAACTACAATAAACCACAATTCTTAATCGGATTTAAGAGAGTTAGCGCTATCTTCCCTAAGAGATACTATTATTTATTCATTAGTCTACAAGGTTTTTGGTGTTTAGGAAATGGACATCATTCCTTTAAGAAATCGGTCTCCTGAATCGAAAAATTACCTTCATTTTGATCTATTAGGTCTAGTTTTTAAGTTATTGAACATTCTTTTATAATACATATATTAGGTTTTGATTCAAAGTCCATATGTTAATAAGTCTGTAAGTGACTCAATATCCATATGTATATAACTATATGTTGGAGGTAATGTCCATATGTATATGTCATAAGTGTGTATATGTTATAAATTAGTCACTATGTATGTGTGTACGTCCAATACACTGGATTCTTAACTTTATTCTATTAGGTTGAGGAATAAGTTCTTGCGTTTTTTTTAATGTTGTTTTGATTTAAGTTTTGTTGACGTGATTTGTGCACATATTAAGAAACAATAATAAATAATGAGAGCAAAATTTGCAAAGGTTAGGCTACGTCTCTTAACAGCGGAGACTATTTGGCTTTTGCTCAGGCTACGTCTTGAAGTTGAGTAATAAGTCATTGCGGTTTATTTAAAAGTCGTGTTAATTTAATTTTTGTTCTGTACCTTCAAAATGGAATGTCAAGTTGAAAGAAAGACGCATTTTCGACACTTGTTGTTATTCATTTTCAATCGAGACGGGAACAATGCAAACGCAGCCAAAGCTCGTCGCCATATTTGTGCCGTGTACAGAGAAAATGCTTTATCAGAAAGGACAGCTCAATAGTGGTTTTCACGTTTCAAAAACGGTCATTTCAATCTTAAAGACGAAGAACGTTCTGGTCGCTCCATTAAGTTGGATGAATATTGATTGAACGACCTTCTTCATGAAAATCCTCGTTAATCGACTAGAGAATTGGCTGTGCAATTGGCGTGTGATCAGAAAACTGTAGTGAATCACCTTCATTCGATGGCGAAAGTTAAAAAACTCGTGCATGGGTTCCGCACGCTTTGAGCGAAAGCAACCAACTTTAACGTTCCACGATTGCCGCAGGTTTTCTTGCTCGTCACAAGGCTACTCGTGGATATAAGGACATATTTCTTCACCGTATCATCACTGGCGACGAAAAGTGGTGTGTTTATGTCAACATAAACCATCGAAAACAATGGCTTGGCCCCAATAAAATACCACTTCCGCGATTAAAGCAAGGACTTCATCCATGAAAGACGATGCTGTGTATGTGGTGGGATTATGAAGGCATCATTCTTTATGAGCTCCTTGCGAACAACGAGAATGTCAATGCAGAACTCTACGTTCAACAAATGTATCGACTCGCCGAAGCCATTCGTGAAAAGCGACCTTATCGACGTTATGTACTCCTTCTGCAATACCACAATGCTCGTCCTCACATTGCCAATATGACAAAAGACGCCATCCAAACGCTTAATTAGGAAATCCTGCAGCATCTTCCATATTCGCCAGACTTGGCTCCATCGGATTTCCATCTGTTCCGATCGCTCTCGAAAAATTTGCGCGGCGTTTCGTTCAATACTGATGTGGAATTAAAAACCTGGTTAGACGAATTCTTCGAGTCAAAATCCATATATTTTTATTGCAGAGGCATCGAGAAACTAGTTTAACGTTGGGAAGAAGTCGTAAATAACAACGGAGAATACATTATTGATTAACTTGCATATTGTTATCAATTAAAACTAAAGTTTTTCTAAAATTGTTAATGGTAATGAATAATTTTGATAAACCGCAAGAACTTATTCTTCAACCCAATAATTCTAATTATTTTCTTTTTTTTTCCTATTTTTTAGATGTTGTAGTGAACTAAGCAATAGAAAATGAGCAAGATGTCCTCTTCAAAAATGTTTTGCCTTAATTCTCCAAATGTGTTATGGAAACAGAAAAGTGAAAACTATAAAAACCTTTTTATCAACTTGATATCAACTTTTCGTGATATTGGCGCGAATATGAGCATCAAAATGTATTTTCTTTTTAGTCATCTCGATCGTTTTCCTGGAAATCAGGGAGATGTAAGCGACAAACAAGGCGAAGAATTCCATCAGCACATCAAAGAGGTCGAAACGGGTGACTAACGACCTTGGGACGCTGTGATGATAGCAGAGTATTGCTGTTTTTAAAAATGAGATACTCCTGTTTCTTACCATCAACGGTGCGCAAATAAACGTAAATTTATCCCTTAATTTTCTGCCCAAAATCTTTGCCAACGTGCATTTTCAATTTTTAATTTTTACTTGTGCTTTGTTTGTTTATGTGTTATGCTCTCTTAATTGTCACATATTAATTGTCTCTTGTAAAATTAAAATAGTTTAAATAAAGAAACAGTCTTGTTTAATTGCACTAAAAATCACTAATATCAACTCATGTACACCTTTGGAAATATTTTCATGCCCAATTTTAGCATCTAATAGAGCCAAAATGGAGATGCGGAGAGACAGAAAACTAGACGTGATGGAGAAAAACTGAAGTTATTTTCGAATTTAGCAAAAACAAAATCACTTAAGAATTTGTTGAACTATTTCCGGCACCAGACAAAAGATTTTTTTTGTTGTCCAGTGAATTATCAACGCTGCGAAAATAGCTATTTTAATGATCAATGCCCTTTTCTCAGAATACTCATAGGGTGGAACTCAGGTTAGCCTTCCCCCAAATTTTATCCTGGATCTGCCACCTCTAAAAGCGCATATATTTATTGTTTGAAGTTTTCCTGACAAAGACTTATTTCCGCCTCCTGCCAAAATTCTTTCCGTCTTACCAGTTCGCATGGAGCGATCAAGCTCAGATTCTAGAAGATGATATACTCAATTTTAGTAGAAGTTGGGATAGTGGAAGATATAGTTGGTGAAAATTAAAGCGGGAAAGGGGTATTTTGCCCTAGTAGGGAGGGCATCACTTTACTTCTATTTAATTTTACCTTTGCTTTTATTGTTTGTTTGAACTTTTGTCCTATGTTTGTGTAATTTCATGAGCTTTAGTGTTCTTCTTATTGTTTGTTTTCAAATGATTAGGTGTATTTAGTTTTGTTGCAAATATTCAGCTTCAAGCCTCTGTTAGCTTTATTTGCCAACAATTTACCTCGTAATACTTATATGTTGTAATAATTATATTGTTTGCTGTTTCGTTTATATATGTATTGATGAAATGTTCTTATATGTTGTATTGTGTTTCGTCTCTGTATAAATTGGTGTAATGTCTTCTTGTGTGCATAGTTTTGTGCTTGGGAACCGACGTTGGCGTGAGACTTTTGCCCGTAGGCTCGCAAGTATATTAAGCCTGCGCCTGTTCCCTGTAGATCAGGAAGGACACCATTCGTCAGAGTGGACCAGACCTTTTTTTGCAAGTTTTGGGGTGACGACATTGATGGGCTCCAAGCGTTTCCTCCTGTGCAAATCTCTTTCATCGAGGATTTGCTGGCCGCTTCAGTAACCACGGCGAGGTAGATGAGCTTAGCCAAAACATACATCAGATATATTTTCCTGATGTTGGCCGAGCTAAGATCTCTAAACTTGTATAGCTTGGATATTTGTCTCCTTGCCAGGTTCTGCATTTCCGTGTGGTGTCTCGAGTATTTATAGTCGGTGATTTTAAGGCCCCGGACGGTGCCTTCGGCGGAGTATTCGTATCTCTTCCCCTCTATGATGATAAGCCATGTCAACTCGCGGCTCAGCGGAACAATCTTGAATTTGTCCCTGTTGGTCCTGATCTTCCATCGTCTCTCGTACTAGTTGATGTTGTTGATTTCCGCTATAGTCTGAACCGCCTGTGCCATTGCTTTCCTCTCTGAGCATGGGACAATTTGCATGATGTCATGTGCGAATTGCAGATACATCGTGTCCCTGTGCACCGAAGTTGGGAGGTCGATTGTGAAGGCCAGGTAAAGCAGAGGACACAGGCAGCTTCTCTGAAGAACGCCCGCCTTGAATTCGAATTCAGGACCTCTGTAGCCCTCAACCATGAGGCAGGCCCTTCTGTCCATGACGAAGTCACAGATGATCCTTTCCAAGATTGGGTCTAGCTGGATGTTAAGGATCTTGTATTGAAGTCCTTCCAGCCAGACTTTATCGAAGGCCTTTTGCACCTCCCTCAACACAATTTCTACATAAAACACGTTCAATTGCGGAACCCATGTTGTTAGGGGTTATCGCTCCTAACTCGCCGGGTTGAGCTTATAGCCTATCTGCTCTAATCTCCTTGAAGATTTTTTCCTTCTATCTCAAGAAAAGAGATCTGGCGATAGTTAGCCACCTGGTCTGGGGGCTTGTTTTCCTTCGGAATAAAGATGATTTTGGCCATCTTGTACCATTCAGGGAAGTAGCCTGTATTCAGGGCAGCGTTCATTGTGTTCGCCAAACCCTGAATAATTTGCCTTGGGGCATTTAAGAGGTTGTTATTCGTAATCCCAAACCAGCCTGGTGCCCTCTGCTTAAAGGACCTTATGGTGTTCAAGGTCTCTTTGAAGGTTATTGGGCATCCGTGGTCAACCATCACTCTTTCTTGAGATACTTGCGGGTGTGGGGGGCTCTATGAATCACTGTGCCGAGGTCATCTAGCAATTGGTCTTCGAAGTCCTAGTCGAAGTTATTTAGACTCTAAACAGCACAGAGACACCCACTTAAAATCTCACAACTAAACATAAGCGACTGTATAACGCAACGAATGGAGCAACAACAGAGATCTGGCTTCCAACGAGAGTAAAAAGTCTAAACTTAGCCTCCAGGTCATCTAGCAATTGGTCTTCGAAGTCCTAGTCGAAGTTATTTAGACTCTAAACAGCACAGAGACACCCACTTAAAATCTCACAACTAAACATAAGCGACTGTATACGCAACGAATGGAGCAACAACAGAGATCTGGCTTCCAACGAGAGTAAAAGTCTAAACTTAGCCTCCACAACAAAAATGCCACGCTACACTCACAAACAAAAAGATAGGTAGATGTGACATGAATGAAGAGGCATAATAGCATACATCAGATGACATTCGACAAAATATTAACTCCACGGTGACTTAAGCCTCCAAACCACACACTCTGTAAGTGAATGTTATATAAGGCATTGGCAGCCTGGATGCGGCAAGCCTCAATACATGGGGCCATATATCTTCAACAAATTGTTACTTTCTCTATCTTCACCCCTTTCTTTACAGATTTCTCCTTTAAATTGAAGATATCACAACACCCTCCCCCCACACCATAATGCATACCATCTGAGCACAGGTAAACAGAACAGACTACACTTTCACCAACTAGATAAAGTCAGAGCGCTGAGCCATATCTCAACACAGCGAGATAACGTTCTTCTTGCGTAAGACTTCAGTGTCCAAAAACCTCCCTGGTTCTTAGACCAAAACCGAAACTCCAGAGGCACCAGAGGCACCAGCATCATATTACACTTAAATCATCTATTCATCCTAAACTACCACTTAACCTCTACAAAGAAACCTTCAAGACCTACTCACAAGATACTCTCACATAGATTACACTCTTTCCACCATAACAAACTGAAAATTCCCCAATGCACTACCCTATCTTCCGATCATCTCCCAATCCGCATCTGAATTGTCCTTGAACAGCCCATACCCCCACTAATCTCACGCATCTACACTATCAGAGAGCTAACTTGGATTTTTTTCACCAACTACATATGTACATATATGAAACAAAACTTCTCACATCGTCAATCGCAAACTTCAGTGATATATAGACAAGGCCTAAACATACTCCCACAGAACGCAAAAAATACATCAGTTATTTCCGGAAATCAGGTAGCTCATAAAAATCACCACAGATAACCTAAAACAAGGTCTGCTAAACAAAAGTTGCGTGTTTTAACTTATTCCAATATATGACCTTACGATCTTCAAAACCTTCAATAATTCTCAGACTAACAATAGGAGGGCATTGGCATTATATTATTCAAAAGGTAATGTTAAACAACATAAGGGTTTCAAATTTCGTTATAATTGGCAAAATAGTTATGATTCTTTAGCCAAATAATTCCCCGGCTAACCATAGGAAGAATTTGGCCATTATATGATTCGAAAGAGAATGTAAAACAACATAAGAGTTTCAAATTTAGTTGGAATCGGCCGGATAGTTACAATGTTATTACCAAAAAAAAGCAAAACGGGGACCGACCGACCGATCGACATAGTGAGATGTAGAGTCGCCCGCGAGTAAAAACAACCACGAAAACAACTTACACATAGGAGTATAAAAAATAACATAACTTTCATGATCTTATTCAACTAAAACGAAAATGACAATGTAGTGTCAGGTCTTCTGCCTGGACACTAAACTACAAAACAGGCTGCAAGAAACTCTGTGCAACTATCGGAAGACTTTCCTTCTCTAACGGTGCCTAGATAACTTATTCATCAATAAAATATGAAATTACACACTTGATCCAACAACAAATTGCCTTTCTAACTTTCCTAAATGCCAAGAACAAGCAAATTATCACGGCTAGCTATTACGAACTAACTCTACACTAAATGGAGTCGCGCAAAGAGCCGTAGTATCCCCACCATTTTCTTCTTTTCTTCTCTACCATACTTCTCCTAAATCCCAACATCACATTTTTCAGCAAAGCCTATGACATCGCTTTTCTCGCCCAACACTCAGATGACATCCATGCTGACTTCTACAGAACCCAAATGGGCCCCACACCTTCAAATTCTTTGGTTACCATGTTTATAATCTACAAAAACCGGAATACAATAAACACTTCTCCATCATTCTATCAAATATCAAACTCACCCTTAAATAGAACCCCCATAGTGCTCGGTACCACACTGGATACATGATAAAGTTTCCGATAACAATAAACAAAACAAAGCTAAATTAAATTCAACAAAATTCGAACAATCACAGGAGCTATATTGGGAAATCCAAGGAATCTATTGCTTATGCCTTTATGACCTGGTCATTTAATTTCGCACCCACTCATCGCAACACACTCCACAAGGTGGAAAATGAAGCACTCTACCGCGGGATGCACCCATAGAGCTCCAACGAACTACTTACAGCCTGAAACAAACCTCTTGGCGATATAACACTATCTTAACATCTTTGTAACATATTTCTTCATAGCGCACGAAACCCAAGAGGCACACGCCATTACATGTAAGACCCATATCATCCATCCTCAAGGAAACATGTACAAATTTCCAAGAATGTACTATACCGAGATAATACCACCACCTTTAATCAGGCCTTAATCGCCGCCAACTCATAGCCAGCTAACATTTTTGCCAGCCAACTCGTCGCCAAAGTTAAATTTATATTATAGAAGCGATACATAACTATAAAGAATCAAAATGAAAACAAGAACAAATATGTATTTATTTATTAAAAAAGCAGATCATGTATATGGAAAATTAAAAATCAAGTTATTACTTTATTAGTTTATGTCCTTTTTTACAAATTAATCTCACGATTGCGAAAAGGTTAGTCCTCACTGTCAATTTCTTCACAATGATCTTTGAGAAAAATATGGAACTGGTGTTGAATATCTTCTATTTATTGATTTTTCTATTTCTAAACGTTTGGTTATTATACTAATAACATTTTCAGTGTTAATAATATAATATCTCTGACTTATTTATAGTAATGTAGTCACGTGTTAGAGATTGCACCGCTATATATTTTATCTTGACGGTACTTTTTATATCAATTTATTGAACTATATTATTTATATTATGGGTAGAAACGTCATTAATATATGTTTAAGTTCTTACGAAATTCATATATTTAATGTTTAAATTTGGCTGTTTGTCTTTAATTACAATTGCTTCTGCTAATTTTAGATCTTGTTTGCTGTTGGATTTGTAAATAATTTTAAAGTTTTCTGATATGTCCTTTATTTTTGTTTGTCCATGTACTGTTCTTAAGTGTTCACTAATATGGCTAGGTTTGAAGGGGTGTTGTTTTGGTTTGGTTGTTAGTGTATTAGTTGTATATGACCTATATTGCGACGTAGAGTCGTCACCAGAATAGTTGAACTGATAGACTACATTATTGTCATCCATAATCCTATATTTTAAAAACGAGATTTTTTGAAGGTTTGAATAAGATTTTCCTTTAGTTCGGTTGTCACCTAAGTAGATTTCAATTTTTCATTAAAGTTAAAACTAATAGAATTACATATGGTGAAGGTCAGAAAATTTATTAAAATTTTGGCATGGAATTATTAGAGCAAATTTAGATGCAGAAATAAAAAGAATCATGCTAGGCCGTAGGACACAAACCGAAAGTCTTACAGCAAAGAAGAAAAAGAAGAAAAGGGTGTTCAGGGTGTTAAAATAAAAAGTATATAAAGGGGATTAAAAAAGTGGTTAAGATTAGCAAATAAGGCCGTAGGCCTCACCCCGCAGGAAAGCCTGTGTAACCAAGCTCTTCCTGTTAAGGAAGAGAACAGCGGCTTGTTTAAATATATCCCAAGAAGATTAAAAAAAAACTCCTTGATCGTGAAATATGAAAAAAAAGGAAATTTTAAATCCCTATCAAAGAGATGTTTTATAATTATGTTAGATCTTATAATGAACAGCTCAAATTTATAATTCTCTTCAGTAATACTCTTACTCTAATGCAATAAAGACAAAGAAAAATACGACATAGAATTCCGTGATGTGAAGAAACTCAAGAATATATACGGTGGTGAAATAATACCTAATGAAGGAAGAACCCTTGATCGTCACGAATCTTGCAAATTATTTCACCTCAACAAACATCAAACTAATATCTTAAATTAAAGGCTAAATTTCGGTTTACGGGAAAGAACCAAGAAAATACAAAAAACAATTGAAACATAAAAAAATGCACAACAAAATTATTTAAGAACGTAATGCAACCCAATGGGAAATCATAAATGAGAATATTCTTAAAAAAAAATTAAAAACATCTTTGATCTCTCACTTAAATAACAATTCAAAGGAAATATTAAAATAAAATAAGAAAAAAACAATAAAATAACGAAGCACCAAACCAAATATTATGATCTAAGGACCGGACTTATACGGGAAAATCAAATCTCCTCTATCAAGTAAAAACAAATTCATAAAATGTTGCAGGGAAATTTTAACTAATACAAAAAATGACAAATAAGATCTTAAGCTCTATTAAAGAAAATATCATCAGCTCAAAACTCAAGCAAATAAGCGAATACAATTGTGAAGGAACAAGCACGTGATGGTATAAATAACGTCGCTTTTAAGCATTGCCTCCACGTGTGGGCCTCGTTGTCGTTTACAAGCAATTTTCAAAGCTCAAAAGCGTGAGAAAGTATAGGAGCGGGCTAATGGAATGCAGCCCTTATTAATCCTAGTATTTAAACAAGACAAGAAGTCCCCCCCCCCCCCCTCCTAACAGCCACCCTGGGAGCAGCTAAGACAAACGCCACCCGGCCCGCGTTTGCAATTACTCAAACGACGGGCGATAGTCCCCTTCCCCCTACTATGGGGTAAGCTCCCTCACTGGCAGGCGTTTATATGTACCCGTGTGAGGAGGATTCGAGAGAGATTGGTCCAAGAGAAGCTCACGAGAGCAGATGATCTTACTCCTCCTCGATTCGGGTTGTCATACGCCGAAGGCAAGGAAACGTTGTGGGATAAAACCGAGTATCCCTTCTTGGATAAAACAAATATCTACCCTAGAACTAGTTAAGAACTCTTCTTCCCGTAAGGGTACCTGTCCGACTCCGCGCAACGACGCCATCTCCAGATAGGGAACCAAGTCTTATCCCAAAAGACTTCAATGAAGATTAATCAGCGTAATACCCCCTTGATTACGCATAGTCGACCAAACAAACCGTTTGACGTCTCGGAGAAACTCACCCTCCGTTTTCTTCAAAGGAATTTACACCAGAAGAATTCCCAGCCTTCCTTCTCGAAGGCTCTGCTCCCCCCTTCCCCCCCGTCATCTCAAAAGAACACTTCAACTACAAGCAAGTTGACCCTGGACCACGTCGAAGTGACCCAACCATCATCTCACCGTCTCGCCGGAAACGACCATCGTCTCCCCCAATCCTTTCATTTTGTACAAGGTAATGTAACGAATATTTTAGCCTCTCCAAAATTTTATAATTGCCGTCTACCGTTCCCCCATTATCATTTGTGTGCTTACCATGTCCCTGTGTAAAGCTCCAATCTTAATTCCTTCCAGCCTACCTAATTTTATTGCATTTTAGAATACCTAGTCTTCTTAATGGTCCATTGATCACTGTAACTATTGTCTTATATGTCTGTTTATTGTTGTATTATTTAACTTTAATTATTAATATTTATTGAAGTCTATTTTTTGCCGACTCCTTTACTTTCCGACCATTGAGCTCATCATAGCCATGTAACAGCTTGTAACTAAGTGATATTTGGAACTCTCAGCCAATACCAAGATTTAAAGTATTGGACTAGCCCTCCCTTACGAGGTCTGACCTCGTAACCGGACCTCGGCCTACCCAAAGTTATTAAAGAAAACCCCCGCGCACTCTAAAATCACTTATATGACTTACCAAGAGTCTATAAACTTTAAAATTATTTACAAATCCAACAGCGAACAAGACCTAAACCTAGCAAAAGTATTTCAAATTAAAGACAAACAATCAAATTTAGACATCAAATACGATTAGTTTCGTAAAACCTTAAACATTTATTAATGATATTTCTACCCATAATATAAATAATATAGTTCAATAAATTTATATAAGAAATACCATCAAGATAAAATATATATTGGTGCACCATTTAACACGTGACTCTACTTTATTCTAAATAGCTCAAGAATAATAACGAAACGTCTAGAAATCAATAATTAGTAGATATTCAAAACCAGTTCCATATTTTTATCAAAGATCATTTTGAAGAAATTGACATTGATTGCTAAGTAACCTTTTCGCCATCGTGAAATTATATATAAAAAAGCAATAAAATAATAAATTAATAACTTAATTTATAATTTTCCATATATCATGTTTTTTACCTGCGGCGAGCGCCAGGTCTAGGCGTCACTTTTTTTTCAAGAGGATTAAAGTTCAATTTCAATGGAAATAAAGTCCAATTGTACCCATTTAGAGCCATGAAATGACCCATATGGCCATAGGACATAGTATATTCAGCCTGAAGATTTCAAATCTGCCACCGTATCTGACGCTGGTTGGCGCCATCTAGTGGCAGAAGCCTTATTTAGCCATTCAACGGCACTTGTAAGTGATTTGAACCATGGGAAATCATCAATGCAATAACCCTTTATCATCTTATCACAAAACGCCACAGGTCATTGGAGGAACTTTCCCTCTTGTTTTTAATATATAAATAAATATTTAGTCTCGTTTTTATTTTGATTCTTTATACCATAAGCACCCTTTCTATATTATGAAATATAACTCTGGCGATCAGTTGGCTGGCGATAAGTTCACTGGGATGAGTTGGCTGGCGATTAATCTTCCCATTTCCTTTCACACGCCTTACCATTTATTTGTAGGTTTAAGTGCGAAACAGAATTCATACTTCTTTCGCTATCTATTATCTTATTTCCTTGTTTTTTCTGTATTGTGACTATTTTACATCAGAAAACAATTAGAGTCGGTTTGATCCCTTTTACTGATTAATCGGTTTCTCCCACATAAGATGTTCTTTATGGCATCTGAGTTTCACGAAGTCGCTTAATATTAAGCTTGTTGAGTCCAGTATAATCGATTCCTTGTATGCTGTTTCATTTCCCTTCATTTTGCTCATCTATCGCAAAGGACCCTTAGTAGCCTCACATTTCTATGTTATATGCCCCATCTCAATGTTGCTTATTTAAGTTGGACACGGGAGTTTGTTTTATTATTGGTCAAAGTTTCCTAATCTGGATTCTGTTACCTAATCAATGAAGTTCCTTTAACTAATATCCTATTGTAATTTGGAAGTCATCTAGCTGATTTGAAGTCAATTTTCCAACTGTTCGTTCGCCTTGTTATAGTTTCGGCATTTCTTATTAGATAGAATGCAATTTAGGTCTTTCGTAATTTGTGATCACTACATGTGTACATGTCTTTCAAGAAGCGATATGTCGTAAAAACTAAAATCTTGAAATTCACTTTACTATTTGATCAATTATATATGTATACTTATCAGTATAGCTTCCGTAAGGTAAGATCCATAGGTGATATTCTTTTCTATCTCACCAATGTTTGGTCAACATCCTTGAAATATTTTGGGGAGCCATATGTAGTTAGACTTAATATTACCAACGTTCTTGTCTGAGTGTGTATCGTGGTCTCATCTCGAAGCTCGCCTCTTTTAGTGTCCCTCCTTTACTATGCTCTTTAATTTCTAGTTTCCTCTACAGGCAATCCATCTCTGTGGTTGTCGATAAATCAACTCTTCCCTTATCCCCTTTTCTCTATCAATGCTCTGTCGTGTCACTTATACCTTTCCTTCTTTTCTTCAACGATTTCTTCCGTATACAAATAATCTTATGCATTCTTACGTTCTAGCCTCCATACAACAGTTATTCACATTTTTCAATTCTGATGCCTCTTCTCTCACACGTTCTGCTTCTCGTCTGGTTGTAGCTACATCACTAAACTCGAACTTGGGCAGGATTTCTCAATAGGGTAGACAAAATCTTGCTTATTTTAATGCCATCAAAACGCAATTTTTAACCCCCTAATATCAAAAACTCCGCATGCCTCTCTTCCTTGACGGTTCTGTTTTCACACTCACGAGTATTTTGTGTTACTGTAACGTCCACTATTTCTTAGAAAACCCACATCATAGGAATAGTTACGTCTAAATCTAAGAACCTGGTTGTCCTGTTTAGATACCGAAATTTCTTCTATTCTGAACAGTTGCTTCGTTTATGCAAGAAACTGTTTCGTTGCTATATAGAGTACTGTTCTCACATTTAGGATAATTCTAACGGTTTATAATTACTTGACCGAGTTGAATCGAAAACTGTCCTTTATTCGTCAATCTAAAAAGTGTCCTCCTCCTCCGTGACAATATACCCCCACAAATGGCACGTTTAACCAAAGAAAAAAATATTGCGTTAAGTTGTTAAGTTCTCCCTCATCTTCCATATACAGCGGATCTTGCACAAGCTAATTATCTTATATTTAAGTCCTTACAACATCACCTAAGTAGCAAAGCTTACTCTGAAATAAATGTGGTAGAAAAGTATATAAAACATATATTTCATCAAAACAAATGAACGATTCAAAAAGGTATCCATTATTTAGTCAAATGACGAGAGAGTACAATAAATAATAATAATGTAAACGACTTTGCTAAATAAATGGTTTATTTTTATATCAAAACTGATTTCGCTTTCATTAAAAAAAGAAATCTTGACAACCCAATAAAAGGGACGTGTGGCGTTAATAAATAATGTATAATATGTGATCCAATTCATTGATTGTTCCATTTTGTCTCATTCATATCTTTTTTACATTTCATCTCTTGAATTCTTAATGCTGATTCTGCAAATTATACTTATTTGTTTCCAAGTTCATTTTCCAAATTGAATCTCGTATTGGTGTTCGCCAAGTCTTTGAATTTAAGTCATCACGACCATCTTGATGTGTTGATTTCTTTTTGCCTGCGCATTCAACAGGGATGTTTAAAAGTCCTCAACAGGTTGATCTGAGATGTTATATCTTTGTAACTTTCTACCACTTAAGATAAAAATGTATCTAATATTCTAATTGGAAGTTTGATTACACTATCAGATGTTACTACAATTTATTTAGTTAAAGGTAATAAGTTTCAACCTCTATCGAAAAGGATGTGGTCGTTATTTCTACTTTTATTCCTTCCATATTGGCTGAATACAATGATATTAGACTATTCCTTCTTGAGATCTTTGAGTCTTTTGTTGTTTTTGTGCATTTTAAGTTGCCTAAATATACGTAGCTGTTTTGTCAGCCATTGTTCGTCACTAGCGTAAATTCGGTTATTCTTAGCCCGCTCCATTGCTGACCTTATCTTTCGCAGAGTGGACAAGAACTTTGGCATCTCTGGGTAAAGAAAGTTTTGGTTTTAGAAGTCTCATCATGGAGGTAAAAGGCGAGAGAACTTACTGCGTTGCTTTCATTAGGATTGGCAGGTCAAAATTGAACAAATGGTCGGAGATTCGAGGATCACTAATTATGACTCCTATATACGACATGCATTTTTTTATAATCAGAAATATCAATGAAAATAGTATTACGAAACTAAAAAACTAACAAGAGTATTTAAAATTAGTATATACTCGTATATATGTGGCAAAATTGAAAAGGTATAGATTATGGAAAGAATCGAATATACTAAACTTAAGTTAATTTATATAGGACCCAGAGAAGGTCATAATAGGAAATATAATCCAAAGCTAGTGAAATGTGATTGAATACAATAAATCGCTGAAACCGATAAAAACTCACTTAAGAACCAAGAGAAAGTGAATTTCAGCACTAGAGTATAAGTGGGGAATAAAATTAAACATAAAAGAATCATTGAGAATTCTATCAGGAACTACATGGATAAAATATACACCAAACACCAAGCATCAACTTAATAAATAAAGAGAAAATATTGTCACTACAGACACATAAACTTCACACACACTTGAGAACATAAAAAAATGATACCATACGTAAAACAATGATGCAGCGATTGAATATATTATGTGAGAGAAGAAGGTCTTATTGACCTACTTGCCATTCTGGTTACAAAATGTTTATAGTAGATAAAAAAAAATTATATTGCATTGTCTAATGGTTGTTTAAAAAAAAAATACAAGCGAATCAGTGTCATAACAGCAGCATATAAATTGAATACAAACCTAAATGAGTCATATCAAAGTCTAAAGACAAGTGTCGAACTGCAATCAACTCCCCAACAAACAGGTTTCAATATAGAAATTATGCCCAAAGTTTTCGGACACACGAATTTTTTTTATTCCCCTTTGTATGTGTATAAAAATGTTGGTGTAGGTTTTCATGCATGCATCCAATACATCCAGAAAGCAAAATAAAAGTACAAGTTTCTTTATAATCTTTTGAAATATCTAAAATGGCAGTGTAATTAAAATGTAAGAAATCCTGGTATCAGTATGCGGTATGTTACAGTGAAAATGTCTCTATATAACACATCATATGTATTGATTATTATGATATTCCATATTGAAAGGCTCTGATAATGATATAATAATGTCAAAAATACATGACTCTACCTTGGAAGAAAGGAGTCTGATATGCACGCTGCACGAGGAGGCTCTCAGGTGTCAACAAAAGATTGGGAGAGTAAGCGGATTACATTTCGATGTTGCAGAAGTTTTGAAGATGATCCGGGCAAGTGGGAGCATCTTGGATGACCCAGGGTCGGTATAAAACGTGAAGACAGGTCTTTGCGTCGCATAAGCCATCGTGGTCGTACGAAAACTGCAGTCCAGCAAAAACACGAGAAGACAGAGGCCACAAGCTTAGCGCATCCGTCAGAACAGCCCCTCGTTTCACAGCACGTACTCAGGGCAACTGGACCATGCGTTAATGGGCACATGTCTTATGGGTCGACAATTCCACGTTCCAGTTTTTCTCGACCCCAGGAAAAGTTAGGGTCTGCAGGAGGATAGTGAAGCAGTGGAATCGAGAGTGCATACTGCCAACAGTAAAGCATGCTGGCCGCTGTGTAATGGTACGGGGCTGCATGTCAACTTCAGGAGTGGGTTTTCTCACCGTTTGTATGACACCATGAATTTATAAAAGTTCAACCTGTCCTGAGCGATTACATGTTGACCTTAGCCAGAGGCCTCTCCAGAAACGCCCGTAATGTGGTTTCTTGCAAAACAATGCCCCATGTTACAGGTTTAGGTCCATACAATGGTTCTGGGACAAAAATATCACAGTGATGGGCTCACTACCTCTAACTTCCAGTATGAATACACTGAAATATGTGGCAGGACCTAAAACAAGCCGTAAGATTTCGTCAGCTAACCTACAATGTACAATTGAAGCCAGACATCAACGATGAGTGGGCTAGCATTACAACCCTCAAGTGTCTTACCTTCGTGAGAGCACGCATCGAAGAATTAATATTCCCATCACTGCCAAAGGACTCTCAACACGCTACTAAAAATATTATCCACGAACGCTCTGCACCTTATTTTCCTTTTATCCTTTACATTATAGATTTTTATTGAGGTATGAATTATGATGATTGCTTTTAGATTCTACGATTTCACTACAAGTTGCACAGAACTCTTAGCAATATTCAGAATTTTTGCAATTGTTTGTTGCGATAAATGAGTCTCTAGTTCATCTTCTTTAGAGTAAATATTATCAATTATTTAATTAGCATTTTTAAGAACTGTTATTGTTTTAGGCCTACTACTTTTCCGTTGACTGGTGTTGGTTCCTGTATCGCAAATCTTCTTTAGAAATTTTTCGTGTGTAAGTCTTTTTCAACCTCTGCCAGGAAACTCAGGTAATAATCTTCTACTCTTCTATCCTTTATCAATGCAGCAAACTTAAATAGGAGCTGACTTCTTCTGAAAACGTCATTTACTCTGCTGAGGAATTGAAAAATAGGTAGATATGTAGGCCTACACTCTAAAAATAAGACTAAGGCAGGCGAGACAATTCTAGTTTTATAAGCCTGAAGAATCGGATCGTATCCTACGAACAAATGACGTAAAACACAAGAGTTTTTATTTTTTACATTACGAAAAAAGTACGAGTATATATGATGAGGTATTGTGAAGCAAGGTGTTTTGTATATTGAGTTAAAATATCGTAAATATAAGGCAATTGGTTACTGAGATATGACTAGTTAAAAATCCAAGCATTGGGGGAAGTCACCCTATATATATTATATATATATATATATATATATATATATATATATATATATATATATATATATATATATATATATATATATATATGTGTGTGTGTGTGTGTGTGTCTGTGATGGTGTATCAGATCTTAGGATCCACTCAAGGTCAGACGGATGGCAGTCGTCATATTCTTATTTCAAGAAGTTCACAGCAATCCCTAAAACGAACAAACCCTACTCCAAGAGCAACCCTAAAGCTATCGAGTAGAAGACCTAAAAAGATACTTTTAGTGATCTTCACGATACTTTGGACTTGACACCTAGACAAGGATTAATCTTTCCTATCTCATTCCTCTTTAGGTTGTGTCAGTTAGGAAAGTTAACGTTTTAATAGTTACTTACAGAGGCAGGACCCATATATGATCCTTGCGGCTTACCCGGCGAAGTCTTTAGTTTAGCAAAGGACGGGTTATACCTGTGTGAGTGGTGGACTTGTGTGGGTGAAAGCAAAGACTGTTAGGGCTAGGCGTAGGTAGTTATGATAGGACTAACGACGTGCTAGCGGAATAAGCCAGAGATATACCTAGATCGTAACAGCATCAATAAACTGTTAACTACCTCTACTTTTCTTCTCGCCCTTTTCCTATGAACAGAATGGATAAAGAATAGGACCGATTAGCAACTCATGGAAATATCGAAAGGGTCCCTTTGCTCATGATTAAACATTCGCAAAAACAAGACAGAACCAACGTATTTAGAATCATATTTGGAAAACTTGGAGTTGTTTAGTTACGTTACTCGACTACACCAGGACCTACATCGCAATCAGTCAGAATGAAAAATATTTAGATAAATTACTTACTTAAAGAGCTACAGAGATTATGAGAACAATATAATTGGTGGACAAAGTCCCCCGTCCCCCGATACCAAGGCGCAGAAGGCTATATGATGTAGGCAGACCTATCCACTAATCGGAGAGCACGTCGAGAACAGCTAGAGAGATTGAAATCTTGGCTTTTAATCTAAAAATAACACTAGATCAAATTAAAAGTTACTTGTTCAACGTGCTAGCCTGCTTTTATTATTTTGTGCTAAAAAAAACTTGTGTCCAGAGACTGCCCGAATAAACATATCAAATGCTCTTCTGAGGGTAGTTCTAAAACGCACAACTGGAGAGAATGCAATAATCAAACTATAGGAAGAGTCCGTCTAATGACCTGCGGCGTTTGTGGTAAGATGATAAATGGTTATTGCACTAATGGTTTCCCATGGTTCAAATCACTTAAAAGTTCCTTTAAATGGCTAAATGAGGCTACTGCCACTGGATAGCGCCACCCAGCGCCAAATCCGATGGCAGATTTGAAACCTCCAGGGTGAATAATCCTATGTCTTATGGTCATATGTATCATTTCATTGCTTTAAATGGGTACAATTCAACTTTACTCCTTTTAAAAAAGCAACCTCTAGAAGTGGCGCTTTGCCTCAGGTTAAAATATACAAAAGTAGCATAGGGCACAGCAGACCAGCTCCAACCCACAAAAACGTTATTGAGATAAAACAGGAAAAATCTTTGAATATACTTAAATGCATACTTTAGGCACATGTCATTGATGTAGTCAAACTAGATTCATACATAAGACAGCTCAACAAGATGTTGAGCAATAACGGACTTGAACAGACCTGGTTCCCGAATAACGCAACATCATCGCAGGTACGTACTTAACATACAGTATAAACCAGCAAAATCAGATCAAATCTCCAATCCAAATCCAACGAAGCAATACGGCGGCACACAGAAGTCCAATGTCCATAACAAGAAAGGTTGAAAAAAAAACTTCGAGGGGCAAATAGTAGATCACGAAGAAGTAGGAGATGAGGATAAAAGGATTAAATAACGATAAAATAAGTTTCTATGCTTCAGAAGCCGACCATTCCCGATAAACCACACCAAGGAAATAATCCAAGAGATCAAGAAAGGATATTACAAATATGAATTTGAAGGTCCATATTCTGACAGAGAAGTCAACATGATTCTGACAGGAGGACATCTGCACATCTTAATATAGGTTATACAGTAAAATAAGGAATAATTTAAAAAAAAAGAATTGGCAGAACTAAATTCCAAATCGATGGAGAGAAGGGTAAGGCAAAAATGAGTACAACAAAATAAAAGTAAGTAGATTAAAAATGAGCCATATAAGAAAGTTGAAAATAACTAATCAGCCACAACCTGGCCGGTGGGATATTAAAAGGCAGTCTCTAAGCAACGCTTACCATAAAGAAGACCCAGAAGAAATACTTTTAAACGAAATCAACATCGGCGCAGACAGTAACCCCATAAAATATTTAGCTACACAGTTATTACTAAGACCAAAAGAGATAAATATTGAAGGAGTAGCAGTAGCCGGAAGAAATGATATTAGATTCAGCAGACTACAAGAACTCGACGAGGTCTATCTTGCAATCAAAATATAAACATCCTCATGTAACTTAATTATAACTACTGGATTCCAGTTCCCAAGGAGAGATTTTCTGCCACTTCATACCTTCATGGAAATCTTAGAGCGCAGAGATCGGGTAATTTTCATGAGAGATTTAAATGCTCGCAGAATGGCTTCCGGTTACACGGTAAATTCAATAATATAGGAAGAAACCTGAAGATACTCCTGGAAAGGGGAATAGTGGAGACAATCGGTCCAAACTTTTCAAATTTCTTTGCACTGAAACTGGCAACAAAACCAGAATAATAGTGAATTTCTCTGCGTACGAGATAGCACTTAAAGAACAAGGTGTTGAACCAGTGACACTCCAAGAATTTAAAGAAACATTAAAAGCGACCAAAATAGAGCGCCTAGTCAAACTGGGTTAACAAGGCAAAAACCTAGGTAGAGTGTTAATGGCGTATAATTCGGTGGTGCATAGTGCAACTGGGATGTCCCCGTGTCAGTTTGTTATGAATTTTGAAAGGCGAGTGAGATAGGCTTCGCTTGAGTGAAAGTGAGCAGAGTGTATGGCGTGAGGCGTATGAAAGGTTTCGTTCGTTTGAAATAGGTGCAAAATATTGAAGGTAAAAGAAGTAATTGGTGGGTTGAATGTGTCGAAGATGAGTGAAAAGTCTAAAGAACCGTGTAGAGTTGTGAGAGCTTGGGAGAATGGTGTGACGTATGTTTTGGAGAGTTTGAATAAAAGTGTGACTGAGAGAGTGAGGGCTCATCAGAGTCAGTTGAGGAGGTGTAGAGGGCCTCCTGACTACCTGGTGAGCCATCCTGTGTATGAACTGTGCAGAGAGAGAGAGAGAGAGAGAGATAAGGTGTATGATGATGAGATGGGGTGTGCTAGTATGGATCTGTCTGGGAAGGAGCTTGTCTTGGTCTCGAGGAGTAGTAAGCGTACAAAGAAGAGTGAAAGTAAGAATGCAAGTATGAATGAAAGTAAGTCTGAGCAGGTTTTTTCTGGCATGGGGGAGTTTAAAAGAGAGAGATTGAGGGTTTGCATAAGCAGGTGGGTGATTTGGCTGATGTAAGTAGACGAGTGAATGAGCTGCCTGTGGCTGATTTTTCGGGTTTTATGAATGATAAGGGTAGACTGACTTTTCTAGCTTTTGGTGGAAACCAGTTAAAGGGGTTTCTGGTATATCTGCTGAGAGTAGAGCGAATGTGAGTGATTTATCTGTTTCGCAAGAGTGTACCTTGAGTTAGATAAGAGCTGTAAGTGAGGAGCTGATGAATGGGTGTATGAAGAGTGAAGGTTCTGAACGGAAGAGTATGAAAGAGTTATGTCGAGAGATGGGAGAACTAGTGACGAAGGCTAAGAGTATGGTGGACGATATGATCGATAGTCACGAGGAGACTGACAGGACGACTGACGAACAACCCCAACAGATTGCTACGCGTAGCCAAGGACCAGTAGACGAGGGTAAATGGATGCAGAAGGACGCGATTGAGTATAAAAAGTACCGTGAGTAAGGATTGAGAATGTATTGTCAGCGACTGAGGTCGAATGGCCTAAGGAAGAAGGGTTGTGGTGAAGCGAATGTGAGAGTGTTTGTAGGGCCATTCTCTCACCCCCGTTCTAGCGAACCTCTCCCACCCTCTGTAAGAATGTGTGTGTGAATGGGGAGATGTTATATATATATATATATATATATATATATATATATATATATATATATATATATATATATATATATATATATAATTGATTTCATGATTTGTTTAAAATGTATTTTTTGCTCTTTCCAGGAGCCATATTCTGTAGAGATTGTACGTAGTTTTGATATATCATTATATTTAAAACAAAGAGCCACTCTATTATTCTGCTAGATTGTACTTGTCCTATAATAATCTCTTAACAAAATTGGCTAAGATTGTAAGATTTGCAATATTATAATAGAATATACCTTATACGTCAAGAATTTATTGTGAGTCCCGTTAGGACGGGAAGGGCTTTGATAGCCTCAAGACGCGACCGTATCGCTTTATATAATATCGAGCACGGAGGTGCCAGCCTTTATAGACGTGCGCAACAATTTGGCACACACGAGTGGCAACCGGCAAGACTTTTTCTTGGGGAACCCTAAACGTGAAAGAGGGGCCTCTTTTGTTTGTTTGTATTTTTTTAAAGTATTTATTTCGTTGTTGATTTTGAATAAGAGAATTGTTTTATTGATTGGTAGTATTCGTAAGATAAGATTGATTTTTTTGTAAATATTTAAAACGTGTTTGTATAGTAAATTTAATTATCCCGTATTCTTTTTTGGTAAATAAAGGACTGTATTTACAATCCGTTTCATTTGTACCTCGATTTCTCACGTCCGACTTAGTGTAAGAAGCGAGTTGGATAGATTGGAGTTAGACTGTAGGTTCGATCCCGCTACAATGTCAGAGATTTTAATCATTCCGTCGAATTCCAAAGAAGTAAACTGGTTTTTAAATAAAAAAATTATGTCAAAAGAAGAATTGTTGAATCAAGTTTGATCACACCCATTCCTAATTTCAATTTAACTGAAGGTCAATTTTCTTTTAATAGTTTGATATGTAAGCATATAAACAAAATTGTAAAACTGCCCAGCCCTAATCAGGTAGTAAATTAGGTCCCCCCTCAGATTAGCCCAAGCGGGGGAGTGGGTCATGTAACATGATCTTTGTCCATCTGTTCAGAGGTGCATATAGGTTTCTCCGTAATTTTCTTCTCAGTTGCCAGTTGACAAGGGTGTGTGCTACACCGGAAATGTTCTGGGTTAAATATGTCTTCATTAAGTGTGGTTTAATTCCTCATATATATATATATATATATATATATATATATATATATATATATATATATATATATATATATATATATTATATATATATATATATATACCAAGCAATGGCCTCGCTACTAAGATTAAAATTCAAAATCTAAAAAAAACCAGCCATGGTTAAATTTTTATAAATTTTCTGAACTTCGCCGATTATAATAATTTTAAAAAGGAACTCTAAACTAAATTTCCACCCTTTCAATAACCTCTAACTTTATAATTGTATAACCGGATTTTTGAAGATAGGTGAAAAATTAATAAATTTTTTTTCCCTTAGTGGACAAATGACTTGTCTTTTTTTTTATCAAAGTTATTTCTAAAACCCAAAGAATTACAAATAGTGAAGTTCAGAAAATTTATTTTTATATATCTTCTATAACTATATTTTATCAACGTGATATTTTGAAAGGGGGAAAATTTAGTTTAGAGTTCCTTTTTAAAATTATTATAATTGGCGAAGTTCAGAAAATTTATAAAAATTTAACCATGGGTACATTTTTTTTAGATTTTAAATTTTAATCTTAGTACCGAAATCATGGCTGGTATATATATAAACATTCTTGACATGAGTTCATTATGTAAAAGTTTCAACATATGCTGATGACAATCAACTAGATAAAATACTAGCAAAAAGTCTTAGGGAGAGAAGTTAAATAGTTGGAATGATTTCAGATAAAATTCAACGCTTTCAAGTGTATGGTAACGCACATAGTTCATGGTAACCATGAATGAGATTACAATATGGTGGTGAACTTTGAAATAAAGTTAACATGGAAAAGGATTTAGACGTCTTAATCTCGAGTGATCTAAAATTCGTAAAATAATGCGAACGGACATTGTGACATTGGATCAGGTCTAGCATCGAGTAACGAAATTAACCCCTAAACTTAGAAATAGATCGTACGAAGAATAACTGAGGCACCTTAATTCACTTTCACTAAGGAATCTCCATTTACGCGGCCAACTTATTTTTCTTTAAAATACTAAACGGTTTACAAATATCAATTATGAGTCAAATTTTAACTTAATAACCGAGCGGCAACTATAAATAAAAGTTTCAAACTAGTAAACAAAAGATTTAACACTGCGGTAGCACAAATTGAATTTTCTCATAAAATAAGTCATGGAATGGCTTGTTTAAAAATGTCGTTTAAGAACAGAATTGATAAATATTACTTTAAATTATAGCTTTACTAAAATTTGAGGTAAAACTAATTCATTATCCATATCTTTCTTCCTCTTTTCTGTTTCTTTACCTCTTGCCGGACGATTATGCACTTGCTGACAGTCACCCGAAGAAAACCTTAATTACGTATGACTTCTTGTGTTAGTGCTGATTCGGATTCTGTATATTGAATTTTCAAATATTTCTTCGGTTATATTTTTCGAATAAATGCAATGACGAATGAATGATTTGACTTGTTTCATTTATTTTTTTTTATTTTATGCAGAGAATCAATTGTTATTAACTAGTTTGATATCATAAATGTAGATTCATTAAAAGACAGACAATCAGACAATAAAAGGTATCCACCGATCTTTATCTTAGGATGAACTTCAAGCACACCTCACCATGTCTTTATGAAACCTATTCTGCAGTCGCAGTTAGCTGCTCATAGACAATCGATTTTCTATCCCCGAATTCCACAAACTTCTTTTAGACCAATGATTTTTTTAAATGTTGATTCTTTTTTGCCCAATTAATGAAAGGTAAGAGGGCCATGTTAAAATTTATTCTCTAGGGGGTTAATTGGTTCGAATAAAATGAAAATTGTTTCAAATATTTGTGGGTAACAAAACTTTGAAAGTACAAAAAATGTTGCTTAAAAAATAAGTGTAGGAAATATTACATGAAACCTTAAATACAATAGTTTTGTTTTGATATTTTCTGACAGAAATTCATAGGTGTAAGTACATTGCTTGCATACTATAATTTCTTATGTTAGTTCGGCTAACCTCCACTTTACCTTGATTATTGGGCCACCCGGCAAATAAACTTCTGAGCCACTTAAAATAAACAGGTTAGGATACTTTATTCGTAAGCTTTAAATTGACATTTTTTAGATTAAGACTGCATTACACCCTATGCTGAAAGTAGAGTGACAAATGAAACTTCCTTTTTTGAATGAAATAATTATGTGCTTATACTTATTTCTCATTTGTTAATAAAATATGGGATAATTTCGGAGAAAATTAAGAGAAAATATATAACTGAGCAAAATGTACCGGACGCTTAATGAAAATTATATTGTTGTATGTACTGAACTTGAAAATAAGAAGCGAAGCTCAACTTGAGAATCTTGGGATGAAAAGTACTTAAAGTGTTATTAAGATGGAGGAAGTGTTTATTATTAATTTACAGCAAAAACAAAAGATGAAATCTCCCGTAGAAGATTTTTAAGGAGAGACCTGTGAAGAAAGTGATGAAGTTAGAGGAAATTAAAATGTATGAGAAATATAGCCAGTAGATCTTTTTGAGGCCATAGCGGCCGGGAGAGCACTCGATACTCCATATATCAGTTGGGGAATAGTTGTCCATGGTATACCTAATATCCTTTTACGGGGTATGGGAGAAGTGAAAATGTGTTTATTTTCTGTCTTTCCCTTTTCAGTTCGAGTAGAATAGAGAGAAAATTAATATAAAGCAGGAAGATGACGCACAGGTGAGTTTATTTAAAGAAACAATTGAAGCTGTTCCAAGCAGCTGATCCAATCTGACAACTGCCTGCCTCGAAACCTCTGGCTGGTGGCACAGCTTCGGGGGTTTGGATTTCGCCGTCTTTTGTGGGCACCTAATTCTCAGAATAGCATCATCTAATCTAGGCCAGTGACGTGGGAGCTAAAGCTCACTTTCCACTACCGTCCTTTTGCGAGATAGACTTTGAAATCTCAGGGGATGATGGCTTCGCCATCGCCTTCTGGGTGTTTGCTTTCTTAGAGTCTTAGACTCATAAGAACATAAGAACATAAGAAAAGAAGGAGACTGCAAAAGACCATTCATGTCCTACACTTGGCAGCTCCTGCTCCAGTCAACACACAAAAGATTTCTTACCAGAGAAAAGTCATCAACATTGTCACCCTTTAAGGAGTTTGTCAGATCTAATCTACAATATACATAAAATGCATCCAGAAGATTATGTCCATTCATGCAACCGCAAAATATAATCTCCCCACTCCTTAGAAAAATATATACATATGTACATAAAAAAAAGTCAGTCCCATCTAGCAGCTTCATCCATATATTTATCTAATCTATTCTTAAAACTACCCAGAGAGGAGGCTTCTATCACAAGTCTAGTGAGCCTATTCCATTCATCTACCACACGATTTGTAAACCAATTCCTCCCAATCTCCTTCCTAAACCTATACTTATCAAGCTTAAACCCATTGCTACGTGTCCTGTCATGTTCACTAAGTATAAGAACCTTATCCAGATCCCCTTTATTATATCCTTTTACCCATTTGAAGACTTCAATCAATTCCCCTCTGACTCTTCTCCTTTCCAATGTATGTAGATTTAGTTTTCTGAGCCTTTCACCATAAGGTAAGTTCCTTAGCCCACCAATCATCTTTGTCATCCTTCTCTGCACAGACTCAAGCAAATCAATATCCTTCCTATAATATGGTGACCAAAATTGTACTGCATAGTCTAGAGGAGGCCTAACTAGCGCCAGATACAGTTTTAGAATGACTTCAGCACTCTTATTGCTTACACTCTTCTTAATGAATCCCAATATCCTATTAGCTTTATTCTTAGCATTTAGGCATTGCTTTCTAGGACGAAGGTCTGAACTTACCAAAATACCCAAGTCCCTCTCACAATTGGTCCTCCCTAAAATTCTCCCATTTAATTTATAACTATTCAATGGATTATTTCTACCTATACTAAGTACACTACATTTGTCTATGTTAAACTTCATTTGCCATTTCTCGGCCCAATTGGACAGAATAGTCAATTCCTCCTGCATTACAACAGCATCAGAATCAGCCCTAATGGCCCTACCTAGCTTAGTATCATCAGCAAATTTACTCAGGTCACTACTTATACCTATGTTAAGATCATTAATATAAATTAAGAATAGCAAGGGACCCAAAACAGATCCTTGCGGAACTCCACTGCTAACACCCCCCCACTCAGATTTAACTCCATCTATACTAACTCTTTGCTGTCTGTCACCAAGCCATGACTGAATCCACCTAAATATACTGCCATCAATCCCGTGTGCTTTAACTTTGCTCAGAAGCCGTAAGTGTGGCACTCGATCAAAAGCCTTACTAAAGTCCAAGTATAAAATATCATAGTTTTCATCCTTATCTGCTGCTTCATACACCTTACTATAAAAAGACAGCAAATTAGTCAGACAGGATTTACCCTTACTAAAGCCATGCTGTGATTCTTTTATCAACTTATGCTTATCCAAGTAATCTCTAATATTCCTTGCTATAATAGATTCCAATATTTTCCCTACCACTGATGTCAAACTTACTGGTCTGTAATTTGACATATTTGTTTTATCCCCTTTCTTAAATATAGGTATCACATTGGCTTTCTTTCATGCCACTGGCACAATGCCACTCCCTAATGATTTTCTAAAGATGCATGCTAGGGGCTCACTTAACACATCCTTACATTCTTTCAAAATTCTAGGAAAGACCTCATCAGGACCGGGTGCTTTACTACTTTTGATTTTATCAATTTCCTTTGTCACTATCTCCTTTGTGATCAAGATGTCCTTTAATTTCTTTTCATCATTACACCGAAAGATTATTGACACCTCAGGTATATTTAGAGTATCCTCCTGTGTAAATACTGAGAGAAAAAAGTCATTTAGCATTCCAGCCATTGAGTCCCTATCACTCACTAATTCTCCATTGGAATCTATAAATGGGCCTATTTTATCTCTAACCTTAGTTTTGTATAATTGATAAAAACTTTTAAGATCTTCCTTTGCCCTATTTGCCAATTTAATTTCATAATTTCTCCTTGCTACTCTAACTAACTTTTTAACATCTCTTGCTAGTTCATTATATCTCTGCCTTAAGTGATCCTCTCCATTTTTTATTTTCCTATAAATGCCCTTTTTAATGCCAATATAATGCTTAATTTTATCTGTCATCCATTTTGGGTCATTATTTTTAGTCCTACTCTCCTTATATGGAATGTTAATCATCTGACCTGTAATTAATTGCTCAATTATTCTTTCATACTTCTCTTCAATTGTAATCTCTTCCTCCTGGTGATTATTGTCTCCACTAACTGATATCATTGAATCTATTCCTGAATTGATTTCATTGCCTGGTTTCTGTACAACTGCCTCCAGGTAAGTCCTTAGCCCATCATAATTTGCTCTTCTAAAGTCAGGAATTTTAACATTGTTCATGCTACTATCAATACCATTCCATTTCATCTTGAATCTAATTTCACAATGGTCACTATTACCCAAATTTACTCCAATCTCAGTATCCTTAATAACTTCTTCCCTATTTGTCAGAACTAAATCCAGTATATTATTACCTCTAGTGGGTTTGTTAATAATCTGCCTCAGAAAATTATCTTGGACAACATTAAAAAATCCTCAGCCTCCTGATCACCCACAAGAGCTTCCCAGTCTATATTTCTGTAATTAAAATCGCCCATTATACATACATGCTTACTTCTACATGCCCGTTTAATCTCCTGCCCCAGAAGATTTAAAGCTTCCTCACTAAGATTTGGTGGTCTGTATAATAATCCTATGACAAGCTTGTTTTTACCTTCCTTTACATTTAGCCATAATGACTCTGTGTTATCATATAATTTAATTGTACTGTTTACACAACACTGGAGATTATCTTTAATATAAATAATAACCCCTCCTCCTCTCTTCCTATTCCTATCTGTATGGAACATGCTAAAGCCCTCAATCTCAACCTCAGGTTTAAAGTGATTACCTGCCAAATCAAGCCATGACTCTGTTATCGCAATTATATCAAAATTCTCTTCACTCGCTAACGCTCTTAAGAGATCTATCTTATTCCTTATACTCCGACCATTTGTGTAGTATATTTTTAAGGTTTTTTTATTATTCCCATCTTCATTGCATTGTGCTTTTCTATTCCTAGTTATCTGCTCATTCACTTGTGCATTAGTCCCCCTATAACGCATCAGTATGCCCTCTCCCGTAGCTATTCCTCTATCTCTGCATCCCTTCCATTTCCTACACCTGCCCTCTATTCCTGTTATTCCCTTACCTCTAACAGCTTTTAGTTTCCCACCTGTAAGGACCTAATCACACTATCCAGCTCCCCCCATAGAACCTCAATACCTGCCCGACTAAGGTGGAGCCCATCCATCGCATATAACCTCCTATTCCCGTAAAACCCTCCCCAGACATCTACAAACACCAATCCTAACTCCTCACACAGTCCTTTCACAAATTCATTCAAACCAATTGCACGCGACAACCATTCTACCCCCACATCCAATCTCGAAAGCACACCAGAAACAACACCTTTTACCCTGCTTTTACTCATCCTTTCAACTAACCTTTTATACTGCTCACGTAACTCACATGTACCCACCTTCTTTACATCATTTACCCCCACATGCGTAATCACAACTGCATCCCTCTCACACCCAGAAACCAGCCTATCATACCTCTCACAAACATCACTTACACCAGCACCCGGCAGACAAACTCTCATTACCTTCCACTTGCTATCACTCAACTTCCTATCTAAATACCTAATCTGAGAGTCACCCATCACTAGCACCTGAGTCATTCTCCTATTCTGTCTTGGCCTAACATTACCCTCCCTCCTGCTCTCAGTCACACTACCACCCATCCTGCTTTCATCCACAATCACACCAGGCAAATCACTTTCACACTCTTCCTCTCTCAGGACATTGAATCTGTTAGTCAACCTAACAGGTTCTATGTCCCTCTCATTCACACACCTAACCTGTCCTAACTTGTCTATCCTATCCATTTTCACCCACCATTCATCATCACTCACAACCTCCACACTGTTCCCAGTCCTAGCCCTATCTTCGACCCTCTTAGCACTAATCTCACCCTTCAATCGCACACTTGTATCTCTTCTCACCTCAAACACCAAATCATTCAACCTCTTACATTCCCCACTCAACCTCCTAACCTTCCCTTCCAGAAAACACACACGGCATTCAGTTGCATTCACTCTCCTTTCAACTCCACATGCATCACACACCACATGCACACTACTTTCAAACGGCATGCTCTCCCCATTTATACAAAAAGCCATACTCTCAGAAATTTACTAAGGAAAAAATTAACACTCACCAAAAAAATTTCTTGCTCAGGATTGCTGCCAGTTATCTTCCCCAAAAGTATTAATCACTAATATTTTTTACAGTGATTGGTGTATTAAATAAATACAAGAAAGACTACACACCCAAATCAGTATTATATCCCAATCTTACAATGAGAATCAGGAGCTTCCTGTAAGACAACCTTCCAGAACAAAGCCAGACAGCCAGCGGCCATTTGACTTTTTGCGAAGGGGTCAGGCGCGTAAGGGTGAGGCGTTCATAGTTTTATATTAGCATGGCGCCCAGTGGATGTAGACTCTGCATGAGTATTTCTACTGAGCGCGAAAGCTACAGAGCTCCGGAGCATGGAAAAGAAGTGGGTGTTTTATTAACTTAACTTGAGAAGCATAGGAATTCCCTGATCTGGCAGACTGCGACACGAGCAATTTCTTAGTTCTCTGAAGTAGATTCGGTCCGGAAACTGAACGACCAGGACTTCTATCTCAAACAAATTGGTATTACATTGTTTCGAGAAAACAGGGTATGGCTCGCTACAATTATACAGCTTTGTCAGGAAAGGCCTTGGAGCAGTTAGTGCTGATTTCAGGCTGACCATATTTAGCACGTCTGTAAGGTACTTTTGTATGTCTGTAGCATTGACAATGGTAATACCTCTGCCGTAACGGCACAAAAGCGTTCTCATCGCAAAGATTCCAGAGCTCGTATCAACGGCGAGTGTACGGGTGTATTTAAACGCCCGTTCCTATTTCCTCATAAAATACTCAAACTTGAACACCTCTGGGTCAGCCAGCTCTTTGGTCATGTGCTTTAAGAAGTATTCGATGAGTTTCCTTAAATAGAATGCTCCTTTAACTAAGTTCTTTGGAGTGTATGGGGTGACCTGTTCAAGAAAAATTGAGTGTCCATATTGCACTTAGAATGGCAGCCTGAGCATGGTTAGCCGTATTCACGAGAAGGCTCCCGTCCTATAAGGGTAAACTTCAGTTTTATACAAAACCATTTGGTTAGGGCCTGAGCTGATGGAGCATATGCCCACTGTACAACATACTTCCATCAGTAGCACGAATCATTAGAAAACGTTTGTTCCCGGCGGATTCAAAGACGCCAGGCAGCCTCTTGATGAAGGATCCTAACGTCACCGAAGCCCCGCCAACCTTAATCTTCTTTAGGGTCTTCTCATCTTCTCAAAGGCGCCCGAAGGCCGAGCGTGCCATCTTAGACTTGGTCACTCAGCCTACCATCCCACCCAGAAAGAAAAGCTTCCCATCTTCTCTCTCTCGATGGGGTCACAAGGCTAAACCGACCAACCTATACCATATTCCTCTCATAACTGCAGAAAGACTCGGCCGCCCGCGGACCCATTTTGGAGATGGAAAGGTCTTCTCTTTCCTTTGGCTCCTCGGGAGCCCGTTCGACCATGGGAGGACCTTGTCTTGAAGCGGAATTGGGCTCGAGGGTCTTTCCCACCAAGTCAGTGCGCTTTCCTAGGAAAGACTATAAGGTTTGAGGCAAGGTTGTCTTCGGGTCCCCGCACATCTCTGGAGGGACCTCTATCTGGCCATTCCACCAAGGCGTCATGTGTCCTGACCTTGGACAACATAGGCACATACCGTATAATAGCATTTATAGTCAAGGGGGCCGTCGATCTTATCTCTATAGGAAAGGTTGGGAGGAGGTACAGGCTAACCTCCAAAAGTCACGATACGGGGGATGTGGCCCAGTGGACACCGCCGTCTCTACCTCATCTAAAGGGATTCTTCCAAAAGAGTCGCTCCAACCGGGAGCGATCGACTCTAGAGTGCCTGTTGCACATGACCTTATTACCTGTTTAGCGGACCCATGCGAAAAATAAATGAGGGGGGGGGGCGCTACTGACTCCACTAAAGATTTGCTAAGGAGCGAATCTAAAGAGGAGAATAAAGGGAAAACTCCCTTATGGAGACATGTACGAGAGTATCAATATCACCTTCCCCTAGAATATGTAGGTTTGTCGGGGCTTTGGGAAAGGACAGGAAGAGAATCCTCCCCTTGAGAGGTTAAGCTGCATGAAGACGACTCTGAAGATAACAAATAAAGCATAAATGGAGAAAAAATAACAGGCTGAGTGGGGAAAGATAGTATGAGTAATGTGCTCAAAATTTTTTGAAATCCATGGCACGAAAAATTGTAGCTGTAATTAAAGCAAAATAGGGTCCAACTAAATATTAAAATAATAAAAATAAATAAAAATATATACTGAATTCATTTACCACTAATGTCTAATTAAATTATATGGATGAGGCTCAAGCCACGAATGGGTAAGTGGTATTGTTTGGTTGTAACTGAGACTACTTAGAGGTAGAAAGAACATGGAAGAAGAATGAATTTATTAACTCATTGGTCATTTTTAAATTCATGCGCAAGATCCGTCCCGAGTTTATAATAAAATTCATATAACGATCAGAATGACAATTGTTGCCAATTCTGACAGTACCAGAGTGCCAATCCTTGTGGACGTGGGTTGGTGGGGGATAGTAATGTGTTTTGAACTCAAACAGTCAGGGGAGGGGGCAACGGTTCAATGCCGAGGGGGGCTGTAGATTCGAATACCTTCTTCGGCAGGTTTCTGGGAGGGAGAGTTGGTATGTTGTTTGGGGGGGGTCGAGAAAAGAAATCGAGCCATTATGAGTGACTATGTGTACGTGTCCCCTCCCTAGCAAGATTTAATAGGGAGGTGTTCAAGTAATCCAAAAATTCTTTAATTAACGGGGTATAATGCAAGCTATCTTTTTGTCATTACTCCTTTTGGGTCACCTTAAAATATTTCATTCCTTACAAGGCAATTGGAAATATTACTTCACTTTATTTATCATTTTTAGGCATTGCTTTTCATTTTGCATCTGTAATATAACATACAATCTGAAAAATGTAATTTACTCTGAATAGTTTTATAAGCTTTATTGCCGGGTGGTCTAGAATTTAGCTTGTCGTGTGCAAGAAATTTATACATTAATTTCTGTCCGAGAATAACAAAACAAGAGTACTGAATTTAAGTTTCAGTGCAATATTTCTTATGCTTTTTTTCAATTTCGAACTTAGGTTTGCCCCAGCATGACTTGAACTATTTGAAACACTTTTAATAATTTTGAAGCAATTAAGCAATCAGGAAAGAATTTTTTAAAATAGGATTCTCTACCTTTCATTATTTGGAAAGAAAAAGATTAAGCTACACAAGCACTTCTTATTTATTGTCAAAAAGAAATTGGGGAATTTCAATTTCAAGGATAGAAAATCGATTATGTATGAGCAACAGCCCGCGACTGTACCTTTCACACACTTTCATCTCCCTTGTCTTATTATTTTTAACCACTAATCCCAGTGTTGCTACCTTGCTTCTCACATATAATCAAGTAAATAACTAGGTGAGGTAGAAGTAGCCAAGTACTTGAACACTAATCCGAACATTTATAAATCGTAAGTGTTTAGTTGTTTAGCCATCTCTACCCATTTCCATTCACCAGTTTGAGATGTAGAGGTCTATCTGTTTTCTGGCATAATTATTAGTGGAACACAAATAGATATTACTATAACAAATCTCCTATTTAGATAAGGATTTCTAAAAAAAAATGGATGGAGTGGTTCCTACCTGTAGGCCATCACCAGAAATATAAATATCAGGAGAGCGAGGCCACCGGCTACACCGACAACAATTTCGGTTTTTTGATCTGGAAAAGAAAACAATTATAAATCTTATTTTAATCTAAGGGTTTATTTTATCTTTTTAGAGGAGGGGTTCGACCCTTGCTCGGATTTATCCACGAATAATCTAGGATTCATCGGAAAGACTCGTTTCAGTTCGTCTGTCTCATGATTTCGTTGTGTTTCTTAGACCTTTCCTGCCACCGTCACTGGCGGATCGAGAATAAAAATTTGGGGAGGGGCGATAACCTGAATTCCTCTCTCTGAGTGATCTTAGAAAAAGGCATTGATGATTATTAATGGTTATTTTACACACCATTGATAGTAAGTAACTATTTCATACTGGAGTTAGCACTAACTTCCTCGAATCCGAATTTTTGTCCACACATTATTAAATTATGAACTTTAGTTTTTGGACCTCAGCTAATAATTACTTTTGAGATTTAACTCCATTTTATACATGTATTATATTAGGTCTATTCGATCGCAACGGCTTAAAAAAAGGTTTTACATATATTCTCTATTATTATATAATTTTCTAAACAGCAAAATACAAGTATGGCTTATAAAAAGATATATAAACATACACGGGTCTGAATTTTGGGGAGCTTCAGCCTCCCTCCCTATAACCCAGCACTGGATCAGCTTTTGGCCACCGTCTCAGAAGGCGCGCAAGAAAGTGAGCCTCTTAATGTGTTTTGTTTTCTACATATAACATTGATTTGCAAAATTAAGCTTCATTATGTTAAAAAAATGAACTTTGAATCTATTATTCATGGCTCTTTATTTACGTAGCTTCCGCATGACCAAGTCAAAAGATCATCATAGAAGACTACCTCGCGTATCTTGTTATTTCGCTTATAACCATCTTAACAAAAATCCGGAAAGTTCTCACTTGAAAACAAATCCTGCAAGGATGAGAAATTCGCCTAATTGGATTTTTTCCATTTAAAACTATATACATACAACTAAGGATCATGCCAATAGTTACTTCCAGTATCTCTTTTCTAAGAAAAAAGCACACAAAGAGTATCAACCATTTCTATTTATTCAGAGCATTGATAAAACCTCCCTGCAGCCTTGGACTTCATAGAGCTAATCGTTAAAATAAAGTAATATATCAAAATTAGCATTGTGATGGCAATCTGCAAGATGGGCGACTTGACAACTGCAATAATTAAGCGGAGCGTGTTTCTTTGTTTGGTATCCTCTGACTTCGCTCTCATCTTAACTTAATCAAATTTCTTGTATCACATTTTCACATGAAAATAATTACCCTGAAAGAACAATTCTCAAAAGAATTTATTCCATTATCGCATATTTCCTGAATTTCATTTTTTGCTTAATTAAATTTACAACTCCCCCCCCCAAATCAAATTTACCTCTCAAATACAAAAACACCATCATATTCAATCACCAGCCACTACAAACAGTTAAGACAAGCGGCTTAATATGAGCCGGCTCGTGAATTGTCTCAAAAGAAGTAGAGAACCTGTTTCTGTACGCTTCAAATATCACTTTATTTTAAGCCCACTCTTTTTTTTCACTTCATTCTTTTTCGTACTTTTTCTCTCATATTCCCTTCTTGGAGGGAGAAAATGACATGCAATTCTCCTGAACGTACCTCGATTCTACCACTTATCCATTGCAGCCATTGCACATGGCGAGTGAACGAGAAACCTTTCTAAAACACGAGGGTTCCATCACCTAGCCAGAAATAATTATGTTTATGATATGAAACCATGTGGGTAGAGAGGTGGTTATTTTACTTACAAAAACACTTTTCTCCTCGAAATCCGCAGGGCGGTTCGTCAATCGGGGGATGACCTTTCTTCCAGTTTATCATCTTGGTTAAATGCAGCTCCTGCAAATAATGAAAAGCCACTACAAACTCTAGAATGAATTGTGCTGGGCGTAAACATGCATTTGGACAAAAATGATAAATGCACGTCACTAGTGCAGGCATTTTAATTTTTTAATCGATTAATATAGAAATAATTTCAGTTCTATATTTCTCGATTAATCTATATTTTAGGAATGCAATTTTTAATAAACAGTTTGGATTTTAGTTTGTAAGTCATCTTTGTTATTTGAAAGAGTTATCCAAGTTCTTTCTAAGATTCTTTTTACAGTTCGAAAAACACACGGCAGGCCTGGTTTTCGTATATTTAAAACTTTTAGCAAAGTTCTTTCTAAAGGTTCAGAAAAAATAAATAGGATTATTGAATGTTTCAGAATTTTTAAAACAAAAGTAATTACGAATCGTGAAATTCAGAAAATGTATTAGAAGTAAGTCTTTTTTGTACCTTTCGTATATAAAAGCAAATTTAGATGGGAAAAAAAAGACATGTGTTGATGTTGTTGAATTTTCGTATATCAAAAGAATTCGAATAAAAGTTTTTTCTAGCCCCTTATGTCTAGAAAAAAAGCATGGATGTGAAATAACCTAGCCCAAGAGTAAATTATTAGGAGATATGCATTGGAAACCTTTTATTTTTTTTAAGACCGAAACCCCTTTGCTAAAGTCAGATAGGCTGTAGGCCATAGACCAAACGTCTGCCTATAAAGCACAAACTCTCCCTGTCAGGAAGAGTGACGAAGCCACTTATCTTGCAGGGAAATAAAGTCAGTTATATATTTAATGTTGCAAAGTTATTCCAAGAGTAATATAGAAATTTAATCTAAAGCGTTACGATCCTCAAAAAAAATTATTACTGCATAATTGAAAAGTGATCATGAAACAAGTTTACATACCCAACAAAAATAATCGCTTAAATTTTGTCCTATAAATTTGTAAGCAATTGTCGCTCTCAGCATTTGTCATAGTTTTCTATTAGCATGTGATAGATATTTTGCTCCATTCTTCCTTACTGTACAATTGCAACTCGTCATAATTCTTTGCGTTTCTTTGGTTGATGCGCTTTTTTTAAGTTCATCCACATATTTTTTTATGGGGATCATCTGGTAGAGGTTTTGTGATAGTCATTTCAAATGATTACTTTGGGAATTTTCAAGCTATTTCTTTCCTACAGAGTTCGCATGTTTTCGATCGTTCTGTTGAAAGTGAAACTTCTTACGCAACTTCAGTTTACTTTTTCATGGTAGAAAGATTATAGCCAAATAATCTTCTTTCATCAATGTTTCATTAATTGCAACAAAAGTTCCTGTGACATTAGCAGTAAAATAAGCCTTAAAACCATATGATCACTTCACATTGTCTTATAATTGATATGGTGTGTTTCGGAAGAAGCGATTCAACTGCTTCCGGCCAAACACCTTCGGCAATTATGAACAAATAGTTGATTTTTAGTTTTCGTTTTTTTGCTGCAAAGCGAGTTTTACGAAAATATGGCTTCTTTTTAAACTATCAGCAGCAAAGGGCATGTCGGTGTAAAATCCCTTCATAGTCGATTATAAAACATTATATCCAGCTGCAGCCAAACTTCCTTAATAATGTGACGAATTTCACTCTATGATAGTTTTGGCATCCTTCCACTTTTTAGCACAGATTTCGCTGTTGAAGTGTCCGTAGACTTGCGGATGATTGTCTGAACCCATGAGCAATTCATAGCTTGGATATTTCTGCACACGTGTTTTCAGCCTTTTGTAATGAAATAAACGCTTTTTCTTGTCTTCAGAATGTACCTTGTCTTTTTTTTTACCATTATGAGGAGATGGAGCAAATTACGCAAATTAATAATCGTATGTGGAAAGACACCTCTTGTACACGGACATCGATTTCGTAGCTTATTGTAGAGTTTTCTCGAGAATCAGAAAGTCTGCTGAAAAACTTTTAAATGAATTTGGAGCATAAAGTTTAAACTTAATTTAGCTGTTTTAGAGAAATAAAATTTTGATATAATCGGTATATTATTTACATAAATACAGAGCTCCTCATCAAAATAATGAATGAATAGACGGGATGCTTAGTGGGTGCATATGGTAATTGAGGGCTAAAATATCGAAGGAGACGTTCTCTCCTTCTGGCTTGGCAAACCTCAAACGACTAGCTATTGTAGTACACCTGATGTTTTGTTGGAATTCCAATGAATATACCTTTTGAGACACCATAACAGTTTGTAACATCTGATCCCTAAATAATTGAATTTAGCCCCTTTGTGGGATTTGAAAAAACGTTTCGCTTCTTGCATTAAACCCAAACTAACCCAATTATCGCATTCGTATATCTAAATGGTTATATTTCTCAGAAATTACTAATTTTCTTTATGTTTTATTAAATAAATGGTTTACCTAAGTCCATATTGTAGTTGTACATAAAAACCTTCCCAAACTAAACGCATTTATAAAGTTGAAAGGCAACCAAACAAGACTAGTTTTAGTACCGTGAACTATATTGATATAAGAAGCGAGATTGATCAGTCAAATCAGAAGTTCTGGATAGTCTGCAGTCCAATATAAACATAAAAACGATGATTTACAATTAAAAATGTATATATTTGTATATTTAGGTTCAAACTTTGATGACTGCAGATGTGGTCATTGGAATTATATGATGAGAAAATTATACATTTTTCAGATTTTCTCAGTTTTGATTTAATTTTTTTTTTACAAGCAAAATATGAATTGTTTTATTCATTCATATAATAAACGTTAAAAAGGGGTTTTTTTAAAAAAATTTATACCGTATATATACAAACATAAATATGTATACATAAATCTACTATTTTCTGAATGAACAGCAGAAATTTTTAGGGAAACATAAGAATATTCCACCATACATTCTCACAAGACGACGCGTATGATACGGTAGAAACAAGTTCTTATAGGGAGCTATTGTTATATGCGGAGGTCTCGAAGGTGAAAAGATAGTGACATCGAGACAGAATGACTTAAATTTAGAAGAAAACCTAAATATATGAACGAATTTAGTGATGTTTGTATGAAAAGTTCTAAATCAGGAGAAAAGGAAAATCTATTCATGACCTTAAAAAATAACAGATTTCGAGACCCTGGCACTGTAAGAGAAAAGAGACTAAATTCTCGTAAAATTATCATAGATCAATGTAAAGGATGCTAAAAAAGAAGAAAGAGGCACTTTGGAATATAGGTCAGAAGGAAACTTGGAAGTCTTTCGTTGGAATGACAACTACAACATTACTTTAGTTAGCAATGTGTCGTGGTATACGGCCGAGTATGTATGTATGTTTGTTCTGTACACGAATAACTCCGTTCCACTTTTCTCTAAGAGTGCTTTACTTTTATTTTTTTTCTTCAACTAAAGAGGATTCGTAATATTATATATCTATTGCCATATGCAGCATTTCGAGGATTTAATTAAAAAACTAGGGTAAAAGTGTACTTTTAATTACATAAAAAATGAAGTATTAAAACTTTAACTATACTAATGCGATAACAAGAGGATCTAAATAAAAAAATAATACTACCAATCAGTACTACGTAATGGTTGACACAAAAGTTCACTTTAGCATGGAATGGTAACAAACGAACATAAGTAAGTTTGGGGGTTCTTTTTATCTTTAACTAAGAAGGAGTCTAGAGTTGGACGACTTTGAACGAGAACCTCCTAGATGGGATGATTCGAGTCACGTTTAACTTTGGCTTTTCTTGCGGACGTGATACTGACTCGGAGCTGAGGAGACGCTGGTTGAGGCTATTCGGGAAAACAGATGATATTTATCCTAAGGTAAGTGGGGTGCGCGTAGCGATGGGTCTTGACTTGAAGATATAAGCGAGGGGATTGTGGAGGTACGGGTTATTCTAATCCCGGTGTTACATTTGCAGGCTTATCGATGATGAGACTCGACCAAGAGGTGAATCTTTTCTCCAGTGGAACTTCACCTTGGCATTCCTCAATGGTGAGGGATATCTCTGTTTTTATTTGGAAAACGGAGATAGGAGGTTTTATGAACGAGATTGGTATGAGAGTGGTTCTCGATACCACTGGCCTACTCTTCGATGTGACCAAAGGAACAGTTTCGGGCAGAAAAACCTCACTCGGTTGCACTGTCTTCTTGATTCCCGGTTTTCCTCCGGGGCTCGTCTTCTTCTCCTGATTGCTACTCCGATTCTTCTTCATTTCTCCACATCGAACTATATATACGTCGATTATCCCCTGGCAGGGAGGGGAGGGGAGACGATGGCCCACCTTTAAGCCTCTTCCCTAGGGCCTAACTTTTCAACGTTGTGACCATTCGCCCTTCTGGTTTACGTCGGAGAAGGTGAAATTTCGTCTATTTGGTGAAAATAGACATAAACAATCGAAGGGGGACAGTGAGCCTATTCATAGATTTTTATTCTAAAGGTTCTCCTCCCCCTTCCTATGTTTATATTAACGGACTACCAAATCTGCTGATTGCAATCCATCCTTCTTTGCGATGGACCTCGAGGATCTTTGAAACAGCAGGCCAAAGAGAGGAGGATAAAGTATCGGACTATATGGAACGTAACTGATGAAGGCTTGGGAATTAAGTTCTTCTTATTCCGGTTTCTCAAGGGGAGATAAAGGGGTCGGGGCCCCGGACCTCTTAGTTGCTTGAATCCGAGTGACTATAGGCTAATCCACCGGATTTGGGGAGAGCTGCGTGCTCTGGCCTATTAAGACAGAAGAGAATTTAATAGGCTCTGCCACTACCTCGGTCCAGCCAGTGAAATACCGACACTGGATGTGGCATCTGACTACAAGGATCTTGTTTGATCTACCCAGGAAATCCTGGATGACCGCGAACCTCTGGTGCTGGGGGCTGACTGTAGAAAGCAATTTATCTAATACGCCGATACAGGTCCACCCCGTATCGCGCACCAATGTTAAGACTCGACAACCATTTACGGATCCAGTCTTGAACCTCAGTCCTCCGGGAGAACTCTTATTAAACAAAAATTTCACCTGTTGGTCAGGGGAATTCGATGTGGTCGAAGGAGACGCTGAAGCAGGATGTTGTTCTTGTGGGGAAGATGCGGTGATGTGCACTGGTTGACTCGAGGACGACCTAAGCCTCGAATTTTGAGGGCAATGGAAGCTAATGTGACCTGGAGTGCTGCAATTAATACACGTAACGGGGTTTCTGATGTATGACGAGAACGAAGGGTTTAGATTAATTAGAGGGTTAATTTCTCTCTGATCCTTAGATGAAAAGAATTTAGGTTTGGGAGTGCCGGAGGTCTTGACAAATTTAAGGGGTTTTTTTCTGGGTTTTCTCGGGATACTCACCATTTTCTGGAGACAAGGGCTGGTTCTTTTTAAACTCTGGCGGATATAGTTTGTGGTTGGAAGCATACATATCCGCTTTCCCCACGCACTCATTAAACGTAGCGGCTTGCCTGTCCTTGAAGAATGCTCGTATCTCTGGGGGAAGGGTACACAACAATTGGTCCTTAAGCATTAGGTCGGCGAGAGAGTCGAACTCATTCCCCACTTGTGCTGAATCTAGGTAGAATTGGAGATGTCTTCGCAGGATAAAGCCAAATTGAGGGTAGGTTTGACCTGGCTGAATTCTAGCATGTCTAAACTTCATCCTATACTCCTCGGGATTTAGATTAATGGCGGCCAGTAGCTCGGACAAAAAGGTGGAATAATCCACAGAAGCCTTGAATGGTAGCGAGATGAATATATCACGGAGACGGGTATTAAGCAGAGGCAGTAATTTGGCGATTCCCTCTGTTTCTATGTCCCAAAGATTCACCTCAAAGATTTCCTCGAAATGTGTCAGGTACGAACACAGGTCTTTGTTATCTTTGTATGCCGGGAGTTTCATCGTAGGTATTTGCGTAGCTCCAGGCTGGGATCCAACGGAATTGACTTCCACCCAATCTTTGTTCAATTCCCTTTCATGTGCGCGTATTTGTACTTTCTCTTCTGCTTCCCTCCGTATTATTCTTTCTTCTCTTTCCACTTGTCTCTCTTCTTGTCCCTAGACGTAGAAAACAAGTTCTTGGCCTGTTAGACCAAGAGCCTGGCCTTGTTGGTGGAACCTTTCTGTGATAGAACGAGTTGAAGCTGCGGTAATTTCAACTTCTATCACATATTATTTAAAACCACGATGGGCCCACGTGCATCTTCGATTCGAAACTTGGCGCCTTATCGCAGCCACCGGATGTCAATGTTTAAACAAGGAGGTTATCGTCCCCCCGTTCGCCCCCATACGCCGACCTTGCCAGATTGAGTTAGGCTTATGGGCCGATAAGGCATTGTTCACAGGCTCGGTTGTGCATTCGCTCGAAGCTCCCACTCCATTGTCCCCCACGCCAATGGAGTGTCTCAGCTATTTAGATGGAAACTTTACCACTAAGATCAGATTGGAGATCCAGATTTTCGTCGCGAAACATCACCACGACCCTCTCTCCCTTTGTGCGCCAAGGGACCTCGACCCCGAGATTCACCATTACTTGTCCAGAAGGAGGACAATATCCCTTGAGTGCCAAAGGTTCGAGCTTTTCGTGACGTCAAGTCCTTAAGGCTTCCCCCTCATTGTTCAGAGGAGAACAACGTAGAACAGCCATTGTTCTTTTTCAGCCCTTCGCCAAGAAACGGTTCTCACCCTTCCCCCTCGTTGTTTAGAAGAGAACAACGTAGAACAGCCATTGTTCTTTTGAGCCCTTCGCCAAGAAACGGTTCTCACCTTTCTTCCTTGTTGTTCAGAGGAGAACAACATTAGAACAGCCATTGTTCTTGAGCCCGTAGACAAGAGACGGTTCTCACCCCCCCTCCTGTTGTTCAGAAGAGAACAACGTAGAACAGCCATTGTTCTTTTGAGGCCTTCGCCAAGAAACGGTTCTCACCCTTCTCTCTTGTTGTTCAGAGGAGAACAACATTAGAACAGCCATTGTTCCTTGAGCCCGTAGACAAGAGACGGTTCTCACCCCCCCCCCCCCTCCCTGTTGTTCAGAGGAGAACGACATTAGAACAGCCATTGTTCTTGAGCCCGTAGACAAGAGACGGTTCTCCCCCCCCCCCTGTTGTTCAGAGGAGAACGACATTAGAACAGCCTTTGTTCTTGAGCCCGTAGACAAGAGACGGTTCTCACCCCCCTTTGTTCAGAAGAGAACAACGTAGAACAGCCATTGTTCTTCAAGCCGTTCGTCGAGAAACGGTTCATATTTCCAAGACGCCACGTCAGGATCATCTTATCCCCCCCTTCAGCTGGAACTCGCCAGCGGACCGACAATTCCTTCAAGCCACCTTCCACTGCACCAATAGTGTAAAGTTACGAAAGCCAAACGTCACCTTTGAGTACTTAACCCTTTTGTCAATTCTATCCTGTGCTTTAAATGGTTCATCGAACCATGCCATCTCTTTAACTCTATATTTGTTTTACCTTTTTAAATCCTTTAAATCCTCGGATTAGCCCGAGTCTCCACGACCCTTTCCATGCTCTGTTTATGTCAATATTTTCCGTCTTGTGTTTGTTGATAGTTATTATTAATAAAACTCTATTTTATTAATGATAGCAATATTATTATCCTTGAGCTCAGTTCCACTTCTTAAGCATATCGAAGATACATAATATCGGTCGCCAGACATTAACGCACTCTAAAGATAATTAAGGAAGTTCCCTCAACGAATAGTGATATATGGTATATCGTCGGGAGTCATTCTACGACACTTTCCAACGACGAAATTTTACCTAGGTACGTCAAAAACTCACCGATGTACGCTAATAGTACTTATGCAACCACAAAACAAGTAGCACTCTGCCTAACCCAAAATAACCACCAACACTTTTTGTTAATTGGTTACCATAAAAAAACTAATTAACACCATTAACGGGCTAACCACAATCAATCAACAAAAATTTATAGACCGAATTTATCCTCCACTATAATTGAGTTCTTCTAAATACCCCACACCTGACACCAATTTTAAAATGGCGTGGTATACGGCCAAGTGGGTATGTAAGTTTGTTCCGTATACGAATAACTCCGTTCCACTTTTCCCTAAGAGTGCTTTACTTTTATTTTTTTTCTTCAACCAGGGAGGATTCGTAATATTCTATATCTATTGCTATATGCAGCGTTTCGAGGATTTACTTAAACAACTACGGCAAATTAGATTTTTAATTACATAAGAAAATGAAATATTAAAACTTTAACTATACTAATGCTATAATAAGAGGATCTAAATAAAAAAATAATACTACCAATGAGTACTACGCGATGGTTGACGCAAAAGTTCACTTTAGCATGGAATGGTAATTAACGAACATGAATGAGTTTTGGATTCGTTTTACCTTTAACTAAGAGGGAGTCTAGAGTTGGACGACCTTGAACAGGAACCTCCTAGATATGATGATTCAAGCCACGTTTGACTGCGGCTTTTCTCGCGGACGTGATAGATACTGACTCGAAAAAAAATAGCTGACCGTCTCTCTGGGCAAAGGAGACGCTGATTGAAGCTATTCGGGAAAAACAGATGATGCTCATCCCAAGGTAAGTGGGGCGCGCATGGCGATGAGTCTTGACTTGAAGATATAAGCGAGGGGGTGTGGAGGTACGGGTTATTCCAATCCTGGTGTTACACTTGCGGGCTTATCAATGATGAGACTTGACCAAGAGGTAAATCTTTTCTCCATTGGAACTTCACCTTGGTATTCCTTAATGGTGAGGGATATCTCTGTTTTTATTTGGAAAACGGAGATAGGAGGTTTTATGAACAAGATTGGAATTAAAGTGGTTGTCGATACCACTGGTCTAATCTTCGCTGTGACCAAAAGAACAGCTTCGTGCAGAAAAATCCCGCTTGGTTGCACTTTCTTTTTGATTCCCGGTTTTCCTCCGGGACTCGTCTTCTTCTCCTGATTGCTACTCCGATTCTTCTTCATTTCTCCACATCGAACTATATATACGTCGATTATCCCCTGGAAGGGAGGGGAGGGAATACCAGGGCCTACCTTTAAGCGTCTCTCCTAGGGCCTAACCTTTTAACGTTGTCACCATTCGCTCTTCTGGTTTACGTCGGAGAAGGTGAAATTTCGTCTATTTGGCCAAAATTGACATAAACAATCGGAGGGGACAGTGAGCCTATACATAGATATTTATTCTTGTTTATATTAACGGACTACGAAATCTGCTGATTGCAATTTTTCTTTGCGATGGACCTTGAGGATCTTTGGGACAGCAAGGCAAAGGTGGGGGGGGGGGGAAATTATCGGACCATATGGAACATAACTGTTGACGCTGTGTAAACAAATAGCGTCTGTTTGTCCTTGTGATATTTATTTTCCCACACAATGCATTGGGCGGGAATTTAATTGGAACGGTGAAAAGGAGAATAAAGGAAAAGGAGAAGTTATACTGCCCCAATCTTTTGTGGAATCGGGGGCGTTGACTTAGTTAGAAGAGCCCCCTTCCCCTCCGTCCTGAGGCCAAAAATTCTAGGGAAAAATAGTACTGGAGTCTGTTATTAAAGGAATTGAATGTATCGGTCGTGTACGCATGGAGGCAAAGAGGTTATGGTCAAACGAACGAATAGCATACGAGCTGAAAACCGTTCTTCACCAAGCAGCAAACTGTTAGCTAATGTGCAGTATGAAAATAACCCACATTCAAAAAGACATTCAAAGAAGCTGCGGGGTTTGTTTTTTGTTTTTTTTTTAAAGCAGAATAGGGCACCAAAATTGCAACAAACCTCTCATTTGAAACTTGCTTTCAAGTTTTTGACAATATATAATTTGCTTCATTTAGTTTATTAGATAAGTATAATCACCATGATATAAGTATTATCATTATATTGCATCGCGGTTTTATCTATAACTCGCAAAATTACTATTTTATGTAATTCTTCACTATTTGTGCTTAGGTACTATGTACAATAAAGAAAATTTGATTTTATAAAATTTTGTCATCGTATTTGCACGTTGACCTCATTTTAGTCATTAAAAAATATATTTCTAATAGTTTTTAAAAACTCTCAATACACTTTTTATCGAAATTACTTAATTTGTACGTGTGTGAAGGTGAGTTCACGGTTTGGTTGTAGTGTCATATTCACGGTTAAATTATATTCTATTTAAGTTATATATTTCAATTAGAAAAATTCAAAGAATAATTTTAAAAATCCAATCGTAAACTTGATCAAGAACTCCACACAGGCGAGTTAACTTCGTGATTTTAGTGTTTTTACTCTTTCTCGGAATTTTCCATGAGGATGAAGAGTACTATATACGGTGGTCAAAGTTCTCTCCTAAGCACATCATTAAAGGTCACCGAGTTTAATCAATTCAAGTGCATGTCTCCAACTAACCCATTATTTCCTCCTTAGTGCCACAGTACTTTTGCTTTCACCGTGGAGCTGTCAATAGTGAGGACTTTAGAGGAACTTGTATTTTAAGTCGTTCCCTGATTGCAATCAGAAAAGAAAAATCACCAGAGCTAAATAGAGAATCATTCGATGATTAATGTCGGAAGTTGGGGTGATGTATTTGCTTAAATACGATATTGTCCACTTATCGATTAGTCATAAAGAACCTACGCCTTTACCTCGCAAACTTGGGTACAAATCCTTGGAGAAAACCTGTGCGATCTTTTGATCACTCTCCAGTTTTGAAGGGGCTTGATTAAGCAAATTAGCTTTTACGAACAAAATTTAACTCTAAAATAATTGGCTACATAGAAGTCTGCTACTTATCGATTAATCATAGTGAATATAACCTCCAATGAAAAAGAAAACATGAAATTGACATTTGTCGCATGGATTGTTTGTTCTTTTGCATACTCATGTATCGGTACGGTGATTTTTTTTTAATTTGGAATGGATTTCATTCGAATGAGTTTGATTGGATACCGCTTTGTTGTGCGTAACAGGATATTCCACCAGCAGTGATACATTCGGAAGTAGCTTTTTTGTCCTTGACTGTTATTGTTGGAGGCTAGTTGAGGGAAAGGAAGAAGGACTCCTCTGCGCTGCCTGAAGGTAAAGTGGTCTTTAGTTTATTAGACAATTTCCACCTTCTCCACATACCACTCTTCCTTATTTTCATAACGGATCCCTAAAACTACATACACACCCAATTACATTCACTTATAGACTCCAGTCTCTCCCTGAGGAGCAAGGTCTTCGAGAGAATTTACTGCGAGCTCAATATTGCCCTCGTACGGCTAATTAATTTGCCAAATTGCTACACAGCTAGCTGTGCGATGGAGGCGGACATGGAAGCCCTCTCCTCCCCATGTGCCACAGACACCCTTCGAAAAATTTATCTCACACCTCAGATACCGCCACAAATACGCACGCATAGAAGTGTGATCTGCCGACGTCTCGACCCCTGGGTTAGAGGACACTCGATTGACCAAATCACGGATGAGATACTTCGGAATCATAAGTGGGCAAAAATAGCCGAGGTAATCAAATTTAAAGACTACACCCACGTTTTTAAAGTTATCTTTACCGAAACTACAATGGCGATTAAAGCAAAAGAAAACTGCTTTCTCCTCTTTAGTGTCCTCATCTGCCCCGAGCAGATTAAGCGTGAAGAGTTCGTTGACCTGCAAATGTGCTTCAGGTGCTACAGGTACAACGAACACACCACCGCCACTTGCTCCAACTCTACACTCACAGTTTGTTCTGTGTGTGCCGACCAAGGACATTCCTGGCACGAATGTAAAAGTTCGTTCCAGAAATGCCTCAATTGTGGTGGTCCACACAGAACCATGGCAATAACCTGTCCAATAAAGAAAGAGCAAATACAGAAAACAAAGGACAAAGGCATAAAAGAGAAGAAAAGAAAGTCTAATGCCACCTACACTAAGGTTGCCAAGGCAACGGTCGCAGAGAGTAGTGTTGCCACTGCACCTACCTACCTGCAAATCGATAACGAAAAGTCAACAAAAATAATGTATTGCATATACGAGTATTATGCACACATTGCTTACTTGGCCAAGCCTGGCACATTCACGACGGAACTGAACACCGTGCTCGTGAATAACGGCATGGAAAAAATGTGGTTCCCGGAAAACCATCCGTCAAACGAGGTTTTTCGAGTGAATCTCCAACCACACAGACCGAGAAAAGCGGCCAAAAAGCTCCAAACAGTTTTAATGCCCTTTCACGGGATCCTTGAATGCAAGCTACGGCTGCTTGCAGAAGGCACAAACGGACTCAAAGACACACCCAAATACCCCAACAGAAGCACAAGCCGAGCTGAAGGAAGCTGCTTCTGTGAGGCCTAAGAAGTTGGAGCGTTCGCCCCACCCCAAAAAGTCCTCGCAGTCACGTCGCCTGAGTAGGTCCTCGTCTTTAAAGAATCGAGATCCCAATTACATGTGTTACTCGACGATGTTAAATCACAGAGTATATGCTGCCGAAAGGAACCAGTTTCCTGAAGACGCAGGCCCAGAAGATATTGTCGATGGTCTTAGGGCCGAACAATACAAATGCGACTAAGAGGCTGACATACCTGAAGATCTGGTAAAGCAGGCTCTTTTCCGTGATCTTGTTAAATTCTCAATCGACACTTATGTTGTTCTCACGGACGAAGAGTTCCGTAAGAAGAGATCCGGCAAGGGGAAGACTCTTCCGTCCTCCCCCCAAGGAGCAAAGGTGGACCGAGAATAAAACCCTCCTCGCCATAACAACTACGCTACATTGCAAGCGTAAAATCAAAAGCTAGCGAAAAAATTGAAGAAGACCTTACCCGAACGGAAACATCAATCCTAACATTCAACACTCTCACCTATTATGACAACCCAATTTACGACAAAATTTCCCCGAAATTTGACCTACCGTAGTAAAGAGTTTTACTAGTTACTGCAAAGGCTTGAATGCCAACCAATTTCGACCCCCAAAACAACACAACATGAGATTAACATCGTCAGAGCTACCATCTGACCAAGGATCTATTCATCCATGCTCTCGCGTACTATTTTTACTATACTGTCTACATTTGATGGAGATACCCTTCCACTAGGGAAAAAGAACCTTCAAACTTATACTCAATTGACCTTTTTCCACTCTTTTTCAAAACCCTTAAACCACTATGCTATCTTACTTTTGCTCTATTAATCTATACTTCCTAACTTGTTATGTATGTCCAATGTCAACCATTTACTTATCATCTGTCAATATAATGGTGGTGATAGAGGATATATCAGTCTCATATCGATTAGCCAAAGACAATGGTCGTTCACTTATCAATTATTCATAAAGAACCCACGCTTTGACCTCGTAAACTTGGGTACAAATCTCTGGACGAACTGTACGATCCTTTGATCACTCTTCAGTTTTGAAGGGTCTTGATTAAGCTAATTAGCTTATACGCGTCTGAATTTAACTCTAAAATGACATTTTATTTAAAGGAATAAAATTGGTAAGACTTGTTTTAATTGGGAAAATACATGAAAGTGTTTTTACCTTTGGAGCGCATACCGATTAAATGGTCTATCAAGAGAAGAGAGAAACACAAATGGCAAAAAAATGGATATTTATCAAATTGGTCCCGGTGCAAAATTACCTACTGAATTGACCGAAATGTACTGGTCATAATTCGAAGAAAAAAATGGATAAAATTCAACGCCTGAAGCCTTTGAATCCTATTTGCTGCCTTTTAGCAAAATTCCAGAGGAAAACATCAAAATTCAGTCTTTTCAACATAAAGGGACCAACTTCATAATGTGTTTCGCTTTTGTGAACCCTCACTTTTAGTAGCCTAATCTTTTATTGGAACACGAATAAATAAAACATTCATTACCTATGACGCTTAATTAGTTATATACGCGAAACTTACCGGCAGACCAAAATATTCAATGGAGTAGCGAAAATCTCCGACTGGATACAAGCCAAAATCAGAAGATCGGGACTCCAGTGGAAATCTGGACAGGAGTGTATAATTTCCCTCAGCATCTCCATGCATGTCCATATGTACCATATATCTGCGGGAATTACGAGGTCATTTACGCATATTAGGAAAATCTTATTAATTTGCGGGAGTTCATTTTTTCTGTTATACGTACAAGACATGAAATGGCAACACTTCCACTTCAAGAAGTGAAATTCTAAGTTAATGAGTGTTTGAAAGAAGGAAGCTGCTAACTGACTGAGGGACAAATGTATGGTATGATGACACATTTAGTTGGAGATATTTGGGGTGACGGCAGGTTCGGATCTTTCTGCCTAAGGGTGAACCCTAAGTGGAAAGGGCACTATGAAATATATAAGCACTCCATCACAATGAAAGATCAATTTGAACAGGCAAAATGGCTGGGAACCTTTTTCTTAATAGGACATTGGGAGGGAAGAAGGTACTTTTAGCGATAATGATGGACGCCAATTCCTCCGTGGGATAAATTTATTGCTGTTGATGTATTGTGAATACAAACTCATTGCACAAAAGAATTGAGCTCCTAAGATAAATTACACCCTTAGATATATATAAGGTGTGGTCAAAGTATTAGTGAGAGATTAAAAGGTGTCTTAGGAAGAAGTCGAGGCACCACAGCATCACACCAGTGTGGATAGACGATTCGGATGGACAGTATGGATAAAAAGTGTGGACGGAGATTGCAGAGAGACATTAGTAGAATAACTAATTCAACCCAACAACGCTCATATTCACATCACCAAAGTGGACGAGAGTTAAACCTTTTGTTCACGCTTCCCTTCTTGGGAATAGATGTACAGAAAAATGTTGTGGTAGAAGAATGGTGGATGGTGGTCAATGTTTTAAGTGAGGGTGTATACACAGTACTTTTCCCTATAAAGGGGCTTCTTGCTCGTAGTTTTTTTTATGCGAATTTGATGCACTCGTTTTATAGTAAGCCATCCCGAGCCCAGATGTTAAAGTTTAAGATATGTGCTAGTTGTCTATGTACTCCTTATCAACTACTTCCATTCTTTCTGCTTATCAACCTTCCTACTTATCTCCCATTTCTCTAATCTATCTCGACTAAGACCAGGCCGAGAAGAAGTATTTCATTTTAATATAGGTAAAATTGAGCCATATTGCTTGGAGTTAGTCGTTGGGTGAATTCGCAATTCAAGTCGACTTTGTGAGGTTGCATTTGGTGTAGCGACAAGTGTTTTTGATCCCCACTTTAATTGTAGGCTGCACTGAAATATGGTTCATACGGCGCGAATCGGCAATAAAACTGGACTAAAAACAAAACCTTTCTTCTATGCCCCCCCCCCGTTCTTTTTCCAGTGGGTGGAATTGCTTTCGTTATTTACAGTAATTTCTTGCTCCAATTAAATAAGTCTTTACTAATAACAAGTACGGAAGATCCTTCATTTATATATTCATCCGTCAAGGCATTTATCTCCGGTCCAGAGGGGAGAAATCATGAGTTCCTCTTAGGGGAAGAGCTCACTCTCCAGGCATGCACACTAATGAAGTGCTGTCCACTAAGCAGGGCATCGGAGATAGCTATTTCCAGCTGGGAGAGAGTATGTGACTGGTTGTGCTGAGATGCTACTCCACCAGCATTAAATGCAAGGCATGGATTTGCTGAAGACCACATCCAGAGGCAGTAACCCTTCAACGATCTATTTAGACTAAGTGAGGTGCGGTCTTATCTCGCTTTGTGCGCTGATAACGCCCATGAACAGAAATATATCCTGTACACCATCCTTCGTAACCTACGTGAATGATGTGTCATTTCTGTCAGATTTGTTCAACAGGATCTATACGGATGGTTTACTCTCAGATTCTTGAGAATGGCTAACGTGCTTGCTTTTCTCAAGCCGGGGCGAGATCACTCTACCATGGCTGGTTTCTACTGCATTTCTCTAACCTAGTGCAGCTACAAGTTGATTGCAAATTTGGGTAATGTTAAGATAGCTTAGTTTGTGTTTTTTGAAAGTTACTTATCTCTTACACATTGAAACTTTCTAAGTTCTACTCCTCGTCCGTCATATGCTCTGCTCTTGCTGAAAATGCTCTCTGAGAGGTCTTCCGTCATAAATATCAATTCATCACGGTATTTTTAATCTGGAGAAAGCTTATGATACAGAATGAAGGTACAATATCATATATACCCTGTAATCTACAGTGTTGGGGGAACGCATCCTAATTTTCATGTCTCAATTTCTAAAGTTCATAGATTCCGTCTACTAATTAGGGTAGCTATCTCCATCAATAAATGAAGTGTCCTCAGTGTTACTTACTCTGCATTGGGCATCAACGCTATCTACTCGATGCCAACGGAAGGTGTTCTTGATAGGTTCCCCGAACTCAAGAAGATCTGAATCGCATATTTTGCTATTTTGAAACGCAAGGGATTCAGTTATCTTTGGCCAAGACTGAGGTGTGCACTTCTGCTGCCATCCATTGCTTCACCCCACATAGACTTATTCTTAATTAGGGCTTGCATAAGTTTTATAGAGTCACACTCTTTCCTTGATTCTTGACTTACACCCCAAGTAGGCAGTCTCCAGATAGGCTCCTAGAATAATAAAAAAAAAATCCTAGGTCCTTGTGTTTGATCGATGCCCCATGTGATAGGTGCACATTCGATGGCAAGGTTTTGTACTTGCGCCACGGGCATCCTTCATCTCATAACGTTAAGCATTTGGGTTTACTGATAAAGCTACTTTACATTTTTCCAACTACTTCGTTCGTTTTTCACTAGACTACATATGCGGATTCCACGCATTGACCTTCTAGTGTGAATTTTGGATGGTAGACTCGATCCACCACACTTGTCTCTGTTTTGCGGCAGGCTTTTTCGCACAACAACTGTAGAGATTTTCTTTGTCGCTGCATTGGTAGATGCTTCTCACTTTAAGACGTTCGCAGTACATTATGCGCTAGTGTGCGGAGCTCAGCGTCTCTCTTTTTCGCAAAAGGCTCTCATTTCAACCGCGGCTGATCTCTCCGGTGTATATATCCTGCATGTGCACACAGATGGCTCCAAATAAGAAGAGGATGTCAGCTTTGAGGCATTCTCTCTCTTGTTGGAGCCTGCGGGGCTGCTTTACCAGGATTTGCCTCTGCTATCATGGCTGAACTGTTTGCAATACATCGTTCGACATAGCAGGTTATGTCTCATGCTCGATTTGGAGACCCAATTTTGATTTTTATTGACATAGAGAAATCATTGAATGCCCCCAAGTCATTGGAATATCTGCCCCTTTTGGTTTGCAGTAACTACGATGCCACCCATGGGAGGAGCCGGGAGGATTTCGAGATTATGTTCTGTTGGATACTTCCCATATAGGAATTGCGGTAAATGGGCGTGTTTATGACGGCATCAAAAAATCTGGGCAACGATTTGCTCTTGTCAACTCTAAATAAATTGTAGGAATCAGGTCAGGTGTTTCCACTCAATAGAAAAAAAAAGATGGCAGAGGGTGTACGAGAATTTAAAATTACGTGCCATTGTGTCACGACTTTATCATTGTCCCTCCAGTTCCAAATTCTTCGATGGCCCCAGGATATTTTTCTTACTTGAGAATAGGGCACACCGGCAGGACATAGCGCAATTTGATGGAGCACTCTCCTGAACCTTGCTGCTACGACTGCCTGGTTTCCAATACTGCCCAGCACATTCTTTTTGAATATCCTTTTTTTCTGGGAAAGATTCCCGCGCACTTGTTATCTTGATCAAGGAATGAGTGGGGTCACTGCCGTCTTGCCTTGGAACTTAAGACAAGTTCATGTTCACCTAACTGTGTTTTTTTATAGTTTCAAAGAAAGTAGGCATCCTCCAAAGTATCTAGCTTTAGGATGTTGGGTGCGGTTTCCTCTATTTCCTACTCTCCCAGATGCGAAAAATGGTATTATCCCTCAAAATAAACTATGGATATTATAATGACGTCCCGGAGACTCTCATACAGAGCTGAGCGTCTGGGGTACTCACCCTCTGGAGGAGAAGTAGGTGGTACCGAGGAGTCTACGGATGATCTCGGTGCCGTTGCAAGGGTCGCTGCCGAGCTGCAGCGTCTCGTTCAGGGACTTGGCGTAGAGGTTGACGGCGTCGTACAGGTAAGAAGCCTCCGGACGGATCTGAGTTATAATTATTATTAATACTAATACTAGTAATTAAAACAAAGAAATAATAACTAAAAAAAGGGGAACTTATCAAGAATGTAAGTAGAGAACTGTAAAGAAAGTGGTGATGTTAAGGAAGTGAAAAGGTGTGCAAGACATATAGACGCTTATCTTCCTGCAGAGATTGCGGCAGGAAAAGAAATTTGCAGAAGTCGAGCCCGAAGTAGGCTATCCTACAGAGTTCAGCTACAATATGGTTACCACCCGTAGCCCCTTTGAGGGGAGCCATATATGCGATCACAAGGGAACAGGCTGGGAAATTTAAGGAAAAATAGACAGACAAGGAGTGTATCTGCAGCTTGAAGGGAAAAAGTTCGATGACAGAGTGGTGAAATTCAAGGAGATTGGAAGTGTAATGATGTTCAAAGAGAGCAGGTTGTCAAAAGGAAAAACTAAGGGGAAGAATTGTCTTCGTAAGTTGCGAAAAGGTAAAACTAACGCGATAACTTCTCTCCGTGGGTTGCCAACAAGAGAGACTAACGGGAAGACTAGTCTAAGTGGATTAGTAAAAAGCAAGACCAGTTTTAGAAGGCGGGAAAACTTGTTTCTCTGGGTTACCAAAGGAAGAGACTAGCGGGAACAGATGCCTCTTTTGTTTGCAAATAGGCGAGACTAGCTGAATACTTGTCTCCGTAGATTGCCAAAAAGCAAGATCACCCTTAGACAACGGGAAAACTTGTCTATCTTTTATCCCTTTTGTTTGCAGATAAGCGAGACTAGCTGAATACTTGTTTCCGTGGATTTTTAAAAGGCAAAACAAGATTTAGAGAGAGGGGAAACATTTCTCTGAGGGTTGCCAAAGGGAGAGACTATCGGGAAGACTTGTGTTCGTAGGCTGCGATAAAGCGAAACTAGCAAGAATACTTGTCACCGTAGGTTGCCAAAAAGCAAAACTATTTTAGAGAGCGGTAAAACTTGTCTTAGTGGGCTGGGAAAAAGCGAGACTAGCTTTAGAGAGTGGAAAGACTTGTTTCCGTGAAGGGAAATTGAAACCGATAGGTTCAAGCACGCGGCAGCTTGTTGTGACGCGGAGCAAACATACCCCTACTTCGCCCGTCTCAGAATCGCCTATGATGTTCCCAACTAACCCACTTTGGTCCTCTTTCTTCAGAATGGGAACGAGCCTGAGTTACATTAATAGAGGTGAAGGGGTTAAGGAAAGTTGTGTACCATCTCTCTTCATTTTTCCGAGACTGTACCTTCGTATTATTTTAACTTCTCTAACTTCATCACTTTCTATTCGAAATCAAAAAGGCAGATATCGGCACCAATGTGTTTTTCGTTGACATGAGCTTTTCGGAGATTAATCACTTGAAAAATTTGCGTGAATATTCTTTAAAATCGAATGCTTGACTCGAATTTGTTTACCTGAGTGTACAATAATGAGCAAAATAAGAGAGGATTTTCCTTTATTAAAATATTTTCCAAAATATGATAAGTAAGTAAATGAAATTTCCATGTTACATAAAGATATGCATTTAATAAATTTTATGAAGATTTCATATGATATAATCGTATATTCAAATAAAGTATACAAAATTAACAAACAAATTAAATCTTAACATGTGCAAAATAAGAGAACGATCATTCACAAAAATACTTAGCAAGCAAGCAAATACACTGAAAACAGTGCAAGATTTGACAACGATAAAAATTAAAACACTTTCTATTTAAAGCGTTGAATCATTTGTTTTCTATTACTTCGTGCTAACGATGCCCACAAGACCTCACCAGTTTCTTGCAAAATTCTGTTGTCATTTTGTTTCATTCTTGCTCAATTTCTCCATACATCCATCACAATTGAAGGTTGCCGGTCTCGAACTTTATTTACCTTTATTTACCATGGCAATTTCATTTACGTACTCATCATATTTTTGAAGCTATTTAACTTAAGGGAAATCGTTCTCTTATTTTGGTCGGTAGTGTATACTAGAGCATCAAAATAACATATTTTAGAAATTTCCCGAGATATTACGTTTTTTGTCTAAAAATATCGGTACAATTGTCACCAATGAACTAAAAGAGAAAAATTCTCAACTTTTAGCAACTTTGTCGATAATAATGAAATTATTAAATGGCTAACTCGGACATTTCCAAAATTAATGAGTTAGACTCTACAGATTATATAAAATTAGTGAATTTTTCTACCGCACAAAGGAAAGACTAATGGCTCCACTTTAAGCAGCAACCGGCCTAGGTCCCCTCATCCACCGCATCGCCTTTCACATCTTGAGGGAACATTTTTCCCTTATTTCTCTTAAACGCTACGCCAATAGAGCATTGGTCGGCTGCACGATAAGATCCATGCCGGGTATTATGGGATTTTAATACGCAGCTTGGACTCTCTCTCGATCCTCCTACATTACCTCAATTTAACAAATTCAAAAACTTCTTTTTCTTAAAAACTTTGATACTGCTTCCTTTTTGATCGTGGCTCATACACTTATTTTATTCCCGGAAGAGCCGGCTTACCCTGTCAATGTTCCAAAGCTGCGGAATCGCTATCCATATAAATCGCTAAGCTTCCATCAAACGCAATTTAAACTAGGAGCGCCTACCTATCCCACTATCCTTTCCTGAAGCTTTAAAACGGTTTTCTTTATCTATGTTCACCCTTTTAACTAGTTCCGCCTTACTGATGAGGAAGGCGAGCCGGTAGTTCGGTGGTAGTTCGTTGCATATCGCAGGTTGCGCATATCCGTCCGGTGAAAGCGAACGTGTTAAAAAAGATTGTTTCTCTGATTGGACCTAATGCTAGATAATGATAGGAATAGATTAAATACAATATTACAGGACACCTGATCCTAGGGTATTCTTACCAAATAATAGTGTGTGCAGTTAGTGGGGAAATGTGTGTACAGGGTGGTGCAAAGGTCTTGTCACCCCTACCGAAACTAATAAGAACAAGAATATAATATCAAACACATGTGAATATAGAGGTAAAATAATATTTGAAATAGAAAATTAAAACAAAATTAACAGGGGGTGACATGAGTTTCGGACCACCCTGTACATATAGTAACTCAGCAATGAATCACCTAGAGGTGGGAATGCGTAAGTCCCCCGGAATTCACAGATAATTAGCCCCGTACTATGTGGGTAAAGTACTTCAGGACAGTATGGGAAAGAAAACTTCAAAGGTGGGAAAGCCTCTTTTATGAGGTTGTTCATGATACCTACCTTGCTAATTCACAAGAGAAATGTGGTGGGCTAGCCCCACTTGCTAATCTTATTTTTCTTTTGCTTTCTCGACACCGGTCCCAAGGTAGTTTGGAGTACATCTACTAATTGTACTCGCTCTCTCTTTAACACATTGCCTAATGTAACGGTGTGATACCAAAATCCAAGAGGCCGGTACCCATTTCCCTATCAAACAGTTAAAGATAATTGTTCCTAAAGAATTTTAGTGATATATATAGGCCAACCTTAAATGGATATTTTTTCGCTATAGTTTCTACTTTTTGAGCTTTCGGTGTAACCTCACCGCTGTATTAATATTACAACAACTTCAAGACCATTAATATCGATTAGTCTTTGGTAGCCAATATCTCCCCGTATTGTCTGGAAATGAAAATAGATATTCATTTTCCTGGCACTAAATTTGTCTTATTTAATGTCAATTTAAACACTATTTTCACATATATTTTCATACTACGATTTAATAAGTGAATGTGTCGCTAGATTCTTGCTTTGCTGTTCTGCACAAATCGCCTTATTAAATTATATCACTAAGCCAAATAATTGGTAATACTTTCGTTTGTACTGAAAACCAATTTAATAAATTGACATAAAAATGACTAATTTAATTTTTATTGGGGAAGTAAAATCATGGTGAATTCAGGCTTCCGAATATGCTCTTGGGGAATGGGCGAACTCAAAGGAAATTTTCGAGCCATGTTTCACAGAATATTATGCTCAGGTCCATTATGATCTTCCTTCATACAAATGGTAAAGTAGGATACAAAATGAGTCATCTTCACAAGTTTGTCTAGGAAGTTAGAGGAAAAGTAGAAAAAATTACAAAATAGAGTAACTAGTTATAAGCTGAGAGATGACAGGTCGTCTGATGGTAAATCAAAGCAAGTGGTTGGTGAATTTGGTGGGTTTGATTTACTTCCAGACGACCGGTTCTCTCTAGCTCCAATGCAGTCTTTCGCTATCTCTGCGTTTCCTTATTGTCTCCTATCCTATTCTTTTTTTCACACTTCATGAAAACAACAAACTAACACCACTCAGAACATATAACCTCATGCGGCTAACGCGACAACTGAGTAATCGCGCAAGAGATCCCCAAATACCTATACATACACACAAGACAATACGCTGCGATGGCATTGTGATACCCTGCAGCCGTCGTGGACCACTCCCAACAAATACCTATCCACACATAAGTAAACGGTAACATAAACTGAGCGTTTCCATGAATGCGCGCCTCTTCTTCCACTTACTATCCTCCTGCCGCTCCAGTTGGACCCAATGCCTCTACCTAAACACACAAAAACACTAAACATCGGTGTATAGCCACCGACTTTTCAACTCTCCTTATTTATTCCCTGTTAAGATTTTTCCAAAGCCTTTGCCCCAAGGCTACATGATCTTCTGTGGACTTCCACAGTGACCCTTTTCTATTATTTTTATACAAACTTGCTTACTGATAGTAAGGATAATATACTTGATTGGTAAACCAGGCTTATACTTAGTGACTTCTGCATTTTTCACCTTACAGCCTCATATCTCCCAATTGTCGACATATTTTCGCTTTGCCTCCTCACCCATATGCATTTAAATGTACTAGATCTTGTGGTCACTTCACTAAATCATAGCTTAAACATAATTGACCTCTCAAGTACTGGCCACTTCAATAACCACGCATCGAGTTACCCTGTACCGGCTGCTACACTTGAAATCTTGAAAGAGCGGCACGACGTCGATGTAGGGTGCCCGTATTGGAATGCTATCTGGCACTACTTCTTGCTCCAGAGCCTACAGCTGTGTACCACCCCTGCTCCACTCTTTGTAGAACATTATATTTTATATATTTTCCACTATTTATATTCTCGTCCGTTTACATTCAACACTTTCCTTTCGGATCTCTCCTATCAGCCAAACATGAAGTAGAACCAGCCTTATAGACAATACATCTTAATGTACCCTCAAACAGCCTCAGATTGGGATCAGCTCATTAGCTAGGGGAAAGAGTTAATGGGATAAAACCACACATCATATTATTCGCGCCCCAACGTCCAGGTCCCATCAAGTCCCGGTCTCTTATAACTCGTCGTCACAAAAGGGCTTTGTTTATAGAGGTTCCAAATCCTCTCTCCTGACAGGGCATGAGCTAGCTGGTCAGGTCCTTGAAAGGTTGCATAGAGGGATCAAGAGAACGAACTAGCTTATACAGGGTTAAATGGTAAAAATCAGCTAAGCTTTTCATATGGACACACGGACCGGGAAAACGTGCCATTATTCCAATTATCAGGTGTAGCAGTCTACCGAAAGTACTTCCCTCCAGGGTCAATGATGTGGAAAGTTCATCCTACTGCCCTACGCCCCTGCTTCTCGCTTGGTGTCTTCAAGTGTGTTTAATAGCTATATTTTCTCTCAAGCATTTTCTTAGTTGTTAGGCAAGCGAACTGTGAAGGCTTGTGATCTTGGAGAGTACAATAAAATAGTTTTCAATTGTTATTTTCGCTATTTATATTTTTATAATATACAACGAAAATATATACGTGCACAGAGATTAAGGTGGACGACCCAGATGGCTTGCGTGGCCATACCCACAGAAATGTACAAATTCCCCAAACGCCGATACATCGTACTTTAACATGTGGTGTTGGAAAGGAAAGAGGGTAAGGGCATTCGCTTACCTGACTCTCCTTCAAGAAATATCTTTCACCCTAATTTCTATGGTAATGACACGGAAATCTCTCAACTTCTCCAAAGACTCTTTTATTGTCTTAAAAATCCTTTATGGACATATAGCATCCTTAATGAATGACCCCCTGGAGAACTTTTGGAAACTCACTCTGAACAAATCTTCTGAGATGTTTATGGTGAATAATCCCTCGGAGGTGAATCACTGTAAAACTATTTATCCTTTCCTGAAGTATGGTGGCTCCACCGGTTGCCTTTTCTGACACCGTTATTCTGCATGTCACTTTTGGTAGTCAAATATCTCTCAAAGTTAATGTCGAAAATGACTACAATTCCTCTCTCTGCTTTTTGTGTAATCTTAGCCGCAACTGTTTTAGTAATCTTAGCTGGATCCGCTCTCCGTAATCTTAACCGCATCCGCTCTGCGTAATCTTAGTCGCATTATCTCACCGTTATCTTAGCCTCATCCAATCTCCGTAATATTAGCCGTACCCTCAATCTTAAACTACTCTTCCCTCCGTAATCCTATTGCATCCGCTCTGCCTAAACTTAGTCGCATCCTATCTTCGAGAATTAAGCTGAATCCACTCTCCTTAATATTATCCGCATCTGCTCCCAGTACACTTATTCGCATCCACTATCCGGAATCTTAGAACTAATCGTCTGCTAAAGCACAACGCCGAAGAAAAAGGTGATGGCGTTGAAGATAGGTTGGCAAAGACTAAGGTACTAAGGTTCATGAATTCGGGACACTAATATGAACCAAATAATATTTTTAAATAACAAATAACAACGATAAAAAAGGACAAAAGCGAAAAAATAACAACAAGAAAACAAAGCAATAAGTCAATGGCGCGCTTCCTTCTTGCCTTATTGCTTTGTTTTTTTGTTGTTATTTTTAGCCTCTGTCCTTTGTTAGCGTTGTTATTTGTTATTTTAAAATATTGCCCTTATCGATGTTACTTGTTATTTAAAAAATTGCCTTTATCGTTGTTATTCGTTATTTAAAAATATTGGCTCTTATCGTTGTTATTTGTCATTTAAAAATATTGCCCTTATCCAACATGCTGCCATCACTGGAGCGAATAACGAGGAAGCGTTTGAAACCAGGAGGCTCTAAAACGCCTTGTAGCCTCAGAATGAGGGGCCCCGACGTAATCGAAGCTCCGCTCTACAACCTTTGTCTGGGAGGAGTGCCGGTCCAACTGACCTAGGGGCTTCTATCGGTGGAGAAGAGAAGCAGGTTCCTTCCCCACCCTCCTTTTCTAAAAAGAAAAGGAACAATTAGACTAAAAAGGCAAAATGACTCTCGACTCTTCTCCCTCCGAGGAAGCACCGTGGCCAGACGTGCCGATCTTAGCTCGGTCACTTACCAAAACGGTAGCAGATCCGTGCCTCCCGTGGAGGGAAAGGAGGTTCGAGTGTTTTTTGTCTTCTTGTTCCTTTTATTTTTAGGAGAAGAGGGTGGGGAATGAACCCGATTCTCTCCTCACCCGCTAGGAGCCCCTATGCTAGATGGACCGGTCTTTATTAGATCCGTTTCTAAAGTGGAGAAGGTCTTGGCTGTCTCATTGTCACCAGCCGGTGGAGGATATCCTCCTCTCCTTGTGATTCCTCGGGTACCCGAGCGTCCGAGGAAGAGCTTTGACAGAGGCGGACTCGTGTTTCGTGCTTGGCACCGAACCCAGGTTCGACCCCATGGAAGATCCTACCGGCTGTAGCTGAGTTACCTCAGGGACCAGGTCCATCGGGAGCGCTCAATTATGGGTCACATGCCTGCTTTTTTGCAGTCCCTTAGAAATTAAAGGGGGAGGGCTGCTGCTGGAAAAAAAGAGTCACCCGGCGACTCTAGAGAAGGGGCTTGGGGTAAATCCCCTGTACCCGTAGGCATAGGAGAGGAGTAAGCCTCGCATCCAGTCGAAGAGATTTGAAGAATCCCTTGTGAAAGCACATGGAGGGACCTCCAGTTTTAGGTGGAGCTGCCCGAAGGCAGCTCAGATAATGGTAAAGGGGAAGTTGATTGGGATTTTAAAGAGACTTCATCAATGGGCATAGTGATTACGTTATTTCACGGGACGCATGTTATTGCATGGGAGGTTTGGTATATACGTCACTAATCTTGTTTTCTCAGACGAAATAGAGCGGCTGAGTGTGGCAGTTAAGTTAGAGCTGGAATTCAACGCTGAGGCGCGATCATTCTCTAAGCTCTGGGGAGCTGATTCATCCAACAAAGAATTGAGTCCTTAAGTTTGAAGCAGATCGTCAGGCACTACGTGCACCTCCACCAAGGTAAACGTTTTGGGTGGTAGGCGCTTCATCCTGCAAGGTCTGGGTATTTGCAGCTGAATTTATATCAGCTCTGGAAATATCAGTTATATAGTTATTTTTAAAAATCAGAGATAAATCATCGTTTATTGGTTCAATACTATGCGCTGCACGCTTACTTGTACCTGAGGATTTGGAAGACGAATCATTTCTCTTTGGGTGAGGTTTGGATAATTTTTCATTCTTTGTACGTTGCCCAGAGTGAATGGACGTCTCATGTATGTATTTTTGTACGAAAACTTAATGTTCCATCTAGATCATAATAACGTTTTTTGGATAAAGACATATCGGTAACGAGCTGTCGAATATCTTGAGGAGGAGGAAAAGTGAGATGCTGGGCATTGCTGTGGCAGTAGGAATATCTGGACAAAACGACATTGCGATTTGAAATTCGGTTCCTTCTATCGTTGCAGAAACATCAGAATAGAGCTTCTCGTATGGAGTAGACTGTTATTTGGCTCGTCGCTGCACCTCTCTGATGTCCGATAATAAAAAGAGTAGCGTATCGAAAGGACTTTCTTTTCGAATGTAAAAAAGACATTACATGATTTGGCTGTGGCGTTGTTGGGGCCGCAGTGATTATTGAAACGTGGAGGTTTGTTAACTCGGCGTCATGATATTCGGAGGCAAAATGTACACATGCGCGCATATCGACACGTAAGACCCACATTCCAGAACTGAATATTACATTTAACGCATCGTCTCAGCAGGTAAAAATAGTGGCCTACCGGAATTTGAAGATACCAGCCTTAAAAATTGATGAAGTTCTTAGCGTTCAGACTTCAAATTAATCTTGAGGTATTGATGGGAGTCGAGACAGCAGGCTTAGTTACTTTAAAAATATCAGTTTGTCGTTAGTCCGCTAACTTGTTTTAAACTTGAGACAGGTTATAATTTTTAAACTCATTTTATCTTATTACACATTTACAAAAATTGAGCCTGGGATGAGATGTAACAAAGACTGGAATATCTGCAGCCATAGACATTTTCGTGAAATCATCATGCTGGGCTCGAAAAGTGACCTTAGCCACCAGGTATCCATCGACACGAGCCCACATAAAACAAGACTCACCATAGCAAAACTCAAAAGTATATTTTAAATAAAAAATCTTAACATTGTATGCATAAGGATCAGACGAGGAGGGATAGCTGGACTGAACTGTTTTAGAACGCTCGTCACAAGAGCCTTGAGTAGCCTGAGAAGAGGACTGGGAAATAGTTGGTTTAAATGCCATCGTATTTGAATTTGATTCAGGCTCTCTCTCTCTCTCTCTGGTGACCCCCCCTTCCTAAGAAAACGATCGGCTGCGACCGGTAAGCTATCTTGGAGAGCTGACACAACAGATAAAGTTCGCCCCGTAATTCTTTTAACCAGCAAGAATGAAAACCTTCCGGATGGGTTGACCGAATTTGGCGACCATGGGTAAATTCGGACTACTTACGGCTTGGATACGACAGACGAACAATTAGTGGGAGGCCCACGTGCCACCTTCACCAAAGAACAAACAGCATCATCAACATAGGTCTGTTCAAAGAATCAGGGGGATAGGGGATGAACATGAGTGGGAAAAACAGGAAAGAAAAGTAGGCAAGTTTTAGATCCCAACAGGACATAAAACACAAAGGAAGTAGGTGGGGAGAGTAAGGGGATATAAATGAAGAATATATTATAAACACCCAAATAAATACTTAATAAATAAAAAAGATAAATAAAATTTAGTAAAAGCAGGAACGATACATTCTAAAAGTTCGCTTTGTCAGCCCGCTGGGTGACGGTGAATCCTCTCGCCACTTGAATACAAGAGCCCTTCACAGCGACTCCCGAAACATCTTTGCTGGGAAGAGATGAAGCAAAAATATACACCGAAAAACATGTCGACGCTAATATTGATAAAAATAATTGAAGAATGAATCAAATTTGGATTTTAGATGGAATCTATTAAAAGTGCGCAGAGGCATTGAATTTAATAGGATCTTTGGAGGTCCATTTCTTCAACACAGATTTTGAAGAGGGGAAATGAAACTGAATAGGGGACGTTAAGAAATCCTGATGAGGTTACAGTGAGTGAGGCAAAACGTTGCTTCTTCCATGTTTCCTTTTAGATATAAAATGATGGCTAACTCATTTCGATTTGCCGCGTGCCTGCTAAGTCCCTGTGGTACTTGTGGTGGATAAGGGAGTTATTTTCGCTAAATTTCGCCTCTCAAGGGGACCTGCCCTTGTTGGAGGATAAATAAACAGGCTTACGACAATTGTTGTGTCTCCAGCCTCTGGTACAGACAGCAATGCGCGGAATATCAGAAGAAGTCAAGGTAGGTTTGGTTAGTTTTGGCATTGATTCTTTCAAATCCAGTAGTAATTTAACCTTTAAATGAGACAACACGTTGAGACTTCCAATCCATAACTCCCTTGAGTAAACATGACAAGATCACGTCGCTCTTCCCCTGGAGAGGGGATGAATATTTATTTCCTTTAGTTATTGACCTGTCTTGTGAAAAACTCGACGCAGCTTTATAGACTCGATGAATGGTGCTTTATCAATTACTTGGGAGTGTCTGTTTTATGATTAAATTTGTTATTCGTTGTCTCTTGATTATTAAATAATTTGGAAATATTGAAACATGGTAGAATTTTACTTGACTAAATTAAATTCATTGCTTTCATTGATTATTTTGCTAAATCTTAGGATTAGGTCGACTATTTATTACAGGTCTTCCTGGTGGAAATTTTAGATACAGTCCACTCTTCTGTTTTCAAAATGTACCGTGTTTCATGATTTTTATTGTTTGTTTGTTTTTTTTGTTTTTTTTAAGATTGAATTATGCGTTGTATGTTGTTTTATAAAACGCTTATTAAACTCTGTACAGTCACAGCTCAAAGTTTTGAGACTAATATACCGAGCGGTCCTAAAGTCTTGTCACCCCCTGTAAATAGTGTTTTAATTTCCCAATTCAAATATTGTTTTAATTCTCTATTTCAGATGACTGATACTAGCTACTACAGTTTGGAAGAGAGGCTGATAGCAAGTGTATGGGCACATGATCGTGTTCATACGGACCTTCTGGATGTGTGACAGTGACAATGAAAGTGAATATACTAAAACTAGTGCATGTGTTTGATATTATTATATTGTTCCTTTATTATTCCTTTTACCTTCGGGTAGAGGTAACAAGACTTTTTGACGGCCCTATATTTTTTTTCATTCGTTTTTAAAATTCTCGTGATAGGAGTAATCGAGAATCACCATTTCAGTTGGAGGTGAGTTTCAGTCTCTACAGCTTTGCTATTCGATCAAAAGTGTATAATGCTGACACATATGAGTTAAATGAATGATATTGTATAATTTATATCTATTTTGTAAAATTTTTATAGAAATAAATGTTCGAAGCGGTTTGGATTCCATCGATCGAGAAATTTGCATTGACAGAACAACCTAATATTTCAAAGGATAAAAGATGGGAAAGTAGAGAAGGGTTTTTGTGGGTGGTGGGACATACACGAAAACAAACTCTCTCTTTCTCTCTCTCTCAATCTCACTCTATATGAAAGACACTCCTATTTTCACTTTATCTCATTATATCAGTCTCTATCAAACTCTCTAGCTCTCTCACTCTCACTCTATCTCATTTTCTCTCACTCGGTCCCCGGTGGTACCCTATGTAGAGTGTTACAGTGGGTAACTGAAAGAGCTGTACATCCTTCTGCTCTGAGTGCAAATTAGGGAAGCCCTGACACTGGGTTGACTTGAACACTCCGATGGGGTCTGGAGGGGTTGGTCTGCTTCCTCCTCGCCCCCCCTCAGCGCTACCTTTTGTCTAAAACTATCCCTTCAACCCTCTGTCTAGGCTTAAGGACCTGACCAGCTACCTCATGCCGTGTAAGAAAAAACGCTTTTGATCCTCTATAAACAATGCCCTTTAATGCCTGCAGGTTGCAAGAAACCAGACCTTGAGAGGACCTGGACAATGAGGCGCGAATAATGGTAATATCGGTTTTGCTCCAATAATCACTTTCCTGCGTGTAATTGGCTGACCACCTTTCTGTAGCTGGGCAAGTCTTACTGCGTTGTTGACTGCCAGGACAACTAAAAGTCTCGAGTCCCGACTCTTGATCTACCACAACAAATCTTCAGTTCCTGGACGCCTTACCAAGGATATCCGCCCTATCGCCCTGATTACAAGGCTGCCCCTTTGCGAGCTGCGACCTTTAAGCAACGACCTACCACTGGAAAACTTCTTGTCGGTATGAGGCACTGTCCTAGGTTTCAAAAAAAATCTTTCACGCACCAATTGCGGACCCCTAAAAGGTCCCAAAACCAGAGATGATATAAGCCGAAGCGGCTGGACGCGAGATATAGCCAACCAACCCCTCTTTTTTTTCTTTAGTGGTCAGAAGTGTCATAAATTAACGTGTGTTAGTAAGCTTTCTAAATTTTTTTTAACATTTCCAAGCACTTCAGACTATATCCACTCTGACAGGTAGAGTGGATCCCCTCCTACCTTCTGAATGCAGAAAAAAGAGACTTTTGCCATCTTCAGATCGGCACTCGGGTAGCTCCACCTCTGGAACAGAGGTGGTCCCCTTGTGCTGTCTGAGGTGCCCCTCCAAGTCTCTTCCAGCGAAGATGGCGCTTGTTCCTATCCCCAATTGACAGGTTGGTGGGGTTTCCCCCTTACCCACTTATGTAGCGTTTTTCCTGGCCACTCTCCACTTGCATCCGGTCCCTCTGTGCTTTCTTAAGCGCACGCTAAGAAGGCAGCGAGAGAAAGAAATAACCGCTTCTATTACCACTCCCGTTGGGGCAAGGTGACCGACTATAAGCTCCTTTATGTGGGTAAGAGGCGGTATATTACCCTGGGCATTGCCCACGCTACTCGTTGATCCGATGTTTGTAAAGCTAAGGAAGCCAGCATGCTCGATACCTCTTTCTTACCAATGCGATTCGGAATGATGGCCCCAGTGACGGGCCATAGGCCCTAAGAGCTTTGGTCTGGATAACTAGCATATTGTGGGAAGTGGGTGGCTACTTGTAGGCTACTACTGAGGTATAGTTGGTTTAGCAGGTGGCCAACCCCCAGATGGCAGGGTACAGCAAGGGGCAAACTTTGGCTCCGGGCCAGACACCGAACCTGTATCCACCCCTCTACAGTGGTTTCCTCAGACGGCACGAGCCTCCAAACACTCGCAATAAGATGAGGGACCTTTCCCATACCCCGTGCCTCTTTAACGGCCAAGATCTTCCCCATCTCAGAGAAAGATTTAGCAGAGAGTGGTCAGCTCTGGGTAGGGCCTCTTACATATGGGAAGGGGAGAAGCGGGTTCATTCCCCGCACTCCTCTCCAAAAAACAAATGGAAAGGTAAGAAGAAACGATATTCCTCCGGCCCCCTGCGGGTACTCGTTGAGGGACAGGTATGCTGCAGGGTTGGCAGGCGACCAGGCCATGACCGTCATATCAGGCCCAGAGGCGCCCTTGGATCGGGAGGCTCAGACCAAGACCAAAGGTGCGTTGGGCGGAGGCTTGATTACCTCAGGAATCCTCATTCTGAGATTACCTGGCGTTTTTTAACCCTCTAGCTTCAAGTGCTTGTTATTTATAGGCTCCAGTGATGGTAGCAAGTTGGCCAAAGGCCACTTTCTCCGTCAAAAAATAGCTTCAGCTAGATTGGCTGGTAGAGAACCTAGGATGACCTATTTTTCGGACGGGAGTTTTCTAGAAAATGTGGTGATCTCTCTAGAGCCGGCTATTATTGATGCCCTTCAGGCATTTGATGGCTCGCCGGTGAGTGAGAGGCCGCAATCTAAAAGAATTTAGTGAAAGGAGTTATTTATGCAAAGGAAGTCGTAGTCTACTGCTAGGAACACATCACCAAGGAGCTGGAAGAACCATGATCAGTCAAGGTAGAGTGTGTGATGAGAAAATAGAGATGGGCCTTGAGACCCACTCCTACACTCTTGTGGCAAGCTCCCTACGTTGGTGCGTGCCGGTTGGTATTGCTACTGCGTGAAGGCATTCGTGCCACTGCTGTTTAAATAGAGGTTTGGTAGCGGTGGAGAAACAAATTACGTAACGAAAACCTTACTTCTTCAAACCTGATTGACCCATTACATAAGGCTAGAAGAACCTAAGTTTGGATGAAGTCCAATTTCCACGACCATGTTTTCCCAGACACATAGCATTCTAGCTCATCCGACCTCAATCCAATGGACAAGTATGTATGGAATGCTGTCGAGAAAAAGCTCAAACAACACCCCAATAACACCATTTATCTCAATGACCGGAATGCTGATCATCAAAGAACCCCATAGTGTTTTCGGGTTTTTTACTTCCTCTACCCATTCTCACGTATACGACGTGAAATCTAACATATATATATATATATATATATATATATATATATATATATATATATATATATCCATCTCACTCCTTTCTCTCACTTCATCCTTCTCTCTTTCTATCCCCTCCCCCTCTCACTCTTTGCCTCTCTCTTGCTCTTCATCTCTTTCTCCATCACACTTGTCCCTCCATCTGACTCACCCCCTTTGTTCCCTCTGACTCGTATCTCCTCTACCCCTCACTTCTTACCCCTCTCTGACTCTTTCCCCAAATATCCCCCCTCTCTCACCATATGACACCTTCCTCCTATCTCTCCTCCACTCAGTCCTCCGGTTCCCCTATCTCTCTCCCTCTAACTCCTTCCCACTTTCATCCTTTCCTCTCTCTCCTGTCTATCTCATTCGCCCTTATCAATCCTACTTGTTTCAACTCTTGTCGCCCTCTAACTCCTCTCCCATCAAGTTATCTTTTAATCGTTGTCTCGCTCTCTCTTTCCCTCTAACTTATTCTCTAACACTCCCTCCTTTTCCCCCTCTCTCTCTTTCTCACCCCTTTTCCCGTATCTATTTCTCTCACTTTTTTCCTCTATCTCTCCACCTCTCTCTCTCTTTCCTTGTCTCACTTCTTCTCCTTTCTCTTACTCGCTCTCTCTCCCCTTTCACTCCCTCCTCTCATTCCTTCCCTCCCCTCCTCACTTCAACTTCTCTCTCCTCTCTCTCCCACCCCTTTCGCTCGTCCCCCTCTTTCCTCCTCTATATCGCCCTTCTCTCTTGCCCACCTCTTCATCTCTCCCATTTCCCTCTTTCCACTATTCCTTCCTTTCTTTTACACCTCTCTCACCTCTCTCGCCTATCTGCCTCGCTCACCTCGCCATCTTTCCCATCTCCATCTCTCCCTTTTCTCTCCCACATCTCTCCCTCTCGCTCCCACTATATTTCCCTCTGTCTTTACATCAATTCTATCTGCCACTTCTCTCTCTCTCTCTCTCTGTTCTACCAGCTCTCTTTGCACCACGTCATTTTTACCCCTACAATCACACACTCCTCCCATTCTCTCGCATTATCACTCCATTTTTCCTCCAACTCACTTCTCTCTTGCCCTTTATCCCCATCTCCCCCATCACACTCCTTCCCATTTGTTTCTCTCTTCATTCTTCTCGGTGTCACTCCCTACCCTTTATTACCCCCTCAGGTCTTTGCATACCAATACATCCAGTATTTCAGCCCTTCTCTCTCTCTCACTCTATCTCAACCTTTACTCCTATCACTCTTTAACTTTTTTATTTACCTCTCACTTGTTCCCCTCTCGCTAAATAACCCTCCCACTTATTCTCCCATTATGACTCCTTCCCACTCTCGCCCATTCTCTCCCTCCTTCTACGCTCTATCTCTCCCACTCTCAATCTCCTTCCCTACTAAGGCCTTTTCTATCCTCTCTCTATCACACTCCTTCTCCCTCTCTTATGCCTCTCACTCCTTCTCCTCTTCTCACACCTTCTCTCCCTCTCACACCTTATCTCCCTCTCACACCTTCTCCTCTTCTCACTCCTTCCCTCTCTAACTCCTTCCTGCTCTCTCTCCTGCTCTCATTCCATCCCTCACTCCCACTTTTTTTTTAACCTCCACCTTTTCTTTTCCCCTCTTATTCCGCTCTCAATCTTATCGCTCTCCCTTTCTTACCCACCACTAACTCTTCTCTCCACCCCTACCCCTCCCCAAAACTTCTCTATATCCCTTCTCTCGCCCATAGCTCTCTATTCTCTCTACCCAGCTCCCCCCTCTCTTTCTCTACCTCCTCTTCACATTTACCCCTCTATCTCCCTCCTTCTGTCTACGCCTCCCCTGCCTTCTCCGTCATCTATCCTCTTCTCTTTCCGCACCTCTCTTTTGCCTCTGTCTCCCGCATCCCCCTCTACATCTCCTCTACGTCCTCTCATCCAAATCTTTCCCCATCCATTTACCCCTCTTTATACCCATCGTCCCTAAATACCCCCCATCCTCTATCTGCATTACACTCTACCCAATTCTATCGCTAGATCTTCCTGTCTCTCTCTCCCTTCTCTATCTTCCATTCTTTCATTTCCCGCCTCTGTCTCTGCCTGCACCTATCTCACTTCTCTCGCTTTGCCCTCTTTCTCCCTTTCTCATATCTCTTTCCCTTCTCTTCAACCTATTCTCACTCTTTCCTATCCAATCCCCCCCTCTCTCTCTCTCTATCAAAGAAAGTAGAGGGAGAGGTGACGCCCCCTTGTCGCGGGAAGAGAGCTTGTGTGTACCTTTGACTTTTCGAGCTATGTCGGCAGAGGTACCTCTTCTGGGTACCCCTGGTTGGGCTTCCCTTGTCGATTTGGTCGGAAACGAGGATCCAGACTAAGTGCGTCATTCCTTCTTTTTTCTACTCTATCCTTCTCTTTTCTACTTTATCCTATCTCTCCCACTTATAAAAAAACAACAAAAAAAGAAGCCTACTCATATCATGTCACTCTTTCCCTCTTTTCCCTCTATCTACATATAAGGACCTGGCAGCTACCTCACGCGTCAGAAGAGAGGCTTTGGAACCTCTATAAATAACGCCAATCGACGCTTACTGGTTGCGAGAGACTAGGACTAGAGGTGTCCTAGGCGTTGGCGCACGATGAATGGGATGGGGGTAGTGCCCCGTTAACCCCTTCCCTGGCGCGTAATTATTGACCGTTTCCAGTGCCCGTTAACGGATCCCTCTGGTAGCATCGGTCTGAGGTGACGGCCCTTTGTTTCCAAGGTTGGTTGCCAGGCCAATAAAAAGCCTTGGGTCGAGTCTCTTGAGTGACGGGATATCTATTGAAAGCTACTTCGAGATCCTGGCCGTCGTGAAGGGAACTAGTAGGAGTTTAGTACGGGGCGTGCTCCGTTGTTCACCTAGTAAGAAATCGATGGCCCCTTCGGGGACCGTCAGTGCTGCTTGGTTGGGAGCCACGGCACGCCGAGGTTTGACGACTCGGTCGGACGAACAGCAGCACATGTAGTGTGTCTTCTGAAAGATCCGAAACCTCTCCGATGGATAGGCGGGAGCGACTCACGCGGGGAGAACTCATCAACCCCCTTTTTTATCATTAATTGGTCACGAGTTTTCAGAGAGAGAAAGAGCGATCAAAATGACAGGCAAAAAAAGGACCTGTTCGTCTAAAACACAACTGTGCAACATGCCAGTTAGAAAAGTGGTGCATTGACTTTCCGGAGAGCTGCTACTCAAAATGCAGCCCTGAAAGTATCTGCACTACTTGCATATTGACGCGAGAGGAAGAGAAATTGAAGAGACCTCTATAGAGCCTCAAAGGAGAGAGCTAAAATCCTTCATAGAAAGTTGGAGAAACTCGAAGCCCGTAACGCAGCTCAGATTCGATGCCTAGAAGAGGCGCCACCCACTGACGTGTTGGAATCCCCTGGTACCCAAGCGGAGATTTCGGCATCATCTGAAGCTAAGCTAGCTGAGGCGAGAGAAAAAGAGAAAAAGAAGATAGGAAAAACGAAGAAAAAAAAGAAAAAGAATAAAGTTGAAACAAACGTGGAACCAAAAATAGAAGAAAAAGAAAAATAAGAATGTGGAGAGTAAAGAGGAAAAGGGGAGGCCTCTTCCACAAAGAAAGACCCCGTCTTCAAAGACCAAGTGTCCGAAGGTCACCCTCATTGGTGACTCGCAAACACGAGATCTGCAGCCGCTGCTAGCGGCCCACCTTCGCACTAGCGTGAAGGTAAGCTGTCTGTCAAGACGGGGTAACCACAACATCAGAGTAAATGCAGAGAAAGATCAGATTTTTGAGAATTCAGTTGTTGCTCTGATGGTAAACGGCAACGACCTCTACCTCAGAGGGGATAAGGTTGGCCTCATGGCAAGACCATCCAAACGGTGATACGAGCCGTAGATGACATAGGGATTAAAACCCGCATACGTGTGGTGGTTGGGATGCTTCCGAGGAGAGGTCGATCCGAACCGCTCACGAGAGAAACGTCGCAGTTAACAGAAGGTTGGCGGGTCTTCTCACGGCAAAAAGAGTCTTCTTCGTGGACCCCTATCGTACCTTTATCGGTAGAGACGACCTCTACTAAAGGGACGGGGTACATCTCTCCTTTAAAGGAAAGGCCTTTTTCACCAACCTAACTTAAAATGTCGTGGAACGCACCTAAAGGAGCGTTCGAAACAGAGCGAAAGCGGGCGTGCGCCAGCACGCCCGTGTCACTCCTGGAACGACCTTCTCGGATGTAGTCAAAAAAGGTGTGAGCACGAAAACAGAGAAGCCGAGAAACCGAAGCGAGTAGGAAGTCCTCACTAGTGGACTCCCTCAAAGTTCTTCTGCTCAATGTGAGGTCAATCAGGAATAAGTTTGTGGAGCTCCGTGGCCTCGTAGCAACAGAGGAACCTGAGATGGTAGCCATAACGGAGTCGTGGATAAAAACCTCAAGCCGAGATTTTGAAGGTGAATTCACGATTCCCGGTTACCAGCTCTTCCTAAAAGATAGGCCAGACTGAGAGGGTGGCGGTGTGATGTTGTATGTCAAGAATACTCTCAACTCAACGGATTGCAACATCGTATCCAACCATGAACTACTTGGTGTTGACCTAGAGATAGGTCCTGCCAAATACAGGACCCTTGCGCTTTATAGACCTTCTGCCCAACTCATTGAAAAGGACATAGATCTGTACCAGCTACTAGGAGAACTTGTCGAAGACAGAGTGTGTATCGTCATGGGTGATTCCAACACACAAGTTGACTGGGAAACCAGAGAACCCTGTGGCGAGAACGCACTACTCCTGGAGTTCGCGAACAACGAGTTCCTCAGTCAATGGGTGAGAGAGCTAACGAGAGGAAACAATATCCTTGACTTGGTTTTCACCTCTGACGATGACATCGTTTAGGACCTCTCTGTTGACGAAGAGCTCGGTGGCAGTGACCACCGACTAATTAGATTTGTAGTCAAAGTCCCGAAGGCAGGGCCTGCAACTAGTAAATCCAGGAAACTCGATTTGAAAAGAGCAGACTTTGCAGATCTTCGTGCTGGACTGACTGACGCGAGGCTAGAAGTTTGCGATGTTGTTGAAAACTCCTGGAACAGTTTCAAAACCACATTCATGAGTCTTCAATCGCGTTTCATCCCTCTGAAATGTCCCCGTCGAACTTCTGTTCAACCAAACTGGTTTAATCGAGAAATCGGCCAACTGCTTGGGAAAAAGAGAACTGTGTACCGGCAATCGAAGATCTCGGGTGACTTTGACGAATACTGGAGGCTAGCCAGGAGAGTGAAGTCCAGCATAAGGGCGGCTAAGTGGTCTGAGGAACTCCGAGAGGCAAGACTCTGTAAAGAGAATCTCAAGGAGATTTTAGATATGTGAACAACCGTAAACCAATCCGTCGAACGAATGGCCCTTTGAGAAATGAGGAGGGGGCATTAAAGCACTTAGAAGCAGAAAATGCTAACCTCCTTAACGACTACTTCTCTTCAGTGTTTACTGAAGAGTGTGGTCCCATTTCCCATCTAATGGATTCCTACTAGGGGAATAAGCTGGAGGATATGGACTGCACCGAAGGGGAAATAAAAAAGAAGATCACTGACCTAATGACGAATAAGTCACCTTGCCCGGATGGGTTTCTACCTAAGTTGTTAAAAGAAGTGCGCGATCAAGTGTCACGACACCTGAGCGCAATCTTCAACATGTTAATCCGGACCGAATGTGTTCCTAGAGACTGGCGTGTAGCGGAGGTGACTCTGACCTTCAAGAAAGGAGACCAAAGCTAACCGTCAAACTACTGACCTATCAGTCTGACTTCGATAGTCGGTAAACTCATAGAGAGCATGATGGTGGACAAAATGACGTCGTATTTAGAGTCAAACCTGCTACTGAGAAGTTCCCAGCACGGTTTCTGAAGGCAACGGTCATGCCTGACGAACCTTGTGGAATTCTTCCACTTAGTGTTCAGTGAGCACGATCAGGACAGGCGGTGGATGTAATCTACTTAGACTTTCAGAAAGCCTTTGATAAGTTACCACACCGTCGATTTCTCCGGAAAGTGCGAGCGCTGGGCATAGACTGAAAAGTAGCCGGCTGGATTGAGAACTGGCTAAGTGGCAGACGGCAACGGGTGGTGGTGAATGGACAGGTTTCTGAGTGGGTGCCCGTTACTAGCGGGGTGCCTCAAGGTTCTGTCCTGAGACCACTACTATTCATCATCTACGTCAACGACATGGACGGTGACATGGTTGCCAAGATTTCCAAATTTGCTGACGATACCAAGCTTGGTATGAACGTTGCAAAGGATAGAAATACTGCCCGCCTGCAGGAAGATCTTGGGAAGATTGGAGAGTGGTCGGACACGTGGCAAATGCCTTTTAACGTGAACAAATTAAAGTGATGCATATCGGCCACAGAAACCATCAATCTCAGTATATCTTTAAGGGCACTGCTATTGAATCCACCGACACTGAGAAGGACTTGGGTGTAACAATCACTAGTGACCTCAAGTTCTCGAGGCAGAGAAGAAAGCCCAAAGGATGTTAGGCTACATAAAGCGCCAGCTTGGATACCGTAACAAGGACATAGTACTTTGTCTGTGCAACTCCCTCGTTCAGCCGCACCTGGAGTGTGCCGTACAATTTTGGAGTCCTTCGTTTCGAAAGGATATCGAAAGGTTGGAACGTGTACAAGCCAGAGCAACCAAGCTGATTCCCTCTATCCGACATAAAAGTTATGAGGATAGACTAAGGGAATTAAATCTGTTTTCGCTGGAAACCCGTAGACTGCGTGGTTAGCTCATCGAAGTTTTTAAAATGCTTCGAGGGTTCGACAATGTTGACTACCGGGATATTTTCACACTGAGTGAGAACAGAACGCGCAATCACGGCTTCAAACTTGAACTGAAGCGTTACAACCGCAATCTGTGTAGAAATTTTTTCACTCACAGTATCTGCGGTAACTGGAACGCACTTCCAGTGGAATTTGTCAATAGTGAATTTGTTGACCAGTTCAAGTCAAGGTAGACAAAGTCTTGAAAAGTGGCCGTTCAGGGACGCAAAACAATTGAGCAGCCATGTGCCTGCTCGATTGCTAGTCCAAAGGTACCCTCTTTGAATAAACCGTAAGGTCTCCTAGGGTACTTCCTTTCCTTGTGTCTCCTTGTTACTCCTTGTTACTCTCTCTCCTTCTCTGCCCCTATCTCTCTTCGTTCCCCTGTCACTTCCTCTATGGCCATTCCCCTCTCTCTATCTGCCCCATTCCTATCACATACTCCCCCAAAATTCTCTCTCCATTTCTCTCTCTCTCTCTATTATCGTCTCTCTCCCCTTCTTCACCCTCTTTTTCGTCTTCTTTCCTCTATCTCTTCTCTATTCCCCTTCTCCCCCTGTCTCTCTTTTTCATATCTCTACCCGGAACTATCTCGCCTCTCTCTCTCATCCCTCTCGCTCCTCACTCTGTTTTACCACCTCTTTCCCTCTTAACCATCTCGTCCTTAACCCTAACGCTCTTTCTCTCTCATTCTCTCCTTTCTCCCTCCCCTTCTCTATACCTCCCTTTCTCTTTTTGTTACCCCATTCTCCCACGCCTTCACCATCGCTCCTCCCTCTCTTTCTCCCGTCTCTCTCCTCTCCATTATCTCCCCCATCCCTCCTCTCCCTAATCTCTCAACCTTTCTCTTTCTCTCCCTCTCCCTCTCTCCTTCATCTCTCCCTCATCTCTCTCCTTATCTCCCCCCTCTCTCTCTCTCTCTCTGTGATAAATGCAGCCATCTTCAGGCGGACGTAGTGACCAATTCATTAGTTGAACACTTCAAATTTCGGATGGACAAAGTACCGCATAAGTTAGAGTAAATGGCCGCGTACGACATTAGTACCTGCCAGGAATGGATCGAAAGATACTTTGAGATACCTCTATTCCTTGTGAGTCCTGGTGACTCTTTCTCTAAACTTTCTCTTTCTCTCTCTCTTTGTTTGGCCCAGAGTGAAAACCTCGAACCGAGATTTCCAGGGTGGTTTCACGATTCCCATTTACCAACTCTTCCTAAAAGATAGGCCAGACAGAGAGGGTGGCGGTGTGATGTTGTATGTCAAGGATACGCTCAAATCGACGAACTGCAACATCGTTTCCGAACATGAGCTACTAGGTGTTGATCTAGATATAGGTCCTGCCAGATGCAGGACCCTGCTGTTTTACAGACCCCCTGCCCAAATCGTTGAAAAGGACTGGGATCTGCATCGACACCTGTGTGAACTTGTTGAAGACAGAGTGTGTATCGTGATGGGCGATTTCAACACTCAAATTCACTGAGAAACCAGAGGACCCCCTGCTGAGACGCACTGCTCCTGGAGTTCGTGAACAAAGAGTTCCTGACTCAATGGGTGATAGAGCCGACGGGAGGCGAAAATGTTCTCGACTTTGTTTTCACCTCTGAGGACGACATCGTTGAGGATCTCTCTGTAGGCGAGGAACTCGGTGGCAGTAGCCACCCACTAGTTAGATTTCTACTCAAAGTTTCGAAGGTAGAGTCTGCGACTTGTGAATCGAGAAAACTTGATTTGAGAAGAGCAGGCTTTGCAGGTCTCCGTGCAGGATTAGCTGCTGTAAGGGTGTAATAAGGTTAAATATTTGTGGAATAGTTTCATAACTACGTGCATGAGTCTTCAAACTCAATTTATCCCTGTAAAAAGCCTATGTCGGTCTTTCGTTCAACCAAGGTGGTTTAATCGAGAAATTGGTCAACTGCTGAGGGAGAAGAGAACTGTGTTCCGGCAGTCAAAGACTTCTGCTGGCTTTGATGAGTATCAGAGGCTAGCTAGGAGAGTGAAATCCAGCATAAGGGCGGCAAAACGTGCCGAGGAGCTTTGAGTGGCACGACTCTGCAAAGAGAATCCTAAGGAGTTCTTTGGATATGTAAATAGCCGTAAACCAATGAGTCGAACAATTGGCCCTCTGATGAATGGACAGGATTCTAAGTGGGTCCCCTTTAATAGAGGTGTTCCTCAAAGTTCTGTCCTGGGACCACTACTTTTCATCATCTATGTTAACAACATGGACGGTGACATAGTTGTGAAGATTTCTAAATTTACCGACGATACCAAGCTTAGTATAAACGTCGCAAATGAAGGAAATACTGCTCGACTATAAGAAGATCTCCGGAAGATTGGGGAGTGGTCAGATACTTGGCAAATGCCTTTTAACGTGAACAAATAAAAAGTGATGCATATCGGCCACCGAAACCCCAAATCACCGTTTATCCTTAAAGGCACAGCTCTTGAATGCCCTGATACTGAGAAGGACTTGGGTGTAACTATCACTAGTGAACTCAAGTCCTCGAAACAGTGTATTGAGGCGAAGAAGAAAGCCCAAAGGATGCTAGGCTACATAAAGCGACAGTTTGGATATCGAAACAAGGAGATAGTACTCTGTTTGTAGAACTCTCTTGTCTGACCGCATTTGGAATACGCCGTACACTTTTGGAGTCCTTAGTTACGAAAGGATATTGCGAGATTGGCACGCATGCAAGCCAGGGCAACCAAACTGATTTCCTCTATCAGACACAAGAGTTATGAAGATAGATTACGGAAATTAGATTTGTTTTCGTTGGAGACCCGGATGCTGCGTGGTCAGCTTATCGAAGTGTTAAAAATACTTCGAGGCTTCGCCAATGTGGACTACAGGGATATTTTCCAGCTAAGCGAGAACAGAACCAGAAATCATGGCTACAAACTTGAACTAAATCGTTACCACTGGGATCTGTCTGGGAAATTTTTCACATATAGCATCTGTGATACTTGGAACGCACTTCCAGTGGAAGTTGTCAGCAGCAATTTTGTTAAACAGTTCAAGTCGAGACTAGACAAAGTCTTGAAAAATTGCCAATTGGGCACATAAATCGTTGTACGTGTGTTTCTCTAGAGTGTCAGTTGACAATATTGAGAACTAGGCGTGCTCAGTTGTTAGGACAAAGGTACCCTCTTTGAATGAACCGTAAGGTCTACTAGGGTACTTAGTTTTCTTGTGACTCTATTTTTCTCTCGCTATCCCCCTATCTCTCTTTCTAGCTCTTTCTCCTCTCTTTCTTCATATATTTTCTCTTTTTTTCTTTCTTTCTCCTCTCTCTTACTATGGTTTTCACTCCTGCTTTTTCTTTATTCCCTCTCACCTTTTCTCTTTTTCTCTCTCTTGTTCTGTATTTCTCTCTATTTCTATCTTCAGCGGCAATGATGCACGCCGACTCCGCATTATATGAAGATGTTCGATTGCTATCATCACATAAGCGTGAAGCATGGTACGTTTAAAACCGTTTTTAAAATTGTTTGCTGGTTTTATAGAAATTCAGGTGCTGATTTCATAAACACCTTCGATTTTCTTGATCAGGTACAATTTTTAGGAGCATGTAACCACTCGGCATACATACAAGAATTGCACCAATGTAGAGTAGTCCCGATTAGTCATCTCACACATTGATTATTTAATATATTTTAAGTGATCAGAGATGGATTGGTCAGGTTACATTTAGTTATGACTCTATTTAGCGGGTTTTACAAGAGTTCTGTTACACTCTGTTTTTTATCGTTTGAGAAGTTTACGTGTGTGATAGAAAAGGTTCTCCTAAACAAACTAAAAGTTTTACTTCTCTAGCACGTGTTTTTAAAACGTATTTTCCATTATGTGGAGGTGTGTCGAGATTGGAAGTAAAAAGAATCTAGATCTATGTTATCCTGCGCTCGGGCCACAACAAGTCCGACATCGTCAAGCGTCCTAACGTTAGCCGGATGTCCGTCCACAAAGTCGGGGAGAACCTCAACAATGGGGAAGACCTCAAAGATAGTCCTCGTTCAGGCAGACCTTAAGTTGTCAACCGATTGTCTGTGAGAAAGGCGTTCGAAAGTGCTTCGAAGCTCAAAATCACTACCCTCACAAAGATAAAGAACATCTCGGTTGCCACGGTGTCCAAAGCCGTCACGGGCACGGGCGAGAGCGGCAAGAGCTTGCGGTGCGTTAAAAAGCCTTTGCTCACCGACCGTATGCGAGGATAACATTGGGAGTGCTGTCGTCGCCTTCAAGTCGACTTCAAGAGTCATGGAAATCGAATTCTTATTTTTGTGATAAAAAAAAACCTTCACGGTCGATCCGGTCATCAACATGATGATGCTTGGCGTGGTGGTTTGAAATTCCGAGAAGATTCCGCTGTTGTGGTTCGCAGCCGGTTACAGGCTCACAGCGGATAATTACAGGGACATCTTGGTCACGAGTCCTGCCCGCTAGCTCAGCCATAGCAACGTCGACGAGCTGAATTCCTCCGCCAACCGCGTGTAGGCCAGCATGAGAAAGGACTTTGTCTCGCCTGGAGATCGTTCTCGCCGCCGAAGGCGGCCATATTGATTAATATTACAATTTAAACACATATTTATATGTTAAAACAATAAAAACGTTTTTAACTGCATCAAAACACTCGATTGTGTCCTTTGTGGAGAGCCTTAGGAGCCGTAGGAGACTAACCTGTGTAGCCTGTTAAACTTGGTATCTGGAGGACTGTCACGTCTTCCAGGCCTGAGTCAAAATTAGGGAGGCCCCGTCACTGTATGACGAGGCCTGGGAAAGTGTTATTGCGCTTTTCCTTCGCCCCCCCATTCTGCAATACTTTACCTTTTTATTGTCATTTATTATTATTTAATATACTTTTATATTATTTATCATTTGTATTTATGATATGTATTATAATTATTTATTACGATTAATGTTAAGTATTATATTATAATTTTCATTATTATTTATTAATATTATTAGTAAGAGTATTAATTTTATTATTATTTTAATATTTAGTATGATATACTATCATTATTTATCATTATTTATTTTATTATTGTGTATAATAAATACACTGTACAACAAATTTCAGTGTGAAGAAAAAACATAGATCTCATCTGTATTTTCTTATGAAGTTGAGTTTTCTGAATTCAAATTTGATAACAAACATTTTCCAATACGTAACATTTTCTTGTAAATTTCCAATTTAATAATTATGCAATTGATACTGATTTCCACGATACCATAAATGTATTTCACTCCCAAAGTCAGACTAAATGTATCTAATGTAATTAATTCATGAATATATAATGAATCAGCATGATCTTTAGCATTATATAATGTATTAAACTACATTTTAGTATTTAGTTCTTCGCTTGTAAGACATCTCAGGTGTGTCACGCTTCAGGTTCCAGCAGAAGTCAGCTGGCATAGTAGGGCTTCATTTTCCCTTATACCTGTTTTCCAATGAGGCTATATTTTAATGAAACTCCTCTCCGTGTTCATTGCTCACATCTCCTGCATTCTCTGGGAAGAAGAACAGATGAGAATGAAGAAAGTGTAGCTTCAGTGACATATTGTATTCGAGATCTTGGTACCACTTGATTAGGGTCTCCACTCTAGGCTCTGGCAAGGCCCCTTGGTGGTACATCTTTGAATGAATGCCAAGCCGTTAGCTCAGTTTCATCCATTGTCGCCTTGAAATCCTCATCAGCCATAGGTCGAAGAATCTGAGAGCCTACGGATATTCTTTCTATAATATTGGCATCAATTATTTTAGGGAAAATCGCTTTGAGGTACTGGAAACATGGCCTGGTATGTTGCAGTGCTTGGTAAATTGCTTTATTATGCCTAGTTTTATATGCAGTGGTACAGCTCATAAAGTTTCTCCACATGTTTAGTCAACTGTCTCTTGTATTGTCTTAATGTAACTGTTTCACATATATTTCAGAAACAGTGTGGTGAATCTTTAGTATTCGCTAGGCATTTTAGCTCAGTCTCCTTTAAAGAAAAAACACTGTAGTATGTGAAAAATAATATGAATAGTAACAGCAACAAATGTTAAATAAAAAAGTAAAAATAGGAAGCATTTATAGTAAGTTACAAAATTTCCAAACGTTACGTTAGAGTTACCACGGATTTGTAGCCATATATCTAAAAAAATATTGAGTATTCTTTCCTAAATTTCATAGGTTAGGTTGACCAACGCACTATTAAAATTATATCAAAATACGTTTATCACTTTTAGAGTTGTCAGTTTAGGCCCAATCCTGTTTGCATCTAATCCCTACGGAACCATCAGTGTATTTAACATAAGATAGATGGTAATATACGAGAAACTGGAGGAGCGCAGAAAGAGACGGATGGTATATTGGTGATTTACGCAAAAAAATACCTCTAAAAATGTTATTTTCATTTGCGTTTTTTCCATTGTAGATTAGTATTAATTATTAGTAATATAAGTTACTAATATTATTTATTACTATTTAATATTATTAATTATTATCTGAAGAAGCGTCTCCACCTGTACAGAGTTCAATCCGGTAGCCATGGTGCCTTGGTTGACTGCATGCCATCCTGGAATCACCTAGCAACATGGTATGATAATAATAAATGATCCCTCACCCTACGCGTTTGTGGACCTGTCTATCTGTACTCCTTTTTATTACCTTATCTCCTACCCCTTTCAGACACTTGCTCTCCTATCCACAAAGGTTCTGGCTGCCCGACGCTCTTTCATCCTCTTATGAGCCTTAGTCGAGTAGCAGTCTAATGCAAGAGCCCTCCCCACTCATAGGGAGGTCATAGTATCTACTTTCCATGATGCCGCATTTTCTTTTTTCTTTGATTATGGTGACAATAGAAAGAATGAAGATCCGCCTCAAAGCGAAGCTTCATTCCCCCTAGTTGTCGGGAAAGATGAGGGAAATCGAGGCACGCCTTTAGCCTGTGGAGTGGGCTCCCCTTTGCCATCTTTGGAGCTCTCAGGCAAAACAACCTCTGAAAAGAAGGTGCTCCCACCCCGTGCTTTTTCAACAATCTTCTACAGGAGAGGAGCCTTACTCAACTCCTAGATATACGGATGCAGGGGTTTCCCCTTCTCTGGAGTCACCCATGGATGACTCCATCTTTCGACAAGGAGACTGCCAAGAGATTAGGTAGGCGGCACAAAATCGACCGCTCGTGGTGGGCGCACCTCGAAGGGACTATTCCCTTTAAGGGCAATGAAAACAGGACGCGTCGGACCGTGCAGCCTGCAGTCCTGCAATCATGCAACTTAGTATTTCGGTGGGTCAGCGTGACTGCCTCCCTATTTTCCCCTGTGACAGGCCAGAGATTTGAAAGTGGAGGAGAGTATCTCGAATGGGATCTGTAATGCCTTGGGGAGGGTGATGACAAAAGGAGGCGTTCGTGAAAATGAGATGGTACCGGAGGTTACCCTACCCAAAACGACAGGATTTTCCACCCGTTTCGGTGCCAAAGTCTAGACCCAAGTCTGCCGAAGGGCAGGCTTCTTCTCAGACGGCTGGGACCCAGCTGAGTGACAAGGAGAGTAGGGATCTTCTCTCTCGACGGTTACCCCTCTAAGAGCTAAAGCCTTCTCCATTTCAGAGAAGGATCTTGCTGAGGCCGGTACATCCGACCTAGGGCCTCCTTTCTGAAGTGGAGAGAAGCGAGTTTATTCGGCACCCTCTTCATTTAAAAAAGAAAAGAAGCGAGAATAGGCCTAAAGGTTCCCCTGCCATTTCCACAAGGGACGAGGCCAAGATCGGCACGTACGGCCCCACATCTCCCGGTACCGGGACTGGTAACGTGCGCCGAGATCACCCAGACTGGGACATTCAACAAGAATGTGTCGGACAGTCTTGAGGACAACGCATTCTTGACAATATGGTGCAGGCGACCGTTCCATCAAACTGCGGTGCCTCCCGCGAGTGTATCTAATTCGGAGACAACAGAAAGCAACCTTAAGCCGTCGCGGCATTGTGGGGTCAGTCCATGTAATCAGTCGTGGCGCAATGGTACGTGATTTTAAGTAACCCCTCGACCGTCTCCCATCTTCTGTGCCAAGCAGCCCGGAGAGCCATCCATATTCCTGCCATGTAATCTGTGTGAGGAAGTGCGAAACGCTGGTCTGGTCACCTGAGCCTCAGCTGAATTAATTTAATCTGGAACGCAATTGAATTTAATTCATAATTCAATTAATCGGTTCATTTTGATGGTGAGTCGGAGGCACCGTAAAACAACAAAGCAAGATTAAATATGTAGATAGTAATGGCATACATGATTGCCTAAAGATTTAGTGTTCCAACCTCGTCACATTCGGTGTCCAGAATCAAACATAATTTTATCCCCATTTGCTTAATTTTGTATGTTGTACTTTTTTACTGAATAAAATAATTAGTAGATGATTATCGCCTGAAATCAACTTCCTCGGTAAATCTGAATGTATTATTTTGAAGGACAAAAACAGGGTTACTTACATTACTTTGTGTAAAGGCTTAGAGTTTGTTTTGTTTTATAATTTGCCAGTGAAGCTGCGTCTGTTATATTTCCTTTTGTGTGCTGTTTCCGGATTTACACAATGAAACATCCAACAATATTGCTTCATTATATTAAATTTCTACTTTCCTAGGTATCTCCTTTCTATCTTCTTAATATCTTGATACAAATATTCTCTTTTTTCCTTGTTTAATCTGCCTAGAATTTTTGAAAGAAGACCAATTGTGCATTCAAGAAATGAATTTTGTGATTAATTGAGCAACTCAATAGTCTGAAGAAACTTCGTATTCACACTCTTTAATGGATTCAAACTCTTGTTTTCTACTTCAGTCATCGTAAGCAAGAAGTTATGACCGCCGTCTTCTAATGTCTGAGTCTACAAAAATAGTCTTTTAATTTTGCATTTGAAACTGTACAGAACTTCTTACAGAATTACTTAAAGTATTCTCGCTTTTTCAGATGCCTTAATAAACTATTTAATAAGGCCTAGTTTTAGATCAAGAAGTGTTATAAGTACTTTCTTTAGGTCAAACAGGATGAGGACGCAAAATATTCTTATTCCCAGGTTTTAGAAAGCTTCTATGTGGCCAGTCTTTTGGACTCTTTGCTTTGATATCCCACTCATAAAGAAAACATGAAAACATAGTATATCTTTTTAGCCAACCCAAACACATGCAATCACTTTATGGTCTTCATAATTCATCCAGTTATGATTATGATATTTTATCTTTCTAGGAATAATTCCAAATTCTCATAACTTCTATTTCTTAGTCTTGGATATCCGCCTTTCTCAGAAAATAATAGTGTTTCATCCAATGATGAACTAGTCCGTGGTTGCGTTGCAGCATCTATGTAGTTGTACCTGCTGTTCCCCTTGTTGTTTCTACAGTTTGGATTAGTGGCACATTCGGTGACCAGAGTTGAGCATAATTTTTTCAAAATTTGTTAAATTTTTTACGTTGTACTTTGTTACTGAATAAAATAAAGAGTAGAGGATTATCGCCTGAAATTAATTTCTTCGGTAAATCTGAATGTATTATTTTGAAAGAGAGAAACTTAGCGGCTTTATGGCTGCAACTCGCTTAGTCATTGATTTAATAGGTTTTTACAGTACAGCTTTAAGTAGTATCAACCATGTTTGGCATATAACCTTTAAAAATTCTGAGCTCCTGTTTTTTTAAACTTTTTTTAGAGTCTATTATTTTTCACAGGTGATGTTTAGCTTCATATCGAGAGATTGACTTGGCCAAGGAAGTCGTTTGTTGCCGCTTGGGCTCTCCCATTCTTATGTCCTTTTTGCACACTCCTCAGTCTCACACTCTTTGCTATGATCATCAATGGTATCATCTGAGTGCTGCCGGAAAATGTTTTCACTACGCTCTACGTGGACGACCTCACGATCTTTTTTGCTGAAGCCCAGATGAAAACACTCTAGAGTGTCCATTCAAACAGGCATTGAACCGCATCTCTTGCTATGCTGAACCGCACAAGTTTCAATTTTTCTTGGCCAAGAACAAGGTGGTGCACTTCTGCCGCCCACCAATCATTGTCAACAATTGTAAATCATTGTCAACAATTGTAAATCATTGTCAACAAAAGTTGTGCGATACGTTTTTGAGGCGTTCTGTAAATGCCCTCTAATTAAATTTATCGTTGTGGTCTTATATGCGAATTATTGTTCGTATGATCGATGTACTAGGACGAAGACGCATCTTCTTTACAGATAAATTGGTACATAATATGGTTTTCGGTGGGGTAAACCGTCTATAAAGAGACTTGAATTTTATTCCTGTCTTCAATTGTGACTGGTACTTGTGTATCCAGCTTCTGTATGGAGCTTAAAGATATTTCGCAAAAATTTCTCTTCATAAAATTGGCATTTCTGGAATCGGAGAAATATTTTACTAATTTTATTCTCTTTTATATTCTTTTATCACGGATGCTGTTCGCATACATTTTTTAACGCGTGTGAAGTGGAGTCCTCGACAGGACACATATTTGAGAAAGGTATCTGTGAAAAGTGATTATTAAAAATATGAACTAAAAAAAATCCCGCAAAAGGTTAAAGTTGACAAAGTCATCCAAATCAAATCTTCTCAATGTTAAATAGTAAAGAAGGAGTAGCGTGTTCTAAAGCTGACTGAACAAGAAGAGGCTACGTGTTCTGAAGCTACCTGAACAAGAAAAGGTAGCGTGTTCTGAAGCTATCTGAACAAGAAGAGGTAGCATGTTCTGAGGCTCTCTGAAAAAGAAGAGGTAGCTTGCTGTGAAGCTCCCTGAACAACAAGAAGTAGCGTGTTCTGAAGCTGACTGAACAAGAAGAGGCTACGTGTTCTGAAGCTGCCTGAACAAGAAGAGATAGCGTGTTCTGAAACTATCTGAACAAGAAGAGGTGACGTGTTCTTAAGCTCTCTGAACATGAAGAGTTAGCGGGTTCTGAAGCTGTCTGAACAAGGAGAGGTAGCGTGTTCTGAAGCTGTCTGAACAAGAAGAGGTAGCGTGTTCTGAAGCTATCTGAACAAGAAGAGGTATCGTGGTTGAAGCTCCTCGAACAAGAAGAGGTAGCGCGTTCTGAGGATCTCTGAACAAGAACAGAGAGCGTGTTCTGAAGCTCCCTGAACAAGAAGAGGTAACGTGTTCTGAAGCTTTCTGAACAAGAATAGATAGCGTGTTCTTAAGCTCCGTGAACAAGAAGAGGTAGCGGGTTCTGACGCTGTCTGAACAAGAAGAGGTAGCGAGTTCTGAAGCTACCTGAACAAGAAAAGGTAGCGTATTCTGAGGCTCTCTGAACAAGAAGAGGTAGTTGCTCTAAAGCTCCCTGAACAACAAGTGTAGCGTGTTCTGAAGCTGACTGAACAAGAAAAGGCTACGTGTTCTTAAGCTGTCTGAACAAAAAGAGATAGCGTGTTCTGAAATTATCTAAACAAAAAGAGGTAACGTGTTCTTAAGCTCTCTGAACAAGAAGAGGTAGCGGGTTCTGAAGCTGTCTGAGCAAGAAGAGGTAGCGTGTTCTGAGGCTCTCTGAACAAGAAAAGGTAGCTTGCTCTGAAGCTCCCTGAACAACAAGAAGTAGCGTGTTCTGAAGCTGACTAAACAAGAAGAGGCTACGTGTTCTTAAGCTGTCTGAACAAGAAGAGATAGCGTGTTCTGAAACTATGTGAACAAAAGAGGTAACGTGTTCTTAAGCTCTCTGAACATGAAGAGGTAGCGGGTTCTGAAGCTGTCTGAACAAAAAGAGGTAGCGTGTTCTAAAGCTGTCTGAACAAGAAGAGGTAGCGTGTTCTGAAACTATCTGAACAAGAAAAGGTAGGATGTTATGAATCTATCTTAACAAGAAGAGGTAGCGTGTTCTGAAGCTACCTGAACAAGAAGAGGTAGCGTGTTCTGAAGCTACCTGAACAAGAAGAGGTAGTTTGTTCTGAATCTATCTGAACAAGAAGAGAAGCGTGTTCTCAAGCTACCTGAACAAGAAGAGGTAGCTTCTTCTGAATCTATCTGAACAAGAAGAGGAGCGTGTTCTGAAGCTATCTGAACAAGAAAAGTTAACTTGTTCTGGACCTCTCTGAACAAGATGAGGTAGCGTGTTCTAAAGATATCTGAACAAGAAGAGGTAGTGTGTTCTGAAGCTCCCTGAACATGAAGAGATATCGTGTTCTAAAGCTCCTTGTACAAGAAGAGGTAGCGCGTTCGGAGGCTCTCTGAACAAGAACTGAGAGTGTGTTCTGAAGCTCCCTGAACAACAAGAGGTAACGTGTTCTGAAGCTGTCTGATCAAGGAGAGGTAACCTGTTCTGAATCTACCTGAAGAAGAAGAGGTCGCGTGTTCTGAGGCTCTCTGAACAAGAAGAGGTAGCGAGTTCTGAGGTTCTCTGAATAAAAAGAGGTAGCTTGCTGTGAAGATCCCTGAACAATAAGAGGTAGCGTGTTCTGAAGCTATCTGACCAAACCTCGAGAGCGTGTTCTGAAGCTCCCTGAACAAGAAGAGGTTTCGTGTTCTGAAGCTATCTGAATAAGAAGAGATAGCGTGTTCTGAATCTATCTGAAGAAGAAGAGGGCACGTGTTCTGATTCTATATGAACAAGAAGATGCAGAGTCTTCTGAAGCTATCTGAATGAGAAGCGGTAGCGTGTTCTAAAGCTATTTGAACAAGAAGAGGTAGCGTGTTCTGAAGCTATCTGAACAAGAACCGAGAGCGTGTTCTGAAGCTATATGAACAAGAAGAGGTAGCGTGTTCTGAAGCTATCTGAACAAGAACCGAGAGCGTGTTCTGAAGCTATATGAACAAGAAGAGGTAGCTTGTTCTGAATCTATCTAAACAAGAAGAGGTAGCGAGTTCTGAAGCTATTTGAACAAGAAGAGGTAGAGTCTTCTGAAGCTCTCTGAACAAGAAGCGCTAGCGTGTTCTGAAGCTATCTGAACGAGAATAGGTAGCGTGTTCTGAATCTATCTGAACAAGAAAAGGGAGCATGTTCTAAATCTATCTGAAAAATAGGAGGTAGCGTGTTCTGAAGCTATCTGAACAAGAAGAGGTAGCGTGTTCGAAAGCTATCTGAACAAGGCGAGGCAGCCTGTTCTGAATCTACCTGAACAAGAAGAGGTAGCGTGTTCTGAAGCTATATGAACAAGAAGAGCTAGCGTGTTTTGAATTTATATGAACCAGAAGAGGTAGCGTGTTCTGAAGCTATCTGAACAAGAAGTGGTAGCGTGTTCTGAAGCTATCTGAACAAGAAGAGGTAGTGTGTTCTGAAGCTGTATAAACAAGAAGAGGTAGCGTGTTCTGAAGCTATTTGAACGAGAAGAGGTAGCATGTTCTGAAGCTATCTGAACAAGTTCGTAACAAAAAGGAGTAGTCTGAAATCGGTACCTAATCCCTTTGTGAGAATACAAAGTGTAATTTTTTGCCAGCTAGAGAGTTCAAGGCATGGCAGAGAAGAGTAGTTGTAGTTTTTTTGTTTCGCCAAATAGAGAATCTCCGGCAGAATGTTTGTAAGGGAAGAGCTGCACAAAGAGTGAGGAAGATAAAGAGAGTGAAATTGTGTGGAAGGTATATAGCTGCAGATCTCGTTGCAGGCATTTGGGCTGATAGGGCGTGAAACAGAGTCCAAGTACAGGCGTATTAGCCAGAAAGGGGCGCAACCGCGGTCGTTGGGGCTAGGAAGGCAAGCGACTGCGGTCGTGGTTTTGGGAAGGCACACTCGCCGTCCCCTTTGTTGGCGTACATATAGGCGTTTGGCACAAGAGAGACGACCGCAGACACCAGTAGCAAAATATGCATTTAATAATAAATGGCAAGTTTGTCTTGCAGCTCTCAAATATCTCAAGTTTATCATATGCAGCTCGTCCTTTGGAGAAATTTGGCCGCTCTCCGGGAATAGATGTTCGTCGGAGGAAGAATTGAAGTTGACGACAGGCGTTCAAGAATTCGTCATCGCGACTTAATGGTCCAAACTTTGTTGTTTTAATTTATTTTAAAAAATGTTAAAGAAGAAAATAATGTAATTTGGTGATTAAAACTGTGAGCACAAGAATTATTGATGTCTGAATGAAATTTGAAGGAATGAAACTACGGGCCTTGAGGCCAGGAGAGAAAACTACGAGCGTTGGGGCTTCGAGGGCCCACACTCCTCCAGGTGTCAACCTGGGCATGGTTGACACCCCCTTTGCGGGTGGAGTAGATAGCAAGTAATGAAGCGAGCGAGTATTAGTTGGGATAAGAGAACAGCAAATGAAGTGTTTGCAAAGAAGGTGAATGAAGATTCAGATGTGTACAAGATGTTACTTCGGGAGTTTGTGTGAAAGGAGAGAAATCAAGGGAATAATACTGTAATTTTGTCAGCAAGGATGGAAATAATTGTGAATGAACAGCAACTTAAAAGGAAATGGTGCAAGTATTCTAATAAGTTCAATAATGTTGGTATGGAAGAGGAATCAAATTGAAATATAAGTGAAATTGAAGATGAGAAACTATTAGTGAGAAATATGCCTTTTACAGTGTAAATAATCTTAAAAATGTTAAGGTGCTTGCAGTGGATGCTATAGCAGCCTAGATCCAAAAATAAATGCTGTATTTTTCCAATGGAATGGATCGAGTTGTTGCGTTTTGAAGCTGTGGAATGTGTAAGAATACCAGTGAAGTGGAAAACTCCTGTGAAAGTAAAACTGCATAAGGGGCAAAGGAAGAATATTGGAGGAAATACCAATAGGAGAATAGGTCTAATGAATGTTAAGTTCAAGGTAAAAAGAATAATCCGAATGGATATTTAAAAATAATATGCAAATGTTGGAATAAACATGCTCAGTTTTGAGTGGGCTAGGAGATGTAAGCTCAAAATTTGTATGGTTGCTTCAAAGGAGAGGTGCTATGGCATGCTATAAGAAAGCATAGGGGTGGTAAACTGGTAGATAGATAGTCTGAGGACTTATTTTGTTGTGTAGCAAGTGTTTTAGCGTAAAAGATGGACATATTTAGCAGTCTTTTATACTGGAGGAGTAGTGAAAAGGGCTGGAGAAATCACTGTTGATTTTTAATATCTTGATGAGTGAGATGTTGATAGAAAAACGAAGGTGAGTGATTGGCAGGGGTGTTTGGTTAATGAACAATTATGAGAAGTGTTTTTTTTATCTTGATGTATGATTATAACATGAACATAAAGCGAGAAATTTGTAGCCATTGATTGCAGTCTTTGACAGTATTGGATAGGTGCGAAAAAAATTCCCCAAGAAAGTGTAATGTATTGGTGTATATTTATAGGGATCTAGTGGAATTTGATATTAGATATAGCAGTATAATACTTGAACAAGTGTGATGCTTAAATATCATGAGTGCAATTTCGTTACTCATTTTCATTAGCATCGTACCTTAATTTCCGTGTTTTAGTAGCATTGGTGATTCATAGAGACAGAGCTCTGTCATGGTCAGAAGGTTCTGAGCACGAGCCCTTTGTCTCATTCTTTCCTTTCTTTACATGCCTTTGTCTCATTTCCATGCACTAATATTGGAGTCAACCTAGTGTCGTACAACTTTCTTGCACATTCCTTACTCAAATGTTCAACATTACTAAGTTCTAATCGCCCCTGAAACTTTCCAGTTAGTACATTTCTATTACTGGTCCTTATGCATAGCGCTAGTACCAATATCACTCAGAGGTGATTAAGAGCATAGTAAATGTTAAGCATTTCAGTAAAGTAAGTGCAAGAAAAATGTAGGCGATTAGGTTAATCCCAACATCGGTTTATGGAAGTGAGACGGTGGTATTTAACGAAAAGGAAATAATGAAAGTAAAGGGTCGTGCAAAGAACCTTCTGACAAAGGAAGATCCCCAACTAGAAGGGGTTGGTACAACACTGAGCACCTTCGTTATGATTGGCCAATGGGGCTAAAACACGGAAATTGCTGTACGATAATGATGGAATTAAATAACGAAAATCTGGTAATGTTGTCAAGGAAAGTGCACATATAAGGAAACAAGCCGCTGTTCTCTTCCTTAACAGGAAGAGCTTGGTTACACAGGCACCCCTGCGGGGATGTGGCCTATGGCCTTATTTTCTAATCTTAACCGCCTTTTTAATCTCCTTTATAGACTCTCTTAATCTTCATCTTCATCTTCATCTTCTTCTTCTTCTTCTTCTTCTTCTTCTTCTTCTTCTTCTTCTTCTTCTAAAATTAGTAAACAAGCGATTTAACACTAGTATAGCCCAAAACTATTTTACGTTTAAAATTACTCAAATTTGGAATAGGCTACCCACCCACGTAGTGGATAGTAGGTCGGTAAATATGTTTAAAAACCGTCTCGACGCGCACTTAAATAGTATAAATATAACGTAGTCTGAGCACAGTAAATAAAAACGTCTTTGCAAAAAAGTTTGAAGCGGAGGAACAACGAGAGTAAAAATGATGACTAAAAATGATGCCAGCGATTTCTCTTGCATGTGTAGTTTAGATATCCATTTTCTTTTCCGCCTATCCTATAAATAGTCTTACTATCCTAAAACTAGATTTTCACCACTAGCAGTCGAGGGCTGCGGAAGTTGAGAAGAAAAACTTTCTATCACCCCCCCCTAGGTTGAAGTAGGTAATATGCATGACATTGTACACATGTAGATAAGTGTGTAGAGTAGATTATATATTTAAAAAAAAAAATAATAAAAAAAAAATATAGCATGTTAGAGATACACTCGTAGATAAGTGTGTATCGTAGTTTCGGATGTAGTGTAGCGGACTAGCCTCGAGCGGACCTTAGGGTCTTTGCTGGTCCTAGATTCTGTAGTTCTGTAGTTCTGTAGTTCTTATAAAGGAATTATTAGAAATAACTTTGATAAAAAAATTAAATCTACTTAGGTTACAACCGAACTAAAAGAAAAAATCTTATTCAAACACCTTCAAAAATATAGGGTTATGGATTAAATAACCCTAATAGTCAAACGACGCAAAAACTTGTGACGCTAAGAACAGAAAGGGCGAGCAACTCATGAATTTGCTCCTTTTCTCCAAATATAGCAGATCCTTCTCTGAGAGAGTAGGATATTGGAACCCAAAGTAGCATTGGGTAACTGAACGCGTCAAAGGAACGCAACCTTCAAGGATCTATGTAAATTTGGGTCACGCGATGCCACCTCCGAAATCTGCGCGAGAGACGCCTCATAATTACATCATTTCATTAGCATACGAGTACGAGTCGCGATTATCCAACGCATCACTTTGATAATTTTTCTTGAGAAACGTATTCAATTGCGAGTAAATAATTAAATTTGGCCCAAATTCATTTTGCCAGTGCTTCTTCCACTAGCAAATGTCCTCGTCTCAGTTTTGAAGCGAGGGGAGTATTCTCTAGGTCTTCTCAAGGTATTAATTCTATACCTTAGGATTTGTCGTAGTAGAACTAATTCCTTAAATACCAAGACCACTAGTAATATCAGTACTTGAAGTGCTCGTATCATATTGCGACCAGTAATAGTAGTCCGTCTGTATGTGGGGCCCGAGGAATACATAGCCGTCTTCCTGCACTTAACGTAATAAGATTACTAACCGCAGATAGGAGACAATTTGCTTCGAAAACCACTGCTCGTATGTTTTCTTCAAGCGAACACGACAGTAGCGAGTGTGGCTGTGAGGCCCCCTCCTGCATCCAGTCATAACAGTGGTGGATTGGATGATTATTATCATTAAACAAAAGAAAGGGCAAACAACGTGGCAACTTGCTTAATGTTTGTGAAAAGAGGATCCAAAAATAATAATTTGGTCACTCGAGACCGGGAGACCCCGCAACTCACCGGACCTTGCCAATCCTTAATACCGAACGAAGATCTCCGTTGATCAAAAGTTCTTCTTTAATCGACTCGCTCCTATTTGTAACGGTCGCTTGAAAGTAATACCAATGATGATGAAGGAGATACACTCGAGCGTTTGATTTAATCTTCATTAAACTCCCTCTTACCTAGAAGGAGAAAAATAATTATCCCCACCCCCTCTCGAGAGTGACGAAAATAACTGTGTTACAAAACAGAAGCTCTGTAACTCGTCAAAGGTTTTTCAACTGATTTAGGATTATTTCGCACCGCTGAATCCGAAAATGACATCTTTTTCCTCTGATTAGGTGAGGTTTTTATACTAACTCTATTTTATTTTTATCCATCTTATAACTAAATCGATTACATTTTTGTGATATTTTGGTTGATTTTTTTTTCTTATCCGAAATAGGTTATAATATAAACACAATTATTAATTCAATGTGACAAATAATTTAGTATTGTATTAAATAGTAGACATTGATAAAGATACTCGTAAGTACATATAAATTGGATACTAGGTCATCATTGTTCACAATTCAGGGTATGGACTTCCGTTTTTTCGAACTTCTATAATGCTCAGCGGTAGGGATGGCTTACCTAAAACAACCACCTCGCCCGGGCAAGGACTCGAACTTGGAACAAAGAAGAGATGTGTTCACCTCGCAGATTCAACATATACCATCCTGCAAAAACAGTTTTATTGGACGGTGGTGTTTGGAGATGCAAAAAAGGACCTACCCCACAATGCCTCGACCGCTTCAGCTCGCCCTCTTTGGTCTTTGAATTGGTCACACTCGCGAGACGCAGCACCTTGCTACGACGACTGCGTTGTCCCCCACACCGCACCATGAGAGGTCGGTACATTCGTGTTGAATGTCCCACTGTGAGTGATTTTCGCACAAGTTACCTGAGCGGAGTCCCTACCGCTTGTCCCTTGTACTTTAGAAGATTTCTTGCAGACGGAATTGTGGACTATTTGACTTTTTGGAGGAGGTTGGTCTTTCCATTTTATTTTACTCTCATTTGTCTTTTGTTGTTGTTTTTTTCTTTTGTTTGGTTTTGCTGTGTTGTCAGTGTTTTAAAGGGTATTTGGTGTATTCAATTATTTTTATTTTAATGTAGCCTTTAATTTTATTTTTTCAACTTACGCCCCTGTAAGCAGTCGCCAGATGGGTCCTTTAAAAAATCTCAATTTTCCAGCATGAATCTCTTTTTACAAAGACTCGAGTCTAAATACCCTCGATGGTTTTAACATATCTTAATAAATACATCGTTTAAGCGACTTTCGTGGTATGATAATTGGGCAAGCGTTTTATTTCCGCCCTAACAGAGGTAACATTAAGCAGCCAGCCTATAAAAAATAAAGGACGGCGCTTGTATAATTTTAAAAGCTTTGAGCACCATCCAATTAGCCGGAAAAAGCGTCTCTATCCCGTGACTTTCATGGATATTTATTTAAATAATTTAACTTTCCTTCGCATCCAATTTGACGGGACATGAAAATTGAATCAAAAGGACTTTTGAATTTGCTTCAATTCATTATCACAAAAGAGGAGGAAGCTTTACAAGAAATTATGATATATATTAATGATAAATACTGGATTATTCTACAAATGATAAAAACAAATGCAAAAGAGGAGTAAAGAGCAAAGAGGTGCATAGAAAAATCAATGGTTTAAAAACAAAGGTGGCGGGGAAGAGAAAACATTAAAGTGAAAAAGATATTCGAAAACGGAAGGAATAAATAGGAGTAGAATCCCGTACACGAAGATAAAAATAAATAGAGGGCCAAGAAGGAGATATATAATGAAATAAAGAACGGAGATAAATGAAAGAAAAGAGAAATAATAGAAAAAAGGCATGTAAATACGATGGACGGTCAATAAGTTTTGCAATTCGGATATAAGGAAACGAGATATGAGGAAAAGTGTTTTATTATTTTTCAATATAACTACCCTCCACTTCAATGCACTTGCGCCACTTCTTCCGGAGGCTTCGAATTCCCGACAACCAGAAATCTTACGACTGCTGTTCAATACACTCCTGGACGGCGAGCTGGACATCTTCATCGTCCCCAAACCGGCGTCCACGCAGTGCAGCCTTGAGCTGGCGGAATAAAAAGTAGTCGCTAGGGGCCACATCTGGACTGTAGGGGGGATGGTTGAGCTCCTCAAATCCGCACTTGCGCAGGGCAGCTTGTGCAACTCTAGCCTTGTGGACAGGGGCATTGTCGTGGAGGAGCAGGACACCGCATGTCAACTTGCTTCGCCGCTTCTGACTGATGCACTCCTTCAACCCAGCCAGTTCCTCGGCGTAATATTGGCCTTTGATTGTCCTTTCACGAGGTGCATAGTCCATCATCAGCACTACCTCAGAATCCCAGAAGATGGTTTGCCATGATCTCCCCGGCTGAGGGTTGGGTCAGGAACTTGATGGGGGTCGGAGAGCCCCTGTGCTTCCAGGCCATTTTTTCGAGCTTGGTCTTTCGATCCAAGTGATGGACCCACGTTTCATCACCTATCACTATGCGTGATTCGAATCCCGCCGGGTCTTGAGTCTTGATTGTACAGGAGAAGCAGCTCCTCAAAACTTGGACGACGTTGAAGTCGATAATGGGGCGTGAGGTTTCGTAAGGTTTCTAGGGACCCGACGGGCAGAGACCTTGGCCATAGCCAAATTGTCGTGGATGATGTTGATAACACTTCCATGTGATATTCCAAGTTCTCGCTCGATTTCTTCGACCTTCACCCGTCGATTTTCGAGGATCATCCTCTCCACACGGGCCACATTGTTGTCGTTGCTCACGTCTGATGGGCGTCCTGGACGGGGGTCATCTTCAAGGGACTCACGACCATGGCGGAACTTCCTATTCCAGCGAGCAATGGTTGCATAGGAAGGGGCGGTGTCGGTGTAAACTGCAACCATGCGTTCATGGATCTCTTTTGCATTTTTGCCTTCCTTGGTAAAAAATTTGATCATTGCGCGGTGCTCAACTTTCTCTATTGTTGAAAAATTTGTGACTGACGATCTGCGATCAGCTACTGTTTCTTAAATAGATGAGGCAGGAGCCATCCCCCTTCCTCTGTTTTGCCCTACCGATTCGCAAAACTTATTGACCACCCCTCGTATATACAACAAATGAAGACAAACACACATTAGGCACAATAAATATACGAGGAAAAATATAGAAACCAAATAAGCTTCTAAATAACGGAATAGTTTAAAGAGGCAGGAAGAAATATTAATATGTGGAAAAGAACTATTAAAAAACATTCAAAAATATTACTCTTGCGAATGGTGAACGAATTTAGAGTAATTCCAATTAATAGGTTGCTCATTTTCAGGCAAATGTACCGCCTGCCCCTAAAAACACTTCGACTGTTCTTATATTTAAGTTGATTCAGGCGGACAGATGAGGATTTACCCGATTGGCCATAGTAACCCTTATGGCAAACAGAACATTCAACAGAAATGACTACCTACATTATAATAATAATAATAATAATATACGAACTTTTTTTAGTTTTCCCCTGGAATTTTAAGCGCAATAGCAACGAGGCCATATCACGCAGAAAGTGTGTATGTAATTGGAAATCTGTAAAGAGAGAGATGAAGGTAGAGGAAGTGAAACATGTCTAGATTACACTGTATAGCTACAGATCCTCCTGAAAGATAGGGGCCGGGAGGGTGACCTGCGGTATTGAGGTTGCGAGGGCAAACAAACCCCCATATTTAAACAGTCGAATTATTCCAATATTTCAAGAGTGATAAAATAAAATTAAAGGCGTCAGAGAAAAGGATTACGATTGAGTTCTTATATTTCAAAGAATGGAGGATGTCAGATCTGTAGACGGGTTTTTTTGTCCAATTTAGACACTGCACAAGAAAGCTGTGTGTGTGTGTCGAGGTTAAGTGAGTGGGTAATCCCAGTCCCACTTTCTAGGCATATATTATAATCCCGCACCAAGGTGAAGTGGAGGTGAAGTGTAGCCAATACACCTACCGTAGCCACTTCTGGTGAATAAGAATAACCCCGGTGGGTCCCTTTGATCAAAATTAAGATAATGATCCCCCTGAGTGTGTCCTCACTCAGTAAAAGCCAGTCATGGGTGGACCTGTGTAATATTGAGATTTAAGCCGATTGGATTGCTTATTAATTGCCACAGGATGGTCCAAAATAGTTAAACATACAAATACAAAACTAATCTTTAATATACATGAACTAGAAATATGAAACAGCGTATATAGATATAAATAGGATTAATCTTTACAATGAATAAGTAAGTCTATAGAATGTCGTGGAGATTACACTTGAATTCTACGTACCCGGATGCTTGCATCTTAATTGCACCTGGCACAATGAATTAAATAATATTATGGAATTAAGCACTGAATTAATCACTTGAAGTAATCAAGGTTATGAGCCCGGGCTGGAAATTCTATTTAACGGTAAAAATGGTGAAGTTAGGGGAGGGGGTAATTCACTGTAACGATACCTTGGAGTTCGAAAGAATTTGGAGGGTGAATGTCTTCTTCTTCCGACGATGTTCACCCTTAGCCCGGTCATCCGAGGTTACCGAATGGTGGGTAATCCTAGACCGGCGTCCTGATGTAATGATCCTAGGCCGGATCGCGAAGACGAGTCAGACTGTGACTCTAATCGAAATTCTTCTCCTCGAAGTGACTGTCCGATTATTTGGCTCCTGGAGTCGGTAGCCAAAACTGATTACCTAGCTAAGTCTAGGATAATCCACAGAGGGAGGTCCTGTGTAACCTCTGACTCTGAAGGGGGGAGGGTCTGCGAGAAGTTTGGCACCTACAAGTACCGTGACGGCAACAACCAATTCCCCGAAATTCCTTTCATGCAACGGGTGAACTGTTTCATTTATGAGACTAGCTCCACACACAACGTAGGTCCAAGATCTTCTGCTTGACTCCAGAGAGAGTTTTCCCTTTTATTTCCATCATGAACAAAAATCGAGAGAGAGCACTAGATTCTCATAAAATTATTATCGCTGCGCGAAAGACCTTTTCATTTGCTGCCAAACAGAGTAAATCCTTCACGCCTTCGAGCTATCCTTGCTCCACTTCGCGGTTTACGACGGCGTGAAAACTCGGCCCTTCGTCGGCTCGGGTATCTTTAGCGGCAGACATTTTCCTGAGCGGCCGAGCGCAAATTTGGTCGTCTCTTTGGTGCGAAAAGGGGTGGAGGGAATTCGAGGGTGAAAGGCGAATTTGGAATACGGGAGGGACGCGCAGCTTGTGTCGGGTATTTCTGCGTACACTAATTTACGTGGTATTTAGACTTCTACAGTGTGTAACAAAGGATATATATGACCAAATTCAAAGAGTTTAAAGTTTGTGTTTTCTTCTTTCGTGTAATGGATTCTGCTGAGATATTATCTGTATGCCTTGACCCTTCGACTATCTCTTACTCAGATGTGTCGATGAGCTTCGGACACTAAAATAAACGGAAAAATGACCTCACATTGGGATTTTAGTATAGGTGCTTTTTGACGTTATCCCTCCTTGTGTCGCACTATGCAGTGAAGTTGCTTCAAGTTACTTGAGTGGTTGCTTGAAATTTGCTAACTGGTTGGTTGAAGATTTAAGACAAAGTCGCTACCAAGGTTCACTTATCGATCAACGAGTTTAATTTGGAATGCAATGCATGAATGAGAAGCATTGGAAGAGACAGATTAATATTTGCCCTGAACGACAGAACGACAGTGGCAGTAATATCGCGGGGTGTCCTTGGTTATAGAAACAGACCGTGATCTATATATATATCATCATCATCATCATCCCTAACTATAATCTAAGAAGGGGATTTTTTTGAGTATTTGAATAATAATTTCATCTTAGTTTGGTTATGACTTATGTTTTTTATCAAAATTATTTCTAATAATTCTTTTATAATATCAAAGAACAAAATAGTTAAGTTCAGAAATAAATAAGTATCAAACTTTTGTGAATTTTTAAAAACCAACAGAATTACAAATGGTGATGTTTATAAAATTTATTTTTATATATCTTCTTCTATAACTCTATATTTTAGTAGCGAAGCGCAAGCTCCCCTGCGAAGCCATTGCCTGGTATACATAGTCTTTATCAAAGGTTTTGAGACTGATATATATTTTTTACATTCGTTTATATTATTTACGTGATAAGAATAATTATTCTAATATTCAAATCATTGCAAGTTTATTATAAAGTCTTCATTTCAAAAATAATCAGAAAAACTGCATCCCTTTGCTGAATCCAAAATGGCGCTCTGGTCCTGTTCCTGGAGGAGGTGAGTTTCGGTCCTCTGAGATTTGCTATTCGATCAAAAGGGTAAAATGATAACAATTAAAGGTTAAATTAATGATCTTGTGAAATTATAATCTATTTCGTAATATTTTTTGAAAAATGAATGTTTGAATCTTTTGTAGTTCTAGAAAGGGTTCTTTCTCCCAAAAGTCTACAACAATTGTTGCTCTGCACCAAACTAGCCTGAAAGACAAGGAGCTATAGAGTCTTTCAATAAGGTCGCTTGATTTGTAAATGTAAATAAAACAAGTTGTGTGTGATATTTGCACTCAATTTATTTTAAATTTGAAAGTACATTTTATGGCATTAAGTGTGGAATATGACGTCGTTCAAATGTCCGCCACGGCTTCGCTTGGTGGAACGGATTCGAGAGGCCTAATTTTCGATGACTTTGTCGCATAAATCTGGCTGAATTTGCTGAATGGTGTTCGTTATGTTGACTTTAAAGACATCAACTGCTTGCGGATTATTGGCATAGACTTGAGATTTAAGGTAGCCCCAAAGAAAGTAGTCTAATAGCGTTAAATCGCATGATCTCGGTGGTCAGTTGACGTCGCCGCCGCGCGAGATGACCCTGCCCTGAAATTGCTGGTGCAAAATGTCTATCGTGGCGTGCGCAGTGTGGCACATAGCACCGTCCTGTTGGAACCACAGGTCGTCAGTATCCATATCAGGCATATAATCCAGTTTAGGCCACAAGAAGTTGCTTATCATCGATCTGTAGGTCTCGCCGTTGACGGTTATGGCAATCCTATCTTTGTTCTCAAAAAAATACGGACCGATGATTCCGTTAGCCGAAAATCCGCACGAAACAGTGACTTTGTTGGGATGCACTTGGTGCTGGTGTATCTCATGTGGATTGTTTTCGTCTCAAATCCGACAATTTTGCTTGTTTATAAATGGATTCATTCAAAAATGGGCCTCGTCGCTGAAGGTGATTTTTTGGGGGAAATTTGGGGCATCTTCCAACTGCTCTAGAACCCAATCAGAGAACACACGGCGTTGTGTATGGTCGCTTACCTTAAGTTCCTGGGTAAGTTGGATTTTGTACGGGTGCAGACCCAAGTCCCTACGCATAATTCGCCAAACTGAAGTCGCAGAAAGGCCAAGTTCTTGCGAACGACGAGAAATTGACTGCCTCGGATTTTCCCGTACACTTTCATTTACGGCAGCAATGTTTTCAGCAGACCTTGCGTTTCGGCGACGTACGGGTGTTAGCTGATTGTTGCTCCACCCTTCTGCCTCGAATTTGGCCACCAAGCGTCGAACTGTAGACTCGGCAGGCGATTGTGGCGAGGATAGAAATCACGTAATGAGAGGAACGTTTGTCGAACGGAGCACTGATTTTGATAATAACATTTGATGATTTACACACGCTGTTCAACGCTATAAACTTTCATAGTGACTTGGAAAGTACTACTGAATAGTTTACAGTGAGGTTGCCAGATGTCGCTTTAACATCATGGCCACTATCGCCTGATAAAGCATGAGCGTCCTTGTTGAAAGACCCTTTAGTTGGTAAATGTAATGCATAAAGGAGCACCATCTTTTGGTCATTAATGACTTAAAAAACTGGTGATGCACCTGTGAAAAAGTCTTTTGGACACCAAAGCGCTTCAAAAGAACGCTTAGATAGCATCTTGTTAAGGTTCCAAGTTCAAGGATCGGGTTGCCTTCAGTGCCAAGCTTACTCACTATTGCAAAGGAGTAGGCGTGAACGCTTCAGCGTGAAAACGGAGGCGGAGACTTTTCCACAAAGGTCTCAAGTCGAGAAGGGCTGCGAAGAAGCTTCATCCCACCAAAAAGAACCTTACGGATAGACGCCACATTTGTAGTAAATATAAAGAATTACTAGTGAGGAATGGGGCAAAGTGATATTCTCTGATAAAGCTCTCTTCCGCTTGCTGGGAGCTTTTGGAAGACCTCTCGTTAGAAAGAGAAAAGGGGAGCACTTTCATGAGGCCTGTGTCGTATCCACAGTGAAACATATGCACACTGTCCATGTTTGTGGCTGCTTCATATCTAAGGGAGCTGGAGCACAAACAATTTTGCCCAAGAAGATTGCTATGAACTTAAAATGCTACCAAAACGTGCTTCATCAGCATTTTGTTCCAACAGTTCCGCACCAATTTGGCAATGATAACTGTAGTTTTTAGCACGATGGTTCACTTTCTCTCAAAGCAAAAGCAAATTTCTTGGCTGAAAATAACAACGAACATTTGGAATTTTTGACAGGAAATTCGCCAGATTTTAACTTAATAGGGAATTTGTGATTGATAAACAAACTGGCTTTTGATAAAACAGAAGCAATCCAATTGTGAGCAGTGGCGGATACTTATTGAACAAAAATGCAGCAATATTAGTTGAGATATCATCACAAATTTGCTTTCTAGTATGCCAAAATGAACTCAAGGGGTCCTTAAAAACAAAAGACATCATAAATATTAACTATATGTATTAATAAAATGGGTTTGGGCTCTTAATTTCTTTATATATCACCTTCACTTATGAAACAAACATTAAAACAAAATACTACATTTGATTATTTGTATTGATTTTTTATATGAAAAAATATAGTAGTCTCAAAAATCTTTGGCATAACTATATAACTATAACTATATATATATATATATATATATATATATATATATATATTGAGAGAGAGAGAGAGAGAAATAAAGAGAGGGGGAGAGAAAGAGACAGAGAGTGTGCGTGTGCGTGTGCGTGTGCGTGTGTTACAAAATTTTAAGGGTTTAATGTGGGGAACCAGTTGTACAGCTGCCCAATCCAAGGGGATTCTAAGTGGCAGCGGAAATAAATAGAACCAAATTAATTATAAAAGGGCAGAAGACGACCATGTGATAAAAATGATGGCTTAATAGATTCCTCGTCCAGAATGAAAGGAAGGCGGGACAGGCGAGGGATATTTAAAGGGGACTGCACACCGGACGACCGGAGAGTTGCGAAATGAGGGCATTCTCCAAGAATATAGGCGACCGATTGGTCCCCATCACAAAAAAAAGGCAGCGAGGGCTGATTCGAGCATCGGCCGAAACAAAATGATTATGGGTAAGTCTTGTTTGCCGATGCGAACGCGGAAAAGTGCTGTAGTGATCGGATCATGTAATAGGTAGGCTACTGACAAAAACCTCCACAAAATGGACGCGTGGTGGTCTTATTAAATCCCAGCATACTCCACTTATATAAAAAAAATGTCTAAAATTGGAATAAGGAATTAATAGTGTATAGATTAATTCGCATCTATGAGTTTGAATACAAAACTAAGGAATCTAATATATTTGTTAATGTATATATATATATATATATATATATATATATATATATATATATATATATATATATATATATATATATATATATATATATATATATATAGACGGCAACGTACCGCTGGAAGTGAGCGCGGGACAAACAATGTACGAACGCGCGAAAGGTCAAAATGACCTGTGTCAATAAGACAACGCGTAAACAAACATTTCGCGTCTCAGAATAATACTTCAAAAGACGGAAGTCTACGAACCACCTGAGTAAACATACCCGCTATCAAAAAGGAATTGTATCACAAATCTGTGAAAAGCGCATCCTGTTATATTGATAAAACTTAGGATATGCAAGTAATTCAACTTACACACAGCTTTCAGTAGATCCGCCTCTGGGCTGGAGAACGATGTTTTTATATATATATATATATATATATATATATATATATATATATATATATATATATATATATATATATGTAGTCGTACCACCTCAGTTAGATGATTATTGTATCGTTAAGATTAGTAGATTACATTCGTTAAGAAGATTTTCTCGTTCACGTTCCCCTTTTTAAGTTCAAGTCTTGTCGCTCCAGAATTTAATACTTCGAGTTGAATACATATAGACTGCTAGTCGCCCGCAAAGTAACTTGTGACGTGCCGCTTGCCCCGTTATAGGCTAATATTAGAATAAACTATATTTTTGCAACGTCCTTCTTTACCTCGATTACCCTGAAACCTTCGGTAAGCCCAACCAAATTATGAACAAGGTGAAGAATTTATCTTTGGATTCAGATATTTCATTCACCTGCATATAAGTTGGTTACCCTTAAATTGGTAATTCTCCTCCGGTACACCCCTATAAATCGGTGACTATCATAACTGGTAACCCCATACCTACGGCATATTTATAGAATATTATCTCCCATAAGTGGTAATCTACCTATAGGGCTACCTCTAAAGACAGTAGTTTCTGAAGTCTCGAGAGCCAAAGGCGAGCAAACTTTTTGATTTTATATAATTTAAATAATGAACCTCCATCACATTCGACCTGCCACAACTAAAAAATATATTCCCTTATAAAGGGAAAGAAATCTCGATAAGGCGATGCAGATTTATCTGGGGACACAGATAAGGCTGCATGGTACAGCTGATCAACCCTCTCGTTGCCCAGGGCCCCTACATTCCCGGGAACCCAAAGATATCGGGACGCATTCTGAACCAACCAATTGCAGATTTCTGTGACTAAGGGACGGGAAGCATTAAAAGAGTGAATTGCCTGTAAAACACTCCTAGAGGCGTAAAAAATGACAAATTCTTTAAAAGATCAAATTTTGATTAATCCAAAAGCTAAAAGAATGGCTGAAAGTTCAGTAGTGAAAATATGAGCTGCCAGCGGCAAAGACAAAGTGAAAAACTCTGATGAGTAGGTAGCTCTGGCACTCACGCCACGGTCTGATTTTGAACCATCTGTGTATATCGGACAGTGTTGTATATGTGACGTCGCATACTCTAGGAAAAGGCTCTTAAGGGAGCAAGGGTGCCTGTACTACTTGTCTAGGATCCACATGCTGGTAGACACTGTGGGAGGTGGAGCCCGTAAACTATGGGTCAGCGACGACGGAAGGGCAAGGGCCCTTAGAGCACCCAAGCTGAATAGATGATCTCCTATCTGGAGGTTTAGGGGGCAAGGTAAAGACGGCAACCTATCTAATGCCGTTGACTCAGCAGCATACATACATCTGTAAACCTCTGATGCAGGGGCTTTCTGTACACGACATATATATTGCATGCATATCTGGAGTCAATGATAACCAGGATAGCTTGGGTTTAAGAGTTACGCCCAGAAACCGAAACTCAAAGACGAACTCTATCTCTATATTTACACCTTGAAGGGAGATAGGTGGCGGAACAAGATCCCCTCAACCCGGTGGAAATACATTGCCTTAGTTTTGCTCGTGGAGAAGTGTAATCCCCTAAGTTATGCACTTTTCGAGACCACATCGATTGTCAATTGCAGCAGACGCTCTTCTGATGGAAGGGGAGGCGAGAAACAGTATAGTGCCAAGTCATCGACGAACAGGCTCCCTGATACACCATCTGGGAGAGAGGAAATGATATCATTGATCGCAATTTCAAAACATAAAACACTTATAGTGCTACCTGAAGAGCTCCCTCCCCTTGAGGTTGCAGGTCAGAGTAGGTGTTTCCAACACGCACCATAAAGGATTGAGATGCTAAGAAACTTTCAATAAAATACGGTAAAAGACCTCTCATATCCGAAATGTATAGCTGCATTAAGACGCCGTATTTCCATACTGTATCGTTAGTTTTCTCAATATCGAAAAATATGGCCCATACTCAGTGCTTTAACGAGAAAGCTTTCCGGATAGATCCCGCGAAACGTACTAAGAGGTCAAAGGTACTATATGACCCTTGCGAAAACTGCACTGAAATGGAGAGAGTAAGTGACTGGTTTCTAGGCACCAGTTCACACGGACCAACACCATCATCTCTAGCGACTTACTCAGACAGCTGGTAATAGCTATAGGACGGTAGTGATCTGCGTCTAACCTGTGCCTGCCCGGCTTGACAAAGGAAAGGACAATCTCAACGCGTCATGATGATGGGTAAAACCCCTTAAACCATATTAGGTTGTACAAGTTAAGTAAGAAAATGACAGTGTGGATGGAAGTGTTGAATCATATCAAAATTGATTCCGTCAAGGTGGGGGTGTTACGACAAGTTATGACAAGTCTGGACCTGCAGCTGCACGCTCCTGCCTCCTCTATTTAAGAAGCAGTAGCTGATCGCAGATCGTCAGTCACAATTTTTTCAACAATGGAGAAGGTTGAGCACCGCGCAGTGATCAAATTTTTGACCAAAGAAGGCAAGAATGCAAAAGAGATCCATTAACTCATGGTTGCAGTGTAAACCGACACAGCCCTTTTCTATGCAACCATTGCTTGCTGAAATAGGGAGTTTCACCATGGTTATGAGTCCCTTGAAAATGACCCCCGTCCAAGACAACCGACAGACGTGACCAACGAGGACAATGTGGCCAGTTTGGAGAAGATAATACTCGAAAATCGACGGGTAAAGGTCAAAGAAATCGAACAATAACTTGGAATATCACATAGAAGTGGTATCAACATTATCCACGACAATTTGACCATGACCAAGGTCTCTGCCCGTTGGGTCCCTAGAAACCTCACGCCCCATGATCGACTTCAACGTCGTCAAAGTACACAAGGTCAGAGTTGCACAAGCTGCTCTGCTCGAGTGCGGATTAGAGGAGATTAACCATCCCCTCTACAGTCCAGACCTGGCCCTAGCGACTACTTTTTATTCCGCCAGATCAAGGCTGCACTGCGTGGACGCCGGTTTAGGGACGATGGAAATGTCCAGCTCGCCGTCCAGGAGTGGATTGAACAGCAGTCGGGAGATTTCTGGTTGTCGGGTATTCGAAGCCTCAGGGACAAGTGGCGCAAGTGCATTGAAGTCGAGGGTAGTTATATTGAAAAATAATAAAACACTTTTCCTCATATCTCGTTTCCTTATATCCGAATTGCAAAATTTATTTACCGCCCATCGTATATATATATATATATATATATATATATATATATATATATATATATATATACGAGGTACTTTTGGGGTTTGGGGCTGAAGTTGGTTGAAGACCGTTAGTGAATGGGGAAATTTTTATGAGTCCAGTGCGGATGGTTTATTATTAACTTTACGGGGTCCTTTTTAAAACAAATATTTGAGAGTACAAGTTGACCAAAGATTAACATGTAGCTGGTACGCGTTGGGATTGCAAAAGAAAGACAATGACGATAATATTTCTTTACAAAAAAAAAGATAATACTTAAATATACACAAATATTGGGTTTAAAGGAAATTGTCGTACAGACGTAGTTAAATGTCCACACGAGATACAGGTGGGTTAGTTAGGGATTTAGGAGGTCGGATTCAGGTCGGTAATTTATAGGGGGGTTTTAAACTGGGACGCACACACAAAGAATGGATCGATTTGGTAAGCCAGATTCTAGATCAATCTGCAGGCGGCAACGGTTACAATTGCTTACGTGATCGTTGCAGAAAAGGCGCCAGTTGGGATACAATGAATGCGAAGGGGTAAGTGGGGTTACCTCTCGCTTCAGATGAGAGAACACTCGTAGATGGCCTTATGAGATGGGAATCCTCGTCAAATACTCACCGATTGACTATGACAGATTTCACTGATGTTGATTTAACCTTCGTCCTCGAATCGAAATCGCCGATGGGGGGAGACGAGAGTTCTTCAGCTCGTTCGCCGTAGTAGGTGGGAAGTCTATTAGTGTTGCTTACTGAACTGAGTCGAAGGATTATATAGATGCCTGGTGAGGTGGCTTTAGCGACCCTTTACACACACGTGCGAATTTTGGGAAAAGTCCACGCTTCCTTCGGGAAGGGGGGGGGGGATTGTGATAACGCTGGCATGGAATGTTCAACGGACTACGATCTTATGACGGAGGCAGGAAGGTTGGCTGAAAGGTGACCATGGGAGGCGATGAAATCTTTCCCTGAGCAAATATAGTTGGGCCTTGATAACGGCGTAGGGTGCACCCTCACCCTGGCTCAGCCATGCCTTCAAAGCTCCATGCGGTGATCTTAGGAACACGTAGTAACAGAAGAGCACGTGGTCGCCCTTCGACATTATTCTGCTAAAGTATTAAAGGCTAAAATAAAACTTCTCCATGGGAACCTCTTATCCCCTGCACTTTGTTTCGTCTTCATGGAACACTTCAAATTAGACCTATGACCCAATATTTCGCTAATTAAACATTAGAGTTATGTATATACCCTATTTTTACTCTCACCATGAATTTAAAATTTGAATAACTTCTTAAGCCACTTCACTAAATCCCATCTATACATTATACTTGAATATGACTAGGAATTAAACTTCACAGTCCCATTCCTTGATTTTTTCATCCACCGTGATATACATAGATTCCAACTCTCTCCAATTCCCCGCTTACAGTAAACCTACTCAATCAATTGCTTACACACATTTTTACTATGGTCATAGTGTTACACTAAAGAAACCAGTTATTTCTACCATATTTCTCAGGTAGTACAAAATATGTGATCCTAAATGTATCGATAGTGAAATTCATAATATTTAGAACATTTGGGGGAGGGCTTGTAGATCGTTCTGTGTAGAAAAGGGGGCAAAGAAAAATAGTGGAACGACTTTCGAACGCTCCTCCCTCGTCGCTGGACAGCCGTTAGCGAGAGCCTTAAACCACTCGGCCATCCTGAGTCCTAAAAAAGACTTTTTCAAGCATGCTACTCAGGCACCCTCCTAGAAGCGAAGCGAATTTTGAGGGATTGAGGAGAACGGCGTCTAGAAATGTTATTTTAGGACTAATGTTTTCCCTCCCCGGCCTCCCGGGTCTTGGGCACCATTGTAGATAGGTTTGTGTAGGAAAGGGGGCAAAGAAAAATAAAGAAAGAAAAGTAGCGAAACGAGTTGGACAGCCGTTAGCAAGAGCCTTAAGCTACTCGGCCATCCTGAGTCCCAAAAAAGACTTATTCAAGCAAAAAATTTAAGCCACTCGCTTGGACTTCTCGCACACTACAGGCTCTCATATCCTATATTTTTTTATTAAGGACTGGCATTTACAAGCCAGAAAACTTTATATCGTAACTTAAAAACTATGAATAATGAAATTAATCCCTCCCTCATATTAGGAAAGACTCTCATCTTAAGTGCAATGTTATTGCTTAAAACCCCTCCCTTAAAAGTATTGATAGTGATTTTAAAAATTTATATTCTTAAAGTAGTCTTCGGGTTCCTAAATTATTTAAAAAAAGAAACTTGCCCTGAATATCCCCTATTCTCATAAAAGAGTATGTGTGTAAAAATGTAAAAATTTCGATGAAATGTACATTAACTAAATGGAGCTAGCCTATCTCAGAAGGTTCATACACACAAATATCTTGTAGACACAAGCAAAAAATTAAAAAATTTCTTTAAACAACTGAGTTCCTTTGATCTTAGCATCAGTTGGGAGGAGGCAGAATTTATTCATACCTCGAATGACTGGCCCAAAGGTCAAGTTGAGGCGGCTTTAATGGATTTCTACAAAAATTTTAATCTCACGAAATGGATTTTCAGGTTCAATCAGGTTATAAGATCGATTATCACCTAACAGATAGGAATCACCTGACCATTTCGGGAAGCTACCTCTCTTTTAAATATTCCTTACATGTTTTGTACATGAGCGTTTCAGGTAAATCGATACAAATTCTATATGGGACAAGAAAACAAGTTGTGTATAAACAAATCAATATATTCTCATTAGAATTTACGCACAAATTGGGTGATATATATATATTTACAGAATCACTCGAAATGGCGACCATCCTTGCCTTGTGTGAGGGGGCAAAGGATTGCTGGAAAATGTAAGGCCTACCCGCGGTTACTTGGTCCATCCAAGGCTTGACTATAGTCTCCAAGACCTCAACGTGAATTGACCTTGAGGGTCTGGGAGAAAATGTGAGGAAGCATAACGTGGCCCTCGCTGCTGACGAATCTCAAAACCATTAAAGAGGCATCAAATTTGTTGTACATGAATGCTTTCATTTACATTAAACTATAAACCTCTACAGTACACTAATATTCCAACCTGCAATGGCCTTCGGAAAGGTTCATTTTTTTCATTTTTTTTCGAGATAACGTTGATCCTTACTTGTCAAGAATGACGCTACAAAAAGTTAAAATAGCTAGAATTCTAGCTTATATCCACCTTACCTTATCTCTTAGCCCCTTTTGTAGTTCAGGTTTATAAGCCTTGCGATAACGTCTTGGGGTACAGACGCTTTCGAAATGAAACCGACACGTAGAATTTATTTATCATAAGGATTACATTCTGGTACAGCGAAATAACTTCCCTGGTTACATGTTGGTGAAAATTGAAGTAAAATATGTGTGCATTAGTTAATTAATGCATCCATTACGAGTTTATTTTTATCTATCCTTCGTAATTCGAAACCAAAAAAAGGATATCTTTTTGTGCGTCCTAATGCCATTTATGCAAACTCAATTAAAACACTTCAACTTACCCGTTTAATCCCGCCCAGGGATTCCACAGCATTCGGATAATTGAAAGGAGGAAGTCCGAGATAATAATCAACTTTCTCGTGGAATTTCTCAAGTCCTACAGGAGCCGTAGGAATTACACCTGTCAACAAGAAATACTTTTATTTTGTTTTTAAATTTAGGCAAAAACAAAATATCCTAATCAAAAAACAAAATAAAATTAATAAATGAGATAAATTGAACACGTTACAATTCTCTGGAATCTTGTTGTCGGTCTGGTAAACACGATTAACTTATACTCATTGTACCGCTTTATGTTCTGTATCCATTTAGTAACTACTGTTTTCTTAAAACACAAATACACGTAACTTACGGCCGTATGCTAAAACAAATGTGAAATGCACATTTGAGCAAAAAACCTAATTTTTTTTATATATTTTACATTTTAGCCTTTTGCATATAATAAATTTATAAATAATTGTGAAGCTACACTAAATCTGATAAAAGTGCATTTCACATTTTTCTTAGCATACGGCTGAGATTCAAAAGCTTTCTACATATATTGACCAATATGACACTCGTAATTAAAAGAAGGATAATTTTCAGTACGATGCTTTCGGGGTTTTTTAACTTTTCGAGAAAGTTTTCACACTCCAGTAGTAGTGGCTTAGTGGATGCGTGGTGGGGGTGAGAGAGGTGGTGTTGTCATTTCTTACCTTCTTATTTCTTCAAAAGCTTAGTTTCAAACGCTAAAATAACAAGATCATTGAGACATCTTCTACTACTACACAGTTATGATTGACATATTGTAAGAAATATGTTCAATTAACTATCTATAAATGTTCTGATATGATGAATTAAGGTGAAATTTCAGAAGACCTACGCTGTGATCTTAGTAGTAAAAACATTACTAATGGTGTTTTGTTTTTCGGCATTGTAGTCGTCATCTATGGTTTCGGTTTGGCGCGGGAAAGTACATATTTTTACGATGCTCAAACTTGATTGGTTCAAAATGAAATTAAAATAAATCCACGTTGCCTTCTCTTGATGTGTAAAGCATTCATGATTTCAAACATTGGCAACACTGACCTCGACCCAATGCTAGGCTTTCGAATTGTTTTTGAACCACCTAGTAGTATTAGCACCTAGTAGTAATAGCAATTCGAAAGCCTAGCATTGGGTCGAAGTCAGTGTTGCCAATGTTTGAAATCATGAATGCTTTACACATCAAGAAAAGGCAACGTGGATTTATTTTAATTTCATTTTGAACCAATCAAGCTGGAGCATCGTAAAAATATGTACTTTCCCGCGCCAAACCGAAACCATAGATGACGACTACAATGCCTAAAAACACCATTAGTACGGTTTCGAATACTTAAATATATATTAAATTGTCCGAGGATTTAGAACGCCATCATTGACTAACGATTGCTAAATGGGTTTTGGTGTTAAATTCGAAATCAGCGTTATTTTAAATGCTTGCATACGTCTTACGTCTTGAAAAAGTTAGAAGTTGAAAGTATATACTCGTAGTTAGAGTAGAGTGGATAGTAGGTGCTAAGGTAAAGGGGTGAAAGGGAATGAGTATGAAATATTGTTGTTTGCTGGTGACCAGCCATCTCTTGTTCGTTCTTTTTTATCGTTTTATTTCTTTTTTTCATTTAGTTTTTGTGATAAGGCTCTCACGTCTCTATTTTTTCTTTGTTGTTTAATTTTTTTATTATTTTAATTTTTTAGTTTAGCGTGCATTTTTTTTTTGTTTTTTTGTTATTTTTTGATCCGTGATCAATATTCTACGTAAACATTGGTGCAGGATTGACTCCGACTATTGGTTTCCCGCTTTTAAATTTTCCCCTATTGTTCCTCCGATGATTAATGGAGATCTCCAATTTTCTATTTTCTTCTCCGTTTAAAAGTTCTTCTAGTTTTTCTCATATTTTCGTAGCCCTTCTGTGAAGAATTGTGTTTATTGGTTCTAAGTTAATTTCTTGGTGTAGATCTTGTTATCTACGGTGTTCTATTCGTCTCGTATTTGTAATTAATAATACACCTTTGTTTTGTACCCTTTGAAGCTTGACGGTGTTGGTCTTATGTAGTTGATTGAAAGGTATTGTTGGATACAATAATACCGATCTGCATAATGCATTATAATTTTTTTTTTTTTGTGTGTGTTCAAACTTCTGAGTTGGAACAAATTTGTGAGATTGTTAATGCTAGGTTTATCCTTTCATTGATATGTTTTTTTTTATATCTGTTAGAAGTTATTTTGAGCCCGAGAACCTTGCCCTCTTGTTTGTATCTATATCTCTTTTGTTCGATAAGTACTCGCGATGTTTTGCGTCTTCCCACTGGTACGGTTATAAACTTGTCTGGATTAGTTCTGATTTTCCATTTCTTTTTATAGTTGTTGATATTTGCGATTTCTGCTGCAGTTATTCTAGCCATCGTGGGTGGATGCCTATAAAAAATATTGGTGACTATCGAGATATCATCCGCGAATTGTATGTATATAGTACTTTCAAAAATAGGCTCTGGTAAATCCCTTGTGTATATGCTATATAGTAACAGACTAAAGTGCCCTCCTTGGGAAAGCTCCCTGATATATCTAGAATTTGGGTCTCCGGTGGTCTTCTATTTCGATATGTGCTTTGCGATCTGTTACGTAATCGCACAAACATTTGTTCTAATTCTGGGAAGTCCTAGCCTTTTAATCTTATATTTAAGTCCAATCCGCCATACCTTGTCAAATGCTTTATGTACGTCTCTTAAGACAAGGTCTGTGTATCTTCTTTCGTATTTAGCCTTTGCGATCGCTTCGACAAGTATTGCCAGTGCTGTTTCGACTCATCTTCTTTTTCTAAACCCATGTTGGTGTGAGGGGATTAAATTGATATCCTCCACACATGTTGGCTGAGTCTCTTTCCAATCATTTTCTCTAAAAGTTTAGCTATGGATTCGAGTAAAGTTAGGGGTCGGTTTCCGGGTTGATTCGGAGGTTGAAAATGTCTTTCATTTTTTCTAGAAAGATATTCGGTGCTCTTATTAAATTTTCACATAAAATCCCGGAATCATCCGGGGCTTTTTGTTTAGTAGCGATTATAGTAGCTTTAAGTTCTTCTAGGGTTATTGGTTCCACTCCTTGCTCTTCTAATATTGTAGGAGAGGCAGTGTGGTTGAGGGTTATTTTTTCCCTGTTGCTTTTAAGGCTTCCACAATAGTTTTCTCACGTTCGTGGTCGAAGTCCATATTTTCTTGAGGGGATATGTTAAAAATCTCACTCCAATGTTCTCTGAATGCCATCTCTATCTGTTGAGGTTCTTGTATATCTTCTCCGTTGTGATTAATGAACATCTTTGTTCTCTGTTTTCTATTTCCTCGTATCATGTTGATTTTTTGCCAAAACTTCGTTGGGCTTAATTCCTCGTTTATCGCCTCCACTAGCTGGTCCCATCTGGTCCCCCTCTCTGCCAAAATTGCTGCAGTTAGTTCATTTTTAATGGTAAGAAGGCGTTTCCCTATCGCCTCGAAGTGGACCAATTTGTTCTATTTTATCTCTTAAGTGTTTATAGTTGTTTTCTAGTTCTGTAATTAATGGAGTACAGGTATGGTGTGGTAACGCTATAATGTTGTTCTTGGGATATGTAATGCATCTGCTTCGATTAGTGCCTTAGAGAATAGCTTCTCTTAGATCGGGTTGTTGAAATCTTTCTAGACCTTCGGCATATCAGCGCCAGTTTTCATTTTGGTCATTTTTCCTGATAGGGCATTTCACTTGTATAGGATCGGTGGATTTTTTTACAACCACCATTTCATGGTCGCTAGTAGATGGTGGACCTCTTTCTATTAGATAGCTATTAGGGAACCTAGGGGACGCGAGTACAATGTCCGGTTTTGTTGCTCTTGTTCTTCTAATATATATATATATATATATATATATATATATATATATATATATATATATATATATATATATATATATATATATATATATATATATATATATATATATCGGAAAGCCCGGACCTATTCTTTCTATTATTCATCTTTCCATTAGTAAATCCAGATTTTTACCTGCATTATTGAAGTTACAAGTGTACCCTGAGGTTCTCGTGTGTGCATTCAGATCTCCCATGAAGAGGACTTGGTTATTTTGCTTAAATATCTACATAAAGTTATGCATGGGTAAATATCCTCTTCCTGGAGGTTGGTATCCTGCCATAATGTGTATGTTGCCTGTTTCCGTTTTGATTTTAATGGCTAAGTATGCTTCATTGAGTTCTTTTAACCTAGTAAATTCTAATCCCTTCATTACACTCATAGCTACCCCCGTCAGGGTTTACATCTTTGGTGGTTTTATATATTATTGTATAGTTGTATATTTTGATGGGGGTGGTTTCTGGATTGATATTTATTTCGTTCAATATAATAATTTCTAGGTCTATCTTCAGATACAAATTACAAAGTGAATGTCTCTTTACATACCATCCCACTGCTTATGACATATTATTTTTAGTTTTCGTTTGATTTCCATTGTTTCGTGATATTTTATTGTTCCAGTGAGTGTTTTCTCTCCGTCTTCTTAAGCTCTCTTCTTCCACAACGCTTCTTTTTGAATTCCTCCTTTTTTATATTGTAAGACATTTATTTGGTGATCTTGTTACCTACGCTTATGATGAATCTATGCATTTCGTTGTCCAAGTAAGGGCCTTCAAATACATATTTATACATTCCTTTTTCTATTTTCAGTATGATTTCTTCTGTATTTCTTATAGGGATGGGTATATCTCCTGAAGCGTAGAATCTTAAGTTCAGTTCTCGTTTGATTTCATGATTTCGGTGGTTTATATTGTATGTTTAGGACGTCAGCCGAAGGTGGGGTTCTCTGGAAACCACATCAGCTCCAGGCCATTAGTGCTTAGCATTTTGTTTAGTTCAATTGAGTATGTGCCTGGATTTGCGATATTCATTACATGTGCGTATAGAATACACGCTAGTATATTTAATGACTTTTCTTGTTTTAGCTCTATGTTGTTTTTAGCTGGTTGAAGTTGCTCAGCTGTGGCTTTGGCTACCTTTGCATATGTTGGATTCCTCCTCTCCTCCTTTGCTTTCATCTTCTCATTCCTTTTTCTTTCAATGATTTCTTTCTTTATTGAGCAAGCCATCGCCATTGCACGATGCCTCCCTCCTCAGTTTACACATTTTTTTTTCTCGGAGCTTTTGCAATCTCTTCAGGTATGTGTGTTAAGGCTGCATTCAGAGCATTTTTTTCCTCTCTTTTCCTAAATCCTTTGTTATGTGCATAGGAGAATCGTCACTCCCCCGTTTTCTCGCAGTGGAGTCACGAGGTGATCACCGCAAAGACATCCAGCCCTGGCACCGTTGGGTCAAGCGCGTAACTGCAGCGTCATTCGTCGCTATGAAAGACCAAAGGGTTGTAAATGCAAGATCTGCCCCAGGAGATTGAGATTCAATTTCACGTCAAGTAAGAAATTGGAGACGTGTTTCTCCCAAGCTCGAAGGCTAACGAGGAGCCGAGGTAAGACTTGGTGAGAAAAACTGTTTGGCATAAGAACCCTCCTGGACCCATCCTCAACCCCCCCTTCCTCTTACCACTCCGCCAGTGGGGTGACGAGGTATAAATAAGAAACATTGAGGAAAATTGGGATAGAATACGTCAGTCTCCAGGTGACGAAGTCCTCGGATTAAGACCACAGGCTACCTAGACTGGATTGGTAGAATACGTCATTCTCCAGGTAACGGAGTCCTCGGATTAAGACCCCAGGCTACCTAGACTGGATTGGTAGATTACTTGGCTCGCCAGACCAAGAAGTACTCTGCAAGAGAGGTAGGGCTACCTACCTTAAGGGGCTAAGAAGCAGCTCATCCTCGAGCTAGTCCCTGGTTATGAAACTGAACGTTAAGTTAACTTTGTTAAGTTCAACTTACTCTCGTCAGAGAGACTCCTCATATCCTGGTGCATCGTAAACACCAGGAGGAATTAAGAAAAGAAGAAGGATAAGGCTACCCTATTCAGGATGCCACCCTATTCAGAGCTATATTTGCCTGGAGTAAATAGCTTTTTAAGATTCTATTTGAGGCGAGACTTTGACGTATAGCCCAATAGTCTTTAAGAGTGTTGTTGCTCTTTCGTTGACGAGTTCATCTACGTCCTTTTCTGTTCGACAAATCGCAACGTAATTTGAGGTATGGTCAAGTAATCTAATTAGAACTATTCCCAGTTCTCCATATATTATTTTGAACACCGATGTTCTCTCTGGTTTATGCGCACCTTTTAGTGTGCACAAAGGGACCCTTTTCGTTGATTCCATTTAATTCTGCTCTCTCTTTCTTTTCTTCATTGAGAGCTCCTATGCTGAGAAAAGTGGAGAGAAGAGGACGAAAAAAGGGAGGAATAGATAGATATAAAGTGCGGCTGAGATCCAGTTATTGCTTATTCCACTGACGTGTCGGTAAATCCCTACCTCCCTGCATGTCGCCTAACCCTATCAGCGTTTGCTCCACTCAAAAGGATCCTCCGGGGCTAAGCTTCGGCCTGCGCCGAGTAAGCCACCCGGCGGTTCAGATATGGCTCCTGTCCTGTATGATTATCTATGGAGGCTCAGCTTCCCTAACCGACACGCCCTTTTAGAGGTGGATAGAGAAGCAGAGGTATTCGTCTGTAGTCAGGTCAAGGTCCAGTTAAGTCGTGTAGACTCTTTTCCCGGTTTAATGATCTTGATCTTCTTCGTGGACAATTGGTTAAGGCTTTCTGTGGTTGATCACTTTCTCTTGTCAAGTAAGTAAGAATAAATCAACTGCCATATATCTATGCTTGCAACAAGGATTGCTGATGTTTAAAATAAGGTCGAATTTAGTGGCGCCAATGTTTGAAAATCATTTAACTTCAATTTTAACCCCATCAAGGTGGAGTATCTTAAAAAATATGTACTTTCTGCGCAAAACCGAAACCATATATGATGACTAGAATGCTTTAAAACACCATTAGTAATGTTTTTACTACTAAAATCATGGCGTAGCTCTTTTGAAGTTTCACCTTAATTCATTATATCAGAACATTTATAGATAGTTAATTGAACATATTTCTTACAATATATATTGAAATGGCGTTTCGTGGTGGAAGAAGTTTAGTCAATGCAAAAAGAGAGGGAAATCAGATTGATTAAAGGAATTTTTGTGAATTTGTTTGTGATTTTTATAATTGTTGAAGCAGTGGTAGATAAAATAGAAGATAGAATAATTAATCTTATGAAGAGAGCGGGTGATTCATTGCAGAAGAATCTAGCTAATGTTGAAATGTTCAAGCTAGCTCGGAAATTACTTCAATGCGCGAACAAGCTTGATCAGTTCACTAGGAGGTTCAGTTGATTAGCGAAGAGCCTATTAAAAGTTACTCACTCCATCTTCCATCTAATTTCCTAAAATCTGATAAAGGATTATAGTGGTTTCTGAGTTTTTTTTAGGGGGAGGGGTGTTATTCAGTTTGTGATGGATTAGTAAATCATAACTTCTTTATCTTTATTATTCTTTGGTCGAATACAACTTGACTAAGTAACAAAGCGAAAAATGGAAGTTCCGAAACTATGTAAGATCGCCATTGTGAAATCGCTCATATAGTCAGTCACGCGTATCCAAAGTCAGCAGACCCTCTTATTCCGCTCTGGCGCCATTCTCTCGCTCGCCTTGTCTCGGCTGAGTTCAATCTACGAACTTATATTTTACGTACGGAGGATTGATAAAAAACAATCAAATAAATTTCTAAATAAAAAATATTATTGTCATTTTTGCAATGACATATGCTTATGGCGAGCATTTTTTTGTAATAAAAGGTAAAAAAATAATGTCTGGTTCTTTAGAAGCAAAAAAGTATTAAATGGGATCCTCAATCATTTTATTGGTTCTGTACCCACGTGCAAAGTGTTAAAGCAACTTGAAGGAAATGTGTTTTTTTTATCATTCCCGATAATTTAACTTTTACAAATTGTTTAACATAAAACTTTATTCTATTGAAACAACTAATGAAACATCCAAACACTTTTTCTATACACCTCTTCAATCCTTGATTTGGGTCTTTTAAATGAGAGCTTTAATTATGTCGGTATCAAAATTTATTTATACGGCTCAATCCTTATCAGAGAGATCAAAATCACTTCTCGTAAACTTATTAAACCTATTCTGACCTTTTCAAATATTTTCTTTATTTGCAAGTGTTACGTTGTTGTCTCTTAGAAATTCTCAAAGACTGTAAAGCTGAGTATCGCACTCTTTAAATTATATGCAATCCGTTGGGCATCTACTACAACAAAATAAAATACGACTTAAATTAACAACAGCCTCACTGATATCTGAACATACCCTTTGACCGTTAAACCTGCATACTAGTCTATAAATTGCTCTATAAAATGTGACATTGCTTCCACGCAATTCTAGTATAATAAACATTTAATTCAACTTTATCTCTCAAATTGTCCATACTCTACTCACATACTTGGAAATAGACTCGCCTAGTCGCCTCGTCCTTCCCAGTTCGTAACGTAAATATAACTAATCCTTCTCCAGCTTCTTTCTACCGAGAAGATATATTCTCTCCTAGACTCATTTCTTTCAAGTATTAACAGCTATTCTCTCCATATTCTTCTCTTTTACTTGACTGATAGTACTACCACCTGACTTTAAATACGCAGTTTTTCGCCCTAAAGATACCGATCGTAAAAAACTAAATCACCAGGCAAGCCATCGCCCAATATCTTAGCTCTCATTTTTCTCTGAATTCCTTGAAAGGCTGGTTTCAGCTAGGATTTTAGATCTTTATGCATCAAGGGTGGATTTAGGTATGGGCAGCCACCCTGGGCGGCATCTTACCAGGGACGGCATGGATTGCCGGGATGGAAAAAGCGACTACCCAGTACCGAGGGCGGCCCTACCTTTTCTATCATTGTTACTTTATTTTTGTTATTTATGGTTGTTATTTTATATAGTTTGTGTACTTATTTACTGTTTTTAAATATACATATATTTGTTGTTACACGTATAAGCAATGATAATTATGTGTTATTATTCCAAATAGATGAATAATAGAAATAAACAAAATAATACTAGCTCCCGATCTCTTTTGGGGGAGGCCCAAACAGTTCAAGAGCACAAAAGGGGTGTTTCACCCAGGGCGCCATACCTGCCATAACCTCCACTGATTTTCCTCCTACAGCGCTGATAAGATGTTTCATTCTGGTTTTGAGGTAAGACACGGCACGGAATCAACTCTCTTATTTGTACCGACCGCTTTCACACTGCGGCTAACACTGGTTGTCCTTGCATTCTTTTACTTCTGAACTCCTCTATGGCATTTGACATTATTGACTACATTGTTATTTAATAAAAACCCCTGAATTTCGGGATTTCTCGAGAACTGTATTTAACTAGTTCTGCTCGTATCTTTCATCTCTTACTCAGCCTTTTCATATTAGAAATTATATATTTCGGCGGTTGGAGATGTGCGTTGGTGTTCCCCAAGGATCGGTTCTTGTTCCGGTTATGTTTCCCATCTGTCATCTTCCCTTTGGTATTCTTATCATCCTGTTGTCTGAGACATTTATAAAACTAACCTCTGCAATATATTACCACTGAATTGCTCGGATAAACCTTTTGAAACTCATCAATAAAGAACGGGTATTATTGGTGGGAACACCAGCGGATGTAGCTCATTGCAATTTCATTGCTCTCATCTTAAAATTGGATTCTCTCATGCCCCCTTTTCAACAGGAAGATTTCATGCGATCACACTTTACACTCATCAATTCTACCTCATGCTGCTAACATCTGTAATTCCTGTTTCTGCTATCTACGTAATCTCAGCCGCATTCATTGCCACTGCTTACTATAGCTTTGAGATTGCCAACTATGGCTTCTTTAACCTCCCGCTATCATAAAGGAAGCGCCATTCTCGCTGGATCAGAGGCTTCCACACTTACTCGCTCCAATAATTTCAAAACTTTGCTCTCCGTGTCCTGCAGTGGACGTCTCTCCAATGCTATCTTCCTACTAACTAAACTGCAATGGGTTTTCATTTGATACAGGGTCACGATTAAGCTCCTGCTTACATATAACATCGTAAATGCCGCAGCTCACTAAAAAATCTATTCCTCGCTGACCCTTTCAAGCCTATGAGAACCGTACACTCTGGTTCTGTCTCTTAATGTACTGAATGTGCATCGTAGTAGTCTGTACTGCACGGTTTATTGTGTATTCTCTTTATAAACCGCCAGATTGTGGAAAGATCTTCATACTTCGATTAGCTAATCCCCTCCCTTGGAGACTTCAAGCTTACTTTCATGACCCGCTTTCTCTCTCAAGCTTTTCTTCAGTTAAGCAGGCCCTTTGTGAATGACTATGGCACCATTCTACCCAAAATATATTAGGGGCGCTAAAAAAAAACAACGATGTACCTGTACTAACGATAACTAAGTGAAATTGAACTTACAAAAAGTGCAACGATCGAATCTCTCTAGTAATTCAGATCGGTATGTGAAACTTCTTTGTTCCAACTCAACCAAAACTAAACAACTAACTCCTGTAGCAAATTTCACTTAATCGTCAAGAACAAGCATAGCAAAAATCTATAATTTAGAACCCAAACGATACCAGAGTTATATGCAGTCATATCGTTTCCTCGGACTAGTTCGATCAGCAACTCTTTGAGCTCAGGACCTTCTGATGTCAACATTGTTGCCTGGAACTGGACTAAGGGCTACATTTGTTGCACTTCAAGTGTAAATTTAATCTGAGAACATCTACTTAATGTCCCTTTTACACTGAATCCAACTTCACCACTCGTACCATTGAATCAAATAGGGACACAGTCTAAGATTAGCGCAGAACCAAGAAAGACGTATCATATTGAAATTTAGAAATGAGAGATCTGTAAAGAAAGTGGTGAGGGTAAAGAGAGCGAAAATGTGTGCAATATATATATATATATATATATATATATATATATATATATATATATATATATATATATATATATATATACCTGCAGGCCTTAAGGCGGAAGGACAAACTGCAGGGTTGGATACAAAGAGGGCACACAATCCTCCAGATGTTAGCTGCATCAATGATATTCATGCTACAAATAACACCCCCTTCTGGTCAAACCATCCCGAATCTTACTTTTGCTCTGTATAGAATCGCTCCAGGAACCTGACGTAAAGCGACTTTAGTCGCAAAGTCGACGACCTCATCGCAGCTGTCGACCTCTTGGCTCGCAAAGTCAAAGACTAGAACCTATCACTTCATAGACCTCCTAGTTCTCACTACCAATCCCGATCTTTGGCGGCCTCTATTTACCCTAGAACACCCCCATGATAACTTTTCACTCGGTCATCAGTGATGGTATCATCGTCCGTTAAAACACCAAACGAGAATTGAAGATGGGTTCCTCTCAGTATCTCTCAACCTGTGAAACACAATTGGCCCGATTCCAAATCCTCTGTGAGAGCAATGCAGTATTCAAATCCCAGCCTATTCTTTTAAGACTCAGCAACTAGACTCCATTTCAGTATCTTCGGGTCATCATTTCATAATGTATCATGTCAATTAATTCCTGTCTACTATCCGTAACTACTTTGTATCTTACTTAATCCCATCTCAACCCTCTGCTCGTTGTTTGTAATCTCAATTGTTTGTCACCTAATAAGGGGAGAAGATTTTCTGCCTTGCTTTTTGCTGATCATGATTTTGAGAACGTACTCGCAAGGACCCAGTGTTTTAAGCCATCTTAAGGGCTGCCTTGATTTCAATCACCTTGAACACGCCTTTTCATGGATTTTATTTACTTAGCGCTATAAATAATCTCTTAACTGTACACCCAACTATTTACATACACTAAGCTAAATTACTTGCCGTGTTTCCCTCACTTGATTTCCCTCAAGTGTTAGGTCATCAAATTATAGACACAAACAGTACATAAAAACAACTGATCGAAGCCTATAAGCTATAATTCGACTGCTACATTTGTCTTCTAGAAAGCTTACGGTTGCTAAATTGTATTTCTAAAAAGATAAAAAAATGGCATCATTAAACCATATTTTTGACTTGGAAGTCTCTGTTGTATTTTGTCCTTCGAAAGATGGCACTTAGAAAACGGTTTGTAAATTTTTATTCTTCAAAATAGGTCATTAAAATTCAATATTGCGCTATTTTTTCCTACTTTATCTCGCTCGGCATAATTTCTTCCCATAGTTAGATCTTGATAGATAGTTCATTAAATTTCTTCAGAAGAATCAAGTTTGCCCCTACCACTGTAACACCTCAGTTTAGAATTTTTGAATGAAGAGCATCTTTCCCATTTTAAACAGTGTTTGGGTTTTTATTTTCATTAGGGTTGAAAATGATTTAAATCAAGTCACGTGCTCTCACTTATTCGGATTTAAGACTTTACGACAATCAAAACTTTCAATAATTCCCGGACTAACTTTGGGAAGATCTTGGCAATTATACCATTTGGAAGAGAATTTAAAACAACATAGGGATTTCAAATTTAGATAGAATCAGCCGAATAGTTATGATGTTATTGACAAATAATTCTCACGCTAACCTTGGGAATACCTTAACAATTATATCATTCGAAAGAGAATATAAAACAACATGAGGGCTTCAAATTTCTTTAGAATTACCAAAACCACAAAAGCAAAACATGGACCGACGAACCGACCGACAAACCGACCATCAGACCAACCGACCCACCGATCGACATAGTAAGATATAGAGTCGCACGCGACTAAAAAATATAAATATGCGATGAAATATTTCATTATATTATACCATCAAAGCAACAAACAACAAATGCATCAAAATGGAATTAAATATACATCTAGGCAAATCTAAATATTTAACCATGATATAAATAAAAATGTTTACCAGAATTTAGGAGACGAAAAAATGGAAGTTAAAGTAAAAAATAAAAATAGAGTCAAAATAAAATCATGGCAGAGGGATTCACATGGTTGCCAAGATTTCCAAATTTGCCGAAGATACCAAGCTTGGTATGAACGTTGCAAAGGATGGAAATACTGCACCCCTGCAGGAAGATCTTGGGAAGATTGGGGAGTGGTCGGACACGTGGCAAATGCCTTTTAACGTGAAAAAATGCAAAGTGATGCATATCGGCCACAGAAACCCCCAATCTCAGTATATCCTTAAGGGCACTGCTCTTGAATCCGGTGCACTAAGAAGGACTTGGGTGTAACTATCACTAGCGAACTCAAGTTCTCGAAACAGTGCATCGAGGCAGAGAAGAAAGCCCAAAGGATGTTAGGCTACATAAAGCGCCAGTTTGGATACCGTAACAAGGAGATTGTACTTTGTCTGTACAACTTCCTTGTTCGGCTGCACCTGGAGTATGCCGTACAATTCTGGAGCCCTTCGTTTCAAAAGGACATCGCAAGGTTGGAACGCGTACAAGCTAGGTCAACCAAACTGATTCCCTCTATCCGACATAAACGTTATGAGGATAGACTAAGGGAATTAGATCTGTTCTCACTGGAAACCCGTAGACTGCGTGGTCAGCTCATCGAAGTTTTTAAAATACTTTGAAGGTTCGACAATGTTGACTACCGGGATATTTTCACACTGAGTGAGAACAGAACGCGCAATCACGGCTTCAAACTTGAACTGAAGCGTTACAACCGCAAAGTGTGTGGAAATTTTTTCTCCCACAGTATTTGCGTTAAGTGGAACGCACTTCCAGTGGAAGTTGTCAACAGTGAATCTGTTGACCAGTTCAAGTCAAGACTAGACAAAGTCTTAAAAAAGGTGCCGTTTAGCGACGCAAAATAATTGAGCAGCAATGTGCCCGCTCGATTGCTAGTCCAAAGGTACCCTCTTTGAATGGACCGTAAGGTCTCCTAGGGTACTCTCTTTCCTTGTAACTCCTTGTATATTAGATGTAGAAAATATTTTAACGAGTGGACTGTGCGTTTTGAAGAGATAGAAAATCGCAACTTGATTCTTCTTCACAACTTAAAATCTAGAGAGAAGTTGATGAGACACTTGAATTTATTCTTGAAAAGAGAATCAATTTCTAAAAAATTATCCTTTCGGTGACAATAGTAAATTAACAAATGGAAAGATCAGGAAATTAAGGTTAAGAGTAGAGAGGCTGAAATAATTGCAAATATCAAAATTCATAAAATTCCATTTGAAAACATTTCCCAAGTATTACAATCCTTTTCGAGTTTTCTAGAATCAAATGCCCCAACAAAGAGGGTATTTTCAATCATAAAAAATACTGGTCAGACGAAAAAGCAAGTTTAATATCAATACTTTAAAATCGGCACCATTAACTAGGTTCAATTATGAGATGAATTGTTTTCAAATATCTGCCTACTTAAGCTCAAACATAAACTTCCTTTAAATGATCCAATCCAAAGCCAAGTATTATTCTCGGCCAAATGAGGTAAGGGAATATTGACTTATTAATACTTAATACTCGTTTGATTCAACATTTAATTAAATTATTATTTTAGTTATAATATATATACAAGGTGTCCCAGAAAAAAGTTACCTGTACTTTGAATTAATATAACTCAAAACCTATTAGAGATTTTTGAGTCTTGCCAAACAAAACAAATTTAACAAGTATTTATCTGTCGATTCTGGAAATTTCATTAAATTTCCCTTTACGATATTGATACACTAATGGGTTTAGTGGAGGCTATCAAAATTATGTTTGCGCAAGGAAGTAAAATAATGAAACTTCTAAGTTTAAAATCAACAATTATATTTAAATCTATTTTTAACAAAAACACATCTTCATATGGGTAATAAAAATTCATTTTTTAATTTCCTAAGCACCGTTTCCTTCCAAATGTCCTCCATTTCTTTTCAAGCACAGTTGCGCCTATGATCGCATTGATTGAACAACTTTTTTGATTAACTTGTGATTTTCTTTAAGTCTATTGACTTCACGTGTGATAATATCGCTTAACTGGATGATACTTTGTGGTGGAGTAGAATACACTTTATTCTTTAGATATCCTCATAAGAAATAATCGCACAGTGTTAGGTTAGGGGATCTTGGGGGCCATTCAATTGCATCATTTAGCGCGACAATGAGTTTGTCAAACGTTTCTTTTAGTTTTGTTCTTACAGCAAGCTGTCTATGTGCTGGTGCGCCATCCTGAATCCACCAAAGTCTATTGAATTGATTGCCATAAATCTGGCGGAATTCCAGAAAGATCCTTTCGTTGATCATGCTCAGGTAAGCAGCGCCATTCAAGTTATTCTCGTAAAACAATGGGCCGACAAGATAGCCATTCCCGCATATTCCGATCCGCAGAGACACGTTCTGCTGACAAATTCGTGTGTCAAAGTTGAATGCTGGGGGAGGGGGGGGAGGGGGGGGGAGTTCAGCGCCGCATACTGCCGAATGTTATGGTTATTTACTTTTCCATTCCTGAAAAAGGCTGCCTCGTCACCAATCACAAAGTTTTCAAGAAACGAGCAGGTTTATGGATAAACCATTCGACAAATTGTCTACGACGAGGAACATCAGTTTCAAGAAGCTCGTGTCTTGCATGCATCTTATAGGGATGCCATTTTAAGTCATGTTTAATAATACGGTTAAATGATGACATTGACCATTGTAATCCATTCTTTCTGACTGATACATGTGGATTTTGAAGAAGTGCCATCTGAAAATTTTCGATATTTTCTGCTCTCCTTATGGTTGTCATACGACCAGAACGACCTTTATTTAGATTTAAGGATGTTCCTTCATGTTGGTATTTGCGAACATTTTTCCGAAGTGTGGGCTTGCTTGGTGGGTGCCGACCTAGAAAACGTTGTTCAAATGAATCTTGTACTTGTTTAATACTGCCAGTCTTAATAAAGTTTGTGACTACAAATACGCGTTGATCTTTTGTTAACTGCATGATTAAAAAGGTTTTATGGAAGTAAACTTTTACACAGAAACGCTTTGATTTGCTTAGTAAGCAATGATGACGAGACCATACCACAGCGTGGCTGAAAAACTACTATAAAATAGCCTAGGCTTTGCTTGAAGAATCGCACAGTGACTTAGGCTACCTAGGCTCCCTACGCTTCTCTTGAAAGTGCACGGTAGCCTAGCCTTCCTAGGCTTCGTTTCAGTATTTTACTTCCTATCGCAAAAATATTTTTGATAGACTTCACTAAACCCATTAGTGTATCAATATCATAAAATGGAATTTAACATCTCCAATAGTTTTTGAGTTATACTAATTCAAAGTACGGTTAACTTTTTTCTGGGACCCCCGGTATATATATATATATATATATATATATATATATATATATATATATATATATATATACAGGGTGTAAAGTTATTTGAGGACATATGCTATTTTTATTATAGCAGCATATTATTTGACTTTATACTTTTTATATTTCAGAATCATCAATGACATACCCAATGTTTACAAAAGAAATGAAGAGGCACTCAGTTATCGTAGCTATAAAAGCTGAACATAGCAATTAAGAAATAGCACGAATTTTAGAAGTCGCTAGATCGTTCGTCTACAAAGTTTGCAAGAATTTCGAGGCCAAAGATGGTTAAGCTATGGATCGACAATGTATGCAATGGAACACCTTATGTATTTCAACAAGACTCGCACCATCACACAAGACTCAAATAACGCTGGAATAAATGGCTGAAAATTTTTATGATCACATAACCCCTAACATTTGGCCTCCTAGCTCCCCAGATCTCAATCCATTGGGCTACTATGTATGTAGCGTAGTTGAGAAAGAAGCTAATGAGCACCCTCATAACACTAAAGAATCCATAAAGCCTCCATAGTCAGAATACTGTCCAAAATGAACAATAACCACTTGTTCCTACCATGTAGGCGATTCGGACATCGCATAGAAGCCGTTATCGAAACTGAAGGAGATTTTTTTTAATAAAATTACAAAATATGTTTATTCTTATCCTCACAACTTTTTCAGTAAAAAGACATTATTATCTTTTGCTAGGAATCATTTTTGTGTAAGTATAATAAATTTGTCCTCAAATACCTTACGCAACCGGAAATATTTCTTTATATATATATATATATATATATATATATATATATATATATATATATATATATATATATATATATATATATATATATATATATATATATATATATATATATATATATATATTTGGTTTGGTTTATTGGCAATAAATGCAAAAAAAAATCTCAAAAAATGAGAAAGGCGGATTCCAAGTACTTCCGAAAATTCAATTATTTTTTAGTAATAGTAGGTGGGTATGACTAATTTTTAATCGCCAATTAGGTTCCTCAGGGAAGAGCTTTGTTTTGGGTGAATGTTCAATGATGTATATTCGAGAGAGAGAGAGAGAGAGAGAGAGAGAAAGAGAGAGAGAGAGAGAGAGAGAGAGAGAGAGAGAGAGAGAGAGAGAGAGAGAGAGAGAGAGAGCGAGAGATAGCAAAAATTCTTAATAAAAGTAATTTATGTGAGTAGAGATAAATGCTGAAAAAATGTTTATGAGCTTCATGTTTAACTATTTCGCGCTAAAATAACAAGATATGAGTATCCTGTGAGCCAGACTGATAAGAAAGAAAGATGTTTGACCAAAAGGGAATATTTGAGTTTGGGAAAGGACCGTTTATGAGAGTGTGTGTTGTGTATGTTCGTGTAAATGAATTGATATATATATATATATATATATATATATATATATATATATATATATATATATATATATATATATAGTGAGACTGAGTTATATAAATCAAAATACATTTATGAGCAAATTATATACCTTTTTTCGACAAATTCTTTATTGATAAAGAACAGGGAGTTTATTATATCCCTTGCAAATTTTGTAATCAAGTATATATTGGCGAAAGCAGCAGATTTTCTATGAGAATGAAGAAACATAAATGCGATATGCGACGTGGGTATCTTTCTTCTAGTTTGTTTCTCCACATGTCAAATGAAAACCATTCAATTGACATTGAGAATACCCAAATAATTAAGAATTCTCACAATTATATACATATGCGTCTAATTGAATCGGCGACAATAAAGGAAATTCCAAACTTTAATATTTCCGATGGTCAATTAAACACTAATCCCTTGATCAGTAAGAAATTTATACTTCCTTTACTCAAAAATGCCGTTGCTTCCTCCTACCCAGCCCCCTAATCAGATTCCGACTTGTAAATTTGTGTGTCCAAAAGTTTTGCATCGCTTTTGTATTTCATTATTATTTCAGCGATTGACGATGACGGAGGTTTCCGTCGAAACCTGGTTGCGCGAATAAATTGATCTTATCAGTGTATTTTCTTTCATATATATATATATATATATATATATATATATATATATATATATATATATATATATATATATATATATATATATATATATATATATATATATATATATATATTTATATATATATATATATATATATATATATATATATATATATATATATATATATATATATATATATAAGTTCCGTAAACAAACTTAAATTTCAACTTTTTCCAGCACGTTTAATTCAGTGGATATGTAACTCAAAAGAATCGAGATCTCTGCTGTCTTTCGCGCGGACGACAATAAGTCTGACATCCCTCGGCTCAACGACAGCTGGATGATCGTCCACAGATTCGTGGGGAGACATCTTTCAGGCGGAACTCAAGTTGCTAACCGTTTGGCTGTGAGAAAGGCTTTCGAAAGTGATCCAAAGCTCAAATTACTGGGCTCGCGAAGGAGGAGAATATCTCGGTGGCCACGGTGTCCACGACCGTCAAGGAGAAGGGCAGCAAGAGCTTAAGGTGCGTGGAAAGGCCTCCGCTCACCCATCATATGCGAGAACAACGTTGGGGTCGCTGTCCAACCCTTTTATAAGATTGAAGAGTCGGGGCAATATAATTCTCATTTTTCTAATGAAAAAAGCTTTAAAGACGATCCGGTCATGAACAAGCAGAACGATCGTGTGGCATGCGTTTCGGCCAGGTCGTCTCCGATGTCCATTACGTGCGCAGGACCAAGCACCAGGCCTACCGGATGATGCTCGACGTTGTGGCTTCGAATGGCGAGAATATGACGCTGGTATGGTTTGGGGCAGGTTACAGGTTCAGCGCAGACGATTACAGGGACATGTGGGCTACGAAAGTCCTGCCTTGATTGAGAAAGATCACGATAAAAGTAGACTGTCTTTTAGTAGAAAAAAAACACGGACCACACTGCTAAGTCTGTGTACGAGCGTTTGGGGTCGAACATTAACTTCCGATTCAAAGACTTTTGGCCACCGCAGTCTCCCGCCCTCAATCCTCTCGACTGCAGTGTGTGGGCGCATTCGAGGGTAAAGCTTGCAAGGTCCGTCGCAACAAGTTCGACGAGCTGATGTCCTCTTTCAACTTCGTGTGGGCCAGCATGAGGAAGGACTTCGTCCGCAACGTGTGTGTATCCTTCAGGTCTCGCTTGGAGCGCGTGCTCGCCACTGAGGGCGGCCATATTGATTAATATTGTAATTTAAACATATTTAAATTTTAAAACAATAAAAACGTATTTTATCTTCATTATTACAAAACACATATAATTGAGTCAATATTAATTAAACAAATCCAAAATTACAATATGTTTGAGAGTTCATTTAAACTTAATAAAGATATTCAAAATTCTCTCGGCCCAAAACTTGCTTCGAAAATCGTCACAAATTTACCTGTTCCCTCCCCCTTCCATTCCATCTGATCATTCGCCCATCCCCTCCTATATATAAAGCATTTGTGTCCAGTCTTCTCCCGAAACTAGTTCTGCAATGTAATATAAAGATTCTACCAAAGTGTTTTTTATATCTTGAAATAAATTCACGCTATTGTGAAGTTCTTCTGCATATATATATATATATATATATATATATATATATATATATATATATATATCTTCATTAACTATCGAAAAAACGAGCAATCTATATATGAGAAGCCTACAGCTATTCTACTGAGAATATAGTCGTGAATGGCTTCTACTTATTTAGTATATATATACATATATATATATATATATATATATATATATATATATATATATATATATATATATATATATATATATATATGTATATATATATATATATATATATATATATATATATATATATATATATATATATATATATATATATATATATATATATATATATATATATATATACATCTGGGCAGCCGAAGCATGGATTATTATTACACAGCTTATATTTGGAGAATAGTGTGGCTTTCAAGGATCAATGGTTGCAGGAAGGTTTGTAGCTATATAATAATATCTTCGATTCACTCTCTGTCTCTATCTTATCACTTTCTGCACAGATCTCTCCTGCGAATTTTTTTAGGATATACCGTCATTGGTTTTTACTGTATTTTTTAAAATTTTAAATCCTATAGGCTTAGAGTGACGAAGGATGTAAAACAACTTATTCGTATTTGTATATTCTTTTAAATAAGACGTACATCATCATACAAAGCTATTGTTATATCAATTACCATTGTCTGACGTAGATTCTCAAAATTCGCATTAACATTTTGGGGTCTCTAACCGCAATTTCATGAGTTGATCTCTTATTTATTGTGGATAGATATACTAAATAAGTAGAAGCTATTCCCGACTGAGTTCTATTTTCAGTAGAATCTATGTAGGTTTCTCATATATAGATTGCTCGTTTTTTCGATAGCCAATGAAGATTGTCTCTGACAATAGAAACATTTTTCGCTTCTGCCTCTTCTTTACTTTTCCCGATCTTTAGCTATTCACAAATTCTACACCTCAATCTACAACTCAAAGTCAAACGGTTTTATCGATTCATTTAACTTTTTTTGAAACCAAAAACATCATAATTCAAATTTCATGAACTCGCACATCTCACCCAGCTCATCTCGCAAAATAGGGGTTACTTATCTACTTCCTGGTCGCCTATTCGGTAGGTTCTTTGACTTTTGGGGTTAATTCATAAACTAGGCTTTTTCTACGGCCTCTACCTCAACTTTTCAAATGCCCTCGGGCACATACATCGAAATATATTTGATCTTGTTACTTCCTTATTCCCATTTCATAACCTTACTTAATCTGACCCTCTTCACACCAATTTTTCAAGCCTTAATCCTAATCATATTCTGTCTCTCTTCACCTTTTACCAAACTTTTGCTTACCTCATCTTATTCCTACTCATCTTTGCTGGTTTTCCACCATCGAGCAGGAAGAAAATGGCCCTGGATCTTCTTCTCCTGCCATGATATCCATGCGTATTCTTTCCCCTTTCCTCTCGTATTGAGTGTGACCATTGGTTCTCCAACGTTATTCGAAGAGATAAGCAACAAAGTCTACTATACGAGGACCATTTTATGGCTGCTCGAGCACGTGAAACCGAGATTCGAGATGATCCGCACCTCCCTTACGTTCACGTTTATCACACCCTTCTATTCTGAAATTTACCGATGTATCCCACACACACCACATTTTATGGGATAACAAAACCAATGCACACACACTCTTTAAGGTATTTACGCCTATTTTTTTGTGACGCCCCAACCTCTTCCCAATATCAACGCTGCCAATTTATCTGTTATTCTCCGACAACGATCTCATTTTCGATCTGTATTCCTGCTGCCCCTTAACATTCTATATTGTTATTTCATCTAACCCTCCACACCAAACTCTTTTCATATCACCACCATATCTCATGAGACTTATCCCTCTCTTAATTCGTTCTTTCTAGGTATTTATAGTCAATTCCTCCCTGTCCTCCCTTCACACCTCCTTGGTATTTTTAACGCGCCATCCTCCCTCACCTGTCGTTTTTTCATCTCTTCTGCGATGAAAACACGTTGCATAACCAATGGTTGTGGTAGATGAATCTTTTATTTTTTATAAGTACATATTTCGTTTTCAAGATATCGAAAAAAAATAATAATACTTCAAAATGTTCTCTTTCGAATGCTTTTCCTTTCTTTGGTGTAGTTGTAATAATGATCGAGTAATAAGCGATTAAAAACAGGGACAATTCAAATGGTGTTTTCCGAGTGAGAAGTAATTATATTAATTTAACGCTCAGTTAATCTCCACTGAAAACAGCCAAAGTATGCGGTTCCTATAGCAACGATAAACCTCCTCGACCCTGCGCGATTGGATTCATCTATTGGATTCGGTCTTTAGGTGCAAATGAGGATCGTCTTGCATGGGTGAAACGAGGCAGTGTCACGGACGGAGGCTTAACAAAGCTCTAGATGCTGTGATATTGATGTCACCAACGAAGGCATTGACAGTCAGGGCTGAAAGCATGAGGTAATGACCTAAAGAAGGAAAAAAAGAAGATAAATAAAAAAGAGAAATTGCGATAAACAATTTGGCACAAAGAACGTGGGTAATCGGAATTACGCAATTGAACGCCTAGGCCTTGACTCGTAAAAAAAAACCCTGTTTTACACTGAATACTGTTTCCTTAGTGAACTTGTGAACACCAACGAGGGCAACTCCATCCGAATAGTTGGGGACAGAGGGTTGTGAAGGAATGAGTAAAGTAAATAATGCGAGAATGCGTAGGAGGTATTTTGTTTGCGTAGAGACGAGACTATTTAGGTACTTGGGAATGAGAGGGCACGTAATTATTCAGATGTCCTTATGGTGGCTCATCCCCACTTTAAGGGTTGAGTTCCGCACATCTCAGTGTCATTAATTTTGGCACAGGTTTCCCAAAGGCATTAAAGGCTTAACCCATCCCCATTTTTTTAATGTTCGATGGTTTGGCCTTTGAGTCCATTTCCACCCCTGATTTCCCTCTCTTGGCGTCGTGGGTCTCTACCAGCCTTTCCTTCCTTTTGCTCAGTCGTAGTGGCTTTCTTGCCTTCTTTTCCCTAACCTTACCACTAACTTTTAAGTAGATAATCAAAAAAGTAATAATATTCATAGATATTTTCGATTTTCTCGAGAGTGCGAAAGGTCAATTTGACATCCGATGTTAATATTTTTAAAATGACTTGATAAAAACAAAGATGTCCCTTCAATATATTCTAATTGTCCATATTTAATGTCTGACGTTTCTTTATTCTGCAAATAACACTTTCAAAGTAAAAATAATTTATATCTACGCGATATTAAGACTAATCCAGGATCATAGGGTTATGTTTTAATGCTATAGCCCTGTTTTTCATTTCAATGGCATTTCTAAAGGATTGTCATTAGAATATATGTAAGGTTTCACGAGATTCATCATATTTGGTGTTTAAATCTGTTTATGTTTTTTTTTAATTAGAATATCTTTTTTCTAATTTAAGGTTTGGTTCTTTAGTCAATTTATAAATAAATTTGAAGTGTTCTGATATGTTTTAAACTTTATTTTGTTTAGGTATTGCTTTTAAGTGTTCGCTAATTTTGCTTGGTTTGAAGCGGTGCTGTTGTGCTGTAGTAGTTAGTGTGTTAGTAGTGTACCCAATATATGACGAGGTACAAATATCCCCAGGAGAGTAAATGTGTACAATTAGAATATGTTGAAGGGACGTCTTTGTTTTTATCAAGAATCATTTTAAAACTATTAACATCGGATGCCAAATTGACCTTTCGCAGTATCAAGACTTAATCTAAATAATAATAATAATAGCGAAATAGTAATATTTATCTTCTTACTGACTGAAAAGAATCACCAGCGGCATCGATTAAGTTAAATAAGATGCCATATTTACTTCAGCTTAACTCAAAGAACGGAAAGAGCAGGGGTTGATGGAGGTTACGCGCGACAGAATTCGAATTAAAATTCTGAACTCTTATTTCCTTTAAAGTGCTAAATCATCAAAATGTTCACTGTCATAAACCGGGCTTTAATGTTTTCAAAATCTATTTCAATGAATGTTTCAAAAGGGTATTTTAAAAGGGGATGAATGAAATTTTTCAAGGATAATTCAATATCTTACCGAGGAAATTTTGGTATGCATTCTGCAGCGTGATGTTCGTTGCCTCGTTCAGGAAATCCTGAAGGTATTGTTCGGGTTTCAGGCGATTGTATTCCTGCAACATCACGCCAATCACGAAGTATTCTCCTGTCGAGGAAAAATTGCGCTGATACAAAAATCATTTATTGATTTAAGGATCGGATGGGACAAGGTGTAGGAGCAGAGACCGATTTGGGGACTGCAACGCCCAACTCTGAATTGTGTTTTGTGGTCGAGGGAAGCAGGGCATGTAAAATATGTGCGTTTTGTTGTCAGTCAATGTGGCTGATGAGGTGGAACCTCAGCAATTCTATCTCTCTTCCTGAGACTTATGTCAGGCCCGAAATGTACTATTGATATTTTAATATACATTCCAGTAGTTGCATTTGGAAGATATAATATTCCAAGAAAACCTTTGATACAATTGTAAATAGGGTGAAATATGGAAGTAGAATTGAGCATAAAAAATAAAATTAAGTAGTCATCTGTTGTGGTACACCACTCTATACCATACACTACTCCTATATAATGTGGGGGGTGACTTAATCACCTACTGCTATGCGAACAGTTTAAGGACTATTCGCAGGGATTAACGACCGAAGAGGAGGTCAAACTTGAGGCGTTGGGTTTCAAATCCTTAATAATCAGACAGAGTGCATAAATGGTTGGTAAGATTTATTTGAATAGACCGAGAGTATCGTTCAAGGTTAGTTAAAGATGAAACAACAAAAATATAATTTTATTTACAAGCATTAAAATAAGAATGAAAATAATGGTAAAAGGGGATTATTTAAATTGATATAGTCTCTAGATAATTATTATGAGGATGGATTCTCAAATATAATTAAATGATTAGCGTTACTAGACTCAGATCAAAAGGGGGAACTTGACAATACTAATAATGGAGGGAGTTTCAGTCTTACGAGTCGGTGACTTCGAGAAAGGTTCTTCTTGCGATGAGGTGCGTGGGGAACAATACGATGAGGCAAGTGGGGCACGGTCCGAATGAAGCAAGTGAAGGAAGATCCGAACCAACCTTCCGATGAAGATAGCCAATCTTCAAAGATGACGTTCGACGAGAAATGTGGGAATTTTCGTAATCCCACTGGAAGAGGAAACTTCTTTTCCTCAAAGGTAATCGATGGAGATTTTCTTCGGTTCGATTAAATGAAGGAGACTGTGGCGCAAATTCAAATGCTTAATGATCAGAGAATCTAAAAATTGACTGGTGTAGAATCACGACGAAGAAAGTCTGCTGTCTGATGAACGCTCGCGGGGCTTCGACGAGACGATGAGGACGGCCTTGAGGTGCGTGCTGGACTCCTCAAACTTCAGTCAAAACCGAGTATTTGTATGCGCGATTCTGAGAGAGAAGGGGAAATTTAGAGAAAGGAGTCACAAGCTCCAGACATCTTAATCTGGAGGTGGAGCCGATTCATCATTTAACAGCAAGGTGCAAGACACAGCGGTTCTTTCTCGCCTCGTCACCGCGGGGATGGGGGGAGGAGCTTGGGATGAGTTCGCAGGATTGGGGAATATTTCCCCAATGCGCTCAAAAGTCGAAAATTCACGAATGTTCCAGAAAAGGAAGTGACGTTTCCCATGGCGGGATACAATCGCACGTGGTCTCCAAATAAGGTGAAGTTGTTCTTTTACACCATCGTTTCCGAAAGGCAAAGGATTTCAAAGAGCTGATTGCACACCTAGTCTTTAAATATTCCGACTAGTCTCCTCTTCTAGTGACTCATGCTATATAGGTCCCCTATTTATTCACAGAGTCTAACATCAAAATTTTAACCGCGATCCACTTTTGAAGAGGTTTTGGGTGGATATGCTTTTGTTGATTTGGATGTTTTAACAAAAAATAACAAGAAAACGACAATATAAAGCATAGTTCTTCTACGTTAAAGCCTCGCCAGCAAATTAAACTTTATATCTGTAAGTGTTATTTGTACTGTATAGATTTATGCTCTCTGTATCATCTTGTATTTTGGTGTGTTTAATTTTGAAATATAGGACAGCACACCAAATGCAGAATGTCAGCACTCAATTTTTACTGCAAATCATGAACTTGTGCGCTATAAACTTAGAGTTACCACTAGATCTAGACAGTGTTTAGGATATACAGAGATTTCATTGAAGAAGAAAATCAACACTATAGTTTTGAGCCAAGTGATATTGTTGAGAACCATAACAGATATTTTTTTATCCTCGTCTTGTAAAATAAAGCATAGGGAGAGTGATGTGAAATCATTAAAAGGAACTAGCATTAGCATTAAAATGCGCAAGTAAGAAATTTTATAGATACGCTACTAATCGTAAATCAATCATGGAATACTGCATCACGGAATTAGAGACTTCAATAAATTGATGTCGAAATAAAATTGATCAAATTCATCTTAAAGAATTAAAAGGGGAATTAACCAAACACTTTTGTAACAATTTTAACAAATCCATTTTTGAAAGAATATTTTGAAGGGAGGGTAAACATTCAAATGTTACTCTGATTTTCAAATTATGTCTAATCACTAATTCTGGAAATATTTTAGGCTCATTTCCTAGACTTCTGATCTTGACAAACTATCAGACTATTATTAAAAATCGACCAAATCGTGGTACATTTCGAATTCCTAAAATACCTGTACCATGCATTATTTTCAGCAATATTCCTCGGCTTTAAGTCACTTGTTAGAATTATTTGACGAAATGATCTCAACTCTCCACCAGCATAAAGCGGGGAATATAATTTATCTCGGTTTCCAGAAAGCGTTTGGCGCTGTTCCGCATATGAAACTTCTAAATGGATAAAAAACTGATTGCCCGACCATCCTAAATGGGCTCAGTTCTTTGTCCAGGGATCAGTTCTTAGTCCATTTTTTTTTACTATCTTTCTCAGCAGTAATTTATTTTGCAAAATTTAAAAATTTCTGGGTACTACAAAGTTAGAAAAATGGCAAATTATTACTGTGATCCAGTAGTTTCTCACAATGACTTATAAAGAGTCGTAGAAAAGGCCGAAAAGGGGCAGATGACGTTCGATATAGATACGTGTGAGGTAATTCACTTAAAATACCCCAAACTCGTGTTCAGTTTCGAAGATTGGGGTAATTTTAAACTACACAAAATTTTCGAGCCAATGAGTTATAGCATAAAAAAATTCACAACGAATTCTTTGCCAGAGAGCGAGAAGTTTTGCATTTAAATCAAAAGATAACATTTTCCATTATATAGAGCGCTTGTTAGACCTTGCTCACTTAGAATATGCAGCGTAACTTTGGTCTCTGAGTCTACGAAAAGGCAACTTAACCTTATAAAGTATGAGCTACTATAAATGACCGACCGCTAGAAAGAGCGGTTTCAAGCATATTAACAAATGACAAAGAACACTGCGATTAAATTAATTTTATCATACAAAATTACTTTGATACGAAATAATTTACCCACCCAAGTCATTAAAAGAACTTCATTCAATAGTTTAAGAACAGGTAGCGTGTCAAAAGCAACTCCGAATCAAACGAGAGCATTGATTAACTCAGTAGCGATTAAGGGTGCAAGAAAAGAGATTGATTCTTGGTGATTTATTATTTTTAGGCAGTAAATGCTAGATTACAAGTCAGTTAATAAAATTTTAAATTTGGGGATATGTAGTTATCATTAATAACATTTGGCTACAGCAACGATTTTACAGATAATTTATATATGAATGCACTGGTACTTTCAGTAAACACCTTTAGGAAATAGAAATGATGAAGTGTTTTTTATGAAAATCTTTGGTTGAATTAGATTTAATATGAATAGAATTTATTCAATCGCGACAAACTTTATTCGATTGCACTCCCAGTCACCTTTGAGTACTGCGGTGACACGGAACATCGAAACGAGTCACCAATATTGAAGTGGCTAAAAATAGGGAGGATTAATCGTTTTCTCTGGAATGAAAATTGTCCAAAATGTACTTCTATAACAAACCTAAATGAAGTGAAGTTCGAAATTTTTTGGCGAAGGTTTCACAGTTTTCAATCTCTCTCAGCATTCTCAAACGAGCTTTGTTCTCTCCATGTTGGAAAAACTTGATGCATACCCTACTTTAGGAGATTTCTTGCTCTTGAAGTTTGGTTTGGAAAACGAAAGAGATTAGAACTACCTGAATTCTAATCTTGCTCACCTGCTAAATACGCGATTAGCGGCACCGGTGCTCATTCCAAATTTAGGCGCAAGTAAGAAAAAGGTGAACAAACGTAAAATTGCATCTTTGGCTTTCTTCGGAAAATATTCAGGAAATCAAACTGGAATTCTTCTTACCCGGTAGCTGTGTTTGTGTCTGTATGGACATAAAGGATCCATGCCCTCACAGTTCCGCCTCCACCACTAAAATTCTCGCCCAAACAAGGAATTTGGATGTGAAAGGAACTAGCTATCTTTTCGTTTGCATTGATGATTGCCCTATCCATGTGATGTGGGTTTTCCTGCCTTGCAAGCTACGTGTCCGAGGTGAGTATGCTTTAGGCTATTAATGGCCATTCTGTCTTTTATGCTAATTCTCAAAATGACTTCAAATTTACAGGTATCTATAATGATTTGGAAATGCCCGGAGTAAGGGTTTTGCACCTACTATTTAACGCCGTATACCCGAAAAATTCAGAATGAAACCTTTGGTAAGTTAACTGATCTATGCCATATGTCAGTTCGGCCTAAAATTGGTGAATAATTCAGGTGTAAGTGTGGTGCGAGGTGTTCTCGATGAACCTGCTGGGCATTCGAAGCCTAATAACATGAATTCTGTTTAAAACGCGCAACTATCTCCCCGCCATAAATTTCTAAGTCTCGGATTTATCAGGGGGAGTAATTGGACCCAGAAGTTCTGGGATGTGTCCCCCAGGAACGCCTTCAAATGACTTTTGGTAATCTCGATTATTCCATTACTCTCAAGGACCTACAAATATGCCTGGTGACACAAATACGATTAAGCTCCTTCCATTGACACGTTTGAACTACCGACGGCGATCCGCTATAATAGTTTAAGGGCCCTGAAAATTTGACACCCAAGAAATGATGAAAGACTGAGCGACGGGTCGGGCGTCGATGGTCGTCACGGTGTCTTGCATACATCCATGTAGAAAAAAGGTCCAGTAATGTCAACAACTAGGCATCACATTTCGAAGGAAGGAATTTGTTCACCGACCAAGAAAATGAAGAAATTGGGGACATGCCTTTACCGAAGAACTACAAGGAACTACGACCATACTTGGGCATATTGGGATACTACTGAAGGATGTTTCCTAATATGCCACCCAAGAACTGATGGAAGGTGGAGGGACAGGTCGGAAGTCGATGGTTGTCACGGCAACGTCTTACATCCATGAAGTAAAAGGGTCTACCAATGTCAACAACTAGGCTTTGCCTTGGTAGTAAGGAAGTTGGCCTACAACACCGAAATAGATTTTCTTGAACTTCTAGAAGTTTGGGCGCAGGTCTTTACCGAGATATCGTTGTGTTTCTGTTATTTTGAGAGTTGGCAATGTATGCATGTGCGTCACAAGCGACAATCATATTTATCACCGTCCACATGAAACAGGATACATGTGCCCATTGGAAAGTTTTATTGCGTTCATGAGAAAGGCGATGCAGGGTAGCAATAATACACTCCTTAAAGATTACAAAGATATACAACCTGGGCTTTCCAGATGAGAAATGATGATGAATTTCAATATTATCTTAGATAAATGTGACCTTATCAAATTTGAGTGACGCTGGTTTAAGGTTATGAGTCTGCGCTTCGTATATTGAATTATAATAGCCCTCTCTGGAAATTTATTGGATTTCGGCGATGACAAGGTGCGAAATTGCATCGGCGAGAACCTTGAACTTCCATTAATGTGCCGAACATCAGTAGTGAATGGGTAGGTGTAAGTCATATGTAAAAATAGTGAAAATCTGCCCTAGCAACTAATGAGGGAAATGATTTATCGTGAGGAATACAACCAGCAGTTCTCACGAAAAAGTAGAGCAACGCTTCTCAGTTGATTTTTAAATGATTGAGAATGCGATGCGTACGTTATGAGAGAAGAGAGAAAGTTCACCCGAAGAATCATTATAGGCTAACGTCAGGTGTAGACCTAAATCGTTTTCAATATAGGTGAAAGACTTAGCTGCATCATTCATCAACGGAAGTGCATAGTTGTTCTTACAGGTGCCCTCTCTGAGTAACATATTTAAAGAATCTCCAATATATACACAGCGAGGTATAAAACGGCGGTAAATGTTTATAATTACAAATAATTTGCATAGTTGCGTGTAGTTACGCGGCTGACATAATTTTGTAACCGCTTTATTAATCCTGTAGTTGAGATAAATATCAACTTCATTAACATGTTATGCCAGAAAGATTATCTACTAGATCGCAATCGTGCATGCATCCCGGTGAATCCTTAATCCGTTCTCTTATAAGCGCTTCGAAAAGTGTGTGTAAGTGAGTTAATTGATCCTTGGGATGCCTCATCATGACATCTGAAAATACGAACGAAAAAGACAGACGTCGTAGTATTGAATAGATGAAACGTTGCAAGGTGTTTTCTGTCTAAAATTTCCAAACAATCCATGACATTCCACACGGGTACCAATAGATTAGACTTTCGGCATTCAGGCTTCTAAAGTCACATTAAGGCATCCATTCCTAAAAAAATATAAGATCCATTAACGGAAGATTGCCCGATTGTGCTCGGACGGTCGAATGATGCCGATGCGTATCAACTTCATAAACTCGTTCCGCGACGCGGTGACAAAAGAAAAGGGCAGCAACGCCACGGATGACAATGAGGTGACTAATTCCATGATTAATATGTTCATGTCCTTAAAATGGATGAGTTTGGTCGAGAAAATCGACAAAAAGCTGTGTACTGGAATTCAATTTTTTTTCTTGTAGCGCCCATAGATGCCAATAGTTTGTAGCATAGCAAATCAATTAAAGCTATACAAAAAAAAATGAAAAAAACAAAAGCAATAAGAAGGAAGCACGCTCCAGCGCCATGGGGAAGAATACAACATCAAGGAAAGAAAAAAAATGGAGGAAGCCAGCCTCCTTAAAGAAATCAGATAGTCTAAAATTCTTAATGCACGAATCCATTCCAAGTACAAGGGACAAGTGGTAGAGATTCTGCTCGTCCCAGTACCAGGACGAGTAACGTGCGCTAAAATCCTCCAGAATGGGACATTCAATGATAATCTGATGATCAGTCTGGGCTACAACGCATTCGTTAAAGTATGGTGCAGAAAAGAGCTGAAACAAATGGCCGGACATCTGCGAGTGTGCCAAATTCGAAGACGAACCACTCTCAATGCCGAGGCGGCATTCGAGGTGGGTCCACGAAAACAGTCGCCGGGTGATGGGACGCAAGGTAAATTTTCTCCCCTCCGTCTCGCATTTTCTTTAACAGACAGCCCGGAGTGTTGACGTGATTCCTGCCGAGTATTCAGGTGAAGGAGGAAGAGCAAAACTCTGGTCTGGTCGCCGACTACTTGCGGACTCTTTAGCGCCCTCATCGGCGTGCTCACTCCCCGAAATTCTCATCTGTCCAGAAACCCAGCAGAAGATAATCTCAACATCTGCCCAGCTCTCAGAAACTGTGGCGTCACGGATACCACAAGCCTCCGAAGCACTTGGGCCGCTCTGTGACTCTCTAAATGTCACAAACTGGTCTCTGACGCGAGCACGATGCGTTATTTCTCTTACCGAGCGGTGGATTGTAACCAGTTAGGCTATAAAGATATAAGTCATACTCAGCACCTATTATAGACCGCTGACTTCAAACAGATGGATATGGCATGGGAGCCGAATCACTGCTGGTACTTAAAGCCATCCGTGTACACTGGGTCCTATCCAACGTCAAACTAGGTATGATCCAAATACATCGAGCGTAGTAGTACGGGCGCTGTGGATGCCTTGGGAGCAGAGGCATTGCAAGAAATAGTCAAAGAATGTACTCTACATGGTGTCCTTCATAGAACCAGATGCTTCACCGGCTCGAAAGCTAAACCGAGCTTTTAACTGAGTTTCTTAGCACTAAATCCAAAGAGCTTCGGGTATGACTTGCGTCTTTCGGCACCATAGACACCGTCGATATCGGCCGTGGATGCATGTGAGAGACGTTGGCGACCTAGGGAGATGCCGGACCCTCGCATACAAGCGCATAATGCACTGTATACGGAGCAAGGTAAATAGCATCTTCCCGACATCGTCAAGTAGGCTCTCAATAAGGGACGCGAGGAAAGCACCGGTGGCCAGACGGAACCAGTCAAGCCCCGTTTAGGAACAACTCTAGTTTGGGGGGCAGTTTTGAATGATGGCAAAATTGCATTACCTTAATTTTGGCCGAGGAAAAACGAAACCTGTCTTCTTCAAAATAGCAAGAGATTAGAGTCAATGCCTTTTAGAGTCGACGCTCCAGAGTTTGCATCTGGCCGCGCCTAAAGAGATCGGAAGGTTGTATGCATATAGTGTAGTAAGAACATCTCCTGACAGCACCAAAGTGAAACCTTAGATGATAAAGACAATTAATGTGACACTGAAGCCATTACCTAGTGGGACGTTTCCTTCCTGTCTCAGTGAGCCGGAAAAAACTCTCTCACTTCCCTATTCGTATACTGAATAGACGTCCTAGGAGAAATGGAAATTAAAGGGCGTTCCCTGGCTTCCATCATGTGGAAAGTCTCAATGATATTGTATATCTATGTGGCATTATAGGCTTTATTCAGAACGAAAATACCCATGTCTAAGTGCTTTCTATAGAGAAAGACCTCTCAGATAGGGTTTGGCAGTCGGAAGATAACATCCGACTTAGGATGCAATTTAACGGAATCACCCCCCCCTGTGTGGAAGACACGTAGCGTCCAATCTCAGGGAAGAAGCTTTAGGAATCACCAATGGTTGCTTAATGACCACCTTTGGGGGGGAGGGGGCTGCCTCTTGTGAATATAACGACCTGGTGGAGGCGTCCGGTCGTTTCGCTTTAATGGAAACATTCACGCAGGTGGAGGGGCAGCCATGTTTTTAGCCTAACCTGAGTGTGAACAAATTATGTAGCCAGCTTTACCAGAGGAGCACATGGAGAGGGGGTAAAACCAGCAGAAAAGTTACAAATGGGCGCGGAAGCGACCGTGCTCGAGAGCGTAGGGGGAATGAGCAGTTGTTGCCTTTTTTAAAATTTGAGGCATAATTCGTCTCAAATAGGACTGTGTGTTCCACGACCAAGTGCTTAGCCTCACAAGAACACAGACGATCCGCAACCTGAACGACTAAGATTTTCCCCTCCAAGAGATACGCGCCACATTGCTAGGAATAAGCGTGGCACGGTTGTCCGCAATTGATACATTTGGAGCAACTTAAATAGGCTTCGAGTAAACCCGACTTTGCACGTCTCCATGAGCTAAGCGTATAGTCGAAACGGTGTCAGTAGTAGTCACTCCGCGTGAGTTGCACAAGTGCTTTCACACGGTAGTGATACCAGCCAGCATACACCGACTCAGGGAGCTTGTTACGAATGAATATTAAGGATAGTGTACGTTTTTGTCCAGAGGCCCCACCTCCCATGTTTTCGTCTCACACCTTAGACTTTGACCGCTCATTGGTCAGCGAGGTCTTCGTAGATGTCTTCTTAAGTGTATTTCATGAATTTGATCGCATAAATCACCAATTTTCACGAAATTCATGGAAAATTGTGGTGATGCACACATCGGTAAGCTAGTGAGTGTCCGAAAAGTAATAATCATAGCCACATCGAATGGGTCCTCTGCCTTTTCCAGAACGCTTCCGTCCGTGAGACGGGCCATTTTTGGCACTCCAACAGTCACTCCAGCTAATAAATATACTCTTCTGATAAAACATTTGGCCTTTGGCCAACTTGTTTCCATCATTAGAGAGAATAACTGAAAGTTTTCGAAGCCAAAGGGTTAAAAAATGTGAGGTGATCATTGAATGAGTGGCCTCGACTTAATCCAGGGTCTTTTCAATGCGCTTGTGACTTTGGTCTTTGTCTGGGCCTCCCCATCTAGGGGCCGGACGTGCCGATCTTGGCTTGGTAGCTTTCAGAAAGAGTAGCGGTCAAGTCCATCCCCAGAGCTCCCACTGAGGGAGAAGAAACACTAGTCTTGATTGCTTCTCTCTTTTTTAGAGAGAGAAGCAATCAAGACTTAGGCTGTCATGGGGGCACCATTCGGGAATGAGATCCATCTTCTTTTGACTAATCAGGGCATATGCTTGCACAAGGGTAGACTAACTGAGTCTAGTTTCGCCCCTATGAAAGACTCTGCCATCTGGGGCACTTCCAGGATCATATCCACCTCAGGAGGAGCAAACAATGAGCCATTCCTCAAATGTGTCTGATATTCCGCCTGGGGAATCATAGGGCTTATAGCCCATCACGAAAGTAAAGGGAGGTAGCATGTCACCATACATTGGGAAGAAAGGGAAAGCGGGCATGCCAGTTCCCATTAATGTTACAAACCTCGGATCGATGAGGTGTCTTGGTAACGCCCAGGGGACGACGCTACCAATCACCCCTCTATTGGAGTTGAAGTTGTACACCATCTCCCATCGGGGGAAGCAAGAAACGACGTGTCGCGTCCTCTTCCACCTCGGTGTTCTTGGTGGTCCCCTGAGAAAGTAAAGGGAAGCCTAGAGCGAGTGGAAAGTTACTAGGAGGCAACTCTCCGAAAGGAAGTAATGGGAAGACCACAAACACGTGACAATTGGAGAATGAAAAGCACCCTCCCAGCTTTGACAACTTAGGTAGAGGGGCTGTTAAAGTATAGACGTCCCTCAACAAGAAAAGAGTCACCCGAAGGCAACTCTGCTCAAAGAGTTAAGTGGGAATTCCCGAATCGCATTTATTGGAGAGGGAAAACTCCCTCTCCTCTAGGAGAATCTTGTAGGGGCCCATGAGCCATCACCGAAGGGCACTTCCTTACGATAGGTGAAGCTAGTAGACGGCTACTCAAAATGGGACAAAGGAAAAACTCCTTTATCGGTCGAAGTTGGTGAGAAGGAAGCCTCTCCTTCGAAAATTAGTGTGGAATTAAAAGGGACGTAATTGCTCACATTAGTTGTTGTTTTTTTAACTTTACTACCTATCCACGTGATGGCCCTACTTTAATCCCAACAAGGGACTCGCCGTGTGGGGCCCTCCTGCCTGCCCCAGCCGATGCCGCTGACTCAGACAGTATACACCATCATAACTACTTCTTGGGAATCCAAGAACAAAAATTACCAATGGCTTGGGAGGCAAGCCAAAGGGTTGAATCAGGCTTAATGATAGGCTTCGGAGAGGTCGGAGTCCCCACACCCAACATCGGCGAGTACAAATCTTTTTTATTGTCCAAAGAAAGAACAATCGTCACCGAATGGATCTATATGCAGTATAACAGTGGGCTAAGGAAGGGTAGAGAAAGGGAGAGTCATAGGGGATAGGGCGCATAAAGTGACCAGGGAAACACACAACTTTCTACAGGCCTGGACCAAGTACAGAAATACACCCAGTACCCCAGACATTCATTGCGGACACTCGGCCAAACATAGGAGATATAGAACAAGTCGAAATGTAATCTGTTTTTCAATTAATGAATGTACGTTTTTGGGCGGACGCTGCTTATTTCTGATACATTTCGCCACAGGATGGATCCATAAAAGTGAACCCGTTTTGTCTCTTTTGGCTTTTTTTGATTGCATAATTCATAAGCCAGAGTGACCAATACATTAACTGTACAACGGGTAAGGATTTATAAGTTAGAATTATATCCCTTCAGCACAAAATGCAGGTCATTTGATTTGACTTGAAATCCATGAGAGAAGACAGTGGAGCATCTTGGTAGCTGAGTGCTATCCAGGAGATAACTAACGACCTTCGACCGAGGCTGATCCAGCAACTCGAGAGAAATTGCCTGGCTGGCAGTCTGCAACCGATGGTGAATATTCAAGTCGAAGTTCGACTTGCAGGCGATTAAATTATTATGAGCCAACGGTCGGATTTCTTCGGCAGGAAACCAAAGTAAGGTTGAGGATTTTGTTGATTTCGTGGACGACTTCACACGTGAAGCGACACAGGACAGTATATATTATGCATATATGTAGGTACTACTAATGTTTTATCTGTAAGGTCCGAAAGACTCCTAGCAATGTACCGTCACCCGAGGAGGAAGCTGAAAGAAATGAGTGGAAAGGTAGCATTTACAAGCATCCTTCAGAGACTAATTACCGCCAATTATTCTACGGAAGAACATCGTATATTAAAAACTTTCTTAAACTACTTTGCAAAGATGATGGAGTGCACTACATCAATTTATGCAATGAGTTATACGATCATAGCAAGCTATTCTGGCGAGACCGGCTTCACTTGAGCGGCGTAAGAGCACAAGACAAGGAAGACTACTTTATAATTCTCGTATGGATTTTCCGACAGGAATGCGTCAGAAAATGGAGAGCACGTAGGTTAAAGTGGTTTACACCGACGTAATAATAATGTATCCATCCAAAATTCTAGAAATATGTACAATGCAAAATTGTTCATGTTTCTACGCATAGGCGCATATTTAGAGAAACAGGATTGATCAATTAGTCTTAGTAGCGTCGAAATATATATATTGTCTCAGTCACGGAGATATGGAGAGAAAGTTGTAACTGGGACCACAGCAAACGGAAGAGTACAATATTATTATTTTAAAGCACTGTCGAATTTAATTAGGCAAATAGTATCGGTATAGTCGGTGCTTTAACTTTACAAACGTTGGGCAACGCAGGAAATCGACTTATATAATTTATAACAACTTCCAACATCAAAAGGTAAGTAACCCAATTGAAGAACATAATATTCTAGAGTTAAAATTGACAAAAGAAGAGATTTTCTTGAAAATATAAAATTTGTCGAAAAACTGTAATAGTGAACACAACATAATTTGATTTGAAATAAATATTCCTAAATGTTTTCACAGGAAGCTCTCAAATCATTTCCGATTTCAGATCTTTTAATTTTTATCTTTTTCATACGTACTTAGAAGTTTTAACATGAAATTAAATTTTAAACTTTTAAAATACCCACGAAATGTATAAATGAATTTCAGTCTTCCTTCCTTACTATAAATAACAAGATAGTACGCAAGTACTCAAGGGTTGAATTAGTGAGATCACGAGATCAAGTGCAGTGCTGTGTACTGTGTGGAAAATACCACCATTCTCAGGAGAAACTTTTCATTTCACTTCAAGATTCTTGGAGCTCTTCTCATTAATGAAATGAAACTAAGTTCAGAGCACGAGCTCAGCAGATCGAATCCTTATCCTTCTCCGTTAAAAAAAATCAAACGTAACTCTCACTGTAGATAAAATGTTCACCAATCGACACCATCCGTCTCAGTTTTCGAATGCCAAGTACGCATACACCAATTAAAGGCGGCAAAGCAAATGAAATCCCAACCAGAAATCTTGAACAATTCTCAAGACTCCCTTCTGAACATGAGTTATGATAGGCGGAACCACTCGGACACATTTAATAATATTATACACATATAGTCATTAAATCAAAATAGATTCAGGTCAACTAATTTCGCGTCAACCACCGCCAAATAAGAATTGCATTCGTAAAACGAAAGGAATAAAGTCATGCAAGTTGAGACAAAATTCAACCTGGTCTTTAACCAAAAGTGTATTCAAGAATAGATGCTTTCTTCTTACAGTAATATCCTGCTTGATGCAGGAAAATGGAACCCATTAGGAAAAGACATATGTATATTCCTTATATTTTAGCATTCATAAAGAGTAGAATTACAAGTTTACTATCAAATATTTATTTTAAAAAAAATTACTTACATTTTTATAATATTGCATAATCAAGACTAGTATATAAAGTTAATTTAGCCTTTTATTTTGATTTTAAGTACTTTGAAAACCTATCATATACTAGTCATAAACGAAACGATTTTCTTTAAAATTATAAGGAAGATTTTATAAAAGAACATACTTTAAGACCTGCAGCCTTTTCTTTTGGCTATCATTTTACTACCTTACCATATTATATATATATATATATATATATATATATATATATATATATATATATATATATATATATATATATATATATATATGTGTGTGTGTGTGTGTGTAAACATCTTGTCACTGAGACTTTTTCTCCTTCACTTTTGCAACCAACTGTTTAGACATAATTAATCATTTCATTCTGATCAATAATCTCCGTCGTTGGAGTCTCTCAACACATGAGTATGACTGTGGGGCTCCAGCTCCATGGGTTTATTAGTTTCGGTGTGTCATCGAGTGTCTAATTAGTTCGATTCTCGAGGGGAATATTTTGGGATAATTTAGATAAGGGAAAGCGCCTGGCTGAGGTTTTTGCTGACGGGATTTTCTCCTCTCCCTCTTTTCTGCCAGACGGCGATGGCGATTTCATTCAAAGGTTTGCACTCCTCTGCTGATTGCTGCTCTTCACTGATTGTGATGCGGTGATGAAGCTGTATGGCTCCTGCACGTGAAGTTGTTTAAAGTGGGAAAGCAGGTGCGCAATCTTCAACCCCACATACTTGACGCCAGTAGTCCGAGTCTGGCGGCACGGAAGGCTGAGACGGCTGAGGATGTTCTATCGCTGTAGTGAGATGCCGGAAGCCCAGGTACTTGGGTCCACCTTTTATAGCTAGGCCACCTGGCTATGCCTTCATCTGCCTTCCCGAGAAAGTCATTCCGACGTTGAAATCTTATAAATTTACCCATTTGCTGGGGCAGAGATTGGCGATGCGCCAGGTCAAATCCACAGGTTGGTGGGCTTTTGCACACCTGTTCTGGGGCTCCCTGCTGCTTCACGATCAACTGACTCACCAACAAAGTTTACATGGTTACTTAAAATTCACTCCATATTCAGTTACTTCCGATGAATTCCAGAAAACGGTCCTAGTTTGCCCTAGTTTACATTAAAATTAATCCTATCCTTTTTAAAGTACCTTTTATTAATTGATTTTTAATTGCTTATTTCGTACTCATTAATTGATAGTTTTAGAGCAATAGTTTAATTACTAATGATAGTCAGTGTTTGAGGACCGAAAAAGTTTAGGCCTTGTAAATGTTCAAAATTTTCACTTGAATCTTGATATTTCTCTTTTATCTAATAACATTTTGGAATGTCATGGTTGTCAGGACATCTTGCCCTTTGGATCTTGATCAGTGGCGGATCCAGGATAAAATTATTTTAGGGGGCTAACCTGAATTTCTCCCTCTGAGGAGTCTGGGAAAAGGGCATTGAACATTAACAAGGGTTACCTTTCACAGCATTGATAATAACTAACAGTATCTAATAAAGGAATAATTCTTTTCATACATCAGAAAATTGAAAATTATGAATTGTAGTTTTTTTGGACGTCAGCTAAGGTGTAATACTGAATTTAATAATTTTATTTGAGATTTACCAGCATTTTATACATTAGATTGCGCTGGTTTAAAAAACTGTTATTTATATATATATATATATATATATATATATATATATATATATATATATATATATATATATATATATATATATATATATATATATATTCTATATTATTACATAATTTCTGAATAGCAGAATACAAGTAGGGATTAGAAAAGAAATATAAACATAAAAGGTCTGAAGTTTGGGGAGGGTTTCAGCCCCTCAGCTCGACCCCCTAGATCTGCGGCTGATTTTGAACTTTCTCTTTTATCTATTAACATTCTCGAATGGCAAAGGTTGTCAGGATATCTTACATTTGACCCGTGCGATTGCTCGGCCCAATTGAGAGAAAGGCCTTGGCTTCAAAATAAGATAGAGCATGAAATTTCTTTAGATACCAAAGATAAGAGGAAAGAGAGAATGAAATGGTAGAAAGAGCTTTATGGATAATGTGCGGAACACATTATGCTAGAAAAAAGGCGAAATAGTTTTGAAAAAACTTTCAATCGTGTGAAGGGATTTTCGATTCATAGGTCAGAAGGATCCCTAAAAACGGGTAAATACCCAAAGAACACCAAACTACCACAAAAATAATCAACTCTCCATTGAACACGAAGAAAGTGCTTTCCTCCTCTATTCAGATAAAATACAGGATGTCCCGTAGGTCAGAATCCATAGTGATTTCTATTGTTTTTTTCATTATGATGCTGACAACCCATGTCCCATACTAGAGAGCACAAAATTCAAGTTATTTTGCTAGTCTGAACACGCTGTTACCGAAAAGTGGTGAGAGAATTTAAGAGTATGCGTCTAGATCACGCAACAATCACATACAGAAGTGTTGGCAATTTGATAGTGAAATTAAAGAAAGTGGATCCGTACCTAACAATCCTCGCATGGACCTCCAAGTACAATTACGACATCAAGTGTTATCTACTATGATGTCATTTCCAAGAAGTCACTTCGACGCATGTCCAGAGGAACTATGATCTCTAAGAGCAGCATCCAACCTATGTTGGCACCTCATCATTGGTATCCGTACAAATTGTAACTCAATCAGCGTTTAAGTGAATATCCTGATAGAAAAAATCAGTAAGTGCTGTTGCTGAGGAGATTGCATCTTCAATTACAGGCTGTGGTAGGTGATTTGGGGCCTAAGTTTAATATAATAATATACAGATATGTTTAGAAAAGTTACATGTTAAAATTTGAAGGATTGTTCTATTCATTATTTTTCAATGAAATCTCCAGGTAGCGTCAGAACCCACTGCAGGACCTTTCGACGATTATTATGTTTAATTGGGTAAAATGTGGTGATCTTGGACCTAAGCTCCACCTTAATGGCGCACAGAGACTTATTAGAATCTCTTTTTCTCAACCACGCCCCACAAATAATTGTCCAGGGCGTAGAACTCTGCAGAGTTATTAGGGCAGATGTTTGGAGAAATGTGGCAAAGAAATTTCCTAACAACCAAGACTAGGTCTCCCTGCTTGTGTGGCATGGGACATAGCCTTGCTGTCAAACATAAGGCCTTCCAGAGGCCACCTCCTGGACCCAGGACAATACCCATTCCTACAGGCACTTGATATAGCCCTCAGGGAAGATAAACGGGACCATAGCATGGCCCTTGCTACTGATTAACCAAAACATAATAATTTGGTATTCATGATCTTGGTAGATATTTGTAAGACACAACAAGCCAGTGGTTATTTTGTGAGTTCAACACCTAGTTCTGGCGGAAATTCTTCTCGTCTGAGAAGAATCAAACCATGGCAGGCTTGAAGGGATACATCAGTTTGTCCACAAGACTTGGCGGTCTTCTGAATTTTTTATGTAGTGTGGTGTCCTTTTCGAGATTCTGGGACCAATTAGCCTTCAGACGATGAAACATGCTACAATTGCTGAGGGCCATGTCTTTGTTCGAGTGGTTACCCTGGACCGCCCCCCCTTCCTATGTTTCCAAACGGGGTGGCAATTTCGGTGGCTATCCCGTGGTCTCTGGGGTGAGGTTTTACCAACGCGTCTCAGCTCACCAAGGTTCTCCGTAATGACACCCATACCCTCTGCACGGAGATCTAGAAAATCCCTGAAAAGTTTGTTGGTGATTGAAAACATTTTTAAGAATTATTCAATGGTTTAATTGATAGGTAGATTTGTGAAAAGTGATTTGACATCAAAACTTACAAAATACTAATTATATGTGAATTTCTGTCTCAGTATATACTTTGGAAATTCATATGATTTAATTACAGTAAATTTATTACCTTTTCATAAATGTACCTGTCAATCAAACCATTGAAATAATTCTTAACAAAATTTTCAATCACCAACAAACTTTTCAGGTATTTTCTAGATCTCTTTTCAAACAACTTTTGGAGCTTATATTTAATGAGTCCTATTTCACATTAGATAATAATATCTAACAACAGACAGATGTGGTAGCAATGGGCTATCCTATTGTCCAACCGCTGCTGAATTTTTCAGTATTTTTTTAGAAGACTTAATTTTTCATCAGTGTGCCGATGATTATAAACCACTTTTTTATGGTCGTTTTGTCGATGACTGCTTCACAGATTTTAATGAACCTTTACTAGCTCTAAGGTTTCTTGATTTTTATAATTCTTTACACCCGAATATTTCTTTTACTATTGAAACATAAAATAATAACAGTATCCCATTTTTAGACATTTTAATTTCCAAAGAAAACGGTAATATCTTGACATCCATCCATAGAAAACCGACTTCTACAGGTTTAAGGATTGACTTTTATAGTTTCTGTGATTTTAAATATAAAATTTCTACAATTAAGACTCTTGTACCCAGGAGTTTCAACCTGTAGTGACTGGTGTGTATGTCCAAAATAGGACACACGCGAGAGTCGCTACACACATAAAGTACAGAGAGAGAGAAAAGTAAATTTAGCGCGGTTTACGAGAATGTCACACGGGAGTAAACAGAGCAGAGTTATCTCTGTTAGAGTTGGTCGAGGCAATCTTATGCAACCATTATAATCAAGGCAGAATACAGAATAAACCGGATAATTATCAATATTAAACAAATAGAAACCAGATTAGGAAGCTGTCTCCATGGCAACATGCCACCGCCCACAGAGAATTTTACTCAATAGTCAGAGTGCCTTCCTAATCAATATGTTCGGCAATAGCCAGTCAAAAGTCGAGTTATGTTAATACCGAGAAATCAACAGGTCGGTACATAAGAGGGAGGTGTGGCTTAGTTAGACGAGGAACTGGTAGGGCGTGGCTTAAATTGAATATATAACTGTGTGAGCCAGAAAAATTAGAATTAGATTACTGTTTTATATAGCAATATATCGCGTTATATATCGTTCAGTACGATCTCTTGGATTCGCGTAATTCATATTTGTATATAGTCGTGTACATAATGCAGACCTTAAGGTGTGACTTTTAAAGGCTCTATTCGTCCGGCCTCCTTTACACCTTGCCCGCACTTGACCTCGAACTTAATTTAGGTCATAACTTAGAACTTAAAACTTAATTAAAGAACTTGTGCAAAGTTCAATAAAATCTAGTTCAATAATAATTCTATTTTTGCTTTGCTGGCTTCAAAATCCTGACGTTCCTCAATCTTCCTGCTTCAAGGCCTTATCTATCGGGAAAACAGTCGTTGCGCATTCTTCTCGTTAATCGCAATTCCTCGCGATTACATTACTCCCGAAATACCGGTGGTCTACCCTGGTGTGGCCTACCTATCCCCATCCTCCGGGCTATTTGACCCCGTCGCTATAATAAGACCGCCCCTCGGCTTAGGGCACCCCATAGCAATCAACAAATAACTCTGTATCAACTGGAGTCCTTGCCAAAAGATTACGCGATAACTCGGTAATCTATCAACATTAATGGCAACCTTCACCCCCCTTCGAAGGCTCTTAGGTTGTCCTCACGATTACCTTCAAGGTTCCACCATAATTAGGGACAACCTTTAAGAGCCCCTGCTTCCCAACCATACACCTTTGCACATCCTTCCTCCAAATCCACCATGAGTTCCAGAACTTGAAGTCACTCTTGATAAAATACAGCTTTCCGTCATTCTAAGTTGAAAGGACAATATAATAATTTTAAATAACATGTATTACCCTCTCTTTAATGAAATCACTGCACATAAAAGAGGTTAGATTTCTTTTTGTTCCTGAGATGGGTTTTTTGAATCGAACCTTCAGGAAAGATATCTCTAAACTATTAGCAAAATTTTTTATGCAAACTGAATTTAAAGTTGTTTTTTCCAACAACCACACAATTTGAATTTTTTTTTTATATTAAAGATCAAATTCCTAAGGAGTTACGTAGTGGTGTAGTTTATTTTTACTCTTGTCTAGAGTGTACCTTTGGAAAATATATTGGATGCACCCTACGTACCCTTCAGGCAAATTTTTTCTCTCACATGGGCATCAGCCTTAGAACAGGGAAACTTCTTAATAAAAAAGAAAATTCTTCTATAAGAGACCACTCGATTAAATGCCAAACAATTCCATTCCTGAATGACTTCGAGGTTTGGACTCCAACTCAAACCCACTGTTACTACGTATCTCTCAATCTAGTTTTATCAAAACACTATATCCCTTACTCAATTCTGATTACTCTTCTATTACATTTAAACATCCTTTAAACGACCACTAATAGCGAAACTGTTATATCCCGTCACTTCTCTTAGCGGATATCAAAGATTCAAGGTATGTTTCTAATTTGATCCTTTTGGTTTTGTATTGATTTTTGTTTTGTCTTTTTTTAAGCTTTTATTAGCCAGTTTTTTAGTTGTTTTTTTCTGTACAATTTACTTTACATCTTTTCTTAAATCGTTGTATTTTACTCCCCTGTTATTATAATTATAATTCGTGGTAAATACTTAAACCTATTTTGTATATTTGTATATCTTAATCTGTTTTCTAGATCCAGAAGATGACCGTAAGGTCGAAACGTTTCCCTACTCAATATTAATCAAGATTTTTTGATGTTGGATTCAAGTCTGCTCTCCTCGCCATTGATTTCTTATTGAAAATTAAATTAAGGCTACACAGCGAAAACTACCTGTATTATATATATATATATATATATATATATATATATATATATATATATATATATATATATATTAAAACTCAAGTAAATAAATAAATAAATAAAAAGAGGCGAAGTGCCCGCATACAAGCGAAATAATAATAAAAATAAACAGAATAAAAATTAAAAATAAAAGCTGATGAGTTAGCAAAATCATATTTGAAATGCTTGAATGCCATCTTGACGGAGAAAAGAGTATATTTAAAATATATTTATGTAATTATAGGAAAAAGGAAGAAGGAAGAGAAAAAGAGAAAATAAAAGATTACATAAATAAAGAGAGATGAGATGAGATGGGGGAATGTAATAACTGGTGAAATGTGTATTTGGTAAAAATAGATGTGAGAAATATAGTTAGTTTTTTCCTGTTGTAGAAGGCATCTCTTGCCTTTTCATCTTCCTTTGTTTTGGTTCTCTTTTTGCGCCGCCAGTGTAGTAGCTGATCCCTTAGGACAGAATCTACCTGAGCCTCATGATCGTGGGGGACTTTCGATGAGTCTAACCAAAAATTGAAATTATGGGAAAGAGTATATCCAAAACGACGGAAGATCATATTTGGTTGGATGTTTGCGCGGCGAAATTTGACGCGGTAGAAGTCAGGAGTCATATTATACGCTGCGAGAAGTTCACATTTGATGGTGGAATAATCCACCGTATCTTCAGAAGGAAGGGCTACATATAGGTTTCGGAGCAGGGAGCTTAGGAGGAGCATTAGCTTAGCAACACCATCCGTCTTGATGTCCCAATGATTAACTTAAAACATTTTCTCGAAGTCAATGAGAAAAGATCCGAAGTCCTCGCCTTCTTTGAACGTGGGGAGTTTAACGGAGGAAGATTGAGGGGCTTCTGTACGGGAATTGACTGAACGGGATTCGAGCTGATCGTGATTTAATTCCAACTCATAATGACGAATTCTGTCGCGCTCTTTGCTCTCTCTAATTTCTTTTTGTTCACGTTTAGCTCTTTCTCTAATCTCTTTTTTTCGTGTTCAGCTCTCTCTTGTTCTTCTCTCGTTCTCTTGTATAAGCTCCCCCATTCCTCTCTTCTTCCTGTATATAAGTGACAAGGTTTTTGTAAGTTAAACCGAGGGATTCTCCTTGGAGTTTAAATCTCTCGAACGACGACATTTTGTTCGTTACACCGGGCGTAAGTTGTCCGAAAGAAAGGGTTTAAAGGACTGTCAGCACAGGATGGAGAAGGCTTGGGTAACAAATTACTGGCACACGAAGGAATATACTTGTTTAAACGCGGAAGCTTAGCTATCCAAATACCCACACTAATATAATAAACGATTAAACAAATATATATAAAAAATAATGAAGTCTTCGATTGACTATGGCAGAGTTCACGGATGTCAATTTTGCCTTCGTTCTCGAATCGAAATCGTCGTTGTCTCCGATCACGTAGGTGGAGGGGGGGGCGTTCTTCAGCTCGTTTGCAGGGGTAGGTGGGAAGTCTATTAGTGCTGCTTACTAAACCAATTCGAATAATTACACAGACGCTCGGCGAGGTGGCTTTAGATGGCTTGGCGGCCGCCTCCACACACACGTGCGATTTGGGGGAAAATTGGGTGACTCTTTCGGGGAAGAATTGTGACAACATTGGCGTAGAATGTTCAACCAGGCAGGAATGTTGGCTGAAAAGGCGGCCATGGGAAACGATGAAATCGGTCTCCAAGTAAATACAGCTGGGGTGTGATAACGGGGTAGGCAGCCCCCTCGCCCTAATTCAGCCGTGCGTTCAAAGCTCCATGCGGTGATCTCGAGAGCCCGTGAGTCGTGGGGACTAAAGGGCAAGTGGTTGCCCTTCGACTTTATTCTGCTAAATAGACCTCTCAGGCAAAATTTATCGAAGTCCTTTTGTACATTACGCAACACCACGTCTACGTATTTCCCTTCAGTTTTACACCCGGTGAGTCTTTCGGTGAGAAGGGCAAAGGCTGCATCAGTCCTCCTTTTCTTGCCGAACCCGTGTTGATGAGGGTTATCCTCCTCCAGCTCAGTTGGCTGGCCTTTAAAGCCTGTTAGCTCTATTTCTTAAAGTCTGCTATCATAAACTCTTCAAATGCGTTTCTTCATCACATTGTGCGTCGTACTCCGCCATATAAAACCTTTTTCTTATGCCGACGAAGATTTTGTTGGCATCAATGTCCTTTGGGAAAGGGACCTACACAGATGCGTATATTAAGAGGTTAATTTCGTCTGCATCGAGTGGTCTCTGGGCCTCCCGCTTTCTTTTCATCAGGTGTACTTTCCCGGCTGCGATCTCTGAGTCCGAGAAATATGAGGATTCTGTTTCTTCCTTCTTCTTTTGTTTGGGGAGATTTGCTGATTTGGCAGCAGCATCTCTTTCCTTTCTTGCTTCAAGTAGTGGATCCGGTCTTCTGTTCACATCTTTTGGTTTTGTCTTTTTTCTCTTCTCTGCTTGTGCTTTTTCAGCTCTTCGTTTTGAGACATCTGAAGTTGAAGGACATCCCCTGGTGGGGGATCGTCCAAGAACCACATCTCGCTCATGCCGTTCTTAGCGAGAATCTGGTTCAGTCCTTTTCCAAATGTCCCTGACTACGTCAGGTTTCTGAAGCACGCGTACAAGATACTTGTCACTATTTTAGTTCAGTTTTCATTCTGGATTTTAAGATGTTTTGTTATTTTCTGCCTCGTAGTGTGCCATCTTTGCGACCTGCGCGTAGGTTGTGTTTTCTTTCCTAGTTTCCTTCTGTTCGTTTGCAGCAAGTTTTCTTAATTAGCTCCTTTTTCATAAAGCAGGCCATTGCCATGGATCGATGGCCTTGTCCAAAGCTTCCACACTACAAGCGAGGGCTCTTCCAGTGGCGTCCGGGCTCGATGTGCTAAGAATATATCTCTTGGGGCGCTTGGCATTCTCTGGTTACGTGTGTTTTTATTTTATAATAGCGGAAGCAGAATTGGATAGGCTGCAACACCTCCCTCCTCCCTCCCCGCTGACTTTGGCATTACAAAATAAGAGGCCGGCCTCCTTCACTTTCTTGGCCATAGATGTGTTACTGAAAATGATCTTAAACACATAGTTGTAATCGCTATTGTCTTTTTTGCCTAAATTTTATTATATCTGTGACTTTTGCGCATTTCTGCTTTTTCAATATCACTTCTTTAATCTCTTCCTTGGAATGTTAACCAATCCAATGATCTAACCTCCGACAGATCATGCTCTTGTCCGTCTGAATCTGCTGGGGGATGGCGTGCTGTGGGCCGATCTCACGTACAACTTCGACTGCCCCTCTTTTGTCATGGCTTCCACATCTTTCTCATTTTCGCTAAGCGTGACGTATCCGGTGAGGACCTCGAGTAACCTGCTTATGGCAATTTTTAGTCCTCCAAAGGCAAGTTCAAATTTTTTCCCTGCTTGGTCTGCTGTCACGAGTAATGGTGCGCAGCGGAATCCGGGGGGGGGGGGTCCCATTTTGAGCCATTTTGTGTGAGAAGGATACCTCAGGGCGGGTTTTCACTGTTGGGATGCTCCTTCTTCAGCGCATTTCCTTGGCACTTAATCCTTATTATTGTGCCCATTTCTGCTGTTCTCAATTATTTTCCTTGTAATAGAGTGCTTAAGGGAGAACCCACTCCCCGTGGTAAGCGAGTTTCCATTAGCGTGAACTCCCGGAAGATTTTTTTTTTAATTTTAGGAGCCCATCTGGCAACTGCCTACTTGGGAATAAGTCTACGTACTCAGTACAGCCTACGCTAGGCTACACTAAACAACAAATAAAGAAGTAAATAACAAGGATAAAAATATCATAGACTAAAAAAAAGCATGCAACCAACAACAGTCAAATAAAGTGGAGGAGGTCAGCCTCTTGCAAAATGTCGTATAATCCGAAAGACAGTGTGCACGAACTCGTCCCGAGCACAAGCACTAGCGGTAGCCTCCCGCTCGTCCCGGTACAGGGACATGGAACGTGCGCGAATATCAGCCAGATTTGATATTCAACAAGGATGTGTTTAACAATCTTGGGGACAACGCAGTCGTCGTAGTAAGGCGCAAACGAGCGCTCCATAAAATGGCATTGCGGCCCGCGAGTGAGCAAAATTGGGAGACGTCAAAAAGCAAACTAAAGCCGTTACAGCATTGGGGGAGGGGTAGGCCTATGGGAACAGTCACGGCACAATGGCACACTTTAAGTTCCTCTCGACCATCTCCCATCATCTTTCCCAAACTGCCCGGAGGGCAGCCCGTATTCCTGCGATGTAGTCGGTGTGAGGAAGAGCGAAACGCTGGATTTAGTCTCCAAGGCCTCGCGGATTCCTTGGCGCCTTCATCGGCATGGTTATTCCTCGCAATTTCTATATATCCAGGAAACCAGTCGAAAATAATCTTGACTAGTAACCGCCTCGCTAAAACGGTAGTGTCACAGATATGGCAAACAAGGGGATGAGGACATACCAATGTCCCAAGAGCACTTAGGGCGCTCTGTAGGTCGGTATAAATCACAATCAAGTCTCGGAACCAGATACATCGCGTTATCTCCCTTACCGATCGATGTATTGCAACCAGCTCAGCCTTGAAGACAAACGGAGCGCCTGGCAGAGCCCCGCTGACTTCGAACAGAAGGGATACGGGATGGAAACCGAGCCCCTTTTGGAATTTTGAGCCATCCGTATACACTGGCACCGTCTCCACAGGCTTTGGGCGAATGACCCGAAGCTCCTTTAGTGCTCACCTCCTTTCAAGGTGTAGCTTTAGGAACCTCTGAAGATGGTCGTGAGGACCATCTTCAGGGGTTTGCCACCTGTGAATCTAACGACTCAGTGTAAGCGCGCAGCCGATTTTGCTTACGGAAAAAGGTCTCGCTAAGGGAATGGAGGGAAGCACTGATTTTAGCCGGGTCTGGGTCTGAACCCTTTGTGCCGCCAGCTATACCATGGGAAAACGCAGGGTAGATAGAACCCGCAGAAGAGTTCCGAATGGTCGCGAAAACGACCGTGCTCGTACCCCTCTAGGGGCCAGGAGCAGAGGGTGTCTTTCTTAGCATTGAGGCATAGCACGTCTGAGGCAGCGCCGAGCGCTCCAAGACCAAATGCTCAACCTTGCGAAATGAGAGACGATCCTGGGCCTGAAAGCCCAGGATTCCCTTCTCAAGGAGATACGCACCATATTACTTGGAAGAGGCGGGTAGCGGCTGTGCTCAATTGACACACTTGGCCACACACGATTTGGACTTATCGTGTTCGGCCTTGGAGCAACTTATACAAACTTCGGGTAACTCAGACTTTGCGCGTCTACAAGAGCGATTAGTATGACCGAAGCGGTGACAGTAGTAGAACTTCCGCGCAGTGTCACGAATGCATTCAGGCAGGAGCTTGTCACAGTCGAACTTGGCGAAGAATGTAGGGGTGGGTCTCGAAGCCCCTGCCTGTTTTCTCATCACACGTTCGACCCCATGGTAATTCAGCTCTGAGGTAGTTATCTATGGAGTAGTCCATGAGTTCCCTCACATAAACTACTCCTTTCACGAAGTTCATGGTAGAGTGTGGCGTCACACTCACAGACGTGCTATGGAAAAGGGTAGGCACTCGGATACCCATGTTTCCTCTTTCTCATCTTATCTTACGGTGTTTATCGCAGGTTGACCCGCTTTAAGGCTACCATTTTTGGCCTAAACTTCTTAAACTTACCAGCCTAATTTGCATAGGGAAAGCGAATCATTCCGCCCCCCTCCCTTTTGTGCGCCACTTCCCTTTTCACCCTTCGGTCTGAAGGATTTTTAATAGGGATGTGATGCCTTTTAATTTATTCTGTTGCGAGAATTCTGCCTGATTGCTCCGCTGAATCGTTGTCCGTCACTTACTTTGACGTTCATTTGGAGACCCATACTGGATTCCTTCGTGCAGCGAGGATTTTATGCCATTGATTCCTGCCAGCGTTGTCGCTGCCCCTCTGTTGACTGCATCGATTTGTGCTGTTCCAGTTACGTTTGCAAGTGTTCTCCTTGGGAAACCGTCCACACTGGGCACGTGAAAGTTCTTCCCCAGCCACCTCGCCATCTCCTGTTTGGGAAATTTTGTCATCTCGAAGTCCTTTTCTCGGCTCGTTGAGCCTTCGAATCATCGTTCCCTGTGGTCTCGACGCTTTTCACCTGATATCGCCGTCTGTGGGTTTCTTCTCGCCGAAGACCGTTATCGCATTGACCCCTGTGGACTTGAGTCGAATTCCAAAATCATTGCCGAGTCTCTTTCGCCTAGGTTTCCGACGGGGATTATTGCTTCACTGCTCTGGTATCAGGTATTTTGGAGTATCTCTTTCTTCTTACGTCCCCTTTCAATTAATTAAGTGTTATAAGTGTTATTCATGTAACTTTGGGCCTTCGGGTAAGGGACGTAAGACAATGAGGTTATTCCGGGAAAACCTGTCACTAGAGTAGCGAAGCCTATTTTCATCTTCAATGGCGCGTGTCGTTTCGGCTTTAAAGAACTGATTTATAGAACCCAATTTTGTATGCGTGAATATCTTTTTGCTTAAAACGACTTGTTGTCGTTTGATGGTGATAAGCATTTTTGACTTTTCTTATTGTTTGATGACCCGCGTATAATTTTTTAACAGTTAATTTATTCCATCTTAATTTTGTTGTAAATAATACTTTAAATACTTTTTTGGTGTGGATTTATTTAACTCCTTGCGGATACCCTATAATATAGCACCGTCCTGATTAATTCTGGTGAATTTGTGGTAGGCCTTTAGATCCCTGGTCTTCTATAAATTTTATGTGTGTATTTTTCTTTGGGCCGTGTGAACCTGGTTCCGCGATAGCCTTTACAGCCATGCAGTGTCCGAAAAGCACTATTCATGGCCACCTAGGTGTGATTGACTCATTTGCCAGAAGTCTACCCTCTAAGAAACGGGTTACCTTCGGCTATCTACCATACACGCTAGCTAAGGCGCTCTTCTGATGGATCATGTTGCCCTTAGCAAACATGCTGCCATCTGTGGAGCGAATAACGAGGAAACATTTGAAGCCTGCGGGCTTAAAAAAGCTAGGTTACCTCTAAATGAGGGTCCCCGGCGTATTCGAGGCTCCGTTCTGCGCACTCTTGTTCTTAGTCTTGGACTTCCTGCCCATGTGAGCAACAGGGCCTGACGTGCCGATCTTGGCTTGGTCGCTTCCCGAAACGGAAGCAGACCCGATAGGCTTCGCGCCTCCCCCGGAAGGAGGGGAGCCCAAAGTCTTTTTAGTCTTCTTTCGGTTTCTTTTCTTTTTCGGAGATGAAAGGGGGGGAATGAACCAGGGCGGAGTCTCTTGGTCAGATGGGCCGACATCAAGAGCCTTCTCTAAAATGTAGAAGGTCATGGCTGTCCCAGGGGCACCAACCGGTAGAGGAGCTTCTCCCTCTCCTTGTAATGCCTCAGTTCCCGAACTATTTATCTGAGGGAGACCTTGAACAGGGGCGTACTCGAGTTCAGTGCTTAGCACCGAGCCCGTATTCGACTCCATGGAAGGTCCTATCATCTGGAGCTGGCTCACCTCAGGGACCATGTTCCTCTCAGGGGGTCCTCCGTGTGGCCATCTCCCCCACCCAAGACATCACTGATCCCATTTAAGGAACTTTTGGTTTTGTCTTGGTAGAAGGGGCAGGTATACTGACCACCTGCAAGTTACTCGCTCACGCACGCAGGACATTATTGGGCACGGGCCGACAGGCCCTGCCATTCCTTGCTCCCTTAAAGGGGCTGACCCTAACGGGCCGCTCCCAATGGGAGCGATCAATTATGGGCCGTTTGCCTGTTTTTCTTGGTAGTCCTCTTAGAAAGTTTTGGGGGTCTGCCGCTGAAGAAAGGGAGTTGCTCGAGGGAAACTCCATGGAAGGGGGTGAGGGGGAGTCCCCTGCACCCGAAGGCATAGGATAAGAATAAGCCTCTTCTCCGGTCAGAGATGTTTGGAGGGTCCCCTGTGAAAACACAGGTTGGGCGGGAACTTGATTTTTTTTGTGATGTTACCCGAGGGCGGCTCCGTGGATGGTCCAGGGGAAGATAGTGGGGAAGAGTTTTTAGTTTGTTTTTTTTCATCACCGGTCATGGTGACCTTAGTAATTATACGGTACGCAAACAATAATCACCTCACGTAGTAGCCCGCTTTGCGAGGGGTGAGCACGGTTCGGTAGAACAGGCTGCAGCCAATTGAGCTCACTCCTCCCGTCTCGTGACCTAGAAATCCATCGGCATGGATGCTACACCTTAGGCACGGCGTAAAATGCATATATAGTGGAAAGAGAAAAAAAGGGGATGTGAGGAAGGTGTGGATGGGGATGAAGCAGGTTGTTAAAAGCCCACCCCCCCAGTTTGGAGTTTAGGACTGAGATGAGGCTGACCCCTCCGCCTCAGCCCCGATCCGGGATAGCTGAGTAAGAGAAAGCTTGTCGGCATCTACCCTGTGAAATTAGAGGCCGACAGAAAAAGTTTGTGGAAGAAGTTGTAGGGAGAGTGAGGAAGTAGGGTAAAAACGCAGGCTGTCAGAAAGAAGTAGAAGAGGCTAAGCTGGGGGTGGACGGGGTGCTGAGTCCCTTCAGTGTGGCAGCCAGGAAGGCAAATCGCCCGGCCCCTTACATGTTTTTTCTTTGACAGGTTGTAGAACCTGGACAGGGTTTAGAGGACGGACTGCATAATTTAATTTTTCATTGAAGTGCGAGCTGTATCTTTTTCTCGTGATCTTCAGACCGAGGACTTTTCTTTCCGCATTGTAAGGGTACACGATATTGCTGGCGGGGAATTGGTGGACTTTGTATCTATTAACTGGAATTATGCGGAACTTGTCCATGTTTATTTTTATTTTATTTGTCCTCTTGAAATCATTGATGTTTTGTATTTCGCGAGCAGTTCGCTGCGCCATGTCTCTCGGGTTCTTGCGTTCACTCTTTATAATTCGAGAGACATCATCTGCCAATTGGACATACATTACGCAGTCATCCGTGAGTGGTGGGAGGTCTTTCGTATACACGGTATTGAGCGTGAGCTAAGACCCCTCCCCCTCCCTTGAGAGAATCCTCCATTTAAGTTGAAGGTATCGTCGGTGAAGCAATTGATAGAAATTCTTGTTTTCCTTTCTGTAAGATAACTGTAGAGGATTCGCGTGAGGTTTTAATTTAGTCCGACGTCAGCTAATTTTAACTTTAGTCTTGGCACCCATACTTTGTCAAATGCTTTGGCAACATCGCGGAGTTTTAAATCTACTCTCTTTCCTCTTGCAATTTTTACTGAGAGTTTTTCGGGGATGAGTGCCACTGCGTCCTGGTACCTCGGTGTTTTCGGAATCCATGTTGGTTATTATTTTGCAATCCATTATCTTGCAAAGAAATTTCTAAGCCTTTCGTTGAGGAATTTCTCAAGCAGCTTGCAAGTAAACTCTAACGGCGAGTTTTTCGATAGCTTTCGATGTGCCCTCTTAGGTCGCAAGATTTTGGTAGAAATATCATTCTCGCTGTCTTGAACGTGGCTGGAAAGTGCTCTGTGTTTAGGCATTCGTCGATGATTTTGAGTAATGATGTTAAAATGTTGTCAGGGGGGTTCGTTAAGTGGTGTTTTGTGATACCTCTCAATCCTGGGCTTTTTTTGCTTGAATGATGAAAAGGCTATTTTTAGTTGTTTTAGAGTAAAGGGCCTTCCCTTGTTACATTGTTCTCGTGTTTCGTCTGCCCGTGAATGAGAACAGAGTTCGGGTTACTTTTTTTCTAGTTATTGTTTTACCCTTTGATCGAAAGCTTCCTTGTAGTTCTGGTTCTTCTCCCGGGTAATGGAAAGAATTATTGACCATTGGTTCTTGAATCGAGCTTCGTTCTCTCTCTCGTCGTCTATCGTGGCTTGTCATTCGTTTAAATGCACTTTTTCTGTGGGTTTGGAACCTTTTAATTTTTGATATTGGTTCCAGAACTTCTGTGGCCTCTATTTGTCTATCTTTTTTATAAAGTTATTCCAAGTCGTATACACGTTATTTTTTTATGAGTTCGTTCAATTCTGTACGCAGTTTTCTTAGTCGTACGTACATATCCCTGTTGGTTCCGTGTTAGCAGATATCCTCGAACAGGGTTTTAATTTGTCGCATTTTTAATTTGATTTATTCTGTCCATGTTAGTGCAGGGATTGTTTTGTAGTTTATTTTATGGGTATGGAGTGAATTTGCTTCTATTATTAGGTTAGTGACTTTCATCAAGGGTGTTGTATCCGTCAAGATAGGCTTTATATGAGTCCCAGTTGGTCCTAGATAGCGCTTTTCTTTTTGGTATTTGAATTTGAATTGGGGAAGTTGAGAATTTTGTGACAAACATGATGTGATCTGATGATATTGCAGGGCTAGAAGTGGTGTGAAGGTTTAGCGCGAAGTTCGGGTTTGTCAGGATAATGTTTGGAGTGGTTGAAGACCTCTTCATTAGGAATGTTGGGAAGTCAGGACCTTCCTTCTGCACTATTTGTCTCTTTAATAGGAGTTGAGGGGTCTTGCCGCTGCCATTAGTGCCAGTCGTATATTATGTTGACTAGCACCTTGCATTCAACTCTCCGAGAAGTATCGCTGATGACGGGCGGCGGAAAATGAGAATGAAGTTGGGGGTCGGAAGACACGAGCGCCGGGGGAGGAGGGGGGGGGTGACATTCATCGGCGATGTCTAGGTCTCCGGTGCTTATCTTTAGCTTGATGGCTAAATAAGATTCTTCAAATCTTTTATCTCGGAGAACGCTAGTCCTCTTCTCATCGTCATGGCTTTCCCATCGTAGCGTGTTTGCGTGTGATTCACTGCTATTACATTGTAGTTGGGTATTTTTATCCTTTCTTCCTGTAGGTTTACTCCGTCTGTCTTCCGTTATTATGACTATTTCTGGGTTTATTTTCTAATGATGTTACAGTATACTAGTTTCCAGAGCTGGGCAAGTGCCTTCCTTCAGTGCCTTCTTGCGTACGTACGCACCGCCTTTTTAAGAACGCCAGAACGCAGGAACACAAAGTTTTTCAAAGGAACGCAATAAAGGAACGCACCGCCCGAAATTTTAAAGCATCCTTGCGTTCTGAGCGTTACGAAACGATTTTTCTTTCAAAACGTTTTCAAATGTTTTCAACGGAAACAACAAAGACGACATTCACTACGCGGCAACATTCTTTCGTTTACGTTCAGGGAGGAAGGACGCTGAGGAGAGGCAGTCTGAGGAGAGGCAGGAGGAGGTGGATGAGACGGTCATCAAGAGGCTGAACCAGTGGAACAAAGCGATGGTGGGCGTCCCCCTCTATCATGACCTCTTACCTACCCACTATAGGGACGCATGGCTGGACCTCTTTAAAAAATACAATACTCCTCTTTCCAGCTCAGCTGCTGTGGAGAGGCTGTTTAGCTCAGCGGGAGACATTTTGCGGGCAAAGAGATCCAGCCTGAGCAACATTAACTTTGAACAGCTGGTGTTTGTAAGGGGCAACATGCACCTCCTTTGGTACAAGGAGGTGCAGGAGCAGGACAAGGAAGAGGAGAAGGAAGTGGAAGAGGAGGAGCACTAATTTTATTCTTTTAAAAACTTTAAAAGTGTTGTAACTTGTCTAGATAAACTTAATAAATTAGTGTAATACTGTAATACAAAATAATTAATAATGAAAATATTTAGAAACTACGTGTCTATTTTTGATTTAGTGAATTTTTGTGTGATATAGTCAGAGAAACTTGTAAAAAGTCTGAAGTATACATATATTTTAATGTATGAAGCTCTGATGTATTTTGTTTTATTTTTGAGTTGCCCAATAGTTTTTTTGATGCTTACAGTAGTGTTTTTGAGGAACGCACTGGTATTTTACGTTTGTCAAGTTTTTTGAGGAACACACTACTTTTTTTGAGGGACGCTTTAATAGTTTGGGAGCGCTAACGCAGGAACGCACCGAGCGAAATAAATAGAAGAACGCTATTCCAGGAAAGCATGAACTACGGCCGGAGAAACGCAGGAACGCTTTGTTGTTCATCCATCTACGTTTAGGGTAAGGATCATGAGGATGTCTAAGTAACGTATGGCTTGGTCCATTATTGTTTAGAGGTTTCTGGACTTGTCTGATTTTGCAGATGACCTTATCTGACGTGTCCGGGTTTTTTTTCCGGAATTCTTCCAACGGGAGGTGACGCATGAGTTAGCTTGTTTGATGGCATTGTTGATCTCAGTTTGGTCATAATCTGAGTCTTCCTCCACTTCAACTTTCCTTTAGCTAATCCTTCGACGACTTCCTTTTGTTTTGAGATTGACGGGAGAAGGCTTGAGTGCGATCCATATATTTTTATTTCAAATTTCTCTGTGTTGTTCCTGGTCATTTCTTTTTCCTTGACTTGTTCCAATTTTTGCTTGAGTAGTTTTATGTGTTTGGACACATCTATTTCTTCTTGGGGCGAAGTTTTATTATGGATTGTTCATTTTGTGGTGTTTTGAGTTCTTTTGCTTCTTCTGAGGTAATTGAGATCCGGTATAGGTCGTTTGATGGCGGGTTCTCGGGTAACTACATGGGTTTGAATCTGTTTTTAGTGAGCGTTTTGTTAAGTTCCTCGAAATATGATCCGGGTATTGTCATGGAAACAAAATTGACATTTCCAGGTGCACAATGTGAGATCCGGTCTCATGTTACCATCAATGTTTACTACGGTCTTTTGTTCTTGAATTAGTTTGGGTTAGTTTGCGACAGCGGCTACGGATGTAGTGTTCTTTCTCTGTTCCTTTTCTTAAATAATGGCAGGTTTTTGGGGGTTTATCATTTCTTTCTTCTTGCGGCAGGTCATTGCAAGTGTACAGTGCTGGCCGCCACAGTTCGCACAATTTTTCTCTCGGCTTTTACAGTCCTTCCATCTGTGTTCTGTGCTTGCACATTCAGAACAATTTTTGCCTTGAAACGTGCCATCTCTTTTAGAATGATTATCTTGGGCATAGCATTTAATGCAGAACTGGACAGCAATGAAGGTTTCCTTCTCTATCTGGTCAGGTGCTATTTTGGTGTAGAAAGATGGTAATGCGTGTTCCTCTGCTTTTGTCACCATTTCGGTTTCTTTAAAGATAGCCTCAAATACAGGAATTGTTCTTCTCCTGGTTTACATTTACAATGAGTTTTGAATTAAAATATTTATATAAATGGAAGGGATATTTTAATATGCATATATGTACCATGTTGTTTGATTTATCCCTATTGGCATCGCTCCAATCCATATCCGTTTTTATCGCCGAAGTCTACCATGCTTTCTTTCTGGTTGTTGATGCCCGGATCGACCGTCAAGGTTTTCTCATCAGAAAAATTAGAATTCGATTGCCACGACTCTGCAAGCCGTTAAGAAGGAAACGACAGCGCTACCGACTTCGTTTTCGCATATAGTCGGTGAGCATAGACCCTTCCATGCACCTCAGGCTTTTACTGCCCTCCTCTTTGACCGCCCTGGACACCGTAGCAACCGAGATGTTCGCCAGCGCAGTCATTCTGAGCTTTAAATTAATTTTGAAGGCCTTTCTCGCAGCCAAACCGTTGACAACTTAAGATTTTCCTGAACGAGGTTTGACTTAAAGTCTTCCTTGTTCTTGAGCCTCTCCGCGACTCTGTGGACGGCCATTAAGCTGATGTTGAGCCGCTTGACACTGTTAGACTTGTTTTTGCCCGCGGGCAGGAAAGCAGAGATCTAGATTCTTTTGACTTCCATCTCGTCATACTTGCACACAATGGAATAAACTTTTTAATGTCATGTGCTGAAAAAGTATAATTTTATGTTTGTTTGACAAGACTATTTTTCTATCACATACATAAACTTCTCGAAAGATCAAAAGCCGTGAGTAAAAGAACCTTTGCAGAACCCGGTATCATCTGCGAATCCCAGGTGATTGAGATAATCCCCAGTTTAGCCTACTGAAGATTTCTTCTAGACAGGATGTGAAAACTTGAAGAAATATTATCTTCTCTTCTTACATCTTTTTGTAATTGAAAAAGTGTCTGAATCCTTATCCAATCTAATGTAACATTTACAATTTTGGTATGTGTTCTATGATATTTATGTAGATCGGTTCAATACGTTGATTGCTTAAGGCTGTTATGATCATAGTTGTTTCTATGTACTTTGAAGTTTTCTTAATGAGCTAGGTGACTATGTAGCTGGACAATCGTTTAGGGACTTTTTCTTAAAGCCAGCTTACTCTTTCGGATTTTGGTCATCTAGCTGATCTTGCACTAAGTTGATAATTACTCATGTGAAGAGTTTATTAACAAACGAGTGAAGGCCGATTGTTCCGTAGTTTTTAAAGTGCGTTTGATTGCCTTTTTGTGCATAAGGATTAGTATAGCATTGTGCCAGTCCTCCAGAACCTTGCTTTGTTTAAGACATTCCTTGAAGTCCAAAGTGATGCTATCCGGACCTGATGTTGTGTGTCTGTTCATTTGTTTGATAACAATTTCTATTTCTGTTTTAATAACAGTTAGGGCAATGTGTTTTTGGTTGGGTGTGGTTTGGGATAGTATTGTTGCTTGATTACAACTATTCGTAGTATTCCTTTTGTTAACTCTATTTTTGTCGATCTTTGATGATTGGTACTCCCTTGCTCTTTTATGGCAGCTTTGTGAGACTTTCCCTTTAGTTTTCTAATTTTGGCCATTTTTTACACCATTCCCTCATTGATAGTTTCTTTGACAATACTTTCATTGTATTTTCTGATGTCTGATCTTTGTTTCTTTTTAATGAGCTTGTTTAATTCTGCTAATTCAAATGGTAGGCTGCCGTTTGTTGCTTTAAGGTGTTTGCAATTCTTCGTTAGGTTCAAAGTTTCTTCTGAGACTTTGTTGCTATTCGTATTTTGTGTTTTCTTGTATTTTCAACACTCTCTAATGTCTTTAATGAAGTTATTGTTCATTGCTTGTATATTCCTGGTGTTGAGGTCAAGTGAATTTTAATGGTATGCCCTATGGAGATGGCCTTGGAATTGTGTAACGAAGTTATCTGAATCGTAATGAGTTTATTTTTAAAATGGAAGAGCTTTCTTCTCTCTTTCTAAATACTATAAATTGAGCCTAGCATTATAAACCAAAAGCTCCTTCCAGAATACCTTTTCAAATATCATTGTTCCCATTCCGTCTCTCTCTCTCTCTCTCTCTCTCTCTCTCTCTCTCTCTCTATATATATATATATATATATATATATATATATATATATATATATATATATAAACGCAAGTTCCCTTCGTATGGCACACTTTTTTTTTCTTAAACCCCCACATGGTTCTTATATAAAATAGGTGGTTCTTTAGACCCATTGATGCTTCTCAGATTTGAGTGGGTTTGTTAGACACCCAGTGGTTTTCTGGGTGTTTTTTGAACCCATATGGGGGAGGATGTAAGGTTGAGAGGGGAGAGGATGAAATGTGGATGAGAAAAAGGACTTGAGGGATGGGAGGGGATGAAAGAAAGAGGGAAAAACAGCATGGAGATAGGGGTGGACAGGTGAGTTAGTGGGAGAGGGAGGACAGAGGGAGTGACCTCAAGGGGCCTTGGAGTAAGGAAATATGTACTTATTCCTCGAATTCCTCTCATTCCAAATAATCTCCCATTTGATTTTTAAAGAAATGCAGTTTCCATAGAGGCAATGATTGGAAATGGATATCAACAGATCGCAAGGTCTCTGGGCTTGATTTGGAAGAACCAAGCTTCTCGCATGGACGTGGCATGTTCCAGGAAAGGGTGGGCAAGAAACCTGTACTTCAACGCACCAGGAAGAAAAACTAAAAATAGGGTTTACACAGAAGTTCTTAAATGAATTAAGAGTATTGTTTTATAACATTCCTCTACTTGAATAAATGAAATTTTTTACTAGAAATACAACCCATGTCAATGGAACAATTTGGCAGTTCCTATTTATTGCCATAAAATAGCGGAAGAGAGAGGGGAAGAGGGGGAGGAAGATATGGGAGAAAGGAGAGGGAGGTTAGGAGATGGAGAAAAGGAGGATATGAGAGATGGGGCAAAGGGGAAGGGTGGGAGATGGGGAGATGAAAGAGACGGGGAGAGGGAGGCGAGAGGGCGTGGGGGAAGTGGAGAGACAAGGAGAGAGGAAGAGGGGAGACGGAGAGAATGGAGGAGGGAGAGAGAGAGCTCTTTTGGCAGATTGCGGTAGAGTTTTGAGAAAATTATTGGCCCTCCCTTTGGTGGGTAATTACAGCTTGTTTTGCATACACTCAACCATCTGTGATGCACATCAATATTATATCAACAATAAGTTGTAGATTCAATAATATATTTTGGCTTCTTTCAATATCTCTAAATTTTTGATCGAATATACTCCGTTTGCTTTCAAGTCCTTCCTTTGAACTTTTCTTTGTAGAACGGGAAGCAATTCCAATTCCCGCTCCTGGTTGCATTTATGCAAATACCTACAAACCCCCCGAGAAAGTGTTCAGGTGCCAGAAAAAAAAGGACATTGGTGTCTCTAGGTCACAGAATTCAAGTAGAAAGGGCGTTATTCCTGGGTAATTGCCCCCATCTTCCTTCTATCATCTCCGGCCAACCGGTTTTTGTCAGTCGAGATCCAGAGAGAGGAATTTTTTACTCGTGTTTACATCATATTTACTTACATTGTCTTCCGTACAGGCATTCAATATCGTACGTCAGTAATTATTTCTCTGTTACGCATTGCAATATTTTACAGAACCTTTCGACTCGCAAATTGAACTTACAATGGTTACTTAACATTAATATTAGTCGTTTTCAGTCTTGTGACCTGACAAGCTTCAACTTTTTCATCTGCTTCTTCCCATTCGAGGGCGATGCCGCCTTGAATCTCTCCATCTCTGGAGGAATCCTTGTGATAAAGATCCCATTCCCTTCCAGTTATCTCTGCTACTGCGGAGCGAGGCGGTGATCTCTCGACACATTTGCTTCCTTTGCTACTAAAAACCACCTATTTATTACTCACCCTTCGAGAAGAGCCCCTGTTCCTCCATCGTCGACATGATACCCAGGAACTCGTAGTAGTATCCCAGCGCCACATAAACTAGAAGAAAAGGCAATGCAATAATAAAAACAATTTCCTTTTAGTAATAATAATAATCAGCATCAACCATTTTCGAACAAAATAGGAAAAGGGGGCTTCAATACCCCTCAAAATCTAGCCCCCCCTTCCCTTCTCAAACCATTATGCTCAATCATGCACAACTCACCCATTATATATCACCGCCAAATTAGTTCTTCACAACGATGGGGTGGTATGTGTTGTAGAATCTCGTCCATTTATGATTCAACCACTTTGCTAAAGATTCAAGCACACCCACTCACAAAGACTTTTCATCACACCTATCATACAGCTTATCACACATTTGCTCACAAATTATCTCTTTCTCTCTCACCTCGAACACTTTGACACTCAAACTAATATATTCTCTTCACAATTCGAATTCCATCCATTATTCTTTCATTTCCATACGACCTCAGAACACTTCCGTCACTACCTCCTTCACACCTTTACCTAAACCATAAATTCCCCTTGCCTAATCACTCTCGACTCTATCTTCTCTCTACATACCAACCCTCTAAAACTTACCATTATCATTACCCTCTAGATATTTATCACTTCAATATACCACCATTTGCATTTCCATAATCTAACGCATCTTCAACACATGTTCACTAACGGCCTGATCGCCCCAGGCGCTTTCGTACCATTCCAAATTTTACAGCATCGCACTTTTAAAACCACGGAGAGAAATATCACATTTCACACAATCTCCCTCCGTCGGCAGCATAACGTTACTCTTTTCCGCATTTAGTTTTATCCCTGCCCCTCATCTTCACAAATACACTTTGATCAACATTTCAAATCTTTCTCACTTTATGCCACAACAATAGGAACCCAATTCACTTCAATCTCATACCAATTTCCATTATTCCCCTTCGTGCTTCTCTCAGTAATACATCCATAAAATTATTAATTAATCAAGATTCCACCACACACCCTCGTCTCTCCTCTTTACCAACAATTATATCCAAACTTGTTATTCCGGCTCTTTTTCACCCAAACGCACGCTTTACTTCAAGCATAAATACAGCACACAATCCAATAGTTTACCACTCACTTCATACTTTCTTAGAACCTATCATAATGCAGCATTTTGTACACGATCATAAGCTTTCTCCAGATCCAGGAACCCAACATATTCATTACATCTCTTATTCCATGTTTTGTTTCAGCTCGATGTTCTAAGTGTAATTATTTGATCCACACAGCTAAATTACCGACCAAAATAAGAGAACGATTTTCCTCTATTAAAATATTTTTAAAAATATGATGAGTAGGTAAATCAAATTTCTATAGCACATAAAGTCAGGCATTTAATATATTTTATAAGGATTTGATATGATAAAATCGTATATTCAAGAAATTATGCTAAATAAACTAAGAAAATAAAATATCGACACATGCAAATTAAGAGGAACATTCTAGAATTTACTTAAATTCATCTGACAACATTTTGCTCAGTAAATAAGAACTGTACAACCACCATTGTTGCCGTACTCTTTTTACAGAAATGCCACTACACGTGAAAGGGACTCTTTAGCTCTGTGATATGATTGTTCGCTTGGTAAGTTCGAAGAGAACTCTTTCTGCCATTTCAAGAGAGGTAGGAAAACTCAAGTGTAATTTCGCGTGTTATGAAGTTATACAATGAAAACAAAACCTATAAATCCCCTACAAAAGTCGATAGACCCCGCATAACACCGTTCCAGAAAGAAGCTATTAGGCACTTTTCTATGAAAGACCTCTTCAAGATTGCAGTAGGAATTTCTCAAAATATTAAGACCAATATTGGCAGCGAAGTGAGCTGTTTCACCGTCGCATCAATGCATCTTGTTTATAAACTCGTTCTCTAGAAGCCAAACCAATCATCAGTAAGAAGAACCAGAAGGCGAGACTCGAATATTCTGAAGCCCATTGTTTGAAGGGATGAAAATTGGGAGTGAATTCATTTCAACGACGAACGTAAATTTACTCTAGTTGGACCTGACGGCAGAAGCTTTGTTAGGCGTGCTGCAGGTGGCAGACTTAACCCTACATGTGTTCAAACTTGGCCAAGCATGGAGGAAGCAGCGTTATTGCATAAGGGATTTTTCGTATGTAGGAGTTAGTCCGCTTGTACCAATAATTGTAAAGGTAAATGCAAATGTGTACTTAAACCTCGCACAACAACATGTTATACCTTAACTCCGAACATCTTGGAACTAGCCAACAATATTTATGCAGGACAACGCGCCATGCAATACTACACAGCGAGTAAAATACTATTGAAAACGAGAAAATATCAGGGTAATAAAGTGGCCTACTCAGAACCCGGACCCAAACCCAATTGAGAACCTTTAGAAAGTCATTGGAGATAAAGTTCGAGACCAGCAGCCTTCAACTGTGACGAATAAAGGGACAAAAATTGAGAATAATGGAAGAAAATAAAGCCAGAATTTTTCCAAGAAACTGGCGAGGCCCTATAGTCGTCGTTGGGCCAAATTAATCAAAAACAAAGGATTCAACACCTCATATTAAGTGTTTTAAGTTTCATCGTTTTCAAAGCTTGTCTTGTCTTGAATGATCGTTCTCTTATTTTGCACGGGTCAATATCTTATTTTGTTAGTTTATTTAATATATCTTCTTGAATATACGATCGCAGCATATGAAATATTAATAAAATATATTAAGTACATGCCTTTATGTACCATGGAAATTTCATTTACAACCTCATTATATTTTTCAAAATATTTTAATAGAGACAAATTGTTTTCTGATTTTGATCGGAAGTGTATACACTCCCGAAACTTATTTTCTTCCTCTCTCATTCTCTTCTTCTTCTTAAACCACCAATCACATTTTTTACTTACACTTTGCGTACAACACCTAATATACATCCCCACATAGTTTTCCAGTTACCTTCTCCCCTTTACCCTTCTCCAACGGTACTAATACATTATTCTCCCAGTCTTCAGGTACCCTTCTGATGCCTTACACCAGGGGGAAAATCCAATTCAAAAGTGTAAACGTGAGTCAACTTTTATTTCAGTTTAAACAGAACGAACTGAATTTTCAAACATTACTTACGTAGTGAATTCGTGGTTGTTGGGAGTGAAACGGGCTTCTGAGTGTCTTTGCGCTGGGTTCGACTTAGTTTCCTGGTGCCTTTCAAAGAACCTCCAAGGTTCCAGCATTCAAAGCTAAATAGGTTTTGCTGGGAGAGCTTATTGCCTTTATAATTTTGCATTTGTTCTTTTATTCCCTACGTTTGCTCCTCTCTTTTGTTCTTTCATTTCCCATATAGCCTCACTTTCGTACCTCGGAGGGCCAGTATCTGACCTAATGACTTTGCCCTCATTGATTCGAATATAACCTCCATCGCCATCATTTAAGCCTGATGAGGATTCTTCTGGCCATTCTTTTTCTTTTTCTATTCCCTTCCCTCTACTTCTCTCACTGCTCTTCCCATCATTATTTCCAATACTTGGATGGAGCCTACTTCGGTTAAAAGATTGCGTTAGGCTCCTTCAACATGGAAGCATTGTCCTCCATCAAGAATTAATTGAGGACGCAGCAGGAGGGGGAACTTACTGCGGCAGTGTTTGAAGGTATCCTTGAGCATGGCGTAGAAGATGTTCTCCATGTATAAGTGGAAGTAGGTGGCGTTCCACACCTTTGTGGCAAGAACAGTGATGTTGTGGAGGAGAAGCGTCGCTTGGATGGTCTCCGCCACACGCCCGAAGTCCTCCTCGGGCGAGTTGTTGTAAAGGAAGATCACCTTGAAAGCAACAGAGGCTGGTTAGATGTGGGGGTCTTGACTCTGAGGGTCCCATGCGTATCCTAGAAACGGGAAAGTGGCCTTCACCAAAAAAGGGAACAGTTTTAGATGTTTCCACAAAAGATTTAAAAAAGATTGTGTTTTAAATGATAAAGTAAGGGAAAGTGAAAATATGTGAGAGTTAGATAAATTGACAAAAGGAAAACTAGGGACTCGAGATGAAAAAATAGGTAGATGAAGAAATTGATAAAGCTAGAAAAGAACCTCGACAAAAAGGTATTTTGACATTTACAGATGCCAAAAGAATGTAAGCTAAAATAGAACTGGGAATTAAGAGAAATAATTGTAACCCAACTCTCAAAATGGGCATCACTGGTAGGGCCCCTTAACCCAGCCAAGCTTATAGCCTCTTTTACCATTTATATATAAGTTTATTTGTTTGCATTTGTTTTCTTCTGTCTCAAAGGATTAAGAGGATAGCAAAAAGGGGTTTAAATACTATTTTTTATTGTGAAGTCCACAAAGACCATTACCAAAAAGGTCAGGGAGAGTGGGTCAGAATAAAATTAACCTCTTTTGAATGAGTAAAATACATTCTTTGGTTTTCTTCCGAACCAAAAACAAGCAGAGGTTCCATAACATTTATGGATTAGTTGAAAGTCCCCCCTCTGCTCTTTTACACTGCAAGTTAAAGGTAAGCCAAAAAAACCCTCGTTTTATTAATTTTTGAGAGCCCATCTGGTGACTGCCTACTAGAAAAGAGGTCGCCGTACTCAGATCATAGCCTACCACTAGACTAGATTAAAATCCAAATAACAATATGTAAAAACAAATTACAAATAAAGAAAGACAGGGGCTAATCACAGACTAAAAAAAACACAAAACAAAGAAAAAAAGAAAAGAAAGCAAAAAAGGTAACAAGAAGGAAGTGCGCTGCGGCGTTGGGGGTAGGCCTACCTTCCCCGGAGCAGGAGCATGTGGGCTTATAAAAAACAGCCAAATAAGGTGGAAGAGGCTAGCCTCCTTCAAAAAGTTGTATAGTCCACAAGTCTGTGTGCACTTATCAGACTCGAGTACAAAGGTAAGTGGTTGCAACCACGCTCGTCCCGGTACCGGGACGGGTAACGTGTAGGGAGATCACCCAGACTATGACATTCAACAGGAATGTGTCGAACAGTCTAGAGGACAACTCAGTCGTCACAATAAGGTGCAAACGAGCGTTCCATCATATCTGGGTGCGTCTCGCGAGTGTGTCCAATTCGGAGACGACAGAAAGCAACCTGAAGCCGTCGCGGCATTGGGGTATGTCCATGAGAACAGTCACGGCGCAATGGTACGAAATTAAGTTCCTCTCGACCGTCTCTCATCTTCTTTGATTAAAAAGCCTTCTGGAATGCTGCCAGTATTCCTGCTATGTAATCAGTGTGAGGAGGAGCAAAACACTAGCCTGGTTGCCGAGTTCTCGCGGAGAGTTTGGCGCCCTCAAGGCCGCGCTAATTCCTCGCAATTCCTAATTGTCCGCCCAGCTCGCCAAAACAGTGTCGTCACGGTTAGGGTCGCCATGCGATTCTTTTCCTTCTTCCGATTAAAACCTTAGGCAGGCGGGGCAGATTTAGAGGCGGGGCTCCCTTTTTTGAATGCTCCACCGTCTCCGAGTCACCCAACCTATTACTGGGTGTGCGCGAATTAACCGAAGTTCATTTAGTGCTGTCCTCCTTTCAGGGGGCGTCTTTGGAACTCCGGAAGATTGCCTGACGACCAACATCAAGCTGTGAGTCAAACGACTCAGTGGAAGCACACGGCCGTTTTGCCTAACGGGAAACGGTCATGCTGGGGGAGTGAGGGGGAACCCTGGTTTTAGCCAGGGATGTGTGTGAACCCGTTATTCCGCCAGCTATACCAAGGGAGCACCCAGGGTTGGTAGAACCCGCCGAAGGGTTCCGAATGTGCGCAGAAATGACCGTGCTCATAGGCATGGAGAAGCCAGGAGCAGAAGGTGTTTTTCTTAATAATTTTGCATAGGACGTCATAGAAAGTACTGGGGGTGCCATGAACAAGTTCTTAGCCTTCACACGGTAGCAATACCAACCGGCCTGCACCAACCCAGCGATCTTGTCACAATCAAACGTGACGAAGAGTGCAGGGGTGGGTCTCGAGGCCCCTCTCCGTTTTCTCGTCACACGTTCGACCTTGACCGCTCCATGGTTATCTATGGATTATTACGAGATCCCTCGCATAAACTACTCCTTTCACAAATTTCATGGTAGTGTGCGGTGTCACCAAGTGTCCGAAGGGCTCTAATTATGGCCGCCTCGGAGGGACTCGACGCATTCCCTAGAAGGCTACCGTCCGAGAAACGGGTCACCTTCGGTTCTATACCAATCATGTTAGCTAAAGCTCTCTTCTGCTGGATCATGTTTCCCTTAGCCAAGGAGCTGCCATTAGTAGATCAAATAACGAGAAAGCGTTTGAAACCAGCGGGCTCAAACCACCAGGTCACCTCTGAATGAGTGGCCCCGACGTAATCGAGGGTCAATTCTGCGCACTTTTGTTCTTAGTCTGGGACTCCCCACCCGAGGATGCAGGGGGATCGGATGTGCTGATCTTGGCTTTGTCAAATACCGAAACTTCTGCGGCCCCGTCCGTTCCCGGGGCTTCCGCGGAAGGACTGAAGCCTCGAATCTTTTTGGTCCTTTTTTTTATTTTTTTATTTTCGGGAGAGGAGGGCTCCGCCGGCAGGAGCACCTAGGTCAGATGGACCCACCTCAGCAATACCCTTCTCTGAAATGTTAAAGGTCTTGTCTGTCATAGGGGCACCAGCTGGGGGAGGAGATCCCTCCTCCCTTTGCTAGGCCTCGGCAACCAGAGCCGTCTGAGGAGGAACTTGCATAGGGGCGGACACGGGTTTTGTGCTTGACACCGAGACCTGGTTCGAACTCATGGAAATTCTCAGAGTCTCTGGTGGAGTCGCCTCAATGACCATGCCCATTTCAGGAGGACGCCTCCATGTGCCCCCCCGTCCTCCAGAGACATCTCAAATCCCATTCGAGGTTCCTTTTTCACATAATGCCAGCCAACTGGCATTCGTCGAGGAAGAGAGGGGGGCACGTACAGTGACCTTCTGTTGGATGTCAGTGGGCAAGGACCGACGTGCCCTGCCATCCCTTGCCCCCCTAAGGGGGTCGGCCCTGTCGAGGCACTCCCATCGTGAGCGGTCAATTTTCAGCCACCTGAGTGCTTTCTTGGCAGTCACTTGTGAAAGAAAAGGAGGGACTGCCGATGGAAAGAGGGAAGAACCCAAGGGCGCATCCAGAGAAGGGGGTGAGAGAGAGTCGCCAACATCCGTATGTCTGAGAGAGTGTTAAGCCTCCTCTCCGGTAAAGAAAGTTGGAGAGTCCCCTAAGAAAACACAGGGAGGGGGGCCTCCACCTTTTCACTGGAGCCTTTCAAAGTCGGCTCTGGTGATGGTCGAGGGGAATGTAGAGGGAAGATTTATTTATTTATTTAAACCATTATTGGGCATGGTGACCCTGTAATTGTCATGGGACGCAAACGTTCATCCCCCCACGAGAGGGCTGGGTGAGAGGGAGCTGGTTGGCATCTACCCTGTGAAATTAGAGGCCGAGCAGAGAAATTTGCGGGAGAGGTTTCAGGGAAAGTGATGAAGCAGGGTAAGAAGGCAGGGTGTCAGAAAGAAGGAGCATTGGATAAGCTGGTATCGGACGGGTGGCTGAGTCCCGTCACTACGGCGGCCAGGAAAGCAAATCGCCTCTTACATGGAGATTAATTCGGAAGTTGAGCCAGAGAATTTAAATTTCAAGCATTAAAGATAAAAAACCCACTAGTTATTAAAACATATATCTATCCTAGAGTTGCTGTTCTGCCTATGACCAGATATGGCAATGAAGTTCATTTTATTTAATCAAATCAATCGTTCGAGCATCAACGGAGAATTTCTCTTTCATCCCTATATGAAAGGTCTTTGGCGTCACGGAAAGACGACGCCAACCTCATGTATTAAACATTCCTTATCAGTTCTCAGCCTTTGTTCTCACAGGATGTTCAAGTGGACTCCTTTGTCCCCACTCACCGAACTAAGGGAGAAAAATCTTAAATCTTTCAGGGATGTCGGCATGGAATTTCACCTACACCATACAAATGAACGAAGCCCCCAAAATATCGACTGAGGCATAAAAAATTATCGCCCGCAATTCAACATTCATATATAATACAAAGACTGGATTATAATTATTTAGCAGAAGAAAAGAAAACAGCATGGACATAGCAACAAAGATATTTTAAAAAATCTGTACAAAATGGTAAAGTTCAGGAAAATGAGAATATGTGTGAGCTTGAAGTTTGAGGCACACAGATCGAGTAGAATAAGTGATGACTACTTGGCGCATTGTGGAATAGGGTTCAGGCATGATTCACGTATCTACTCATTCCAAAATCAAAGTCCCCAAATGACGATTTCTTCCATTTAATGCAATTAGGGGGAAGAGATGCGCCACATTTATCGTTGCACAGAGGAAGAATTTAATAGGAATAAAAGTAAACAAAATAAAATGGAAAGGTTTTTATAAATAGGGTGGAATAACTTAGGCGGAGCAAAAGGGATATTTTCACCCAGCGGTTAAAGGAGGATCAATTAAAAAAAGATGGGAGAAATAAATGAAAAAGAAGTGGAAAAATTGAAGAAAAGATTCGAATGACGTGGTAAAACAACGAAGACTTGTTACGCGTGGAGGGGAGGGGGAATAAAATGGTGGTTAAGTGTTAAAAAGATACATGGATTGATAGAGCTTTGGCTTCCAAACACCTCTGTAATGAAACTGACCACCTTAAAGTATTTCGCCTTGCAAAGGGGGAGGAGGTGGATTTTAGACGTTTACATGTTTACTTCATGAACGTTCTGGGTGTCCACAATTTTATGAACCTCCAAAAATCAACAATTTGTCAAAATTTAATTCAGCACGAAAAATGCATATATTAATAAGAGAGAACAAATTTTTCTTGTATAAATCTTAACTTTTATAAATGAGTTCCATCACATCTAGAACCACCACGCACTCTGGGAACCTTCTCAATGCCCCAGGAAGGGGGTGAGCACAGATCAGGTTTTGAATGAAGATCGCATTTGAGAGTTCAAATAAATCGTATAGATCCTGAAATCATCTTGCTCTTGTATTTGTTCTTTTTTGAGATATATGGATAGTCAGCCTTTAAATTGTAGGAGGCTTCGGACTATTTTATAAAAATCCCTTTGACTTACCTTCTAGTTTGGGGAGATATTGGTTTTGATAGAATGACGTTTTGGAAAGGTACGAATTCCTATAGCTTGTAGATTAGCGGTAAAGCAATTGACCGGCAATCGAGAGAGCCGGGTTCGACTTCCGGCCAGGTTATTTCATTTCTTTATCCTTGGTGTTATTACTGTCTTCTTAGTATGGATTGCTTCCAATGAGCTGTCCTTGCCTGAGTCAATCAATCAAATGTGTATCGAAAGAACAGAGAGGGATCACTGTGGATGACCAGATATAATCATGTTTTAGAGGAAAGGGTTCACAGAGAACTTAAAAGGGAATAGGAGAAGTTGACAGGTCGCTAGCCAGACACCGAAGCGTAGTGTATTGTGCGTGAAGGTAGAGACATGTGGTACGAATGGAACGGTGGGAGGAGGCGTATTGTTTTGTGTGTATATGTGTCTGGGGGAAGGGCAAATTTCTCCAGTTTTCGTGTTAGACGCGTGTGGGTGTATGTGTTGAGTGGTGTTAGTTTGTTGTTTTCATAAAGTGTGGCCATTCGAGTGTACATGGGAGAGCGACCCGTGTGCTTCAGAGCGGAGTTCTGAATGCGCTGTGCTTTCCTTTGTCATGTGTGACACTTAGCTGCAAGTGAGTTTGGAGTGTAGGTAACGAGTGGTCTGACTAGTTTTATATTGGTGTATTTGTAGTTAAAGGCTGGCATGATATAACCTACGCAAATTCTTATTGGTGTTTTTGGCCCTTGTTTGAATGATGTTTTGGTGTGTGTGGAATCTTAGAAACTTCTCGAATGTTGCCCCTAAGATATTGTTGTGGGCTAAATATGTGAGTATTGTTGTTCGGATGGTTGGGGTCTTGTGTGAGTGTGTATATTTGCATGTTGTGCATTTAGTGATCATATGCACCGTCAGAGTCACCTGTGTCTTCTGAGGATTCTTATACTCTGTCTTTTCATTTAGAATTTTGGGGGTATAGCGCGCAACCCTCTCCGGTCCTTGGCCGCAGTCGAGAATATGCTTGTCGTCGGCATAGGAATGTGTATGTGTTTCTGCAATTTTAAGGGGGAGGAGTCATGTGTATACATTATATATAAAATAGGTGCACGTTAGCTACCCTGTGGTACGCCTGCGCGTGGTTAAATGGGCGTGATGTTGTATTATTGCAAAGAAAGAAATTGGAAAGAAATTGGAGAGAAGCTTTCTGCTGCAGAGAGGGAGCTCCTTATTGTTGGCAAATTTCTAACGAATTCCCTCGTTGCCACACCTTGTCGAAGGCCTTCTCCATATTCCTACTAATGCAGTGTTTCCTGGCTTGTTTTTTGTATTATTTCATTAACGATAGTCACAACTGCTTGAGTAGCGCCGCTGTTCCTAAAGGCATATTGGCAAGGAGAGAACCAGTGCACCTCCTCCATTAAATTCCGAAGACTGGTGTTAACTATGCGTCCTAGTATCTTGCTTAGGTGATCAAACAGAGCAATAGGCCTGTAGTGATTACGGTGTTTGTCGCTTTTTGTGTATTAGGATGTTGTGTGCGATTTGGAATGGTTGTGGGAAGTGGCAAGAGGCGAGTGAAGTGTTGCATAGGTGCGTTAGTGTAAGGAAGATGGTTTCTGGGAGATGTTCAATTATCGTGACTGGAAGACCAAATGGGCCGGGGGCACGTTTTGGGGTTAGTATTGGAGTGGTTAGTATTGTAGTATTATGGAGCACCTATTGCTATCTGATGGGGGAGCGTGAGCCCAAGCTCATCGCGGGCAAGCAGCTACCATTCTTGGAATTCCTGGAAGTGTTTTTAGGCGTGTGGTTGGGATTGGTTATGTGAGTGTGTAGATAGCTTAGAGTAGGAAAGGGGCGCAAAGAAAATTAAATTAAAAAGTAGCGAAAAGACGAGTTTCGAACGCGCTTCCCACGTCGTGAAACAGCCGTTAGCGAGAGTCCTAAACCACTTGGCCATCCTGAGGCCTAGAAAAGACTCATTCAAGCAAAGCATTTAAGCCGCTCGCCTGAACTTCTCACACGCTAGACAAACACCTTCCTAGAATCGGAGCGTATTTTGAGGATTGGGGAGAACGGCGTCAGGAAATGTTATTTCGAGGACTAAAGTTCTCTCTCTCCGGCCTCCCGGGTCTGCGCACCATTGTAGATAACTTTGAGTAGGAAAGAGTGCAAAGAAAAATAAAGAAAAAAAGTAGCGAAACGAGTTTCAAACGCGCTTCCCACGTCGCAAAACAGCCGTTAGCGAGAGCCTTAAACCACTCGGCCATCCTGAGTCCCAAATAAGACTCATTCAAGCAAAGCATTTAAGCCGCTCTCCTGAACTTCTCGCACGCTATAAGTGCACCTTGTCCCATTGGTAACTAAATGCGTAAATGATGTCATTACTGTCAGTGAGTGTTCAGTTGTTTTGCTGGGTCTGCGCCCAACATCCTCTGTATAGCTCGCCAGAAGAAGGAAGAGTAAGTGCAGTGAGCATCGTCCCCACGCATTGTAGAATGCGAGCACGTAGGAGTGTGTTGTTATGTTCTATTTGGTCTTTGTCGTCGTGGCTGTTGTATTTTGTAATGAGTCTTTGTATGTGTATGGAGAACGTAAATGTTTAATGTGTGGGCATGTTTTAAGTGGTGTGTGTAGATTTTGTGCGGTGTTTATGGTATCCATGAGTGAACACTTGTGGTTGGTATTCTGTAAGTTGAGATTATGTGGTATGTTTTCCGTTATGTGTCCTCTGAACCCCTCTCAGTTCGTGTTGTTGTATTCGAAAAGGGGAGGTATGGGTATAAGTAATGGCGATAATCATATTATCATGCATATATGACTTTGGTTAAATAATACGGGGAGGCCTGGAGCAATGTGCCTGTGAAAATGTGGAGCATGATCTTTGCGGAAGACCAGATCTGGGATGTGGACCCTGACCTATGCTTGTAGAATGTCAGGAAGTTCTGGCCGATGTGCTCGCACCGATATCGCTGTAAAGCACCGAGTCAGATACCTTCCCGCATAATTACTGGTATTCGAAAGTAGTGTGAAGTGGAAAGTGTTCAAGGGTCCCACAAAGAAGAGAGGGGAGTTGTTTCTTGACTGCGAATGACAATTTATAGCCAGAATACGGAGAGAAATGTAACCTCCGGATCAGACACTTTCTCTCACAAACAATGAGCTAGGTGAAGAAGGCAGGAGTCAGGAAAGGTTACAACAAAACTTCCATTGTTTTAAGGAACGCGGGAGTTAATATGTACATATGACCCTATCTATGTTGTAGGTGAATATAAGTCCTGTCTCGGTTAATAAAGCGTATGTGAATGCAAATAGGAAGATACTTGTTGCGTCTGATCTGATATGGTATATTGTGTCGACTATAGCTTAACAGTGTTGTGTCTCGTGATGAAGTTAGGTACGATTCAGCGCTGGCGACTCATCGCCAGCAGCTCATCGCCAGCCAACTCATCTAGCAGAAGCAATTCTAATAAAAAAAAACAATCAAATTTGAACATCAAATATGATGAAGTTTGTAAAAGATTAAACATATATCAATGACATTCCTATGCAAAATATAAATCATATAGCTCAATCAATTTATATAAAAAATAACAAGATGAAATATATAGTTATGTGCCATTAAACACAGGACTACATTTTATTTTAATTTTAGAAGCCCATCTGATGACTAACTACTAGGGCAAATGTTGTCGCAATCCTGCTAAGGCTTAATACTAACCTATATTAAAAACAAACATGTAAAAACATGGAAAAAACAAATAACATAACAAACAGAGAGAAAGACTAAGAAACAAGCAAAGAAACAAACAAGATAAACAAAGAACCCACAAACGGAAGCACGCTCCAGCAACGGGGGAAGCTTCCTCCAAAAAGTCGTATAGTCCGCAGGTCTGTGTATTTGAACCGGCTCAGAGTAAAAGGAACAAGCTGTAGCGATTCTGCTCCTCCCGGTACCGAGACAGGTAACGTGGTCGAAGATCACCCAGACCGGGTTATTCAACAAGAATGTGCCGACAGTCTGGGGGAGCAGGCAGTCGTCGAAATAAGGTGCGGGAGTGTGCTCCATCAAATGGCGATGCGCCCTGCGAGTATCGCCAAATCGAAGAAGACAGAAAGCAACCTGAAACCGTCGCGATATCAAGGGGGGAGGTTTATGAGAACAGGCGCGGGGCTATGACACGTAACTTTAAGTTCCCCTCGGCCATCTTCCATCTTAGCCAAGAAACCCGAAGTGCTGCCTGTGTTCCTGCCTTGTAAACGATGTGAAGAGAGCGAAACTTTGGTGTGGTCACACAGTCTTCGTGGACTCTTTAACGCCCTCATCTGCACGCAAATTCTTCGCAATTCCAACATACATGTCCAGGAACGAAGCAGAAGATAATCTCGATATCCGCCCGAGCTCGCGGAAACCATGGCGTCACGGATATCGCAAACCAGGGAATGCGGGGATTCCAATGCCCCCAAAGCACTCACAGAGCTTTGTGAGTTGCTATAGATCACAATCCGGTCTCCGAACCTGGCACGTTGCGTTATCTTGCGTACCAAAAATGCAGAACGCAATACTCCTGGTGCTGTAGAAGCTTTGAGAGCAGAGACGTGGCGACAAATAGACAAATGTGAAGCCGTCCTAGGCCATATCCTGGGCATAACTAGGGGTGCCACCGTCCTAAGTGTTATACTGAGCTCTCGAAAGAGTTGCCTAGCACTAAACCCAAAGAGCTTAGCGTATGTCTAGCTTCTCTCGGCGGCATAGGCACCGTCGATATCAGCTACGAATGCAGTGAGAGCTGTAAGCGACTGAAGTAGGCACCGTGCTCGCGCGTACAAGCGAACAATGCACTGTGCATGGCTCAGAGCGAGTGATATCTCCCCAACATCGACAAGTAGTCTATCAATGGGGGACGTGCGGAAGGCACCGGTCGCTAGGCAAATGCTGGTGTGGTGGATAGAGTCCACCTTCCGCAATAGACACTCGGCTGCACAAAACTCGCATCTGTAGTCGAGCTTCGAACGAACAAAGGATCCATATAAAAGTAAGGCACTAGCAGCAAAATTTGGGCTCGTGAAGTTAATGAATATTACGATAAGTTCTCATTTTTATCTCGATTATCAAAACTGAATCTGGAGAAGAATAAACACAGAATTAAGGAAGCGGAAACTTGAAAAAACAAACGACCTCTCCATTCAGGGCCATTGTTTACCTTTTCTATTCTTGGCTTCGCTCAATGGAAATGACAGGTTTGTCGTCTGTGCGGCAAATTTTACCCAACTTCCATTCGCCGAACGATTTTCAGAGATTTTTTTACTGCTCATTATACGAGATGCATACAGGTTATTTTGATTGCTTAGGTCCGATTTTTTTGTAGCTATTAATCTTATTTTAATTATTTCATTTTGGTAGAGATTTTGGAAAAGTGAAGTAAAGGGAAAATATGTGATAGATGTACCGCTAAGGAATGTGAGGACGCGTAATTCTTCGGGTGAACACTCTTGAAAAGAGACCGACCTCGTTGCGAAAGAAAGTTCAGGAGAGCTGCACACCCTCTTGGACTTTTCTTTTAGTTTAGCCAACGTGGGTAAGATCTCTAAAAGTACTTTAAAAAAACGAGCCTCGAGATAATTAAAAACCAAAACAAAACAAGAATAACAACAATAAGATCAATAACAAAACTACAAGTGGGAAAAGCAGAAATGAAATAGTTAGTCAAGAAAGAAGAAGTCAAAAACAGGATGAGGTTCGACTAGGGAGGCCCGCCTTTCCAAGGGCCCAATGCGCGCCACCACAATTAAATAAAATCATACAAATAATATGGAGGCGGGGCCCACATCTAACATCTTTATCAGCAGGAGCCTAGAGTGAAGGGGCTGCTTTCATCAAAAAAGACAGGACTGATACCGGACACGTGACCCCCCCCCCCTCTCCCTAGTCCGTCAAGTTTGGAGTGAGCAAAGAACTGATATAAAAGAAATTGTGGAGCTCTATCATCATAACAAAGATTTTCCATGAGTGTGAACAAGAAACCCTAAGTCTGTGAGTGAGCTCTTCCCATGTGAACCCGGTTTAATTGTAGGTCCGGTTCTGGGCGATGCCTCCGCCTGCAGCAGAAGTGCAAACCCGGTCTTGGTCAAGGAAAAACAAAGCTGGTGCGTTTCAGCACAGCGAGAGACGTGGGTACGAATGAGCCTCTTGGCATCAGCGATCCAGGGTAGAGTTCTAAATCGTGCTGAATCGCGCTGAATCGTGATGAATCGCGCTGAATCGTGCTAAATCGCGCTGAATCGTGCTTTTAGCATTATTCAGCGGTAGCATAGCATACAACGTGGAGTGGAACTTGCAAAAGCCAAACTGTGTAAAAGACTGTTGACCTCCGTTGTCCAGAAAATGAGCTAACCTAACATTAATCAATTTTTTCATCAGATTACACACGTAAAAGGTTATAATAATTCAGCGTAAATCATCTGAAGTGGTATGATCTCTTTACAGCTTGCAAAAAACAAGCACGGTATTTATTTGCCTAGGAAGAAACCATCCGGCGTTAGTTAGAAAACGAACATTTCTATGCAGCGAGCTTATTTTTCTCGAAAAAAAACAGTAGCACTCATAATGATTCGGACACAGGTTTCCATAACAAAACATACAATAACTTCACTAAATAATGGGAAGTAATTCATTGTAAATTATAGATATAAAATAAACATGGTTATAAGTTGTACAGGTATACTGTGCAAGTTAAGATGGATTAAACTGCAAGTTACGTCCAAAAGAGCAATTTTATTCCAAAAATATGATGGTCAAAATGATCTGGACAGATAACACAACAAACGTCCACCCTGTATATGAGAAGGTATAATGATATGTTAATGAACAAATTATTTTCGGTTGATAAAATATATTAGTACTTGGTATGTAGACCTTTAATATCAATTACGTATTGATATATTCTGCCACAAGAGTGCACTAACCGAAAGCATTCTTCTGGTGTATTCTTCTCCATTACCTTTGTAATATTTCCCAAAGTTCTTCGACGGTGATCGGGATTCTCTCCTTACTTCTCTCTCTTAGCGTCTTCCACAAACTCTCAATTGGATTGAGGTCCGAGCTCTGAGCAGGCCACACAATGGCACTTATTTCCCTCTGATCCCGGAAATTCTTCAACAATTTTGCCGTGTGGCAAAATTGGTGAGGATTCACTTTTCCCTGCAAACGGACAAGTGGGCCAATACCTTTCACTTAAATTTGTCCCACACCTTAACGCTCCCTCCATCAAACCTGACATGGCTTTTTACGCAGTTCAGCAATAATATTTGGCCATGTCTTCGATGGACAAACTTCCTGCCATCTGAAACAAACAAATTGTACTTCGCTTCATCGCTTAAGTGTAACTTTGACCATTGGACTTTGTCCATAGAACGTGCATGGTGGCGGAGGATAATCTAGCTTTCTTGTTCTTAGGGATGATCAATGGCCTTAGTGCTGGTGTCACTTCTCTGGAAATCCTGGCTGTCTTGTATCGGTCCTTTTTTGAGATACGGACGATGGCTGGGTCATCTCTCTTTTAGGTCTTCCTAGGCGTCCAGAGTATAAATTCCATTGATACATGAACCTGTGGTATCTTTACGTGTTATAATATTATGTACAACACTTTTGAGGCGCTTAATATTTTCAGCTATCGCTCTGATGGAGAGATGATCATCTTGATGTAGCTTAACAATTAGCTCCTGGATTTGAACAGGTGTAGTGGGTTCCCTAAGCGAAGTTGCTGCTCAAAACTTGACAAGTTATTGACGGGTAATGCTAAGGATTCATGGAAATAAGTTACCACCGTCAATTTGTTGGTTGTTTCAAAGATAAAAGTATAGAATTACGTTGTCCCGATCATTTTGAACACCATATTTTTGGAATAAAAATGCTCTTTTTCACGGAACTTGCAGTTTCATCCATCCTAATTTGTATAATTCTTCATCTACAACTTATAGCCATGCTTTGTTTATATCTGTAATTTATCACGCATTACTTACCATTATTTGATTCAAAACTATTAGAAGTTTTGCGATGGAAATGTAAGTGTCCGAATCATTATGGCAGCCACTGTAAATTTCGATAACAAATAAGCAGGTAACGGGAGAAAAGCGTCTTGTAAATTATATAAATGATAACTTTAACAAAAACCTCATGAGCCGATTCCCGACCATAATGTATTGGGTATCGTAAGGAAAACTACAATGTACAGAGAAAAAAAACAACTTATGTATTACTAGTAGTCAGGAAGAAAGATTACATGTGTGTTTTGTCGTGCCTCTAAATATATTTATCTCGCGACCCTTCATTTTAACCCCCTCCCCACCACCACCACTAGTATTAGTGTGGCAACCTCCTATTTTGTCGGGCAACAACCCATTTTTTCGTTACCCCTCACTTTGTCGTGCCAGCCACTATTTTGTAACGCCTTCCCCTTTTTTATGGCGCATCTCACATTTTTTTGGCGCCACCCCCTTTTTTGGTGGCTCCAGCAAGAAAGGCGCGCTACCCACGTCTTCATGGCGCTACTTCTTTGTTTGGTCACACCACTCCCATTTTTTGGTGGTGCTTCTTCCTTTTCTGGTCATGCCTCCCCTTTTTGGTCCCCCCTCTGCCTTTTGGTCGGTCCTCGCCCTTTTCGCTGCCCCCCTCCTTTTTAGTGACCCCTCCCCCTTTTGGTTGCCCATCCCTCCTTTTGGTCCTTCCTCCCCCTTGAGCTCGCTCCAACTCGTTTTTTTGGTCGCACCATACCTATTTTGGGTCGCACCAATCTCTTTATTTAGTCGCACCACTCCCTTTTTTGGTCGCCCTCGCCTTTTTATCCCCCCGACTCTTTTTCTTGTCTCTCCACCCCCTTTTTTCACTGAACCCCATTTTTGTCGCGCCCCCCCATTTTTGTCGCGCCATCCGCTTTTTGTCGCGCCATCCCCTTTTTTGTCGCGCCACTACCATTTTTTTGTCACGCCACCCTTCCTTTTTGTTGCACCACCCTTCCATTTTGTCGCGCCACCCTTTCTTTATTTTTTGTCACGCCACCCTTCCTTTTTTTGTTGCACCAGCCTTCGTTCTTTGGTCGCTTTACCCTTGTTTTTGGTCGTGCAACCTTACCGTTTTGTCGCGTAACCCTTCCTTTTTTTGGTTTCGCAACCCTTTCTTTTTCATTGTGTTACTTGTCTCTTCCGTATCACAGTTCATTATGGCGGCTTCTGAGAAACGGTTTCTTAATATGAAGCGCACCCGCATAAGTTGCAGTAAGAATTTCTTCATTGCTAGAACCCATTAGCTTCTCTAACTCCCCTCCGGCTGATATTCAGGGCTTGAAAAAATCTTATAGAATGCCAAATTAAAATTTTATAAGGAAGAGCAAAGGCTTCTTGTTTCTGAATACAAATCCTATTTACAAGATGTAAGCGAGTGTAACGAGGGAAACGGTGACGTGGAAAAGGAAATTTCGGATGGCCTTCGCGTTATCCATAAATTTAATATTTTGAAAGTCCCGATAGGGATTTTTTACCAGCCAACATAGCTTTTTGAGCAAATGTTAATTAACTTGTGTTCTACGAGCAAACAGAAGGCAATTGGAATTAAACTGTAGACTATTTATGTGGCCTATTTGAGGGCAACCCCTTAAACCGGAATATGTTTTGTGATGTCTACCCTTATTCCGTTCACGAGCGAGATAATATTTTTGCCGGGCCAAAATTCGCTTATTTAAGGGGCAAGTTGCAAGATGAGAATAAATCTCCGCTCACCTGGGTTTCTACTACTGATCTATTCTATAAAGAAGCATACCATAGGTCAGTTTAATACTGCATGTCAAGTCAGGTGTAGTGGGAGCAAAATTAGCCGACACGGCTATAAGAATATACTATTAGGGCCACTTTCATCAATGGAGGATTGTTTTACACTCTATAAACGCATGATGATTCCAGTACGGTAGTCACACTTTTAAGTCACCTTTTAGTAATATGATTATTATCATACACTTCTAGCGTCAAGCAATCTCACAATCATTTTCTATTGGAGTTTCATTGAGGGATCATGAGTCTTTAGATAAAGAGTTTTTATGTCTTTTGGACATAAGTTTGTGGTAATTAGAGCTACTGAGCCACGAGGAAAAGATTTTACTGTCCAAGAGGAATTTAAACATTATATTACACTCGTGAAGGGAAAGCATTTGATCCAGTTGCCTTGGAAACAGGATGGTTCCCTTTTGTCAGGCGCTTTTGGTCTCGCCACGGCCAGGTTAAATTCTATAATGAAAGAGACAAGTCTCCGGAAAAGAATGGATCTTATGATAAAGTTATAGAGGCTTATTTAGATAAAGGATTTATAAAAGAGATAACTCTTGAAGACGTCTATTTATGGTCCAATTTCCAGGTTATTCTACGTTGGATTCACTCCAATCTAAAATTGGAGGTTATATTTGCAGAAAGAGGTGAATGAATTCATATGGGATATTGCTGCATCGTGGTATTGCGTTTCTACTGCATACAGCCACGCGGATTTAATGGCAAGAGGAGCTACGTTCGCCATTTCTAAAACTCTTTAACTTGGAACTATGGATCAAGTGACTACCTCATAGAGTGAAATGTTCGAATTACAGCTTGGGTATTTTAAGCAGCCAGACAGTTCAAGGGAGTGAATACCCTCGCAATTGTTGAAGGGCGTAAACAGGCCGAATTATATTTTATAAATCTTATCCAAAGATCTGAAGTTTCAGATGAATGGGCATATCTGATGGCAGAAGCCTTGGGCAGGGTACTAACCACTATCTCCCAATTGCATCTATTTCTCCATGATATGATTATAACTGTTAAGGGAGATTAGAAAATGCAGGAGTACGTTGGATGACTAATAATATCATTATATTACCTGTAAAGTAACATTTCCCCAATCTGATAATTTCGAGCGGACATTTAGATTCCACCACGAATGGGTCTCATCTCTGTCAATACATTTCCTAACTCTGGTGGATCCCTCGCCTTTGTCACTAGGTTAAGACCTTTGTGTAGTGTTGCGTGGCTTATCAGAAAGTAAGTGATGCACTTTACCAAGCTCTAGTAGCATCTCTGTTATCCAAGCACAACTTGCTTGAGGCTCCCCATTTAGATTTACTGGCGTAGGCTACTCTGGAGCTATTGACGTTCATAAAGATAGCGGGGTTGCTAAATTTTGTCTAGCTCATTGGTTCGCTATCTTTAAACGAGTGAGCGCAATAGTCAGTTTTATCGCATTTAAAGATGGCATAGTGGTGGAATTCTTACGTTGCAGAATTGGGTTACAATAATAAGTCTTCGAGTTTTATAAGGGGCAATATACCCTCTCTGCCATCAAATGATTACCCCAACGATACGAGGAAGTATTACAGGCTCTAGTAACCTAAAACGCGTGAGTCTATCTTATTCAGAAGTTCCCAAGCAAAGATGCCTCTTGGTACTTGAGACCAACTGGCCTAGTGGATAACTTAAATTTCCTTGAGGTAATCATAAGGAGATTCCCTGTTACCCTAAGGTTTCGCAGGCAAGAAAAAAGCTGTTCAGAGCGAGGACAGTCAAGGACGTAAGGACTCATTCTGGAATCCGCGCTTCGCTCCGTGCCCTGCAAGGATACTCCCTCGAACAAGCCCTTGAGGCCCTTCCCCTTCTTGGAAAATCGTAAGCCTATTACCTTTTTCTCTATCACCGTAGAAGAGGTGTGACGCTTTCCGGCTACGAAGTTTTATCTCCTCATCTCCTCCCGTTTCCTTTCGGTAAATATTGTGCTATCATAGCTCGTGCCGAAGCAATCCATAGTAAATTAATTCCTTTGCTGAACGATTAGTTTTCCCATAGTGTACCAATTATTGTTAAATTCTGTTATTCATTTGTATAATAGTAAAAATTATTTTTGTTTCTCTTGTTTAAATCCCAGAATCACATAAAAAAAACATTCATCTATTTTCTAAGTCAGCCAACGGAATAAACGCACTCGAATATCCCGCATACTTAAAAGGAACTTCCCCTCGCGTCGAGGGCGGGCAAGCGAATGTCATTGAAATCTATCTGACCTATGACACGGCATATGGCACCTTCTTCCTCGATACTTCGAAATGTGATATCCCTATGAAGGACCACCCCCAATGTTAACGGAATGCTGACAATAGGATCAGGGGGGTTTCATTCTAGGAGGCCTATTCCGCCCACGCAGGAGATCATGGTTTGACGAGAAAGATACACAAGCGAAAGTTCGGTCCTGAACAAGGCCAACCCAAGTGGACAAAATTTCCACAGTAAAAACGCAAAATAAAGATAGTAGCTCTCCTTCCGGGTGCGTCTCTCCGTCGTTTCAGCCAAAATTAACACCGAGGCGAGTCCGTTTGGGTTCAGAAACACCTCTAAGACGTCCGGACGGCCTGCCATTAAGAGAATGCTGGTCGCTCTTATTTCCGACGACTTCAAATCTTTCCAGCTTATTCACTCAACTGACGGAACAAGTTTGTCCGATTGATAATTGCTCCGTCAGCTTCAGTTTAGCTTCGTTTCTTGGGAGAGAACAGAAAGTCTCTCGTTTTTCAGACGTGAGCCTTCTGGTTAATGGACATTCCAGCTCAGATACTCACTGGCGCACGTGTACTGGTTGCAGTATACGTTATCCTAAACTTTGTAAAAGGGGTAGTTTATACCAGGAAGCTGCTTGACTATACGCTTGAGTTCATTAGTGAAGATCTGGCCAACTCTGGTAAAGGGAGCTCTGATTTGAACGATTATTGATGAAGGAAGGATGAGGATAGACACTCACTCCGACACTTCGTCGCATTTGACCTAAAGAGTTGTTATCACTGCTACCCTTTTGACCATACGCGAGAACCGTGTCGATGTGCAAGGTTAAGTTAACCGCAAATATGATTAACCTGGTCCAAAGCTGTGCATGGTATATCGATTAAGCTCTCATAATTGCCTGAATTATGGTGCATCATTTTTTGCGTCCTCTAAGCAATGGGATTCGTATACGGTCAGAAAATACTTCATGGCCGCCCAGGCTGTAAAACATATTTCGTAATGAGAGGCTAGTGAGATAGTCCTATAATGGTCTGCGCGACCAAACACTTCCTAAAGCTACGCCCCGCTTCTGACTGCTCCAGGTGTACGAGCGCGATACCTGCTGCAACCATTACGAACCTTTCATTGGATTCTACTTTGCCCGGGTGCCACCGGTTGAGCTGGTAGTCATATGGGTTTGAGCCCTATCCCTGCCAAAAATTAAGCCCCTCTTCTTTTCTCGTGGCAGATTAGCACTCTCCTCATCCAACTCGTTTAATTTGTAAAATGCAAAGGAAATGAAGGTGGCATTTTGAGCTGTAGAAATTACCTATATAATTGCAGGACACATAACTGATTCATGCCTAAACACCTATGTGAATTGTATTACCAGTACTCAACAGAATCCAACGCTGGTTCGTGTTGTTGGCCAAGGTAACTACTATTCAAATTCTCCGACCGTCCAAGAGCCCCTATACCGTCGTTTTCCCCGAGAGTGTCAATCTCGAGGAACTTGGGGCCATATGAGTCGCTGAGGACCTAAAATCCATAGGGTCTAGTCGTAATAATGACCAATCTACTAAAGCTAGTGGCTAAACTGCGTCAACTTTAAAGGTTTAGTCTTTGAATAAACCAAATAAGACGTATTACCAGCTAACTATATCTAAACTAAACAGTTTATATTATCATTATGAAGTCGCTATAAAAGAGATATCGAGTACCAAAGCTTCGTGAAACAAAACCATGAAAACAAAATAGATCATGCACTCATTATAAAACAACATAATAAACATCAGCTAAGTAAACTTTATTAATACTATTGGTGATACAAGCCTTGCATCTAATTATTGCATAGGAATTATGGCTGACCGTCAGTAGCTGGGAAACTTAATTCTTCTATATTCAAAAGCTCAATTTATACCTGATAAAGTAAAATGAATGAACGCAATTTTCAGATGAAAAGGTGCACTTTCAAATGGATACAACGGCGATCCGAATGTTCACTGTAGTTAAGTGCTGAAGTAGGGCAAGCGTAATGTTAACGATGCAGAGAGTATCAGCTTGAGAAGTATATAATTCTCTACGAAAATAAAATCATATTTTCTAACATGTACAGGGTGGTCCGAAAGTCTTGTCGCCCCCTGTAAATAATTTTTTTATTTTATTTTTCAGATTTCAGATGACCAAAAATCTTGCCACCCCCTGTAAGTATTGGGATTAAGTCTTTCGATCATCTGAAATACAAAATTAAAACAATATTTGAAAGAGAATATTAAAACAATATTTACTGGAGGCAACAAGACTCGAAATACCCTGTGAAATTTGATAAATGGAAATTAAGTAGATTATACTTATAAAACGGAAATAATTTTGTTGGCCGTGGGAAGTGGGTACCACAGCGATTCAAGACGCCGAGAGTAAAGGCTTAGCGCCCTCTTGCTGATTTGGGTTCCGGGCTCCGGTTTGACTCGTCCGTGAGAAACCCCCTTAGGCTTCTTTGTCCGCGTGAAAAATATATATATATATATATATATATATATATATCTCGAAGAGAACTGCGTACCGGCAATCAAAGATCTCGGGTGAATTTGACGAATACCGGAGGCTAGCCAGGAGAAGGAAATCCAGCATAAGGGCGGCTGAGCGGTCTGAGGAACTCCGAGTAGCAAGACTCTGTAAAGAGAATACCAAGGAGTTCTTTGGATATGTAAAGAGCCGTAAACAAATCCGTCGAACGATTGGCCCTTTGAGGAATGAGGAAGGGACATTAAAGCATTCAGATGCAGAAAATGCTAACCTCCTCAACGACTAATTCTCTTCAGTGTTTACTGAAGAGTGTGCTCCCATCCCCCAGCCGACGGATTCCTACTTGGAGGAAAAGCTGGAGGATATGGATTTCACCGAAGGAAAAATAAAAAAAAAGATCAGTGACCTAATGACGAATAAGTCATCTGGCCCGGATGGGTTTCTACCTAAAGTGTTGAAAGAAGTGCGCGATCAAGTGTCACGACACCTGAGCGCAATCTTTAACATGTCAATCCGGACCGAATGCGTTCCTAGAGACTGGCGTGAGGCGGAGGTGACTCCTATCTTCAAGAAACGAGACCGTAGCCAACCGTCGAACTACCGACCTATCAGTCTGACTTCGATAGTCGGTAAACTCATAGAAAGCATGATGGTGGACAAAATAACTTTGCATTTAGAGTCAAACCTGCTACTGAGGAGTTCCCAGCACGGCTTCCAAAGGCACGGGTCATGCCTGAAAAACCTTGTAGAATTCTTCCACTTCGTCTTCAGTGGGCACGATCGGGACAAGGCGGTGGATGTGGTTTACTTAGACTTTCAGAAAGCCTTTGATTAGGTACCACACCGCCGCCTTATCCGGAAAGTGCAAGCGCTGGGCTTAAACGGAAAAATAGCCGACTGGATCGAGAACTGGCTAAGTTGCAGACGGCAACAGGTGGTGGTGAATGGACAGGCTTCTGAGTGAGTGCCCGTTACTAGCTGGGTGCCTTAAGGTTCTGTCCTGGGACCAATAATATTCATCATCTACATCAACGACATGGACGGTGACATGGTTGCCAAGATTTTCAAATTTGCCGAGGATACCAAGCTTGGTATCAACGTTGCAAAGGATGGAAATACTGGAAGCCTGCAGGAAGATCTTCGGAAGATTGAGGAATGGTCGGACACCTGGCAAATTCCTTTTAACGTGAGAAAATGCAAAGTGATGCATATCGGCCACCGAAATCCCCAATCTCAGTATATCCTTAAGGACACTGCTCTTGAATCCACTGACACTGAGAAGGAATTGGGTGTAACAATTACTAGTGATCTCAAGTTCTCGAAACAGTGCATTGAGGCGGGGAAAAAGGCCCAAAGGATGCTAGGCTACATAAAGCGACAGTTTGAAAATCGAAACAAGGAGATAGTACTGTGTTTGTACAACTCAATTGTCCGACCGTACCTGGAGTATGCCGGACAATTTGGGAGTCCTTCATTTCGAAAGGACATGACGAGATTGCAACGCGTGCAAGCCAGGGCAACCAAACTTATTTCCTCTATCAGACATAAAAGTTATGAAGATATATTAAGGGAATTAGATCTGTTCTCGTTGTAAACCCGTAAATTGCGTGGTCAGCTCATCGAGGTTTTCAAAATACTTCGAGAGTTCGACAATGTTGACTACCGAGATATTTTCACACTTATTGAGAGCAGAACAAGAAATCACGGCTTTAAATGTGAACTGAAGCGTTACAATCTCGATCTGTGTGATTAATTTTTTGCGTACAGTATCTGCGGTAGTTGGAACGCAATTCAAGTGGAAGTTGTCAACAGTGAATCTGTTGACCAGTTCAAGTCAAGACTAGACAGGGTCTTAAAAAATGGCCGTGAAAGGACGTAAAGCACGAGCAGAGATGTGCCCGCTCGACTGCTAGTCCAAAGGTACCCTCATTCAATGGACCGTAAGGTCTTCTAGGGTACCTTCTTTCCTTGTTGTTCCTTGTTGTTACACACAATCTCTCTCTCTCTCTCTCTCTCTCTCTCTCTCTCTCTCTCTCTCTCTCTCTCTCTCTCTCTCTCTCTCTCTCTCTCTCTCTCTCTCTCTCTCTCTTTTTTTCTCTCTGACATCTTCTCCCCTCTCCTCCCCTCTTAAGATGGGACTTCCAGAGGAAGGAACATCTGGCGAATTGAAAAGGGGTGCAATACCTTCGCATCACGAAATAAAAGACCGCATTGTACTAATTCAAAAGGAATGCAAAATAGATAAATTCGCATCACAAAAAAAAGGGAAATAGCAAAGGAATGCATTATACCAAATCGCACACACACAAAAGGGAATCCAAACTAAATAAACACAAAAGAGACTGAAACAATGTACATAGATCGATCATTATCCCCCCCCCCCCTAAAAAAATGAATGTACAACAATCATGATTATAAACATTGAATTTTAAGGGAAGGGCACATCTGACTCGGTTCCAAAAATAGTTGTAAAATTTATTTACACACAAAAGGGTACATGTTCTGACCTAAATTTATGTAAACACACACACATATATATATATATATATATATATATATATATATATATATATATATATATATATATATATATACAAAAATTATAACACAATAGCGGGCTTAAGATTCACTTGACAGGGAATCTACCCCCTTAGGCTTAAGCTATCAGCCATAATATTCTCAGAGCCTTGTACGTACCGTATGCTACACTGGAATTCTTGGAGGAACAGACTTTAGCACATTAATCAACCATTGTTTTTTTAATATTTCGGAGGGAAGACAAGGGTTTGTGATCGGTTTCGATTACGACTTCCTTTCCTATCAAATACCTGTCAATTTCTTTTAATTGCCCATATGATAGCGAGAGCCTCCAGCTCAATCACTGCGTAGTTCTTTTCGCGTGGTAATAGCTTTCGACTGGCGTAAGCGCTAGGAAAACTCTCGTCATTGATTCCGTATTCAACTAAAAGACAACCGATGCCGTCGTTGCTTGCTCCGTCTGGATGGTAAATGGTTCGGCTGGATTGGGCAACCATAATATCTGGGCAGACGCGAGTTTACCCTTAGGTTGTTTGAAGCTTGTGATTGATAGCGGAGTCCAAACAAGTTGTTCTAGGGCCTTCTTCTTCAGGAGCTCGCAAAGAGGAGCAGAAAAGGTGGCAAAATTGGGGAAGAATCGCCGATAAAAGGAGGCGGAACCCATGACTGACCTTAATTGCTTTTTGTTTGCGGGCAGCGGCATTTTTACGATGGCTTGTATCTTTTCCTCCTGAGGAGCTAATTGATTATTCCCTATGCGGAAGACTAAGTAATCTATGGTATTAAAAGCAAAATGACATTTGCTCGGACCAATTGTCAAATTATTATCCCTGAGCCTTTGCAGCAGCGCTTGAAGAGCGGCCAGGAGCTGGTCCCATTCCTTTGTAGCCACGTAAATATTATAGAAATAGAATGATACGTGGGGTAGTCCATCTAAAATTTCTTTCATCATCCTATTATAGTTACTGCAAGCGGTGACGAGCCCAAATGGGAGCTGACGAAACTGCAGTCACCCTTTTTCAGTTGGAAAAGCGGTGTACCTTTTAACCTTTTCCCGCAATGGGATCTGATAATAGGACTTACACAAATCTAGTTCTGAAATATACTTCGCTTTCTCAAATATATGGAGATTTTGGTCGATGAAGGGATTTGGCTCTGCTTCAAACACAGTAAGGGCGTTTAATTTCCCAAAGTCAATGTACATCCTATAAGAATTATCAGGTTTCTTGAACATGACGACGGAGGAACAGTAATCGGACTTTGACGGCTCGATTATCTTTTATTTAATAACTTCTCAACTTCGGTATTAAAAGCTTCTCTCAAATGCATGGGTAATGAATACGGCTTGGACCTAATAGCCTTTTGGGTGGTAAATTGAATATCGTGCTTAAACTCAGTAGACGAGGATTCCATCACATCTGGTACTAGAAAGAGGTATTCACTATCTTGCTCTATGCATATAATTTGTAGTAAACTTAGCGGGCCCAGAGGATAATTTAATTCAATGGCCGATTCTTCGTCTATAGTCAATATTTGGTTAAGTCCTGCGCGCCGATGATATTTCTTAAGGTGGTTTATATGGAAAAGCTTCCTCCCCTTGGGTGTTTCAACTAAATAATCGACGGGACCGCGTTTCTCTATTATTTGGCAGGGGCCCTTCTATTGGCTTAGCAGTTTGTTATTGTCGGTCTGGAGCAATAGCAAAACTTCCTCACCGGTCATAAATCTTCGATTTTTGGACTTACAATCAAGTTTAGCCTTATATTTACTTAGATTAACGTCGGCATTTTAGTAGGCAATTTCGGCGCATTCTTCCAACCTCTGATGAGTTCTATTAGGTACGAGTATGATGATTGTAACTCCTGATCTAATTTTTGGTTAGTGAAAAGTTCTTTAAAAATGCTTAAGTGGCCTCGAACGTTCCTACCGTAAAGTAACTCAAATGGCGCGAACCACAATGTGCGGTGTGGTATCTCTCCATACGCAAAAAGAGCCACTGGTATATAACGATGCCATTTTCTTGGCTGCTCCCCGAAAATCTTCCGCAGAATTGCCTTGAGATTCCCATTCGGCCTCTCGCACATATCATTTCCGGCGGGGTGAAATGGGGTGGTAATTTTCCTACCTGCTCCATCAAATGGGAGGTAAATTGACGGCCTCGGTCAGACAATATTTCCTTCGGTAATCCAACGCGGGAAAATTGGGAGATAAGGGCTTCAGCACACGAAATGCTGTCAATCTTCTTAAGGGGGACAGCCTCGGGGAACCTGATGGCAAAATCGACCAGAGTGAGGACATAACTATGACCCTCACTAGATGGTGGATGAATTGGTCTAACCAAGTCGATTGCTACTTGGGATAAGGGTTCTGAGATTACGGAGCCCTTCTGCAAGGGGGCCAGTTTAACCCATCCCTTAATGACAGTTTTCTGGCATATATCACATGATCCACAATAGCGACGAATTTCCTCTGACGCCCCGATCCAATAAAAGTAATTAAAAATTCGTTGGCAAGTCTATGTGTGACTGAAGTGGCCCTAGAAAAGGCTGTCATATGCGGTTTGTAAAATAAATCGCATATGCGAGCGAGTAACACATAATACTAGAGACTCAGTGGGATCTCCCTCGGAGCATATGCGGTAGAGGAGGTTATATTTAACAAAGAACGAAATTAATTTGCCACCTCTAATGGACTCTTGCGTCTTATTTTGGGCTTAAGTACGCAGAAAATGAAGGGATTCACACTCCTTCTGTTTATTAGTAAAGTCCTCGTTTTGGACATTGCTATATTCTAAAGTACCTGGGGTTCACAGGGGTACGGGTGCTTCCAAATTCTGCTCAGCTAGTGAGCGGGTGGTCAAGGATTAAGCCAGCGAGGTTGAAGAAACTTTGGGGTTCTGCCCAATCAGAGCGGCACAAAACTTGATGGAGGCTACTACTACTTCGGCCCAGCCAGTGAAGTAGGCGCAATCTATATGACACTTAACGATGGGGAACCGATTAGCGCGTCCCAGGTAATCAAGCACGATGGCAAACTGATGGTGATCCGGAGCTACAGGTAAGAGTAGCTTATCTGAGACCACAATACGTGCAACCGGTATCTCGGACTAAGGTGGAGATACGGCAGCCGTTTACCGTACCAATCTAGAATTGAAGGCCATTAGGGGTGCTTTTTTTAAACAAAAAGTTCACCTGGTGGCCGGCGAGACCTGGTTCGCTCGAAGAGAGATGATTTTCTGGTTGAGGCGGGGTCTGAAAAGTGTTGGCATTCACCTGGTGCATCTGGTGGAATAGTTATTCCTCAAGTGAGAGTTTTGAGGGCAATTTGTTCTCGCATGACCTTTGATTCCGCAGGAATAACACACAATAGTCCTCCTGGGGAACGTTGATGAAGGGGAATTAGAGGAGAAAGGCTGAACTTCTCGTTTGACAGGTGTTCGAACAGGCTTCTGCTTAGAATTGCCTGTCATCTTCACAAAATTTTCCTTGTTGTGAGGAACTAATTTATGCTTATTTACCTTTGATTTGGGCGAAGATGGTTCAACTTTCTTCCCTTCTTTCGGGTATCAATTGTGGCTTATGGCATAGATGTAAGCCTCTTCTATGCATTCTTTAAAACTAATGGATCTTCTGTTATTAACGAATGATCTGATTTTTGATTGAAGTGATGCCAAAAGTTGGTCTTTAAGAATAAAATCGATCATAGCATCGTAGTCATGGGGCACTTTTGATGCGTCAAGCCAGATATTAAGGTGCCGTTGTAACGTGTACCAGAACTGCCTGATGGTTTGTTTGGGCTGAATTCTGCACTGCCTAAACTTCACACGGTGAAAATCTGGGGTCATATTATAGGCGGCAACTAGCTCGGCCTTCAACGATGATAATCAATTGTTGCCTCTGAAGGGAAGGGAAATAAAAATATCCCTCAGGTGGGTTTTGTGTAGGGGCAACAATTTAACTACGCCATCTGACTTTATGTCCCAGTGATTTACTTCCAAGATCTTCTCGAAGTGGGTTAAATATGAAGCGAAGTCTTCCCCTTCTTCTAAGGCAGGCTTTTTGACAGTCCGGTTGCTGGATTCCGGTCTCCGAAGTGATGGATAGGGTTTCCTTTCTTGCCCTTGTCATCTCTAATTGGTGCCAACGAACTCTCTCCCTTTCTTCCCGTTCTTCTATTTCTCTTTCTTTCGCTTCTCTTTCTCTTTCTTTGTCTTCTCTTTCTCTTTCTTTCTCTTATCTTTCTCTTCTTTCCGCCCTTGCTGCTCTCTCTTCTTCCTTGAGATATGACATTAGGTCTTTCCAGTTACACCCAGAGATTCTCTTCGTACCTTAAAAATTTCAAACGAAGACATGATGTCTCACCTGTTCGCACTTAAAAAAAAAAGCACACACACCAAGAAGATGCAGTGGGTTTGTCGAAGCCGAATTAACCGCGTTTCAATTAACGAACTTATGAGCACTGACGGAAGTGCCAATGTGTTTTACGTGACCCAGTTGTAAAAAAACAACACGCAAAAAGACCTCGCTTAATTTGCACGATGCAAATTCTGTGATTGAGACGAACAAGCCTTGACGCCTACCTATAGGTACGACAAACAAATAGAACAAATACAATTTATCTGAATCTTTCAAATGGCAGAGTTTACGGGGCCGAAAGAACAGATATAATATTATGCTTGGTAAAAATAGTGATGCACAGTCACAATAATCACAAAGTAATTAAGTTCAAATATTCATCGGGATCGTGCATCTAAATTTACAAATAGTTTAGCAAAAAAATTATTGTTTCCTTGATATCCAGAGCCACAATCTTAAAAGACTTTAAATAAAAACCTTTGAACGACCCCACACCTGACATGCTGGTTGAAGTGGTATACGGCCGAGTATGTATGTACGTTTGTTCCGTACATGAATAACTCCGTTCCTTTTTCCTCTAAGAGGGCTATACTTTTATTTTTTATCTTTTGTTTTGATTCTTTAACCAGCGAGGATTCAAAATATTATATATCTATTGCCTTATGCAGCGTTTCGAGGATTTAATTAAACAACTAGATCAAAATTATACTTTTAATTACATAAAGAAATGAAATAATAAAACTTTAAATATACTAAGGCTAAAATAAAAGGAGCTAAATTAAAATTAATACTACCAATGAGTACTACGCGATGGTTGACGCCAAAAATTCACTTTAGTACGGGAGGTTAACTAAAGAACATAAATGAGTTGGAATCTTTTTACCTTTAAACTAAGTGTGAGTCGAGCGTGGGATGACCGTGAACAAGAACCTCGTTAATATGATGATTCGAGGCGTGAGGCTGAGTCGGACGCACAACTGTTCATCTCGCTGTGCGAAGGATAACGTTGTTGGAAGTTATTCGGGATAACAGCTGACTTCGAGGTTAGTGAGGAAAGCATGGTGATGTTTCTTGACTTGAAGATATAAGCAAAGTGGATTGGGGATGTAAGATTATTCCAATCCTTGAGTTATACTTGCAGGCTTTTTGATGATGTGACTTGACCAGGAGGTGAATATTTTCTCGAGTGGAACTTCACATTGGTATTCCTCAATGATGAGGGATATCTGTTTTTATTCGAAAAAACTGAGATAGGGGGTTTCTCTGCACGAGATGGGTATGAAAGTGATTCTTTATACCGATGGTCTACTCTTCGATGTGACCAAAAGGAACGGCCTCGGAAAAAAAAATCCGGCTCGGTTTAACTTCTTCTTGATTTTCGGTTTGACTCCGGGACTCGTCTTCTTATTTTCTCGAGCGCTACCTCGATTCTCCTCTTCTTTTCTCCAGATCGATCTATATATACCACAATTATTCCCTAGGTAGGGAGGAGGGGAGATGAGTGCCCACCTTTAAGCTTCTCTCCTAGCGCATCACTTTTTAATGTTGTGACCCTTAGCCCTTCTGGTCTCCTCTGGTTTACGTCGGAGAAAGGGAAATTTCGTCTATTTGGAGAAAATAGACCTAAACAATAGAAGGGGACACTGAGTCTGTTCATAGATTTTTATACTAAAGGCTCTCCCACCCTCCTTTTTATACTAACGGGATACGAATTCTGCTGATGGTAATCCTCTTTTTGCGAAAGGGGAGGAGCAAAGGGGAGGAGTGGGGTAAAGTATCGGCCCATATGCCACGTAACGGTTGAAGATGTGCAACCGAACTAGCGTCTGTTAGGTCCTCACGATATTGATTTCCCCACACTGACAATGAGACGAATTTGGGGAAAATAAAGTGAGGCAGGCGCCAGATAAAACTGCCATCATAAGTCAGCCTTAGTGGATCCGTCCTAGCTGAGACTTCCCTACGAAAGCGAATGTACTTTCTTATGCACTTTCTATTCCTTGAGAGGGGCCTCCTGGGACAGCATATGGATGCCACCTCAACGCTGGTGAAGGATCCGCTTGAAAATAGCTCCCACTGAAGACAATGTGGCGGAGGACAGGCATCTTTACCAGTAGAGACAGGTGAAGTCGATAGACTTTCATCGTGAGCCATGATATTTTAAAATAATCATCATTGGGCATGTGAACGTTTATTTTCAACCCGGTGACAAACACTAAACGACCTTCCTATGAGTTAAATCCGGAGAGAGTACTAATCTGAGTGAACTTTGTGGGCCCTGTAAAAAACCGTTCGGCTGCACGGTGCGTCACGAGAACTTGGGTGTAAAAGGAGGTGGAAAGGGGGAAAGAAGTAGTCGCGTTAAAAAAAAACATCGATATGATCAGGTAAGAGTGGAGAGGGAGATGTTTACTCCTTCCCTTATCTCGTCCACAGCCGTGGATGAGTGTTTGAAAATGGTTGGCAAATCGACTGAAAAATTAGTCACCATCCAAGAAAAATGGGTCAGAAAGGGATGATATAAAAGTGGCGCAAATTAGTAAAAGGAATAAATCTAGAACGAATAAAGGCAAGATAGTTTTGAGACTAACTGGGGACCCAAGTGCCTGGATGATGTCACTGTTGCATATGCCAGGTGTAACAGTCTACACGTGGTAACCCTTTGGTTGAAGAATGCGGGAATGGGTTACATGTTTCTGCGTGCACAAAACCAAGCACGGTAGGTATCAAGCTCGCACGCAACTTACAGACGCAGAAGTTGTACAGATTCTCAGACAGAAGGTAGTTCCGGCGGTTGTCCCCCGTAAGGGGCGCGGCGATTTGTCTTCCTGGCCACAGTACTGACGGGACTCAGCACCCTATCCATATCCAGGTTAGCCTCATTTCGTTCTTTCTGACAGCATGTGTTTTTACCCTACTTCCTCACTATACCTACAACCTCTACCAATACATTCTCTGGTCGGCCTTTAATTTCACAGGGTAGACGCCGACCAGAGCTTCCTCTCACCCAACTATCCCGCTTCGGGGCTGAGGGAAGGAGGGGACAACGTTCCCTCACCCCTGAACTCCGTTCTGGGCTGTTTTTTTAAGATACCTGCTTCATCCCAAGCCACACCTTCATACCATCTCCTTTATTTCTCTCCTTTTCACAGTCTATAGAATTTACGATGTGCCTAAGGCGGAGCCGCCATGCCAATGTGCTGCGAGGTAACGAGCCGGAGGAGTGGCCTCAAATGGCGACAGCTGGTTTTAACAGCACCGTATTCACCCCTCGCAAGTGGGCTACTGCATGGGGTAATGAGGGTTTGTGTCCCATAGTACTAATCGGGTCACCATGCCCGGTGATGAAAATCAAAATAACAAACATCTCTTCCTTTTCCTTTTACCAGCGTCGGAGCCGCCCTCGGGTTGCTCCACCAAAATAATGAAGGTCCCCTCCACCCCCTATGAGCTCTCAGAGGGTACCATCCAAACCTCTCCGACCGGAGAGGAGGATGACTCCTCTCCTATGCATACAGGTATAGGGAACTACCCCCCCCTCCCCTACCTTCTCTGGAGTCGCTCTTGGGTGACTCACATTTTGCAGCGGTAGGCTCCGCTTTGCTTTCCAAGTGAACTGCCAAGAAAACAGGCAGGAGACCCTATAATTGACTGTTCCCGGTGGAAGTGGGTCAATATGACTAACCCTCTTAGAGGAGGGTGTCGGATGACAGGAGCCGTCGACCTATGCCCTCCAAAGTACTCTGCATACGCATATCAGGTTTACAGGGGGTCACTATACGTGACCCTTCTTTTCCCCGACGGATGCCTGTTCGCCGGCCCAGGACAGAATGAAAGGTAGCTCAAAAGGGACCTGTGATGTCTTAGGGGGGATGGCCACATGCAAGCCTCCCCCCGAAGATAGACATGGGCCCTAAGATGACCTATCCCCAGACGGTAGGATCTTCCATAGGGTCGAACCCGGCCTCGGTGCCAAGCACAGAACCAGTGTCTGCCCCTATACAAGCTCATTATCAAACGGCTCGGGTCCCCGATGCTTCACAAGTATAGGAGAGATCTCCTTCCATGGCTGGTGCTCCTGTAGCAGCACCAGCCTTCTCAATTTCTGAGTAGGATCTTGTTGAGGCCGGCCAGTCTGTCCTAGGGGTTCCTGCCGGTGGAAGGGAGAAGTGGGTTCAATACCCGCCCTCCTCTCTTAAAAATAAAAGAAATAGAAATAGACTCAGGGATCCTCTCCTCCGCGGGAGCCGCGAAAACGGACGAGGCCACTGTCATTTCGGTATGCGACCAAGCCAAGATCAGCACGTTCGGCTCCGTTGTTCCCCAGGGTGGGAAATCCCTGACTAAGACCATAAGTGCAAGCGCGCAGAGTGGAGCTTCGATTACCTCGGACCCACTCATTAAGAGGTTGCCTGGCGTTTTCGAGCCAGCTGTCTTCAAACGATTCCTTGTTATTCGCTCCACTGATGGCAACATGTTAGCTAAGGGCAACATGATCCATAAAAGGAGAGCTTTAGCTAGTGTTATTAGTAGAGAGACAAAGGTTACCTGTTTCTCGGACTGGAGCCTTCTGGCGAATGCGGACACTTGATGAGACGCCGGTGAGTGTGACACCGCAAACTACCATGAACTTCTTTAAAGTAGTTTATTCGAGGGAACACGTTGAAAATCACTAGATGAAAAGACCTTATAGCTGGCCAACCATGGAGCGGTCAAGGTCGAACGTGTGATTAGAAAACAGAGAAAGGCATCGAGACTCAACCCTACACTCTTCGACACGTTCGACTGTGACTAGCTCACTGATTCGGTGCGTACCTGTTGGTATCACTACCGCGTGAAATAATTCGTGCCAGTTCTGGTGAGGTGCTACTAGTGTCACCGCTTCGGCCATAATAATCGCAATTGTAGACGGGCAAATTCAGTGTTGCCCGAAGTCTGTATAAGTTGCTCCAATGCCGCACACGATAAGTCCAACTCGTGTGTGGGCAACTGTGTCAATTGTGAAGAGCTGCACACCTCTTCTTCGAAGCAATGTAGTACGTATCTCCTTGAGAAGGAAATACTGGCCGTTCAGTTCCAGGATCATCTCTTTTTTCTCAAGGCTAAGGACTTGTTCCTGGCTCGCCCGGCTCGGCATGGGATGTCTTATGGCTCAATGTTAAGAAAGACACCCTCTGCTCCTTGTGCCTGTAGGCAACGAGCACGTTCGTTTCTCGTAAGGAGAAACGACCGCGCGCCTCCACCTTGTCGTTAGACTCACAGGAAGCAACACCCCTGAAGTTTGTCGTGAGGCCATCTTCAGGGGTTCGTAAAGCAGCCTACCACACCCAGTGGTAGGCTGGGTATTTCGAAGACAGTGGATCTTCCAAAAGAGCGACCCCCGGCTACTAAGCCGCCCTGTCTGCCTAAGGTTCTGAGGCGGAGAAAGAAAAAGAGTGGCATGGAGAGCTTAACCTTCCCCGATAACTCTTCGATGGATACAGCACCTTCCGCACATTGGCCGGCCAACAGCGCCCGGAGACTATTCTATTAATCACAGGGACACAAGTTCTTGCTGACCTAATCGACGAGTTGGTGATGGGTGTCCTAAATGTGGATGAGTTTACGCATCACTGCCCGAGAAGCGCTTAATTTTCATACCACGATCTATTTTTGTGCTCTCCGGATGAAGAGCCTGAATTTGGTGGTGGTATGGTCGATGATCTCCACGTTAGTGATCATTTTGCCCTTCAAATGTCAGATTTTGTACTGTTGCCACCCGAAAGCCCTCACCGGTGGTGTTTGGCGCGAGCACGGTTCCCCAAATTTCAGAAAATGAATGATTTCTCTGTTTTAGTCTAGGAGTTTAGGTCAATAGATAAGGCTTTTGAGTTCTTCTCCGGTAACCTCTTCAGCGTGGGACTAACTACTATTCTTAGCAAGTCTGGTCGTTTTGAACGCCCCCTGCTTCCGTGGTGGTCAGCTGCGTGTGAAACGACCCTCAAACAGAAGCGTTATGCCTAATTGCGCTATAAGCGCTGCCCAAATGACTTTACTGTCGATGAATTTCGTGGAACTAGGGCAAGGTTCCGGTATATTTCAAAGCACGCCCGCCACTCTTCTTGGCAGGCATACGTGTCTTCACTTAACGAGAAGACCCCCTCTATCAGAGATGTGAAAACGAGTCATAAAGATTCCGGGCAAATTCTAGCATGACCCCCCCCCCCTTCTCCCGTTCTCCAGGAGAATGAGACCGTAATCTCTCACCCCTCGTTCATGGCGGAATCCTTCGTAACCGCTTTCTCCGCATTCTCTATGGGAGATAACGCGACGTGATCGCTTTAGAGACCGGATTGTGATTTATAGCGCCTCGCAAAGTGCCCTGAGTGCTCTCGCGGCATTGGAATCTCCGACCTTTGGTTCGCGATATCTGGGACGCCACGATTTTGGCGAGCAGGGTGAATGTCAAAATTTTCTTCTGCCAGGTTCCTGAACTTATAGGAATTGCCTAGAATGAGGACGCGGATGAGGGCGCCAAAGACTCCGTGAGGACTGAGTGACCAGACTAGCGTTTCGCTCCTTCTCACACTGATTACATGGCAGGAATACAGGCAGCTCTCCAGGATGATTGGCCAAGAAAATGGGAGACGGCCGAGGGAACTTAAAGTCGCGTGCCATTGTGAAGCGGCTGTTCCATTGTGCTACAGACCTAACTCCAAATGCCGGGACGGCTTCATGTTGCTTTCTGTCGTCTCCGAATTGGACACACGCAGGGCGCACCGCCATATGATGGATCACTCGCCTACGCCTTATTGTGAAGACTGCTTTCCCTCACATACTGTTCGGCACATTCGTGTTGAATGTCGCAGTCTGGGTAATCTTCGCGCACGTTATCTGTACCGGTACCGGAACGAGCAGGGTCGTTATTGCTTTTCCCTTGTACTCGGGATGGGTTCATCAACACTGACTTGTGGACTTTACGACTTTTTGGCCTCCTCCACTTTATTTTACTGTTTTTTGTTTTTTTTATGGGTCGCATGTTTCTGTGCCAGGGGAAGGCAGGCCTACCCCTGACGCACGAGCGCGCTTCTTTCTTGCCTTATTGCTTTGTATTTTATTAAATATTTTACCCTTTGTAATTTTTATCTTTTTTATTTTTAGTTGCATATTTTACTCGTTATTTTTTTAATATAGCCTAGTAATAGTCTGGGTCGAGTATATTGACTTATGCCCAGTAGGCAGTCGCCAGATGGGCTCCTTAAAACAGCCCCAGTCGCCAAGTTTTTGCATGTGGTTAAACCCTGACTCGAAGCCAAGCACCGAACTTTACTCAGCCTCTGTGAAAGCTTTTCCACCGAGGTTTCGATCCCCAATGCCTCACAAGGACACGAGGGGTTTCTACCCATGGTTGTGCCTATTAGAGAGCCAAGACCTTCTCCATTTCAGAGATGGATATTCCTAAGTGAGGTCCATTTGGCGTAAGGGCCAAATGGATTTCCTCTCTTAAAAAGAAAAGAAACGTTACGGGATCCCCTAGAAGGAACGGTTCCGGTGCCGTTTTGGTAAGCGACGAAGCCGAGAAAGGCACGTCCGGCGCCGGTACTCCCCCAGGTGAAGAGTGCAGGGCAAAGGCCAAAATTGCAAGTGCGCAGACGAGAGCATCGATTACGTCTGGGCCCCACACTCAGAGACTCCTCGATGTTTTAGAGCCACTGGCTTCAAACGCTTTCTAGTTATTTGCTCCACTGATGGCAGCATATTGGCCTAGGACAACATTATTATTCAGAGGAGAGCACTAGCTAGCCTGACTAGTAGAGAGCCAAATGTGACCTCTACTTGGACAGTAGCGTCTGGCGAATGCGTTGAATCAATCCGAGGGGCCATGATTATTGCCCTTCGGGCACTTGATGGCACGCTGGTGAGTGTGACGACGTAATCTGACATGAACTCCGTGAAAGGAGTAGTTTATGCGAGGGAACTCGTTAAGAATAATTAGATGACATGAACTTAGAGCTGGCTGAACATGGAGCGGTCAAGGTTAAAAGTTTGATGAGAAAACAGGGAGGGGCCTCGAGACCTACCCCTACACTCTTCTTCACGTCTACCTTGACCAGCTCCCTGAGTCAGGTGCGTGCGGGTTGGTATCGCTGCCAAATGAAGGCATTTGTGCTACTGCCGCTCAGGTGCTACTACTGCCACCGCTTCGGCCATCTTAATGGCTCCTGTCGACTTTCAAAGTCAAGGTTACCCGAAGTCTGCGTAAGATTCTCACGCGCCGTACACAATAAGTCCAAATCGTGTGCGTCAAGTGTGTCAATTGTGGAGGGCCGCACCTCGCTTCTTCGAAGCGTATCTCATTGAGAAAGAAATCATGGCCGTTCAAGCCCAAGATCCTCTTTCACTTCGTGAGCATAAAGACTTGGTCCTCCTGCGCTCCGCGCTGCCTGTGACGTCTTATACCGCAATGTTAAAAAATATACCTTCTGCTCCTGGCCCCTCCAGTTCTACGAGCACGGTCGTTTCCGTGGCCATTTGGAACACTTCTGAGAGTTATACTCATTCCGGGCGCTCCCTTGGTACAGCTGGCGGCAGAAAGGGTTTATACCCATCCCCGGCTAAACCCACGGCTCTTGTCCCTTCCACCAGAGTGAACGTTTCACGTTTCACATTTACATGGTCCTATGTAAAGCTTCGGCTCCTACGCCCACACCAAGTGCTCGGCTGGGTGACACGAAAACGTTGGATTCTCTAAAGGAAAGATACCCACCTCCGAAGCCTGTACAAGGTTTCGAGGCGGAAGGAGAAAAAGACCATGGCAATCCCAGCCTCCCCCAGTGCATTGTCAGGCAACCCAGACTGGAGTTCTGCCTCCATGAAGCGTACGGCCATTCATGTGAGGGTCTTTTCTTCGAAGAGGGCCTACGCATTTCCTCCATGCTAAGATTGAAGGGTATATACATTTAATACAATTCGCGCGAACTCCGGGCCAATTGGGAGACGATGCGTTGGCTCGTCTCCTCCTCTTTTCTCTTGGCTATCTTTTTGCAGGAAAATATGCTGGGCGCATACTTCCTCCCCAGCCTCTCAGGCTATAAGGGTTTTGCGACTCCACGACCACGGGATGGGTTCTGTGAAGGAAGATGCGCCATTTACAACCGTCATGGTGGCTTCGTTCTTCTCTTTGCATTGGATACCTCCTTAAGGCAGTAGCTTTGCAGCTGCACATGGATATGAGGTATACTCTAATTCTGCGTACATTATAACGTCAGCCGACTTCGACGCGGGGGACTTACGACGTGTCGTAGCACGGTTGTCGAGGCCCTTTCTCTTGCTCAAAGATTTGAACGGTAGGCACCCTTCTGGGTACAATATTAGATCAATCCAAGGGATCAGGTCCTTGCCAACCTGATTGACGATCTAGCGAAAGGTGTCCTAAATGTGGATGTGTCTACGCATCACTGCCCAAGAAGAACTGATTCACTCTCCTTTCTTGATCTATCCCTGGTCTCTTCGGATGCACAGGCTAATTTCGGCTGGGACGAGTCGCTGACTTCCAAAATAGTGATCACTTTCCCATTCAAGTATAATTGTCTGGGCCGATGCCACCTGAGAGCCAGATTCGGTGGTTTTTGGTCTGGGCTTGGTGCTCCGCATTTCAGGAAATGATTAATTTCTCTGTCTCACTCGAGGAGTTGAGGTCGATGGATGAAGCCGTTGAGTTCATTTCCGGCAATCTCATCGCCGTGGGCCTAACTACTATTCATGGAAGGTCTGGCCATTTTGCAGGCCGACTGCTCCCGTGGTGGTCAGCAGAGTGTGAGATTGCCCTAAACTAAAAGCGTCACGCTTACATTCGCTATAAGCACCGCCCAAACAACTTTACTGTAGGTGAATTTCTTCGAGCTAGGTCAAGGTTATCGTGTGTTTCGAAGCACGCCCACCGCTCTTCCGGGAGGGCGGGGCATACGTGTCTTCACTTAACGGAAAAACTCCTCTTTCTCGCACGACCCCTCTCCCGTTCTCCGGGATAATGAGACCGTAATCTCGGACCCTGTGTTCGACACAGAGTCCTTCGCACCTGCTTCTCCGCATTCTTTAGCCGGAATCCTGCTCCGCCAGCATTCAATGCATATCTTGTTTAATTGTTTTTATTTGTTGTTTATGTTTTTATCTTGTATCTTAGCTTTTGTTCCTTTGTTATCTTTTTAATTTGTTATCTATTTGTTTTTTAATCTAGCTTAGTATTAGCCTCTTGCGTGAATAAGGCAACTTTTGCACTAGTAGGCAATCGACAGATGAGCTCTAAATTTTTTTTAAAAAGGCGTTAAACCTAAAGGATTTCAAAATCCTTTCTTAGTCTCTCAAAATTATCAGCATTTATTCCACAGTTAATGGCAAAAATGATTTGTTTTTCTTTGAATCACTTTTGACTTGAACCTTTAAATATTTAAGCAATCTCGGTCAAAGAAGCATTTTGAGTTTCCACTTTTTAAGATATATTTCATTCAATATAAGAATGACCGCACTTTGCTTTTAGAACCTGCTTCACTCGCTCTGGTATAGATTCAACCAAATTTGAATACATTTCGTTATGTTACTAAGTATTGATAACAGCATCGTCGAACAGTCGGTTTTCCCGATTCTACGTTTAATTATAGCCCATAGATTCTTGATAGGGTTTAGGTCAGGAGAATTTCTAGGCCAATCTATAACTGTAAATCCACTTTTTTCCAAGAATGTGCGTATTATTTGGGGAGCGTGGCACGGAGCCAGATCCTGCTTGAAAATGTCGCCTCCATCAAAAAAGTCTTTCTGCATCGCGGAAAGCAAGTGAGTCTGCATGATAGCCTATGTATTAAACGCTGTTCATTATTTCCTCAATACTAACAAGCCGCCTAGGCCTTTAGCGCTAAAACAACCCCAAAACATCTCCTTAGATGGGTATTTTGGCGCCTGTTGAGTGTCCTGGCTGAAATGATTCATCTTTGCTTCGTCTTACTACCACTGACCTCTGCCCATCTACTTCCAAATGCAATTCGTCTAGGAAACATACCTTTTTACAGTCAGCTGGGCTATAATTAAATGTAGAATCGGGAAAACCGACTGTTCAACGATGCAGAAGGTGATTTGTGCTGTTATCAATGCTTGGTACCAGAACGAAATGTGTTCAAATTTGGTTGAATCTATGCCAGAACGAGTGAAGCAGGTTATAAAAGCAAAGGGAGGTCATATTTCATATTAAATAAAATATCACATTAGACATGTTTTACTTTCTGAGTTTAATAAAGGTCTCAATTCAAGTACAGCGGCAAAATCCATTCAAAGCACTTATGGGACGGATGCAGCAAACGAAAGTTGGTGGAGGAGCTTTTTCGTTTCCGAAGTTGGTATTTCACTCTAAAAGACGGAACAAAAGGAGGTCGTCCAAAAAATTTTGATTCCGAAGAGTTTAAAGCTGTTATCACATTAAATCCAGCTACGATTTCTAGAGAACTCGCAAAGTAATTTAATGTAACCCATACGACGACTCTTCTGCTCCAACTGAAGATGATTGGAAAGGTTCCAGTGATTGGAAAATAGGTCCCGCACAAACTGTGCACGGCGAATCTCCAACAGCGTGTTGCTTGCTTTGAGACGTTGCTTTCACACTTTCAGGCACCATTTTTTGGAAGCCATGTTAGTGGTGATGAGAAGTAGATCCTTTATTATAACGTTTAACGCCAGCGTTTGTAGATCAGTCGGAAAAACAGAATTCCTTGACAAGGGCTAGGAAGACTTGCATAGTTAGTTACAAGGAGGTAGCTAGGACTACTTAGTCCACTCACAAGCCAGTCCCATTCTATATTAATATGCTAGTAGTCCTCCTATGAACATTGTCGCCACAATGCTTACTCACGCGACATTCAACCCACAACCAGCTTTCTTATTTAAACAAGAAAATTTTTCGTAAAATAACTATCAATTTTGGTTTTTAAAACTATTCACGCTACTAGAATTTACTACCTCCGCGGGGAGTGCGTTGCATCTATCGATGATTATAAAGGTCAAATTTTTTCAGCTGTGTTCGTTTGAAAACTATCTCCTTTGAGTTTCAAAGAGTTGTTACGCGGGATACCATGGTCGTAGTTAAAAAATTCAGAATTTACGTTTTCGAATTTATTTAAAATTTTGACTCGCAATCGCCTAGTTTCGAAGGTTGGTAGTTTTTATATTTAATTTTTAGATATATGACATTTCTAATCGAGGGAATTAGTTTAGTTGCCCGTCGTTGTACTTTTTCCATTTTATTGATGTTAAATATGTATAAGCTGACCACAATTGTATCGCGAATTCCAGGTGTGGCATTACTAAATTTTTACATAGAGGTATGATTATATCTTGGTGTTTGTACAGAAAACTTCTCGCAATAAATTCAATCATTCGGTTCGCCTTCTTACACGTTTCGTCACATTGTTTGTTAAACTTAAGATACCTTGAAACCTGCACCCCTAAATCTTTTTCTTCGTCCACGGAGATAAGATTTTCACCACTTGGGCTATTTCGATCTGCGTGCAAAACTCTACACTTGTCTAAATTGAATTTGATGTTCCATTTATTAGGCCATTCAAAGATTTTATTTAGATCCCGCTGAATTAATTTGCTATCGTTGTCATTTAAAATTTTACTCCGAATTTTTGTGTCGTACGCAGAATTTCTAAAGTTATCCCCTAATAACATAATCCCCCTACAAGTCGACCTCTCGATTAATCGTTTTGCTCGGTACCCCAAACAGAAAATTTGTTAGTCACTTTATACAAAAAATATCATGTTTTTTGACTGCACAATAATAAAAAAAATTGTTGATAATCCCTATTTGAATCAACTTTGTCGTTTGAAAGCTGCTAAAATGCCCGTCCTCGCACAGGTCAAATTTCGAAAAAAAATTATATATATATATATATATATATATATATATATATATATATATATATATATATATATATACGAGGAGCGGTCAATAAGTTTTGGAATTCGGATATAAGGAAACGAAATATGAGGAAAAGTGTTTTATTATTTTTCAATATAACTACCCTCGACTTCAATGCACTTGCGCCACTTGTCCCTGAGGCCTCGAATTCCCGACAACCAGAAATCTCCAGACTGTTGTTCAATCCACTCCTGGACGGCGAGCTGAATATCTTCATCGTGCCCAAACCGGTGTCCACGCAGTGCAGCCTTGAGCTGGCGGAATAAAAAGTAGTCGCTAGGGGATTCGAGTGATGGAACCACGTTTCATCACCTTCACTATGCGTGACTCGAATCCCGCTGGATCTGGGTTGTACAGGAGCAGCAGCTCCTCCACACGGCCCGCATTGTCCTCGTTGGTCACGTCTGACGGGCGTCGTGGACGGGGTCATCTTCAAGGGGCTCACGACCATGGGGGAACTCCATATTCTAGCGAGCAATGGTTGCATAGGAAGGGGCGGTGTCGATGTACACTGCCACCCTGCGTTCATGGATCGATTTTTCATTCTTGCCTTCCTTGGTCAAAAAATTGATCACTGCGCAGTGCTCAACCTTCTCCATTGTCGAAAAATTTGTGATTGACGATCTGCGATCAGTTACTGCTTCTTAAATAGACGAGGCAGGAGCGTGCGGCTGCAGGTCCTGTTTGTCATAACTTGTCCTATACCCCCACAAACAGCCATCCCATTAGCTCTGTTTTGCCCTACCGATTCGCAAAACTTATAGACTGCCCCTCGTATATATATATATATATATAAATATATATATATATATATATATATATATATATATATATATATATATATATATATATATATATATATATATATATACCGGGTGTCCCAGAAAAGAATTAACCGTACTTTGAATTAGCATAACTCCAAAAGGCATTTTATTTAACAACTATTTATCTGTCGGTTCTGGGAATTTCATTAAATTCTCTTTTTATGATATTGATACACTAATGGGTTTAGTGGAGGCTATCAAAAATATGTTTGCGCAAGGAAGTAAAATAATGAAACGAAGCCTAGGAAGGCTAGGCCACCGTGCACTTTCAAGAGAAGCGTAGGGAGCCTAGGTAGCCTAGGTCACTGTGCGATTCTTCAAGCAAAGCTTAGGCCATTTTACAGTGGTTTTTCAGCCACGCTGTGGTATGGTCTCGTCATTATTGTTACTAAGCAAATTAAGGCGTTTCTGTGTAAAAGTTTACTTCCATAGAACTTTTTTAATCATGCAGTTAACAAAAGATCAACGCGTATTTGTAGTCACAAACTTTATTAAGACTGGCAGTATTAAACAAGTACAAGATTCATTTAAACAACGTTTTCCAGGTAGGCACCCACCAAGCAAACCCACAATTTGGAATAATGTTCGCAAATACCAACATGAAGGAATATGCTTAAATCTAAATAAAGGTCGTTCGGGTCGTATGAGAACCATAAGAACAACAGAAAATATCGAAAATGTTCAGATGACACTTCTTCAAAATTCACATGTATCAGTTAGAAAGAATGGGTTACAATTGTCAAAGTCATCATTTAACCGTATTATTAAACATGACTTAAAATGGCATCCCTATAAGATGCATGCAAGACACCACTTCTGGAAACTGATTTTCCTCGACGTAGACAATTTGTAGAATGGCTTCTCCATAAACCTGCTCGTTTCTTAGAAAACATTTTGATTGGTGACGAGGCAGCCTTTTTTAGGAATGGAAAAGTAAATAGCCATAACATTCGGCAATATGCGCCGCTGCGACTGCGCTTCACTCTGAACAGAGTTTCAACTGCCAGATTTTGAAGTCCTTTTGCAAAGCTTTTTTGCCTCAAGAATTTGCTAAGGTGAAACTTTTACTTTACGCGTCAAGACCGCTGTTTGTCGCTACTCGCTGGTAGTGTCGCGGGCGTAAACGCGCACCCGCGCGCGAGCGGGCGTGCACGCAAGAGCACCCATTGAATATTGACGCTTCCCGTGCTGAAGTTTCTTCCTACACAGCAGCACACCTCGTTTCCTCATAACTTGTCTGCTGGTTGAGGCCTTTAGAGACCACCGGTTTCTGTCGTGTCCGAACCCCGGAAGGAAGCCCTACAGGGGGCGCGAAGAAGGGGGCCCCAGTAGGGGGCGGAGTGGACAGGACCGGCAGGTGGGCCCTGCTAGACACTTTATTGTAGGTAGGGCAGACAAGGTGGAACGAGTTTGGTTTATTTAGGCAAACACCCTTAGTGGACCGGCGGGTCGCCGGAGAAGACACCCCCCCAGCGGGCCGTCATGGACGACCCCAGGGGTGAGAAGAGGATCCCGCTCTGGGTCATAGAGCGGAATGCAAAGCCGACCAGGGAGACCGTCTTCCAGACGATCTTCTCTGACATTAAGGTTGCTTTATGCAGACTTGTAGACCAATCGTACGGCTACATGGCTATTTGCGACAGTAACCTCGACGTTGACAAACTGTTGAGCGTGGAATCCCGCGCAAAACTGCAGAGCATCGGCCTGTCCCCCAAGGTTCCACCCCATGTGTCGGCCCAAAGATCGATCATCTGCCGCCGCCTCGACCCCTGGGTTGGGACTCACAGCGCCGAAGAGATTAAAACCGAGATCGAAGAGAAACAGTCATGGGCCAAGGTTGACGAAGTATACAAGTTCCGGAACCGCGACGGAGGGGAATACTCCCACCTGTTCAAGGTTACCTTCCTAACGACGGAGATGGCAGCCAAGGCTTCAGAGTCGGGGTTGATTCTGTTCTGCACAAAAATCGCGACCTCGTGTATCGAGAGAGAGACTTTCGTCTCCGTACAAGTGTGTTTCTCCTGTTACGCCCTCGAACAACACACTTCAAAGGAATGTACTTTCCAGGGCAAGGTGTGCTCTGAGTGCGCTGGTAATGGACACACCTGGAAAGAATGTACCAACGGGGGAGTGAAAAAATGTCTCAATTGCGCAGGCCCCCACCGAACACTGTCCATGTCGTGCCCCAAAAAGAAGGCCCTCGTCGCTGAGAAGAAGAAAGGCCTTCAAGATGAAAAAACCCGGAGAGCAAATACCTCATATGCCCAAGCGGCGCAGAACCAGGACAAGGGTAAAACCCTACTTCAACTGGACCCGAATATGAATCTCGACTTGGTGATGTGCGTGATTCACGCACATTTCGTGAATATCGCGAAAGCAGGGAGCTATGCGACTGAACTGAATAGAATGCTGACCCAGAACGGGATGAAACCCATGTGGTTCCCCGATAATCCTTCCTCAAATGAGCTCTACCAAATGCAAACGGGCGGCAAGCCCAGTACTACGACTAGAACCCGCTCGAAATCAAGGGACCCTCGCCTGACAAGACGGGCTGAGAACTCAACAACTGAGGAGATGGAGGCCGACCTACCTGCCCAGAAGACGGACGCCCAAAGGGGGGCAATCCCCCGCCCCAAACCCACCAGAGACGACCAGACCACCCCACCCCCGAGAAAGACCACGGACGTTAGCATGAAGATCTTTGCCTCACCTTCGTCACCTCTCCCAAGGACAGCCAAGGTGAAAGATATCGTAGAGGGAGTCTTAAGAGGCAAATTTAAATACGAATATGACAGCGAAGAGACGGAGGAAGAATTGCTATCGGCCCTCAAGGCGGGTAGTATTACTATCTGTCCGGAGTCATGCTACAACCTGTCCCATGACCAGTTCAAAAAGAAAAGATCAGGAAGGGTGAGGTCGCCAGCGCGCGCTGAACAAGCAAAGGTCCAGAACGTTCAGACCGAATAACATGGATCTTAACGCCCGATTCATAAACAAAGTTAAGATCTTCTCGTTAAACGTAAACGGATGGGAATCCAAGAAAATTGTATACAATAACATCATACGCGAAGTAGATCCCGACATCGTGCTCATCTCGGAACACGGCATCAGTTCGGACGCGAGTCCCATTAAGATTTACAACTATGATGTCATTACAGCCAACCACTCCGACTCTAGATTCGATGGCGTCGCGATAGCGATTCGCTACGGTATCAAGTTTAAAGAAATAACAGACCTGGAAGAGTCGTACCTGGCAATTAAGATCAAGACCACCTTCGACGACCTCGTCATCGCGGTGGGCTACCAGCCCCCAAGACGCCGGTACCTCCCCGTCCCCAACTTTATCAGGCTCTTCAGGAGAAACGCCTCGACCATACTTATCGGCGATCTCAATGCCCGGTGCAGAGAAGCTGGCTACACCACTGGCTTCAATGGATCGGGAGCAACCTTGAGCATGCTTATTAACCGAGATCTAGTTCGCAGGGTCGGCCCAGACTTCCCCACGTATTTGACGAGAAGATCTTCAACGACTCCAGATATCATCCTGGTAAACCCCAACTTCGTATTGAACCACTCAACGGTACATGGCCCATACACCCCGTCGGACCACATTAGCATGGTCACTACCATCTCCACATCCCCCATACAGGTGGAGGTCCCATCCCGTAGGTGTATGTCAAAGGCAGACTGGGAGGAATACCGCAGACTCCTGCAGGATTACCAGCTGAACAATCTGGACGGGTCAACTTTGGAGGACATTGACAGCCATCTGGACGACATTATGTCAAGGATAGTAGAAGCGGATAGAGTGACCATCCCCAGAGTCGGTTACAAGACTCTCCCAGCACCACGCTGGGACGACAGGATTAGGCAAAAGAAGGACAGGCTGGACGAGCTTGTGGGTGTAATAGGAAGGAACGGACTCACTGCGGACCGCTACCGGGAACTTCGAAACCTCCGTCAGGAACTTAAGCTACTTATAGCAGAGCAGTCAAGCGCGACCTGGGACAGGCTTGTGGATCAAATTGATGAGGAGGGAGATCCCAGGAAATTCTGGAATCAACTCAAGAAGCTGAGCGGCTCCATCCCCCCCAAAGCCAATATTAGCATCAATGTCGGTGGTGAGAAGATCTCGGACGACCTGGAGATTGAGCGCCACTTCCGAGATCACTGGCAAAAAAGGTTCTCGATCACGGAGGATGAAAACCTCGACTTCAATCAGGATTATGAGGACGAGATCCTGGCCGACTTGGAGGCTCGCGGGCCTGTCTTGACTCCCTTCGGTTCTGTCGACTTCACCAGACTAACGGAGGGGGAGGGTAGACTTTTTACCCATGACGAGTTCGCGGCTGCCCTCAAGAGCTTTAAGCAGAAGGCCCCGGGCATCTCGGGCATTACCAGAGCTCACCTGATTGAAGCGCCAATGAACATCAGAATGGCAATCCTGAGCCTTTTCAACGCCTGCCTAAACGCAGGCTACTTCCCCGACAGACTGAAGAGGGCTAAGATGATCTTTCTGCTGAAGCCGGGAAAGCCCAAAGGGGAGATTAGGAGTTATAGGCCAATCTCGCTCCTGGAATTCCTGGGAAAGCTCCTCGAAAAACTAATAAATGACAGGCTAAGAGACTTCCTGGAGGAAAATGAACGTTACAACTCGCAGCAGCACGGTTTCAGAAGACACCTGGGAACCGAAACGGCCTTAGCCCTGTTGACGGAAAACATCGCCGTCGCCAAGGCCGAAAACAGGAGGGTCGATTTGGTTCTTAGAGACGTGTCATCGGCCTTCGACAAAGTGTGGGTTCCCGGACTCAAAAAGAAGCTCTGTGATCTGAACATGACCACCAATGTCACCAGACTTCTTTGCGACTACCTTGAGGACCGCGAGGCGACCATTAGTATCAACAACACTATCGGTCAGCCTTTCCCTATGGAAACCGGGGTGCCTCAAGGTGGGTGCCTGAGTCCGACCCTATACACGATATATACCGGCGATCTCCCCCAGCCTACCCAGGATTACGCGAAGAACATCCAGTTAGCGGACGACATCTCGCAATTGATTACCAGCGATTATCGTAACCCGATTGACATTGCCAACAGAACGGCCGGGGAAATAGACCACCTTAATGAATACGAGGCGCGCAATAAGATACGTACCAATGTGGAAAAATTTAAAGTCCTTCCCATTGGGCGCAGAAAGACGGCCGAAATCCTGGTCCGAGACGAGTTCTACCAATACTCGCGCGAAGCTCGTGTTCTCGGGTTGACGGTGACGTCATCTGGGTACAGTGCTCACGTAAACTCAAAGATTGCGCAAGCACGCCTCCGCCTAAGTCAATTGTATAGGTTCAAGAGACTCTCCCTCCGTAACAAAAGGAAGCTATACCTGGCCTTAGTGCGGCCCATTCTACTATATCCTGCTATCCCGCTACACCTGGAAAGTACTACCCAGTTAAGGAGGATGCAAGCGGTGCAGAACCAAGCGCTCCGCTTCATGCTCGGGGTGACAAAATTAGATTTCATACCCTCGATAAGACTCCACGCCCTCACGGGAGTGGAACCCTTGAATACGACCCTACACAACAGAGCCAAATCAATTTGGACCAAGATCACCGAATGGACAGACGACGAACTGGGACAACCAAACTTCGACGACCGAGCGCGACACTACAAACGCGGATTTGAGAGCAGCCGCCTGCGTACGCAGGAGAATGTTCTGCCGATTTACCGATAAAGTAAACCTACCGAAAAATCAACCTCAAACTAACGAACAAGGACAGTGGAAACTGTAATTCACATGTAAAAAAAAAAAAAAAAAAAAAATCCGTAGTGGACACAAACTAAAGAAGTACTAACAAATATTTAACAAGTTATAATATAAACTCGGAAAATTATAAATCTTAAAACAATTCTATACAAAAGATCCGAAGTGGACAAACTAGTGACGTAAACATGTGCATTTGATAACTTACGCGTGAAACTCTAAACTACACGCCTCAAGCCGAACAAATACAAAGGCTTGAATGCTATTACAACAAGACCAGAAAAAGCATACTAATAAAGAAGACTACGTGAAGACGATGCCAGGAAAGCTGGCACACATTCCTTCGTCTATCACACCTTTTTCTCTCTATAACCTCTCCTACTATACCACATTTTTCTCATCTTTTACTAAATAAGAAATAAGAAATGCGCCGCTGCCCCCCCTCCACAGCATTCTACTTTGACACACGGATTTGTTAGCAGACAGTGTCTCTGTGGATGGAATATGCGGGAATGGCTATCTCGTCTTCCGATTGTTTTACGAGAATAACTTGAATGGTGCTGATAACATGAGCATGATCAACGAAAGGATCTTCCCGGAACTCCGCCAAATTTACGGCAATCAATTTAATAGACTTTCGTGGATTCAGAACGGTGCCCCAGCTCATAGACAGCTTGTTGTAAGAACAAAACTAAGAGAAACGTTTGACAACCCCATGCAGTTGAATGGTCCCCAAGATCCCCTGACTTAACACCGTGCGATTATTTATTATGGGGATATCTAAAGCATAAGTATATTCTACTCCACCACAAAGCATCAACCAGTTAAGAGATAGTATCACACGTGAAGTCAATAGACTTAAGGAAAATCACAAGTTAATCAAAAAAGTTGTTCAATCAATACGATCAAAGGCGCAACTGTGCTTGGAAAGAAATGGAGGACATGTGGAAGGAAACAGTGCATAGAAAATTAAAAAAATAATTTGATTACCTATATGAAGAGGTGTTTTTGTTAAAAATGGATTTAAATATAATTGTTGTTTTTAAACTTCGAAGTTTCATTATTTTACTTCCTTGCGCAAACATAATTTTGATAGCCTCCACTAAACCCATTAGTGTATCAATATTGTGAAAGGGAATTTAATGAAATTTCTAGAATCGACAGATAAATAGGGGGTAAATTTGACTTGTTTTGCACAACTCAAAAATCTCTTATAGATTTTGAGTTATACTAATTCAAAGTACGGTTAACTTTTTTCTGGGACACCTTATATATGTATATTTATATATATATATATATATATATATATATATATATATATATATATATATATATATATATATATATATATATATATATATATATATATATATATATATATATATATATATATATATATATATATATAAATATATATATATATTTATATATATATAAATATATATATATTTATATATATATAAATTCATATATATATATATATATATATATATATATATATATTTATATATATATATTTATATATATATATACATATATATATATATATATATATATATATATATATATATATATATATATATATCTGCAAATTTTATTCAAGACCATTGTGTATTTTGCCTTAATTAATTTCCTTTGGCAACTTACTCTTCTTCTAACTATCTTTTTTAAATCGTCAATCGTGATATCAGTTTTACAATTAATACAGTGAAGCCTAACAGGTGAGAATTCTTTCGTAGAAAGAACCTTCCCTGTCATGTGGCTAACACCCAAATGTGGACAACACCTCGCCCTCAGCGAGCGCACCGTACTGCCACTGTATCTCCCCAGTTTACAATTGGAGCAAGTAAACTCATAAACAACGTAGCACTTCGCTTCAGGCAGATTCTGTCCTTACAATTAAAGTATAATCCTATGTGGTGTCTATTTACGAAAATTTACTTAAAATTGGTATAGAGAAATAATTTATTTAGTAGAGATGTAATTCCTTTGGAAAATTTTCTATATAAAAATCCCAGATCCGGAAAGATTATGTAACGGATATCTTTACAAACAGTAGGGAATTTAAATTTGGGATGCTAAATATTGTTTAAAAATTGTATCATCGACAAAGTGGCGGTAAAGTAAGGGTTCAATGCTTCCAAGTTGAATAATTGTTCCTAAAAACCAGTACATGAAGATATCTGCGAAGGCAGGACCCAAAGGACTGCTCATGCCCACCCCATCTATTTGGCAGTAGGTTTCGTTGTTAAAGGTAAAGTAATTGTCCTTAACGGCTAGTTTCAGAGCTTCTTTTAATAGTGAAGGGGTAAATCTATGAAATTTGAAATTGTTAAGGGGAAATTCACGTCGGACAATTATGTCAATGGTTTGGTCAAGAGGAACATTAGTAAAGAGAGATGAAACATCGAAACTACTCATAAAGGAGGGATAATGAAACTGAAAATTTTCTAATTCTTTAACAAAGGTGAAGCTATTTTGAATTTTAAACTGGTTCGAGGAAAGAGGGGTTATTAAAGGAGCCAAGTATTTAGCTAAGTTATAAGAGGGAAGATTATAAGATGCTAAAATGGGGCGAAGGGGGATGCCCTCCTTGTGACATTTAGTGAGTCCGTATAGATAAATAAATTAATCCAAAATATTTGTTTTTTTTAATTTGAGGGGGCTCAAAGATCTTTTTGAACTTGGAGTTATCAGACAAAACAACATTCATTTTCTCTATGTAATCTGATTTGTTAAGAAGAACGACACCTCTATCCTAATCAGGTTTGGTGATGACTATCTCATTTCTTTTTCCCAAACCTTTGAGTGTATCGAGGTCATGTGGACGCAGATTCCGATTCTTCTTCTCACCCAATACATTTACTCTAAACAAAAAATATTACCAACCTCCTAACCTTCTCTTTCTTCTTACGCTCCTCGCCCTTTCTCCCCAGTTATCCTCTAACGGTTGGTTGTTTAAGGTTAGTTTGTCTCGATGTGTTTCCAGTGTTTCCTCAATCGTTAATTTTTTAACTCCCAACATAATAATCCCAAAATATCAATTACTTGTCAATTTTCGCAATTCCCCCTTAATAAATATTAAATATTTTCCATAATTCATCATTTTGATTGTCTGTTAAAATCTAACTTTAATTGTTTGTCTACTCCACGAATTGTATTTTCCAGTACCCAAAGATGGGTGAAAAGTTCACCCGAAACGTTGTATCTATCAAGAAAACGAAATGAATTTTCCTTTATACGTCCTTTCGATCATCCTTCAAATTATATATATATATATATATATGTATATATGTATATGTGCAGATGGCTCCATCTAGCATTCGATTAAGGAAATCTAGGCAGCCTATAAAAATATATATATATAGTGAACCCCCCTACATTTCAATCAATGTTAAATTACTTCCCAACAAACTCTTGGATAAACTATTTTCCCGTTTTCAAATGTCCAATAATAATAATAATAATAATAATGTCTTTTTGTAATGCGCTCTTCAAGGCCTGAGGCCATCCCAGAGCGCACGTTGTGCTGAGATGAGAATGGAAATTCAATGGAAATTCAAGAGGGGGCGGAGAAGGCAATACTGAAAAGATGCGTTTTCAGGATACGCTTAAATGTGGTAAGAGAGGAAGAAGACCTGATTTCAGCAGGAAGAGCATTCCACAACTTAGGGGCGCAGATTGAGAAGGAGCAGTCCCCCATTGAGCAGAGGGATGAACGAGGAATATTCAAAAGAGGTGCATGTGATGACCGAAGGGCCCGAGGGACATGGCGTGGCGAGAGGGCAGAAGAGAGGTAAGACGGGGCCTTGTTGTTTAGGGCCTTAAATGTGAAGAGAAGTATCTTGAAGTGAGTGCGGGCTCTGACAGGGAGCCAGTGCAGTTCATGCAGCAAGGGTTTCGAGGGAGAGAAGCGAACGCGACGGAGGAGAAGCCGGGTGGCATAGTTCTGTACAAGTTGAAGGGGGCGGAGAGAGGAGGATGGCAGATTCACAAGCAGAGAGTTACAGTAGTCAAGGCCTGAGGTGATGAAGGCATGAACAGCAGTCTCAAGACTTTGGCGATCAAAGTGAGAGCGAATGCGAGAGAAGTTACGAAGGAAACATAGAGAGGATTTGCTGACATTGCGAATATGAGGCTTAAAGGAGAGATGCTCATAAAAAACAACACCCAGATTCCTAACGCAGTCAGATAAAATAATAGTATTATTGCCCAGAGTAAGCGAGGGAAAGAGATTTAGATTTTTTGAGAAGAGCAGGGGTGCCGACGAGGAGGACCTCAGTTTTGGAGTGATTAAGCCTGAGGAAGTTGGTAGAGAGCCAGTCAGAAATGGAGGAGTAGGCAGCCAGAAGGTCAGTGATAGAGTAGGCGAGAGACGTGTGGGATGAGGAAACGAAAATTTGAGTGTCATCAGCATATAGGTGGAAGGATAGACCGAGATTACGGAGAAGGGAACTAAGAGGGAGAAAGTAGATACGAAATAGTAGAGGACCAAGGACAGAGCCTTGTGGCACTCCAAAGCGAATAGGGGTAGAGTCGGATGAAACGTCGTCAATCACAACGGATTGGGTACGAGACGAGAGGTAAGAGCGGGACCAATCAAGCATGGTGCCTGATATGCCGAGGAAAGAGTGGAGACGATCAAGTAGGACGGTATGGTCAATAGTATCGAAGGCAGAGGAGAGGTCGAGTAGAACGAGGATGGAGGCGCAACCCCTGTCCGTGGCTCTTCGTAAACAATCGGACACATTGAGAAGAGCGGTTTCTGTGGAGTGACCTGACTTGAAACCAGATTGATAGGTTTCATCAATGTTACAGGCCACCATGTGACTGTTGATGCGTGAAGCAACCACTCTCTCCAGAGCCTTAGAGAGGAAAGGAAGTTTCGAAATCGGGCGATAATTGGAAGGGTCAGTGGGGTTCAGTTAAGGCTTTTTAAGAATCGGACGGATGTGGGCACGTTTGAAGGAAGAGGGAACAAGACCAGTTTCAAGTGAAGTGTTGAACAGGTGAAGAAGCGTTGGGAGGACAACAGCCAGAATGTTACATAACAGTTTAGACGAAAAAATGTCCTTTGGGGAGCCCGATTTCTTAGAACGCGAGAGCAGGGCTGTAAGCTCCAACGCGGTCACAGCGGGAAAAACGATAAGCGGCTGAGGCAGGAAGTCAGGGAGAATGGCAGGAGCCGGGGCAAAAGGCTGAGGGAGGGAGGCACGGAGGTTAGTGACCTTATCTGCGAAGAAATTCGAGAGAGTAGCAGGGCTAATGGGTGGGAAGACCTGGGCTGGGTAAGTAAGACGTGAGAGCAGATGGAAGACGGTACGGGGATCATTCCTATTATCAGTAAGCAGAATACGTGAGTAGGCTGCACGAGCAGATTTTAATTTCGCCACGTAGGAAGCTGTCGCAAGTCGGAACGCCAGCGAGAGAGGGTTCGTGTCTTGCCCACGGGTGCGAGCCTTTCTAAGGACTCTTTCATGGTCACGCATGGACTGCCTAGCACGCAGGAGTTCCATAGAGTACCAAGGGGCACGGTGACAACGGGAGTTCGAAGGGGTGACAAGGGGAGAGTGGGCATCAGGACAAGTGAGAAGGAGCTGCTCCAAAGAAGAGAGAATCTGGTCAGGAGAGGCAGAGCATCGATGGGAGGAAGTTTGGAGGCCACATCATTAAATAGGGAGGGAATATCAATGGAGGCAAGTCGACGGAAAGGCTAAGGATTATGAGACAGCTGGGGAGGTATATGGAATGGGATAGAGAGTTGAAGTTGATAAGGAAGTGATCAGATATAGCATTGGACCAATTTGTAGTCGCCAGGTTGGAAATATGACGGTCAGAGATTACAAGGTCTAAAATGTTTTTCCGTGAGAGTGGGTAGGGGAAGAAACGTGTTGGGTGAGAGAGAAGAGATCAAGGATTTCAGAAAAGGCTTTGAAATTATGATTGTGGCCAGGAAGGTTGAAATCACCAAGGATTAGCAGCGAACTAGTGGGGGAGAGACCAGCGAGGAGGTTACTAAATTCATCAAGAAAAAGCTTGAGGGAGAAGCTGGGGGGCGGTAGAGGACTAAGATAGTTAGAGAGGGGGTGGAATCAGAGACATTGATGAGCGCCTCAAAAGAAAGAAGAGGGGGAGAGGGCAGATTATTCAGAGGGAAGGAGGCACTGTGAATGAGAGAAACTCCACCAGCGCGAGAGTTACGGGAGGTATGGGAGTGGACGTAAAGATCAGGGGTAGCGAGATTTAAACAGCAAGCAGAAGGGACAAGCCAAGTTTCCGTGAATCCAAGGAGAGTGACTTGAGTGTTAACGAGCGGGTCATGAATGTAGTCAGCCTTCTTCGAGAGGCTTCTGACATTAAGGAGAGACGCTGAGAGAACGGGTGAAGGGGCAGGTTAAGAAGAATCAGGGCTAAGTGGGGAGGGCTTGATTCAAGTGTAAAAAGTTTTCTAAGAGCAGGAGCTAAACAGAAACCACGTTTCCATGGCATGAGTGCGGTGGCAGGATGGGAGGTCAAGCAGTGAAGTGGCGGAGATGTATGAGGTTCAGGAACTTCCTGTTAAGTTGAGGCAAAGAAGATTGAGATGGTTTGGAGATGTGAAAAGGACAGATGGGCGTGTGTTACGTGAGGTGCAGATGTTAAGGGTTGAAGGACGACGGTCAGTGGGAAGGCCAAGAAAAAAGTAGAGCGGGTGCATGAGGAAGGAAATAGATATGATAGAAATAGAAGATTATATGGCACAAGATCGACAGATGTCAAGGGTAGACATCGCCCGTCCAACCCCATAATGGGAAAACATGTACAATAAATGATGATGATGACTCCCTCTTTTCCCTACTTCTTTCGTACCTCCCGCTTCTGAATATTATCATTATCGCATGTCTCGTCCATAGCTAAGAAACTGTTGGTTTTCTTTCCTTGACTCCCCTCGACGCTTGCGGTGTTTCCAGAGGCGTGCCACGAGAGTGGTCCAGCCTTGTCGCTGGAGAGGGGGCTCAGACCGCTCATTGCAGCAGAGTCAGAAGTGGATTTTTATTATATCTCTCTCCTCGATCTTTATTTATGGTCTCATTAATATATTATTCATGTTCTCCTCCTTTCCCCCTCGACCCCCTTCCCCTTTTTATCTCTCTCACGTCTGGCTGATTGCGGCTAAGCGTATCTGTGAGGGTGGTTGTAGTGTTTGACTGAATGAATGTGTGGGTGATAGTGCTTTTTTTTAGAAAAAAGTTTTTGAGGTTTGAGTGCACTGGTACTGCCTCACCGGGTGCATTGTTCGCGGGATGCCTAACACGATAGTCTTTGCGCCCTCAAAGGGAAAATCCCGAAGGCAGCCTCCGGTTTTTAAGAAGACGGTACTTGCTGAGGAATACACGGAGCCTTCCCTCCTGTCGGGGTTTTTGCTTTTTTAATTTTAGGAGTCCATCTGACGACTGCCTATTTGGGAAGGATATATTAAAAAAACAAATAACAAATAAATAACAGAAAACAAAGATAAAAAGATCATATGCTAAAAAGCAAAAGCAAAAAAGTAACAAGGAAGCGCACTTCCGCGTGCGGGGGAGGCTCGCCTCTCCTCGCCCAGCACAAGAGCATGTGTCCAACAACAAACAGTTAGATAAAGTGAAGGAACCTAGCCTCCTTCAAGATGTCGTATAGCCATCAAGTCGGTGTGCAAGAAGCAGTCCTGCGTGCCAAGGGACAAGTGGTAGCGACCCCGCTCGTCCCGGTACCGGGACAGGCAACATGCACGAATCACCCAGAATGTGACATTTAGCAATAATGTTCCGAACAGTCTGGAGGATAAGGCAGTCGTCGCAATAAGGCACAGGCGAGCACTCCAGCAAATGGCGGTGCATCACGAGAGGGTGTCCAATTCGGAGACGACAGAAAGCAGCCTGAAGGGTCACGGCATCGGAGTAGTAACATGGGAACAGCCATCTTCTTTGGGAAGCCAGTTGGAGGGAAGCCCGTATTCCTGCCATGTAGTAGAGGTGAGGAAGAGCTGGTTTGCAGGAACTAGGTAAAAAAGATATCTCGAATGCGATTATTGATGTCTCGGGTCGGGGGTCGGGCTACATGGAGGCACTTCTGAAATGGACATGGTCCCTGAAGTGACCCAACCTTAGACGGTAGGATCTTCCATCGGGTCGAACCCGTGCTCGGTACCAAGCACAAAACCCGTGTCCGCGCCTATCAAAGCTCCTCCTCAGACGGCTCGGGTCCCCGAGGCCTCACAAGAAGAGGAGGGATCTCCTCCGAGGGCTGTTGCTCATATGCCCCGTAAGGGGCGCGGCGATTTTTCTATCCTGGCCGCCGTGCTGACGGGATCCAGCGCCCCGTCCGGACCCAGCTTAGCCTCTCTTCCTTCCTTCAGATAGCCTGTATTCCTATCCTACCTCGTCGCTTTTCATACAACCTCTCCCACAACTTTCTCTGGTCAGCCTCTAATTTCACAGGGTAGAAGCTGACCTTCTTCTCAGCCAACCGTCCCGGATCGGAGCTGAGGGGGGAGGGGAAAATGATCCCTACCCCTAAGCTCCGGTCTGGGGTGGTTGGTTTTTAACAACCTGCTTCTTCCCCGCCCATACCTTCCTCACATCCATTTTTCTCTCGTCTTCAAAATCTATCTTTTTTACGCCGTGTTCAAGGTGGAGCCGCCATGCCGAAGGACTGACAGGTCACCAGGCGGGAGGGGTGGTCCCAAATGGCGGCGCCTGGCTCTGCCGGGCCTGTAAGCATCTCATGCAGTGCGGGCTACTGCAAGAGGTGGTGAGCGATTGCGTCGCGTAAAACAAAGAGGGTCACCATGCCCAATGATGCAAAAAAAAACATCTCCCCTCAATTTCCCCTATAAAAACGACGGAGCCGCCCTCGTGCAGCTCCACAGAAAAGATGGAGGTCCCTCTACCCCCCTGTGCTGCGCAGGGGACCCTCCATATTTCTCTAACTAGAGAGGAAGCTGACTCCTCTCGTTCGCTTACGGGTGCAGGAGACGCCCCCTCCCCCCCTTTTCTGGAGGTGCTTTCGGGCACCTCCCCTTTTCCATCGGCATTCCCCTCTTTTGTTTCCAAGGGGACTGCCAAGAAAGCAGGCAGGCAGCCCACTGCCGACCGCCCCTCGTGTAAGCAGCTCGGTAGGGCAAACCCCCTTAGGGGGGAGAGGGAAGCCGGGCCCCTTCGGTCGCTTCCCTCAAAATACCTGCTGGCAAGAATATTGAACCTTGCCGGGGTCAAGGCCTGTGCCTCCCCACACAAGACTAGTGACAATACAGCCAAAGGGACCCGCGATGTCTTGGGAGGGAATGGCCAACTGGAGGCCCCTCCTGTGACACACATGGTCCTTGAGGAACCTCAGCCTCAGACGGTAGGGCCTTCCATTGGGAGAATCTGGGCTCGGCGCCAAGCACCGAACCCGAATCCGCCCCTATGCAAGGTCCTCCTCAAACGGTGAGGGATCCGAGGCAGTACAAGGAGGGGAGGGATCTCCTCCGACAGGTGCCCCTACGACTACCGGGACCTTCTCCATTTCGGAGAGGGACCTGGCTGAGGCCGGTCCATCTGGCATGGGGGCTTCTGCCGGTGGAGGTGAGAAGCGGGTTCACTCCCCGCCCTCCTCTCCTAAAAAGAAGAATAAAAAGACAAGAAAGACCAAAAAGACTCGGGGCTCCTCTACATCCGCGGGGGCTGAGGGGACGGATGGGTCTGCTGCAACTTCAGGAGGTTACCAAGCCAAGATAGGCACATCCGGCCCCTTTATCCTCGTGTGCGAAGCCCCTGACTAAGACTAAGACCAAGAGTGCACAGGGTGGAGCCTCGATGACATCTGGGCCCCTGATTCAGAGGTAACCTGGCGTTTTCGAGCCCACTGGCTTCAAACGCTTCCTCGTTATTCGCTCCACTGATGGCACCATGTTATCCAAGGGCAACATGATCCATCAGAGGAGAGGATTAGCTAGTGCAATTGGTAGAGAGCCGAAGGTGACCCGTTTCTCGGACGGGAGCCTTCTGGCGAATGCGGCGAATCCCGCCGAGACGGCCAAGATAAGTGCTCTTCGGAAACTTGATGGCACGCCGGTGAGTGTGACGCCGCACTTCACCATGAACTGTATAAAAGGAGTAGTTTATGCGAGGGAACTCGTTGACTACTCCATTGAGGACATTCACCCTAGAGCTGGCCGACCATGAAGCGGTCAAGGACGAACGTTAGATTAGAAAACAGGGAGGGGCCTCAAGACCAACCTCTACACTCTTCGTCACGTTCGACTGTGACAAGCTCCCTGAGTCGGTGCGTGCCGGTTGGTACCGCTACCGCATGAAGGCATTCGTGCCACTGCCGCGGGGGTGCTATTACTGTCAACGCTTCGGCCATACGAATCGCTCATGTTGACGTGCAAAGTCGAGGTCGCCCGAAGTCTGTGTAAATTGCTCCAAGGTCGCACACGATAAGTCCAAATCGTGTGTGGCCAAGTTAGTCAATTGCGGAGAGCCGCACCCTGCTTCTTCGAAGCAATGTGGTGCATATCTCCTTGAGAAAGAAATCCTGGCTATTCAGGCCCAGGATCGACTCTTATTCCGCGAGGCTAAGGACTTGGTCCTGGTGCTCCCGGCTCTGCCTGGGACGTCATATGCCTCAATAAATAAAAAGGCACCCTCTGCTTCTAGCCAATGCAGGCCAACGAGCACGGTTGTTTACGCGTCAATTCGGAGCCTTTATGTGCGTTCTACTCAACCCAGGCGCTTCCCTGGTAAAGCTGATGTCAAAAAGGGTTTACAACCAGCCCCGGCTAAAATTATGGCTCCCCCCACCCTTCCCCCAGCGTGACCGTTTCCCATAAGGCAAAACGGCCACTTGTCTCCACTGAGTCGTTAGACTCACAGGAGGCAACACCCCTAAAGTTGGTCGCCAGGCCATCTTCCGGGGTTCCTAAAGCTGTCCCCCGAAAGGAGGACAACAATAAAGGAGCTTCGGCCCCTTCGCCCACGCTTAGTGGTGGGCTGAGTGGCTCGTAGACAGTGGTTCCTCAAAGAGTTTACGCATCACTGCCCAAGAACCGCTTCATTTTATTGCCTTGATCTATCTTTGTGCTCTTCGGATGCCTAGCTTGATTTTGATTGGGGGGTAGTCGATGACCTCCATTGTAGTGATCACTTTCCCATTCAAATATCATTTTCAGGGCAACAGCCGCCAGAGAACTCACCTCGGTGGTGCTTGGCACGGGCGCGGTAGCCTGCATTTCAGGTAATGACTGAATTCTCTATCTCAGTCGAGGAGTTTAGGTCGGTAGATAAGGCCGTTGAATTCTTCTCCGGCAACCTCATCGCCGCGGGCCTGACTACTTTTCCCAGAAAGTCTGGCCGTTTTGCACACCGACCACTCCCAGGGTGCTCAGCCGAGTGTGAGACGGCCCTCAAACATTAGCATTATGCCTACATGTGCTATAAGAGCCGCCCGAACGATTTCACTGTCGCTGAATTTCGTCGGGCTAGGGCTAGGTTCCGGTATATTTCGAAGCACGCCCGCCGCTCTTCTTGGCGGGCATACGTGTCTTCACTTAACGAAAGACCCCTTTAGCTGAGGTGTCGAAGCGAGTCAAAAGGATTCGGGGAAAGTTCTCGCAGGACCCCCTCCCGTTCTCCAGTAGAATAGGACCGCAATCTCGGACCCCGCGTCCGTGGCGAAATCCTTCACGACCGCTTTCTCCGCATTCTCTAGCTGTGATGCTGCTCTTCCAGCATTCAATGCACGTCGTGATGTCGCGGAAGGCCGCAGGCTGAACTTTACCTCCAGAGGCGGAGAACCCTTCAACTACAGGTTTACTGTGAGGGAGTTGCGCTCTGCTCTTGCTTCATGCGCGGACACCACTCATGGTCCAGACGATGTCCCGTACGCTATGCTTTGACACCTGTGTGAGCAAAGCATGGCCTTTCTCTTAGATTTGTTCAAACAGGATCTGGGTGGAGAGTCTCGTCCCAGATTCCTGGCGAATCGCTACTGTGCTCGCCTTTCGGGAACCCGGAAAAGATCACTTTACTTCAGTCGGTTTCCACCCAATCTCTTTAACCTATTGCGTGTTTAAGTTGATGTAGAAATTGGTACATGTTAGATTAGCCTTTTTCTTGGACAGCAGAGGACATCTGTCTTCTGCACAGTGTGGCTTCCACAAGTTCCACTCCACGTCAAATGCTCTGCTCCGACTGGAAAATGCCGTCTACGAGGCTTTCCTTCGTAGACAGCACTACACCACGGTGTTTTTCGATCTGGAGAAGGCCTATGATACTGTATGGCGATACAGTATAGGGAGACTCTGCACACAATGTAGGCGAGGGGACGCCTCCCAATGTTTATATATGAATATTTGCGAGATCGTCGATTCAGCGTACGGGTGGGGGAGCCCTTTCCGGCCCAAAGTTGCAGGAAGAGGGTGTCCCGCAGGGAAGTGTCCTCAGTGTCCTACTCTATGCCCTGTGCATCAACGGCATCACCTCAGTGCTGCCGGAAGATGTTCTCGCTACGCTCTATGTGGACGACCTTTCGATCTCTTTTGGCGCGATCTAGATGCTAACTCTGGAGCATCGACTCCAACAGGCATTGAACCGCGTCTCTCGCTATGCCGAAGCGCACAGGTTTCGGTTCTCTTTGGTCAAGACTAAGGTGGTGCACTTCTGCCGCCATCCACGGCTCCATCCAGACCAAGACTTGTTTGTTAATTGGATAGGCCTGGATGTGGTTGAATCGCTCAGTTTCCTTGGGCTTGTATTTGACCGACGCCTCACCTGGGACGCTAATATTCGCAGCCTTAGGGTCTCTTGTACCCACGCTATGGATATTCTCCATTCCGTGACGTTCAGCGCTTGGGGTGCTGATAGAACTACTGCCTTACTTTTTATAGATCCTTTGTTCGTTCGAAGCTTGACTACAAATGCGAGATTGGAGCATCCCCAGCCGAGCGTGTATTGTGGTAGATGGACTCTATCCACCACACCGGCCTTCGCCAGGCACCTGGTGCCTTTTACACTTTTCCCATTAAGAGCTTACTTGTCAATGCTTGGAAAATGCCACTTGCTCTGCACCCTGCACAGTGCATTATTCGCTTGTACGCGCAAGCCCGGCGCCTGCCTCAGTCACCAACAGCTCTTACTGCTTTTGCAGCTGATCCTGACGGTTCCTATGCCTCCAAGAGACGCCAGTCATACCCTTAGCCCTTCAAGTTTAGGGCCAGGAAACTCCTTTGATAGCTAGGTATAGCTTTCCGGCATGTGGCACTTATAAATCCGCTCAGCACGCCACCCAGGATGGTACTACCTTTGACCATTTGTCGCCAAGCCTCTTCTTCCAAAGGTTGTACAGCACCGGGAGTATTGCGTTCTGCGTTTTTGGACCAAACTTTGTGTCACGCTGGCACCGCGCCAGTGTTTACGGATGGCCCAAAGTTCCAAGAGGGGGTCGGTTTCCACGCCGTATTCCCTCCGTTGGAAGTCAGCGGAGCTCTGCCAGGCACTACGTGTGTCTTCCAGGCCGAGCTGGTTGCAATACACCGCTTGGTACGGGAGATTACTCGACGCGGCCGGTTCGGAGATCGGACTCTGATCTATAGCGACTCACAAAGCCCCCTGAGTGCTCTCTGGGTATTAGAATTTTCTTTCTCCTGGTCACGATATCCGCGCCATCACGATTTTTGCGAGACAGGCAGATGTCGAGATTATTTTCTGCTGGGTTACTGGACATGTAGGAATTGCGGGGAATGATCGCGCCGATGAGGCAGCCAAAGAGACTCCGAGGACTGGGCGAGCAGACCAGCGTTTCACTCTCCCTCACACCGATTACATGGCAGAAATAGGTGCAACTCTCGGGACTGCTTGAAAAAGTAGATGCGAGACGGTCAAGGGGAACCTAAAGTTGCGTGCCATTACGCCGCAGCTGTTCCCTTGGACCTCCAACCAATGCCGTCACGGATTTAGTTTGCTCTGTCTTCTCCGAATTGGACACACTCGTGGGACGCACCGCCATTTGATGGAGCGCTCGCCTGCACCATATTGTGATGACTGCGTTGCCCCCTAGACTGTTCGATACATTCTTGTTGAATGTCCTAATCTGGGTTATCTTTGTGCACTCTACCGCTTATCCCTTGTGATCGGGACTGATTTGTGCACACACACTTGCAGACTATACGACTTCATTTGACTGTTTTATGTAAGTCGCATGCTCCTCACCAGGGCGAGGCGGGCCTACCCCTAACGCTGGAGCGCGCTTCTTTCTTGTTTTGTTTTTTTGGTTGTTGCTTTTTTAGCCTTTGTCTTTTTTTATAGTTGTTATTTGTCATATATTTGTTATTTTTTTTTAATATATCGTAGTAGTAGGCTGTGTTGAGTTCTCCGACTTATGGCCGAGTAGGTAGTCGCCAGATCAGCTCCTAACATAAAAAAAAGAATTAAAAAAAGAATCGTCGCAACCAGTAAACATGGTGCGCTCGTACACAATACCAGAATTCTTCCGATCTCTGATTCGACCAAACATCCACCTAGAAGAAACAATACACACGTGTGGCTTTGAATGGCTCCCATGTCGCCACTATCCAAAACTAACCATATACCAACATCTTACCAATTTAACTTTATTAAAGACCACTTAATACTTTCTTTCACCGATGGTTCTGTCTAAACAGGCACCAAAATCATAGATTTCCAAGAAGTGAAAAAGATTACCCGAGAGAGAGCACCCCTTTCGTCTTGGGACATTGGGGAAGATTAGGCTTGCAGCTACTTCAAATTTCATCCTAACAGTGGTATTGCCCTTGCAATACCACTGCTATATTTCAGTCAGATTAGTACCCTGTAAAGGGTACCAATCTGGCTGAAATATTTTTCCGCTGCTACCAGGAAACATACCCAACACTTGTACACCTAAGATAAAATTCGCAGATACATGACGTTCCTGGATATCTGTGAGGAGCCCGTCAATGTTGGTGTACAGGGTGACCCATAAGTACCAGGAAACTCCACATACAACTTTTGTATAAAATATGTAATTAACGGAAAACAAATGTAATTTTTTTCTGTAACTGTAACTGTAGTGTCCTGAGATTTATGGGCCACCCTGTAGTTACTCGAGAGCGGTGACTTAGGCGACTGACCGTAGCCAGAGGCGATTTATTTTAGGATGTCTAACCCCTTACTGTACTCATTTTTAGGTCCATCCAGGCGTGGGAAAGATAGCGAGAGATTTAAGAGGTACAAAGACGACTAGATAGAGAGCATTATAACTCGCCGCAGCGAGAAATGGACAATGGGGTTCGGCAAGCACCGGAGCAGGTGTTCCCCACTGTTGCCATATCTCCACATATCAGCTGCCCACCTTCTTTTCAGCCACGTTCCCCCACCTTAATCTCTGTCTCTGTCTTTTGTTCTGATCCGTTGAGATATGGCAACAGTGGTGGGACACCTGTGACGGTGCTTACCGCACCCAATCATCCATTTCTCGCTACGGCGAGTATAGTTTCTCTTGATGTCCTGTTTTCCGGGGATGTGATACTCTACTGGTTTTCAGTTGTAGTTTGAGCATACCTCTGCTAAACTACCCCTTCTCCCCCTAAAAAACATTCGGGGAAGCCCTGGGCAAGATAATTACAAAACGTTATTGGTCGATGATATTAGGGGCTGACCCTAGATTGCGAACCGTTCTGCAACAAATGGAAATCCCACTGCGAGGTTAAGCGATGAGCATTGTTAAATTGAGCGCTTTTACTTAATTGCCTCCTCCCATTTCTTTTTTCCATACAATAAACGAACACAAATAAATTCTTGTATCCATTTTCTTGGTTTTTTTCAGTATATTCTAGTCAGAATTGAAACCAATTTTGCCTAAATTAAATCAAGCAGTTTCGAGTACATTAATAAAAACGGTCTTTTACAATACTCTACTCATTTCTTACGAAGTCATTTAAGGATGATAAATTAGCAAATGAATCCTTTAATTTCTGAAGATAAATATTTAATTTTTTTAAATTGCTTCATTCCGTAACTAATTTTTGTGTTTTACATACCTTCTTCCAATGGAATTTTTTGAGCACCGATGCCACCGATTTACTGATTTGTGTGTCAGGAGGCCGTGTTCGAGCGAAGGTTGGAAACTTCTTCTTGTCGGATGTCTCTGAATTCGTGCAGAACTTTAAAGGAAAAAAAAAGCTAAAACTCAATCAATTTTCTCGAAAATGAATGAAAGTCATGCAATTGCGAGGGTGGCCCTCGAAAGTGAGCATTCTAGTAATAAATAGTAGGTAGAAAAACCGAAACATACACATGAGTTAAGATAATTATCGAAGCTTCAATAAAGAAAATATTACGACTTCAGAACAATGAACAAAGAGGATGATTTTTTTTATCTCAACCAACACTATTACCTCTATACCTAGAACATGTATCATGGCTGTCATGGAGGGAAAAAAGCTAAAAAATCACGTAGTATCATAATACAAAGGATAATGATCCCATTAGGATCGAGACTAGTTCCTAAAGTTCATCTTAGGTTGCCCTAGTAAGCAGTCTTAGATAGGATTTTAAAAAATTCACCTGGGATTAATTATATAATTCTGCCTACACCCTTCCTATTGCATTATCTGATAAACCGTATTTAGTTGTTTAATTTAAAATAATTAACTTACGTATGACAACATTGGTAGCTGAAAAGCTGCCGCCATTTTAGCTTCGTAGACACACGTTTCCTGCGGGCCGATATAGGCTGAGATATTCTTTAACCATAGCTGCGCCGTCTGCATAATGCTCTCTAGCTCTTGACCGTAGGTCTCCGCGACAACGAAGTCCAGTTTGTGTCCATCGACGAGAGGCCGTTGCTCGTTTATCTAAGAACGATAGTCACAAGTCTTATTATAACACAATCGTATCGACCAGCATTTTATGGATATTTTTCGTATAAAACAATATATACTTATACAGGGTGACCGACAAAAAGTTAACCTAATTTTGAATTAGTATTACTCCAAAATTATTAGATATTTTGGTCCTGTAAAATTAGTTTTGTCCCAAAACTATTTATCTTTTGATTAGGATAATTTCAATTAATTTTATTTTATAATATGATATACAAATGCTTTTGGTAGTAGAAAAAAAAGTGTTTTATAAGAAAATGAAATAATGGAAATCCGAAGTTCAAAATTGGCAAATTTACCAGAACTAAATTGATTTGACAGGTATCACTGTATAATTCTTTTTATTTTTATAATTAGCTTTGAAACCAAAGGAATACAAAAAATACTATGTTCTCTTCATTGTCACATCAAAGCGTTTCTAGAGAAAAGCTTACTTCAGAAGACCCCCTTTATCGTGCAGTTAAAAAAAAATCAAGGAGTATTTGTTTTCACAAAATTTATTAGGACTGACACCATTAAATAAGTACAAGATTTTTCTTTGCAATGTTTGCCTGATAGGCTTTCACCAAGCAAGTCCGCTATTTGGAAAAAAATGTCCTAAAGTAGTATGAAGAAGGATCGTGCTTAAATCTAGACAAAAGTAGTTCGGATCGTAAGAAAATGATAAGAACAACAGAAAATATTAAAAATCTTCGGATGGCACTTCTGCAAAGTCTAAACAGATCACAAAGAAATTGCAATTGGCAGAGTCAAGATTTAACCACATTGTTAAACACGACTTAAAGTGGCTTCCTATAAGATGCATGCAAAGCAACAACTTATGGAAACTGATTTTCCTCATAGTAGACAATTTATAGATAGGCTGCTCGATAAACTTGCTCATTTTTGAACAATTTTGTGATTGGTGACGATGCTGCCTTGAGACTACACTGGAGGCGAGGGTTTCGGCCCACTTATGTATTAATCATATAACAGCGGAAAGACAGTATAAAGAGAGAACTTCCCAATGCTCAGTCAAAGGATAAAATGTGATGCAGATATTAATTTTGATTTTCATAATATTAAGAAAACCTGAACTCAATTCTTATTCAACTGCAGTGTCATTATGTAATTTAATTACTCAACCAACCACTCTGCTCTCGTTAATAAGTATCACTAATGTAACTAAAACTAACTTCAAAATTAAAACATCCACCCGATGTATCAAAAACTAATAATTTTGGTTCTTTTGTTTTTCCCTTGAATATGGCAACCCCGTGATGGCGACACCTGGCAACCTCACCCAGTTTTAGCCTACTTAATCTAGCATTCTCGGGAAAGGAAGATGATTGCGGCTCACACAACTCTCATCGGTCCACGCCAAGTGCCAGCCTTCACATCAACCTCCAAGAAAGATCTCCATCCACGTGATCTGCGAGCCATCTGACTTGAGGCAACTAAGGAGAATTCCAACGTGAATTTTTTAATAACTAATAATAATCGTGAGCGTACATATTTTGCATAACCAAAGCCTCCATTGCTGACACTGCAAACGCTTAAATACCTCACTCTCGAAGATGTTTAAACACGCCTTGCTAATAGGTTTATTTTTTTAACATTTGATTATCCTTTATTGAATTTTCACAAAATTTATGTTAATTCTAATATGTTTTCCTATCTCTTTTGAAATCTATGATTCTTTGTGCTAATTTACGGACTTCGTTACTGTATAGGATTCTATATCTACGTTTCTGGTATCTAATATTGATTTTATAGCATTCTTATAGTTCAATTAATTTGCATTATTATTATTAGTTTGTACTTTATACATAAGTATATTGGATTATATGAAAAACCCCTCCTCCCAAGTTACCTAACTGAAGATCCATCCTCCCCAATGCACGGTCATATTAAGATCATCACCAACATTTTAATATAAATAAACTACGTAAGGATCAAAGAATAAAACAATATTCAAATGATTTTTTTGTATTACAAGCAAATATGTATGAGCACATATACTATCAAAAGTGTTTCCTAAGAAACGGTAACGCCACAAAAATTCTTGAAAATAAGAATTCCACAAGTCCCACCTGCCTATTGTCATCATCTTGATATTTGTTTTGTTTATTCCAATAGGAGTATATGGCCTGAGTGCAGGGCCGCTTTGAGGAGCTGCGGGGCCCGTAGCACAAGGAACAACAGGGCCCCCCACCCGTATATATGTATATATATATATATATATATATATATATATATATATATATATATATATATATATTGTCTCTCACCCCATCTCCCCAACCCCCATTTTCCTCTGCAGAGAGGAAAAAAATTATCTGAGGAATTTAAAAGAACGGCAACTATGCCTGGGAGGACTCAACTGAAAAAGGACGGTGTTATTTTGTACACTTTTTGTTCCTTTTAAAGAACCACACCGTGTACTACCATAACATAATGCCATACATACTTATTATACTATGCTCTAGTAAAGTTTTCTATATTTTTCTTATTTATAGTAATATCATATATAATAATAATATAAAAAATCAGAAAAAGGAATAATTATTTTGTCTCGGCTTTCTGTGCCTAAGGGGTAAAACTTAATTATTACTAATACTTTACATCCCCGCGGGGCTCTCTGAAGGGCGGGGCCCGTAACACGTGCTACATGTGCTACTAGGTTGAACCGGTACTGCATGAGTGTGGAAACCAGTTCACAAATCCACAAAATTGAGTGAGTGGTTCACTGTCCTTTGCCTAAAGCCAAGTCAACATATGTTCTCCCCTCACAAATGTTGGTTATTTTCGCTAGGTATAGGATACATCGCTATAATGCCATCAGTAGGCAAAAATATGCCAGCATCCTTTTGTTCACTATTTCCATGTATCATATACTTGGTAAAGTGCTGGTATTGACCATTCTAAACACCCACATAAGAGTGTGATGTCCTGTGCTCTGATGATATTTTGCTTTGTAAAAAACAAAAAACACGATTGACTGACATCAATAATTGATCGTTATGCACAACTGTTCCTGGACGCACAAATTGTAATGGGTTAGCCTAAAGATATCTACGGCACACTTCCAGGAAAAGTGTATGAGTCCCTTTGTCAAAATGTTTATATATATATATATATATATATGCAATTTCCTGCATGGAAAATGAAAAGGTGGTTCTTAGTACTTTCGAACTTTATTCAGTTCATTCTCAAGGATAACTACAAGAGAAAATAATATAATAAGCGTATATATAAGCTAGTAAAAGATAAAGGACCGCCTCTAAGACAAAAAATCACCAATGAGGAAGTAGGAGAGGGATGGGTAAATTCACTTTAAGATTTAGCCATAACTGGTAGCGATAGTCTAAAGAGGGAGATTAAGAGAGACACGAGAAGTAAATTGAAACGAAGGGCAGAGGGACAAGGAGAGAAGATGAGAAATAAAATAATGTTAATACAAAATCAATGCAATAATTAAATTGACAAATCAGGTTCCCATAAAAATGAAAATTGCCCACCCCCCTAAAAAAATAAAAAATTAGGAATATATGTCAAAGCTAATTTCTTTAAGAATTGATGTTGTTATGAAAAAACTCATTCCATAAGGAAATTAGCTTTGACTTATATTCCTTTTCTTTTCTTCTTTTTTTTGCAATTTTGGCAACCGGACAACTGCACCTAAAGTTACTTACTAGCCCAGTTTAGAACAAAACTGTTCGCCGTGAGCTCAATAAAACCCAATATCATGGAAGAGCCGCCATCAAGAAACCTCTGCTTTCTCATCAAAACATTCAAAAAATGCTGAACCGGTGTAGAGATCACAAGGGCTGGTCTACCTGTCAATGGAAGCCTGTAATATTCTCCGACGAGTCCAGTATTCCTCTTTTCCCCACTGCAGGGCGAATTTATCTGCGGAGGCAGCCCGGGGAAGCTTTTAATCCTAAATGCATTCTTCGTACAGTGAATCACGGAGGAGATTCAGTGATGGTTTGGGCAACCATATCTTGGAAATTCTCTTGGTCTAATCGTTGCCCTGCATTGTAGGATCAACAGCAACGAATATCTGAATATTTTAGAAGATCAAGTCCATCCCATGGTCCAGACATTATTTTCCTATGGTGAGTGCGTTCCAAGATGACACTGCCCCAATACACACTGCTCATGTGGCTAAGAATTGGTATGAAGAGCATAGGAATGAGCTACAACACATGGAGTGGCCCCCATAATCTCCATATCTTAATATTATTGAGCATTTGTGGTGCGTCTTAGAGCGACAATTCGTTACTCTCCGCCGTCGTGTCTGAAACATCTGGAGCAGGAATTGCAAGAAGAATGGCTCAAGATTCCTCTCAATGAAGTAAGGAAGCTCTATGAATCAATTCCAAGACGCATCGACGCTGTTCAAAAAGCAAATGGAGGACCAACTCCGTATTAAATAAATATTCAGTAAATTTAACACGTGTTCCAATTATTTTATCCAACAGTTATATATAACCAAGACAAATCAAACCATAGAGATAAAATTAGAACCAGGCAATGGCTGCGCTACTAAGATTAAATTTTAAAATCTAAAACAAGCAGCCATCGTTAAATTTTTATAAATTTTCTGAACTTCGCCAATTATAATAATTTTAAAAGGGAACTCAAAACTAAATTTCCCCCTTTCAAAATATCACGTTGCTAAAATATAGTTATAGAAGATATATAAAAATAAATTTTCTGAACTTCACCATTTTGTTTTTGATATTATAAAAGAATTATTAAAAATAACTTTGATAAAAAAAACATAGGTCATTTGTCCACTAACGAAAACAATTTTTAGTAATTTTTCACCCTTCAAAAATCCCGTTATCATCATCATCACTATTATCATCATCACTAACTCTATAATTTAAGAAAGGGATTTTTTGAGTATTTAAATAATAATTTAATTTTAGTTTGGTTATGACTTGTTTTTTTTATCAAAGTTATTCTAATAATTATTTTATAATAACAAAAAACAAAATGATGAAGTTCAGAAATAAATATAAGTATTGAAATTTTTCTGATTTTTTTGAAAACCCAAAGAATTACAAATGGTCAAGTTGAGAAAATTTATTTTTATATATCTTCTATAACTCTAAATTTTAATCTTAGTAGCGAAGCGCAACCCCCCCGTAGGGAGGAGTGGCGAAGTCATTGCCTGGTACAATTATAGAGTTAGTGATGATAAATATAAAAAATATTGATATAATCCAAACCTGCGGGTTTCCTCTTTTGAGAAGGAGTTTGCGCTTCACAGCCAGACCTTGGGTTTGTGACTTGTGGCTTATCCGGTTCTTACAATGGCCTTTGGGTCTCAAAAAATTTAAAAGGCTATCAGTACATCAATTATCCCTAGCATTATATTTGAAGAACCGGAATTTGGGGCTGGGCTGAATAACAATAATTATTTTCTCTTAGTTTGTATGTATATATTGACCAAGTGTAAATGGTAAAGTTAAAAATTTAAATATGATTATCGAATGTTTTAATATTTAAAAAAAATAAATAAAAATGGTAAAGTTCAGAAAATTTACTAAAATTAAGATACGGCTGTGTATTTGGAGGATTTCTTTCGTATATTCGAATTTTTTATTGGATTTCTTTCTAAAATGGATTTTCCATTTTAACTTTAATCAGGAACATGGGAAATATTTTAAAAAATTAGATAGAAAAAAGTGAGATTTGAGGATTCTATTTTCTATATTTCAAAAGAATTCCGATTTTTGTTTTTTTTTTGCCTTTAAGGCTAGAAAATAATGATAGATCTGAAAACAAAAACATACCGAGAGTAAATTATTAGGAGAAAAGGGATAGTTTTTCGTATATAAAATGTTTTTATCCCTGGTCTATCTAAGAGTTTATAGATAGATCGACAAGAGAAGTTAGGAGGAACAGGATTTTACTGGATTTAGTCTCCAAAACACAAGTAGCTTTTAAGCCACCCTCCCCTGGTAATTGGGATAGGTCTTGTGCCTATTCTATGTCAACAGGGAAAGAGCCACATTGAAAGCCTAAAAATGTCATACGTTTGAGTGTTACAAAAGAATTTAGGCACACAATAGATTTTTTTAATAGAAATTTAGTTTTAACTTATTCTTCATACTTTGATATGCTTAGTTTTTATAGCCAGTCTCATTTACTGGGCGATGCTGTTCTGTTTTTGAGGCAACTTACACTTGTTTGTACTAATACAATTTCAAATCCCAGCCACTCGTGAATATTATACATCGATGATATCACTTACATATGTTAATTGCATTTTATTTTTTTTAGAACTCATTATCTCAGTCATTGCCTGCAAATAGAAGCACAATTTGGCAGTTCCTTAAAGTAGCAGACAACTGTGACAACATCATTTAAGCGAGGAACAAAAGGTTACAGGTCATATACAGTGCATCTCCGTTATGGACTCACGTTCGAGCTAAACACCCAAAGGAATTGCAGAAGGCGTGTGAAGGCAGAGAACAGCAAGAAAAAATCTAACAGTGGCATCACCCTCTGCTGCAACATCTCCTGATGTCACTCATCAGGAGCGAAAATATGGTGCAATGAATAAACAGCTAACCCTAGTTGACAGCTTTTCCAGTGATAAAATTTTTGACATAAATGACAGTAGGGTGCATGTGATTCACAAAAAAAAGTTATGAAGATGATTGCTCTTGACAACAAACCATTCTCCATTGTTGAAGATGATAGTTTCATCAAATTGATGGCTCACATGCAACCTCGTTACATGCTTCCTAGTCGCCGTTACTTCTCAGACACTGTGCTCCCTCAGGTTTACAAAGATGTCAGGTCAGCAGTTGAGCGTGAGCTCGCACCACCCAATAGAACCTATGTTTCCTTCACTACTGATGGCTGGATATGCTCCACCTTCAAAGAGACTTTTATCTCACTATATAGACACTGGATCAAAAAAGATTTTACACGTGAAAAAGCTGTCCTTGCTGCATCTTACTCTCCACGTCCTCACAGTGGGATAAACCTTGCAGCAATGTTTCGGCAGATGTGGGTAGACTGGTTCCTGGATGAAAGTCCTAGACATGTCATAGTGAGAGATAGAGCATCAACATGATTTTTTGTACCGAGATGGCAGAAATATCATCCATTCACCTTACTATCCATCGTCTTCAGGTGGTTCTTCAAGATAGTATCCTGAGTCAACGAGCCATTAAAAATCTTTTGGCAAATTACAAACGAATAAGAACACATTTCAATTATTCTGATGTTGCCTGCCACGAGTTAAAGGCATTACAAAAGAATAGGACATGAATCTGCTCCTTCCCATCCAAGATGTTGCGACTCGCTGGAATAGCGAATATCTCATGGTTGCTGAAACTGAAACGTTCCATGCAAATGTTCCTTTCTGATTACGAAGATTTTCCAACATTTCCTTCCAATGAGTGGTCACTTTGGGAACATTTTCTATTCATTACAAAATCTTCTTTTGACTTAACCAAAGATATGTGTGCTGAGAATTCTTTGCTCTCCAGTGTTATCCCTAACATCGCAATATCGAAACGGTTTCTGCACAAAATTGGTGAAAATGATGGTGTGCAGACAATGCGAATCACTCTTCATGACTCACTCATCCAGAGGTTCCTGAGCTCATCGCCATCTTCCAGAGACTCTGCTTCTATGCATATAATAGAAAATATGCAATAGGTTATGGTAACCTACATTGATTCGCGCTACAAAGACAAGTTTTTTCAGACTGCTCAATAGAAGAGTCAAGCAGCAGCCTGACTACTGAAAGAGTTAACGGTCGAGTCCTGCACGAGCCAACACAGCAGCAGCAACAGTTTGTCAACTGACAGTGATGATAAAATTCAGGGCAGTTATTCCTTCAAGAAACAGAAGAAAGATGGTGAAAAGGTAGAGGATCCGTTCCTTTCGTGCTTTGACGAAATTGCAGCCACAGCTTCAAGTAAGAAATAAAGACGAGTAAAATGAATTTATATCTATAATTATCTATAACTTATCCTCCTCGCTAGGGAGGATAATCCTGATGCATATAAATAAATACAAAAATACTATTTAAAATACGCATTAGTTAACTGCTTATTATTATTATCATTATATGCTAAGGTCTTCCTCTCGCTTCTGTTATCATTATTAGTTGCGTGCGAGTCTAGTCGCGAGCGACTCTACATCTCACTATGTTGGTCGTGTCTGTTTTGCTTCTTTTTTTTGTAGTAACATCATAACTATTCCGCCGATTCTAACGAAATTTGAAACACTTATGTTGTTTTGCATTCTCTTTCGAATGATATAATTACCAAAGTCCTCCCAAGGTTAGACCGGGAATTATTATTTTTTTTTTGCAATTACAAGGCTATACTCTGCTAGGGTAAGTTAGGTTATACTATAATATGCTAGGTTAGACTAGGTTCTACTAAGTTAGGCTAAACTATACTATGATACGATAGGCTAGGCTATACTAAGCTAAGGTAGGATAAAGTAGGCTATGCTATGCTAGGTTATACTAGACTAGCTAGATTATACTTAGATAGGCTAGATTATGCCCGACACATCTAGGCTATTTTATTTTAGGCTAGGCCATCCTATGTTTAGCTAGGTTCGGGTATATTAGGCTAAAACAGGGTAGGCTATAATATGCTATGCTTCGCTAGGATATGCTATGCTATGCTATGCTATACTAGGCAAGTTTAGGCTAGGATATTCTAGGCTATACTAGGCTAGGCTATACTAGGCTATGCTATGCTAGACAATACTACGCTATGCTAGGCTAGGCTATTCTCTACTATGCTATACTAAAGTATGTGGCTATACTATTTTATTTTAGGCTAGGCTAGACTATTCTATACTATACTATTCTGTGATATGGTATACTATGATATGCATTAATATTCTATAAAGTGAGGGCACGCGGCTTTTTGTTCAGCAGGCCTTGATCTATTAACTAGTCGGTTTGTTAAAGAAATATCAGTGTATATGGACAATATAATACGATTGCAATAAAGAATCTATCAGATCATGAAACATAATAGAACAAAATAAAATAATATATAGTCTGAAAATGAATATAAGTGGTAAGGTCTATCAAGTTGGAAGTAATACTTTAGCTCATCCTCAAATAAAAATATTAAAATATACTTAAATACATAAAATAAATTTTAAGTGCATAAACAAGTAGTATATCATAATTACGAGGGGCGGTCAATAAGTTTTGCAATTCGGATATAAGGAAACGAGATATTAGGAAAAGTGTTTTATTATTTTTGAATATAACTACCCTCGACTTCAATGCACTTGCGCAACTTGTCCCTGAGGCTTCGAATTCCCGACAACCAGAAAACTCCCGACTGCTGTTCAATCCACTCTTAGACGGCGAGCTGGACATCTTCATCGTTCCCAAACCGGCGTCCACGCAGTGCAGCCTTGAGCTAGCGGAATAAAAAGTAGTCGTTAGGGGCCATATCCTGACTGTAGAGGGAATGGTTGAACTCTTCGAATCCGCACTCGCGCAGGGCAGCTTGTGCAACTCTGGCCTTTTGGACAGGGGCATTGTCGTGGAGGAGCAGGACACCGCATTTCAACTTGCAGCGCCGCTTCTGACGGATGCACTTCTTCAACCCAGCCAGTTCCTCGGCGTAATATTGGCCTTTGATGGTCCTTCCACGAGGCGCATAGTCCATCATCAACACTCCCGCAGAATCCCAGAAGATGGTGGCCATGATCTTCCCGGCTGAGGGTTGGGTCAGGAACTTGATGGGGGTCGGAGAGCCTCTGTGCTTCCAGGCCATTGTTTCGAGCTTCGTCTCGGGATCCAAGTGATGGACCCACGTTTTATCACCTATCACTAAGCGTGATTCGAATCCCGCCGGGTCTTGGGTCTTGATTGTACAGGAGCAGCAGCTCCTCCGAACTTTGATGACGTTCAAGTCGATCATGGGGCGTGAGGTTTCGTGACGTTTCTAGGGACCCAACGGGCAGAGACCTTGGTCATGGCCAAATTGTCGTGGATGATGTTTATAACACTTCACCCGTCGATTTTAGAGGATCATCCTCTCCACACGGGCCACATTGTCCTCGTTGGTCACGTCTGACGGGCGTCCTGGACGGGGTTTCATCTTCAAGGGACTCACGACCATGGCGGAACTCTCTATTTCGGCGAGCAATGGCTGCATAGGAAGGGGCGGTGTCGGTGTACACTGCAACTATGCGTTCATGGATCTCTTGCATTCTTGCCTTCCTTGGTCAAATATTTGATCACTGCGCTGTGCTCAACCTTCTCCATTGTGGAAAAATTTGTGACTGACGATCTGCGATTAGCTACTGCTTCTTAAATAGACGAGGCAGGAGCGTGCGGCTGCAGGTCCTGACTTGTCATAACCCTAACACCCCCACACACAGCCATCCCCGTTCCTCTGTTTTGCCCTACCGATTCGCAAAACTTATTGACCGCCCCTCGTATTTGCTGACATTGCTCCTCCGAGCACTGTAGGTTTCTCATTGATTTTCCTAACATTGGTGTTTTGAATTATTTTAAATAATTGTTGATCTTACATCCCGCAGGAGTCGCACTCGCCTCAGCAAAGTCATCAAGGATCAGTGTTCACAAGGGGTGACTGTTGTGGGAACAACCAATGAGATGGACCGTTATCTGAAACTTCCACTGATCAACCGAAAGTGGTGGGGTAGCAGTGAAGTTGGCGATGCACGTTCTTTTCCTCTCCTACAAGAGCTGGCCCGCAAACTGCTATCTACGCCATCTTCCTCAGTTTTCTCAGAGCGACTCTTCTCCGAGCATGACAACCTATTCAAACAGAATAGAGGATAGAAATTGCTTTTTAACCACCACAACTGCAAGAATTTCGAGGATGAATGACTAGTAAATTTGTGTATTTTTCAGTATTTTCCTTATTCCTGTGTGTATATTTTTTATGATTTCATTTACATTTTTATTATTTTTCAAGCAGGAATTTTAAAGTAAAAATTAATCAGTAAAGTTCAGTTGAATTTCGATGCCATTGAATTAATTAGCAGCAGCTTGTTCCAGCAGCTTCTGACAGCTTCTGAATGTTTCTCAGTGATTTTCTTAGCTACACATTGTACGAATGTTCTTTCATGTATATGTAATGATTTGTACTGATGTTTTAAAAATTCTTGTTATTAATGGATTTCAATACAGGTTTAAAACCCATAAAATTTGTGAATAATAAACATACTGTCTTCTGTACCTCCTGGTTACTAGGCTAGGATAGGGGCTGGGCATGGTTGGTTTCTGTTTTCTCTCTTTTATCACTAGTTCATTACCACTTTGTTATTTGAGACATTTTTGACAAAATTTCAAAATCCAGCCGGATTTATGATGAACCCGGCCGGAGACCGGAGACTTTTAAAATCTCAAATCGAGACGAAGACTGAATCCGGTGCACCCCTAAAGAGGAACGGCTTCGCCACTCCTACTTACAAAGTTACAAGAGCAGTTTGCATTTCGTAGGCAGACCTTTGTTCTGTGGCCAACGTCCTATCTGGCTTTGGCAACGTCCTATTGGTCTAAATATTGTTAAAAAGTTTCCAGTACATATTTCCTAATAATTTCCTTTGTAGACAACACGAGGTTTGCCTGAACGAGATTGATCTCTGAGGTATTCCCCGTTGTTGATCCTCTCCGCCACTCTTTGGACGGTCACCCAGATTATGTAGTACCGCCTGGCGATGTCTGAGTTGTTGTAGCCCGCGCGTAAGAGAGCAGAGATCTCGATTCTTTTCAATTCCATCTCAACACACCTGCACACCACGGAAAAGCCGTTTGAATGTCACGTGCTGCAAAAGATGAATTTTAATTTTGTTTGTTGGAAACTTTTCTATCACACAAGAAAACCTATCGAAAGATCAAAAATTGAGTGTAACAGAACCAAAACTCAGTACATCGATGATCAAAAAGAGAGATTTGTGAAGGCGCTCCTTCCAGCTAGTGAATTTCCGCACAAAAAGTGCGGTTGCAGAATCGGTTTGAAATACATGGTGACCACAAAAACCCTTATTAATTTCAAATATATTATAGTAAAAGTTAAATGAATATTTTTACAACTTTGGTGCCTACAGTTGCATAAACTAATAAAGTTTTATGCCGTATTGGTTGATATTATAGACACTCGATGTGTGCCCCTCATGTTGCTCGGCAAACATCAAGGCGATAATCAAGCTCGGTCCAGAGTCTTTGCAGCATCTTCTACACTATTCCTAGAATGCCTGGTCGTTTTTAAACCGATCCGTTTCCTTGGATGGTCATCAGAGAGAAATAGAATGGGCTATAGGCACTGCAGAAACTATATCAGCCTAGGTGAATTTCGTTAACCCTGGCTAGGTTCCCATATATTTCGAAACACGCCCACCCCACTGTCTGGCGGACATACGTGCCTTCACTTAACGGGAAGACGCCTATTACAGAGATGTGAAATAGATTCAAAATAATTCGTGGAAAGTTCTCGCAGGAACATGACCACAATCTCGGACTCCGCTCCAGTATGAGACTTTTGCGACCGCTTTCTCCACATTCTCTAGCCGGGATGCTACTCAGCTAGCATTCAATGTAAATCGTGATGTCGCTGAAAGCCGTCTACTGGATTTTAACCTAAGAGGCAAGAAGAAGAATTCATCGACAGGATTACGTTAAGTGAGTTACATTCCGCTTCCGCTCTCGCTTAATGCACGAATTCCGTCTCTGATCCGTATAATATCTCGTATGCTCAGCTTCGGCACATAAAGTGTGTTCACACTGCATAAGAGCACCCACCTCCCCGCAAAATCTCAGCAAAAAATAAATGTATTTTAGAAATTGAAAAATATCAACTAGATTATTGATAGGCATTAACAGTATGCTCAAAGTAGCCTCCATCAGCTTACACCATGGTTTCAAGACGGCCCCGAATCTTGTCGCGTGAAAGTTCTTCGAACTCCGCATTGATCTTAGGCACTATATTTTTTTGATGTTAAGGAAAAAGCGGCTGGGCTTTTTCTTAACCGCGCCCTACACATAGTAATCCATAGGATTACAATCCAGGAAATTGGAAGTCTAGAAAATGGAGCTAGTGAGTCGTAGAAATTCTCCATAACCACTTTTAACTCTTTGGCCTTCCAAAAGAGATCCTCCCCATCCATGGTTTAACTAGTCTTCAGCAGATCCACCTAGCCATCAAAATTGTGCCTAAGACCCTGCTCAAAGAGGGGCGGGCAGCATGGCACCACCCTGACTTGAGACAAACCCAAAGACCCGCATTATTGTGGAGAACTTAGTCATAATGATACATCGAGTGTTGCTTAGATTGTAGATAAACTACCTGAGAAGAACACGATTGTCTCCTACTCAACAATGTGCTCCAGCTTGTTAGAGAGCTTCTTTGACTTCGTCAAGTGGTTCTCCTTAACCTTGGTTGTCAGAATTTGTCTCGTATTATTGGTAGCGGTCATTATACAAGGCCAGCTTCATGATGGCGACTACAATACCTATCTCTCTCGCAAAAGCCCGGATTTCCAGGTACGGGTCGGCCATCACCTTCCCTGCAGTTGTTGGATGAATTTCGGCGTGCATACGAGGTCAATATTACCTGATGTGTTCCTTTCTGCAGGCAACGGCTTCTTAATCTCCGTTGCAGTTGCCCATATCACGGCATACAGCCTTTCATCGTTCACAGAACATTGGGCAACAGTCATAACCTTGGCATTTTGACATACAGGGTGAATCATCGGCTAACTTTTTCTTACCTAAAACATTACTCTATCTGCTCTCCAACGCCGTTGACTATTCACTGATACTTCAAACTGTGCTTGAAAATGAGACATTAAAATTTGTCAAATTTAGCCCAAACTTCCTTTGGATCAGAGAGACATGGCTTATTTAGATTTGATCAACAGGATCTTGAGGTTACATCCTCTGGGATTATTGGCAAATAGTTATTGTGCTCGCTTTTCGCAAACTGGGAAGAGATTACACTACCCAAGTTGGTCTTAGTCCAACTTCTCAAGCCTCCTACTTGTGCGAGTTGATAGAGTAATTGGAGAGCGGAGGCCACCCGTTTTCTACACACTGCGACTTTGGCAAGTTACACTTGACTTTGGATGCACAGCTTTGAATGGAAAATGCTAACTGCGAGGCCTTCTTTCGTAGACAGCACTAATCCATGATATTTTACTATCTGTAGAAAGGATATAATACATTATGGCGATATGGTTTTATGGGGGCAAGGTGATGCCTCCCAATTTTCATACCTGAATTTTTATGAAGTCGTCGAATCCGCGTACGAGTAGAGGAGTACTCTCCTGCCAAATAAGGCCTGAAGAGGGCATCCAACGGAGTGGTTTTCTCATTGTCACAGTTTAACATGAGCATCAATGGTATCACCTTGCTGCTGCCGTAATATTTTTCCGACTTCAACAGGCAATGAACCGCTTTTCTTGCTAGGCGGCAGCGCATAGATTTCAGTTTTGTTTAGCCAAGACTAAGATCGCTTTTTCCGCCATCTACGGCTCCAACATGACCCCAGCATTTTCCTAAACTCCGTTTGCCTGGAAGTGATGTGACTTGCACCGTTTTCTTTGTCTTGTTTGGAAGTCTCATATCCGAAACCGAGAGTGTTCTTGTACCCGCACAATAGACGTTCTACGTTCCATGTCGTTCAACAATTAGGGTGCTGATAGGGCGAGCGAAATTTTGTTTACTCGCTCGTTTGTTCGCTTAAAGGTTGACTACGAACGAGAATTTTTCGCATTCTTAGCTGATGGTGAATTATGGAGGTTCCACTTGATCCAGCACGCCGTTCTCCTTAGGGCGCCTGCTGCCTTCCGCATGTCCACTTTTAGAGCCTACTTAACGATTCCAAGGAGATACCACTTGCTCAGCACCGTGTACGGTGCATTATTCGCTTGTACGTACGGGCCCGGTGTCTTTCCTTGCATCCAGGGTCAATCTCGACGGTGTATATGCCAACGAGAGCCGTCATTCATACCCAAAACTCAGCTAGGAAACTCTTTCGAGAGCTCGGTGTATCTTTTGGCCCGGTGGCGCCTCTGGTTCTGCTCAGGGCGTGACCCTGAATGGTACCACCTTTGACGAATTTTCGCCACGCCTCTGCTCCCGAACGTTCTAGAGCGTCAGTAATATTGCGTACGGCCTTTTTGTACCAAACTTCCTGCCACGTGAAACTGTGCCAGTGTACCATGAGTGGCTCTAATTCCGAAGCGTGGCTCGGCTTCCACGCTGTATCTTTTCAGTGGCGCTATATCATGCATTATGTTTATTTTCGTAACCGACCTGGTTTCAATTAATAGTTGGGTACTGGGATTAACGCGTTGTGACCTGTACTTAGATCGGATCGTGATAAATAGCGACGCACAAAATACCCTGATTGCTCTGGGCATTGGAATCTCTGCTCTCCCGTTTCGCGGTATCCATGACACCACGGTTGCCACGAGCCGGCTGGATATCAAGATTATCTTCGGCTTGCTACATGGAGATGTAAGGTTTGCGGGGAACAAGGGCGTGGATGAAGGCGCCAACGAAACTACATATAGTGGGCCACCAGACAACCGTTTCGCTCTTCCTCACAATAACAACTACATGGCTGGAATCAGCTCAGTCCTCTGGGTCGCTTGGCAAAGAAGATATAAGATAACTGATGAGAACTTAAAGTAGCGTGTCATCGTGCCACGACTGTTCCCTTGGAAGTACTGCCAAATAAAAAAGCGGTTTTAAGTCTTTTTCTGTCGTCCGTGGATTGAGTGCACTCGTGGAACCCCCTGCTATATAATACAACAATCCCTTGTATCCTACTGCGATGACTGCGTTGTCACCCGGACTGTTTCGCATATTAATATTGACTGTTCCAATCTAGGAGATCTTTGTACACGCTTCCTCTTCTGGTATTTTGGTTTATTATAAATGAAAAGTTCTCAATTAACATCAGTTTCTCGGAGTCAAAAAATGGAAATAACAGCAGATGCAAACTGCATAGAAAAAGATAAGAGAAAAACAGTAAAAAAATACTGTAAAGATTCAGAACAAGTTTACAACCTAAAGTTAATCTTTACGGTATATAGTAGCACTTGTTCGAGGGGGAAAAACACAATGTTCGAACAAGAACTGTAGCTACTCAGTACCAGGATCTCGAAATCAGAAACCTTTAAATTATATTTGCCCCCAGCAATAGACACTCGAGAATTTCAAACCAGAGAAACTCAATGTATCGAAATGTTGTATTAGTAATGTCTCCTACAATCTTATTAACATCTTTATTGACATCATTTAAAACAGTACGTTTCTGTTTTGCCAAACTGTAAAAGTGAAAGTAACATGTGAGCAAAATGCAATTTTGCCTAATCCGTGAATCTTCTAAACAAGATGTAGATGAACTATGATGACAAAAATAGGATTAACTTGAAGCCTATTTTAAAATAGTAATAAAAGCAAGCCAATTTTCGAAATAGTTTTAACCAGAAACCCATTTTTAAAATAGTAGTAACCTCAAGCCCATTTTCGAAATAATATTAACCTCAAACCCATTTTCAAAATAGTATTAACCTGTAAACCTTTTTTTTAAATAGTATTAATCCCAAGCCCATTCTAAAAATGATAATAATAGCAAGCCTATTTTCGAAATAGTAATAACCTGAAGCCAATTGTAGAAATAATAATTATAACCTCAAACCCATTTTAGAAATAGTATTAACTTGAAGCACTTTTTGAAATAGTATCAACTTTGTCCTTGTTAGCACTTGTATTAAACTGAGGCCAAATTTCGAAATAGTAATAAACTCAATCCCATTTTCTAAATACTATAAACATGAAACCCTTTTGAAAATATAACTAACTTGAAACCCATTTTAGAAATAGTAATAAAATCAGGCCCAATTTCGAAATAGTAACAACCTCAATACCATTTCATAAATAGGATTAACTCGAAAACCTTTATAAAATAATATTAATCTCAAGCACATTTTTTTTAGAGTATTATTCTCAAGCCCATTTTTAAAATAGTATTAACCTCAAGCCATTTTTTTTTCAATAGTATTACCATCAAACCCATTTTCGAAATAGAGTGCAAATGTTTCTAGTATTTTTGGATGATTTTTTCTCGCCATTGCCAATCATATTATTTCATTTACTTTGCTCAGTGTCGTCGATCGCTACCAATTTACTTTCTCTCTTTTCTTGGTTTAAAGCTTTAAAATTGCAGTGCTCCTACACATACAACCCATAGCTGTAGCGTTGGCAACCTTGGTGCAGCTGACATTTGGAGGACTGTATGTCTTAACGGCTAAAATACCTACAGATATATCTCACATTTTTTTCACTTCCTTTAACTTCACTACTTTATTTACAAACCTGTAAACGAGTGTAGGAGATTTAAAAGTAAAAAGAACGACCCAAGAGAGAGCCTCCGTTTCTCTTGGTGAACTGGGGTCAAGAGGGTACACCGCTCCTCCAGGTTCAGCTATGACAGAGACATAACCCCTGTTACATCATCTACCCCCCTGTGAGGAAAGCACAGTAATGCTTCCCTCCACTTCTCCCTTATTTCACCAATTTTCCTAATGCTTCTTCAGTTTACTTATTATTAATTCGTTTGCTAAGGAAGCCCCTAATGATCAATCGCTTAAACTTAAGCGCAGAAAAGATCAAAATGGAAACTTACCTCTTTTACTGCAAGCGTGATCGCTCCCGATATTTGAAGCCCCGGTCGCATATAATGTCGATCAGTGGAATGTAAATCAGATCCTGTCAAATACCCGATCACAAAGGTCTTATTTCGAACTCCGCCTACATTTTTTTCTCTCTTATGTCTTAGGGGCCCATAGACTCTTTGCCTTATATTATTTCTCCATTTATCTTCAAATTCAGCGATTGGGCCAGAAATTAAAACTGGTTCATTAAATGTGGAATTTTGTAAAATAGAAAGTCCATTTTCTGCTCGGCCTTTTGCTAGCGCCGAATAAAAGACTGAGATGAGCATAAATAAAACGAGCTTTAACACAAAATTTATCCGAGAACGAAGCCAAAGTTTCTGGGTCATTTCAGCTCTGGCTCAGAGTCACATTTTTACAACACGCTCAAGGCTTCTCTTTGGTAATGATTCCAATTACTGCGACTCTTCAGAGATGAAAATAATAAACTGCTGAAATATGCCATGATTTTAGCCTTTACCATGCTTGCTACTTATCTGAAATGAGAGAAATAGACGTTTAGAGAAATAGACAAATAAATTGACATTCACAGTCTGAAACGTTAACACGATGACCTCGCAAAACTGATTATGTGTATTGGGGGAAAATGAACATGGGGGTTTAAAAGGTCAAATCGAAGATGGATGTATCTCTCGTTAGCTTAATGGATAAGGGGATGGATTTCGACGCCTGTGTCTCGAGTTCGATTCCCGGGTAGAGCAAACAAAATAAGCCTGCGCTCGAAGGGAGCAGCCGCCACGCAGGCGGTTCGTCAAATCTGAAGCAAATGAACCGACAGCTCCAAAATGTATGTCAAGCAACATATATAGCCAATCACAACACCGCTATGTCTTCCTCCTTCATCTCTTCGCACAAACAACATATGACTCTTCCGTCCTGTACCTGACCATGGTGTTTTCATCTCAACCACCTCCAGATGAGGAAAGCTTGGGCCTTCCTTAAGCAAAGAAGGTTCCCTGCTTACTGAAGTGTCAAAATTACCCTTCTGTCTGCACTTTGTCCTCGGACGAAGACAGGCCTCTGGTGCTCATGGGCCTGCCAGCGATTGTCATTCTAATCTTTATGTGAATAACATAAAGCAGTAGGATGATATTATTATATTTTTCAATGGAGAAATTGCGCGCGAAGCATATCCAGATCCAGATTCAAACCGAGAGCCACGAGGGCAACACGTATAAGAGGAGACCGAGCCCCCCTGGCGGAAACAAAGGTTATCAACTGCCGTTCCATGAATTATATTGTCAGCTTTTAATTTACGCATGAGCTAAGTGCGTAGCCAGCAGACCCCAACTTCCGGAGCCATAAATATCTGCAGACAGCCCCCCCTTCCTCGTGAGGGCTACTAAAAGTTACGATCTTGATGGGGCGTAAAATGCCGCTCTTTTAGAAACGGTTGACGAGTTAGTAGGGCGCCCCTCGGCACTCTGTTTTTTTTTGCCCCTTTTAGGGGCTCGTCTGGCCGCCGACAACGGGGATAAAGCCGCGCCAAAAAACAAAGAATATTATTAAAAAATAAACTAATTAAAACAACTAATAAATAACATAAAAACAATAAGAGCACTTCGAGGTGCCCTAAGAGAAGCCCTCTCCCGACGGATTTGAGGAAACCATTAACAAGCTGAAACTCGGAGTGGAGGATGCTGCCTCCTTCCCTTAATCGATTAAACTCTACCAGGAAATTAGAAACTCACTCATCTCGGTACTGGGACAAGTAACGAGCACGAAACTCCTGCACACTAGGATATTTAATCAAAAAGTGCACGAGACTCTGAGGGGTGGAGGGGCTAAGCAATGTTCAAAGGAACGCCCCATGATTGGGCGCCGTGTCCATCCATTGTAAACAAATTGGAGATGACAACAAATGACATGATAGCTTCGAAGGGCTTTGAGGAATAGTTCCACGGAGAAAGTTAGGAGGGAAGGGGGACACAATGGCACACATGTTTAAATCGATGTCCTCAGTTTCCCATATTCTTCCCAGCACAGGCTGAAGGAATAACCTGATTCTTGTGATATAGTCAAATTGAAGATCAAAATGTCAGTCCCTAATGATAGCCTATTGCCCTTGTCAGTAAACCCGTTCCCAAGTAGCCGAACATGTCCAGGAATCCAGAGGAAAAAAATTTCAACATCTTCCCGACTCGCATCAGCCACTAGGTTCTGTATACTGCAGTAGATCGAATCCACTATCCTCAATAGACTTACAGATGCTGAGCAATTAAACTCTTACCCTTAATCTAGCTTAGAGCGAAGAAAGGAGCGGTAGAACATTAATATGGTAGCACTATCAATATTGTATATGCTGAATGCAACAGAGCAAAAAAATTCATGGTACGGGTAGGAGAAATACGAAGGCTTACGAGGACTTTTAAGAGGGTAGTTAGTTGAGAAATTCTGTAGTAGCTTGCGGGTCATTTGGATTCAGATTGATTTCTTTAGGATAGGGAGAACAAAAGCGAATTTGTAATCAGTGGCTGTTATTCCAGAGGAGAGATATATAAAAGATTTAAGTCAGGTAAAGGAGAAAAAACTAAGATGGAATGAAGGTAGGGAAGAACTGGTTTTTCGATGAGAGGAGGAGGAAAGTTAATTATCTTAGGGGGCAATGGGAGGGCGAGAGAATGAAATTCATATTTTGTAGGATAAAAGGTAGTTACTTGATTTTGAAGAGTAGGCAGATAGTATACCAGAATGGATATGGTATATTTTATCGGAAAAGAAGGAAGAGAATTTTTCAGGAGACAAAATGGGGTTTCAGAGGGGCAAAGAGATTGATATGAACGTAGCTTGAACAAGGTGTGTGCCTTTTCGTTTTTTGCAATGATACGGGAGGTGTAATCTAACAATAATAATTTAGGAGGGCAGTGTAGAAGTGAGCAAGAGTTCTTCATATCTTGCACTAGTTAACATAAAATACCGAACTTATTCCAATTGAACATGTTTAAGATCTCGCATATCGACAACTCTAAGAAATAAATACCTAATAAGATACAATTTTGGAGGAAATAAGGTAAGCTTGGAAATATCTCCAAGAGATTTATTTAGTAAAATTAGATTCATCAATGCCAAAAGATTGAAGCAAAATGCAGTTAATATTTACCGAAATCACTTTTTGTGTGCATTTTATTATTTGTTGCTGTAGCATTTTTTGCACTTTATTTATTCGAATCTGTTCTTCTTTGGGGGTCACGGGGCGAAATGGGCAAAAGCATAATTTTATGCTGATTCAGTCGAAATCGGATTAAACTTGATTTTTGCCGCATTTCCGCATACGAGTGCCAAAAATGAAGATGAAATTTAGATAAATAACCACGACAGATGAAAGAGTTGAAAATCACACCATAATTCCCCAAAAGTTCCAATGCATGATTAAGGTCACTGTGAACCTCTTATACACGGTGTTCAAAATATAATTCACATCTACTACAAGTGATAACCAAAAGCTGTCCAATCTAAAAGACAGAAAAGGGAGAAAAACGTGACGAAGTAAGCTTGATTGAAATTGTGTAAATAATCTACTTCTCCTATTTGACGTAATTACAATTAAGGAATGGAAAAATATATTTAAATTCGAACTGTTACCATATTGATAGTAACATGGACTGTTCCATAAAGGCTATATAGATAGATTCGCAAAAATGTGCTTGATATAAATGGAGTGATTAAATTTGTTTTTAAGCAATTACGGTTTTCTAAATATTAACCCAAAAGAATTCCATTCCGGGCATCCGAGATAACTCAGGATTTAAGTTACTCAGGATAACCCTCAGCTTTTCTTCATTCTTCTCGTCTGTAATCACTCTGATGCGTCACACGTCGAAATTTCCTTTTGATACGTTAGTATAAATGGAAAGTCGGTCACTGAGACGTACTATATTTCTAGTCTAATTCTCAAAACAAAATAACATGAGCCGAGTTCTGTTTTCGCCCAGGAACGATGAATTTGGGGAAGGATTAGAGGGCGCCATGGGATCGGAGCCCGTTACTCGCGAATAAGGGGACTTAGAAAGAGGGATGCAACACTACTCTTTTACTTTAGTAACTGGTAGCGTAACTATTCTAATCATGATGACGATGATGATAATGAATAACTGTTTTAGAAGAACAGAGTATAAATAGGTTTAAATTGGTGTGTAAAGTTTATAATGACTTTGTAAAGAAGTATTGAACAGCATGGCCACACTTTCTGGGCCCCATCAATGGATATTTAATAGATTGTGGTGTCTTAAGTGAAAAGAGCGGGCAATTAAATGGAAAGGCAGCCATAAACTAAACACTATGCTTTAACTAAGAACCAGATTTACTCTGTTAAACTCTGAAATGCAGATAATAAACAGAGTAGAAGGAGGAGAAGAAGAAGACGAAGAAGAAATCTACACCTAGAAAGAGAGAATAATACTCGATGACGAGAAGAGTAATTAAATAACCGAAGCATCACCAGAGAATAGCATATATTTAATTATAACTAAGATAGGAATACGAAAGGATAGATAGAGAGATGAAAACCTACACCAGTTTTTAGTAAGAATAATTACTATTAACGGTTTGAACGCCTTATAAATACCAGCACTAGTTAGACATATTAAAAATAGATACATATACAAAAAAATCAATAAATAAAAAAATAAATACAACAATAAAATAACAGCAATGCGGGACACTCACGTAAATACAAATTTTCTAACTTTATCACGCTAGCTATAACTACCTATAATGGAGAGAGATAAGCCTGACTCTAGGCAACTAGCATCTCTTAGCAAACCTCTTTCTTCCTTCAGCCTTGAACATCTATTCTTTATTTTACTATCACATTCGCACATGGGACTCACAGTAGATACGTGGGACAAGTGACACATCGTAGTTCGGATTCCACGTTAAGTTGTAGGTCCCATGACTAACTAAGTCCACTTTTGTCTCCTACTATTTTCTTCGCTGTCCTATCCTAAAACTTTCTTCTTCATCTCCCTCTCACTCCTAACAGCCGTACTCACAGTGCTTGGAGCCTACTTTGGCTCTAGACAGTGTGACTATAGGGGTCTACAAAGGAGTACCGGGCCTCCCCCTCCTCTCTCCTTGGACGCTCCATGAGGGCCAAGGGAGGGGGGTGAGGTTCGGAAGAGCTGTTCTTTGTCTCCCACTTCTCTTTTCATTTCATTTCATTTAACCATTCTGCCCGGAAGATGACCTAGTATTAGGTAGAAAGACGTATAGGCAAATAAATTTATGCCTCTTCCGAGCAATTTTCCTCGCCTAGAGCAATCTGTTGAGAATATGGTCAAAGCTACATATAAGAAAGCTGCAACGAAAAGTAAACAATGCAGCCGTTGCTGTCGAATTCAATGAATCCTGCATAAAAAGGGGCCTCCTTCCAATATATATATATATATATATATATATATATATATATATATATATATATATATATATATATATATATATATATATATATATTAAATTTAACAGCCAAGAAAGGTTTATTGAGTTTCTTATTTTACGCTTTCAAGATACCTTATAAGAATCTTGTGCGTATTTTTCCAAGACTTCCTTCGTCCGTACTAAGTTATCTTCCTGGATACAATTTATGCCTCTTCCGAGCAATTTTACTCGCCTTGAGCCATCTGTTGAGAATATGGGCGAAGCTACATATAAGAAAGCTGCAACGAAAAGTAAACAATGCAGCCGTTGCTGTCGAATTCAATGAATCCTGCATAAAAAGTGGCCTCCTTCTAATATATATATATATATATATATATATATATATATATATATATATATATATATATATATATATTATATATATATATATATATATATATATATATATATATATAACGGTGAATGTAAGGACACATAGGAGGCTGAGGTACATGTGATTTATTTATGGAACAACGTTTCGGGCGTATCACCCATCTTCAGGTTCTAAAACATAAATTAATCTAATACAGTTAAAGAATATTAAAAATATTAAAAATAATTAGGTTATGACTATGTAGGTAAATCAAAAATTAGAAAATTAATCAGGAATTTAAAAGTCAAGAGAATCAAATTATCAATCTAATATAACACTATTGAAACAAAAAAAACAAAAAATTACAGTATAATATTGCTTACCGATAACTTAGGAATTTAAAAAGCAAGAGAATCAAATTATCAATCTAATGTAATCACTATTGACACGAAAAAAAAGAAGCAAAAACACAAAAGTAAAAAATTGCTTACCGATGAAGTTCAGGAGAAATCACAAAGTGAAGAAATTATAAAGGATGTGGCTTAAAGAAGGATAGGAATTTGATTGGTTGGTTGTTAAATAACTAAAGTTATAGACCAGCAAACTTATGATGCCCTACATTCTAGTGGTTCTGGGTTAGGCTTATTATAAGGCCTCCCTAAGCTACACAAAGCTGGTGTTCCTCTCCGACCAATTCTGGCTTCCTATTCTCTTGCAACTTTTAACCTTTCTAAATATGTTGCTAAATTGCTCTCTGGGTTAGCCATAGGTCAATACACCATAAAAAACAACTATTCTTTTGTTAATGAATTATTGTCACACAATTTTGCACCCTCAAAAGTCCTAGTCAGTTACGATGTATCCTCACTATTTACAAATGTTCCTGTTAATGAAACAATTGTTATTATTTTAAATCTAATTTAAAAAAAAAACAGGCACCTTTCACAATTTCTCTCGTAAAAATTTCGAGACTATTTTAGAAATTATTTTTAATGAGAATTATTTTTTAAGTAATAACAAGGTTTACCAACAGATAGATGGAGTAGGAATGGGCTCACCAATAGCTCCAATAGCAGCTAATATTTTCATGATTCATCTTGAAAATAACTTTATGAAACATTGCCCTTTAGATTTCAAACCCATATTTTATCGTAGGTATGTGGACGACTCCTTTGCTATTTTTGATAATATAGAACATGCCCACCATTTTTTTCATTTTTTAAACTCTTATCATCCCAACATTAAATATACCATTGAATTAGAGAGTAACTATCAACTTACTTTTCTAGACGTCATTATAGAAAAAACTGACAAACTAACTACCTCAATATACAGAAAGCCTACCTTTAGTGGCCTAGGAATCAATTTTTTCAGCCATTATGAATTGTCACACAAACTCAGTGCAATTAAATCTCTAATATATAGAGGTTACCATCTCTCCTCCAATTATTCCCTAATGCACAATGAATTCCAGACTCTAAAGTCTCATTTTAAAAATTATTGGTTGACAAACTAATCAATAATTTTCTTACCAAAAATTTACTCTCCATCCTTTCTCTCATATAATGTTCCTAAAAATGAAAATTTGTTTCTTAGTACCTGAAATTGAACCTTACAATAAATTATTCACTAGAAAATGCAACAAATTAATCAAAAAATATTTCTTTCATACCAACTTCAAAATCACTTTTGTTAACCCAATTTCCATAGGAAGTTTCTTCTCGTCATAAGACAAACTTCCTCTAGAAATGAGCAGCCGTGTTGTTTACGCTTTGACTTGTTCTTGTTGTTTGCAAGGAACCTATATTGGTAGTACGGTTCGCTCATTGAAAGAAAGGTTTTGTTCTCACATGGGAATAGGCCATCGCACTGGAAAAATATTGTCTAAGAAGGAAGCTTCTGTAATTATAAATCATATTATACAATGCAAGACAGAATGTTCCATAGATAACTTCAAAATAAGTGGTCATAATAACAATGAATATAGTCTAAGAATTTTGGAATCCCTACTAATACGTACAAAATCTACTACACTCAACATAGATAATACTGCTGTTCCCCTTCTTATTTTTTAATTTTAATTACCTTATTCAACAACCAACCAACCTTCTCTTATTTAACAACCAACCAATCAAATTCCTATCCTTCTTTAAGCCACATCCTTTATAATTTCTTCCCTTTGTGATTTCTCCTAAACTTCATCGGTAAGCAATATTATACTGTAATTTTTTACTTTTGTGTTTTTGCTTCTTTTTTTTCGTGTCAATATTGATTACATTAGATTGATAATTTGATTCTCTTGACTTTTAAATTCCTGATTAATTTTCTAATTTTTGATTTACCTACATAGTCTTAACCTAATTATTTTTAATATTTTTAATATTCTTTAACTGAATTAGATTAATTTATGTTTTAGAACCTGAAGATGGGTGATACGCCCGAAACGTTGTTCCATAAATAAATCACATGTACCTCAGCCTCCTATGTGTCCTAACATTCACCGTGAAATTGAAGATTAGACTGGTCAGCAGCAACTCATATGGCTATATATATATATATATATATATATATATATATATATATATATATATATATATATATATATATATATATATATATTAAATTTAAGAGCCAAGGAAGGTTTATTGAGTTTCTTATTTTACGCTTTCAAGACACCTTATAAGAATCTTGTGCGTCTTTTTCCAAGACTTCCTTCGTCCGTACCAAGTTATCTTCCTGGATACAGTGGACAGATTTTCCTTAAGGGAAATGAAAATAAAATCGAGAGAAAAAATATGCAGATTTTGCTAGCGCCCCATCTACACCCTGACACTTATTAGAGTGGACAGAGTGGAGGCTAAGGGCCAGAGAGGGCCCCGTATTTCCATTTATGCCTAAAGTAGGATGAAAAAAAGGTGACTTATGCAGTCAGCAAACATACAGTTTAACGTGGTACCCGAGACACATTGTGTATCATTTCAGCAATTTTAGATAGATTATTTAGTCGCGTGCGAGTCTAGTCGCACGCGTCTAGACTCGCACGTGACTTTATATCTCAATATGTCGGTCAGGCGGTCGGACGGACCTGTTTTGCTTCTTTTTTTTTGTTTGGGTAATAACATTGTAACTATTTGGCCGATTCTAACGAAATTTGAAATCCTTATTTTGTTATACATTCTCTTTCGAATGATAAAACTGCCAAGGTGCTCCCAAGTTAGCCCAGGAATTATTTGTTTTGGCCATAAAATCATAACTATTTTGCCGATTCTAAGGAAATTTGAAATCCTTATGTTATTTTACATTCTCTTTCTAATGATATATTTGCCAAAGTCTTCTTAAGGTTAGCCTTGGAATTATTTGGCAATAAATTCAAAACTATTCGGCTTATTCTAACGAAATTTGAAACCCCAATGTTGTTTTGCATTCTGTTTCGAATGATATAGTTGCCAAGGTCATCCCTAGGTTAGCCCAGAAATTATTTTGTTTTAGCAATAGCATCATAACTATTCGGCTGATTCCCCAACGAAATTTGAAACCCTTATGTTGTTTTTCATTCTTATTCAAATGATATAAATGCCAAAATCCTCCCAACGTTAGCCGGGGAATTATTTGGCAACAACATTAAAACTATTTTGCCGATTCTAACCAAATTTGAAAGCCTTATCTTCTTTTATATTCTCTTTTGCATGATATAGTTGCCAAAGTCTTCCCAATGTTAGACGTCGAATGATTTGGCAATAACATCATAAGTATTTGGCCGTATCTAACGAAATTCCAAAGCCTTATGTTGTTTTACATTCTCTTTCGAGTGGTATAATTGCAAAGGCCCTCCCAATGTTAGTCCGGGAATTATTGAAAGTTTTGAGGGTCGTAAGGTCATAAATCAGAATAAGGGAGAGCACACGACTTTGTTCAGCAGTCCTTGTTTCTGTCCGTCCCTCGAGTGTTCTGTAGGCACAGCTTCTGTGAGTTGATCGATTGAAAGTTTCGGGGTTGAAATTTAAAGAAGCAAGAGGTTTAAATAGGTTTGCTAGATTGCCTGGATGTTAGGCATTTTTTATTAACTGTTAAGTTAAAAATCAATACTAAAAAGTATTTACTTCGAATGGTTTGGTTATTTGCTTTGTGTTTGTTAATGTTGTAATTTGTTTATTTGTTCTGGCCTTAAACCCGTTTTTAGCATTAGTAACTACTGCTTGCTATGCTCTCTTGTAAAATTATTTTTCTTAACTTCTTTGGATTCTTTGGTTATTCACTTTTAATTTAACTATGCATAAATTAGTTTTTATTAGGTCATCCAGAAAGTTCTGAGCGTTTCAGAAGGATGGAAATAAAAGAAATTTATTCGTATTACGATAATTTTTATTCATCAAAGTATCCTGCATTTTTGTTAATGAGGTCAGTCCATCTATTCTGCCGATTCATTATTTCATCTGCATAGAACTGGGTTTCTGTGTGGAAAAGTTATCAAGGTGGTTTATCACAGCATCTATATAAATTATGGCACGTGCAATGTCACTGGTTATAGGTGTGGCGTACAAATTGTAAGGTGCAGTAGACCCAACAAGGAAGCTCACAAATGAGCACCATGTTGGCTCTATGAAATTTTAAATCTGGGCATACATATCGAACACTGAAATAATATGCCATGTAGTAGCAATGAACAAATGTAGAATAAAGTGAAATACTTGTAACTAATGTTAAATCACAATTAAATATGTATTAAAAAAAGAGAGAGAATATTGTAAGGATGCAAGCGAAATCGTTGGGGTTCGCACGTGAATATACAAACATACATATACACACAAGGAAGCAGATGTGAGCTGAAAGTTCTGGCAACAGATAGCAGATAACCAAGCGACGACTAAATTACCTTTCGAACCGAGCCTCTGAGCGGATTATTCGTTAAGAACATTTGGAGTCAGACCAAACTCGACGGTGAGACCTTAACCACCTTAACCCATCGTCACCCGAAACGTGGTGACCACCTTACTTAAACAACTAACTAATCGGCATACCACCATAAACTAGTAACCTATAAACTCACCCTATAACCTGGGGACGAGCAACTATAAACTAGTGACCCCTTCGACCGGACAGTAAGTAAACATGGACGCATCGGATCATCATTCTAATCGGGAAAAGAAGAAACAGAAATCGTGACCGTCCTTACCATCAAGCCCCCCCATCTTTAATGAGCCAGCATTTTTAGGTTGGTTTAAGATTGTAGAAGCCTAGTTTCACATAGCAAAATTCAACAAGTAGGACAGAAGATTCTTTCACGTCCTGGCTGTACTACCACCTGAGACTGTCGACCTACTTCTAGCTACAGTCTTGTCTGCCCAAAATTACCAGCTCCCAAGGATCAAAGTAATCGGGCTCTTCAAAGGAAACAAACCGGAGCTCTTCGAGAAACTCATTGCCGCCTTCACACTCACTTGTCGACCTTCAATCAAGCTGGGAGAGCTGCTGAGAACACTTCTCTACAGGTAGGAGTTGGGGAAGAACTTGTAAGGCACAAATTTATTCAATTTCTGCCATCAAACATCGCGCCCATAATCGCCACCCAGAAGGACCTAACCCTGGCCAAGCTAGGAAAGTTTGCACACAAAATAATGCCATTGTATAGGGCACAATGTCATAGTGTTAATAATTGCAGTAGTACAATAGAGCATAGTGCCACTTATTTTCCAGATATGAGTGTTCTCGATTAAAATAATAAATGTGATTATAATCATATAAATAATGTGAAAAATACGAGAAGTGCGCGTTCAGTGCCTATGGGTGTGTAACCTAATGGAAACTGTTCTAACTTTGTAGTACGTAATAACAAATATAGTGCAAATAGTATACCGATAGGAATGCGACCTCTTCGCAGGACCCCAAAACCTGTGGTATACCGATTCCATTGGTATTTCGGGGAAAGTGCGAAATTCTGCAAGCATTGGTGCACATGACCGTAAAAAGGGAAACACGTTCAAATTTAACCATTGTTGTAGGATCAGATAGTCCTTCTTGACCTTGGCTGCCCTCCCTAGACGTGGGGGAAGTAGGCGACAAACAAATACAGGGCAATGTCTCCCTCTTAGGTTCATGGGGATTAAAGACGAGTGCAAATTCTAATATTGGCCGAATTGGATACTATTTCAACAGGGTTCGAGTGGTTATAGGACATAAACAAGTGAAAAAAAATAAACTTTAATAAATACTATACAAACAACAAATGAGATTAACAAGAATGAGGCACTTTAACAATTACGTTAATCGTTGGACAAATGAAAGTGGAAATGAATTTACAAAGAATGAAATTGTCTAAGCCGTACGAGGCACATTAATTACCCGAGAGAGATCAAGAGGAGACTATGGAGCGAGCCTTGCGGTTGCAGAGCGTCAAGCATCTTTGACGATGAAAAAGAAAATGTAATGGCTTACGATTTTCTGGAGGAGACATCGCGTAGTCGCTCGGGAGAGTATTCTTCTCTGGGAAGCGTAGTTAAGCGCGTTATTCTTGACTGAGTCCTTGGTTCATGACCTCGGGCCTTTCGGATAATAGTTTCTGCCTTCAAGCATTAAGGGTGTTTAGAATTGGGCGTACTGCGTGAGCACTGCGTCAATCTTGCTTGCGTGGAAGCAGCGTGGATACAGCGCGCGTCCCGAATGATTTGGGAATACTCATTAGATCATTACCGGGCTGGTGAATATATACGACTCCGCTGGAAGCTCTTTTGTTTGTCGACGGAATCAATTCCGACTCTGTCTCAAAGACACGGCGACGATGGTTTTAGCGCTATATCGCTAAATGGTGTCACGGCTCCAGTCTGATTTCGATATCGCTCCGGAAGTTTACTGAAAAGTTCCGATGGAATGTTCTTCGTCCGTGAGATACTCTTTTTTCTCTTTATCGGCACGACCTGCTTTCTCTCTCTGGCAACTATCTTCCAGGACATCTTCACCAGTCACATTGAAAAACTAGCAAGGCATGCCATTGCAAGTGTGCCTGCTGGTATGTCATCAGTATTCACCGTCGCCGCGAAAGTAGATAAAATAAAGTGCAAATTTTTAATTGATACGTGGGTAATGTGTTCATAATTCCGATTAAATTGGTGCGAACGAGTAAATTACGTAAATCTAGTGTAAACATTACGACGGCTAATGGTGGAAAAATAAAAGTGCACGGCGAAGTACATACGGATATATAATCCATAGTCTGCAACGATCACTTAGGTAGTCATTTATGGTCGTGGATACATGACCTTTATTAGATATTGACTTTCTGGCACACTAATCTTTTGGTGGATTGTGTGCGCAGAGTCCTCCTTATCGATAATCAAACTAAGTTTAATTCAAAAGTGAAACCTTCCGGGGAGCCAGTGGTAGCACTAATCATTAGCGACCTCCAGCACCTACCGCCCAGTTGCAAAGTCGTATTGGAGAAGTATGAAGCTTTGTACAGTACCGTGCCCACTAATCCCGCTCAGTGCCAACCAATAACCCCCCACCATTGACTAACTCCGTGACACATATAATTATGACGGGCAGTTCACCACCAACATTCGCGCGACCAAGAACTCTTTCAAGAGATGAGCTACAAGTTTCCAAAGCAACGTTCTAAACACTATTGAAGGAGGTAGTCGTGCGCCCGTAAAAATTACCATGGGTTTTTCCAATTCACATGGTCCTGAAAAGGTCGCCGGGCGAGTACAGGATGGTCGGTGATTTCTGCGCACTTAATTCAGTCACGAAGCTCGACAGATATCCATCACCTGGAATACAGTGTAGCAAACCACCTCCATATTAAAACAATTATCACTCCGTTGGATCTGGTTCGTGGTTAGCATCATCCCGATGAACCCAGCGAACATAGAGAAGACTGCGGTGGTAACTCCATTTATATTTTGGAGTGTATTAAATTACGATTTGGCCTCAGGGATGCAAACTGCACATTCCATCGTCACATTGACAACCTGTTTCGGAGATTAGAGTTAGTTTATGTATATATAGACGACCTGATATTTTCGGACAATCTGCACGAGCAGTTGATCATTTAATTCAAGTTTTCAAAATCCTGGTCGAAAACAAACGACAGATATGCCTGGAGAAATGCGAATTAGCAAAAGAAAAGATTGATTTTCTAGGGAATCATATTTTGCCCACCGGCTAAAAAATAAATAAATTTAGGACATGTCATTAGCAAAAGACTCAAAGGAACTACCACGATACTTGGGCATGTTGGGCTACTATCGCAGGATGATTCCGAATTTTGCCGCGGTTGCGGCACCTCTGACCGTGTTTGCACGCCTGCAACCCAAGGTTCGTGAGCTCGAATGGTAGGATGATACACGAAAAGCATTTAACAATAATAAATCAGCTTTGATCAACTCCGTCAAGCTCTTTCATCCGCTGCCAATATCCACTCACCATATCTACTGGTGACAGACTGCTACTAATACGCGGCAGGTGCTGCCATTAACCAGATGATGAATGGATCACGGCAACCCGTAGCATTTTTCTCGAGCAAAATAAGCGGGACCCACAAAAGCGTACTCCACATACGACAGAGAGCTCCGGGCGGCGTATTTTTCTGAGATCCATTTCAGGCAAATGATTGAGGGTCGCCATAATACCTTATGAACAGACCACAAACCATTGGTATCGGCTTTTTCGTCACCATTGACAAAACAGACAGGCAGCAACGTCATTGGACGGTGATTTTGAAATACATCAGCGATATCAGGTACTTGCGTGGTGGAGACTACGTCGTTGCTAACTGCCTATAAAGGAACGAAAATTCAGTCCAAAATGACTCATTTGACCTCCGAGCTTTGGCAGCAGCGCAGAAAAACAATCAAGAAAGAAAATTAAATTTTTCCTTTTTTTCCGGAAAAGCTCAACTGTGTTGTGAAGTAACAACAAGATACCCAAAACCGTTCGTGCCTGCAGCATGCAGAATTTTCACAATTTGTCCCACCCTGGCATTAAAGCATCTCTCCTTCTCGATATTTTGGGCCTAATATAGACAAGCACATTTACTCCTGGGCACGGGAATGCCTCTTATGTCAGTTCTCTAAGATCCATCGCCACACAAAATCGCCAATCTTGCCCATTAATAGTTCCTCGTCAAGATTCGAAACCGTGCACATCGACATCGTCGGACCACTTTCATCGTGCACGTTGCCAGGGCAATCCTACCCGTCACATAACCGATATCTCCCATTCACCGGGCTACAAGATGGATCAACGCATTACCAATTCCAGACTTAAATGCTGAACGGTTGCTTTGGCGTTCTTAGACGGATAGATTTCCTGATTTGGAGTCCCGTTATACGTGCTAACCGACAAAGGAGCCCAATTCGGTTCAGAATTGTTCAAAGAATCATCAGCCCTCGTTTCTTTTCACCGTCCCCCACCACGGCGTACCACCCATCCACTCACGGGATGGCAGAAAGAACACAAGAAATTCTGAAGTGCTCCATAAACGTCCGTCAACAAGGTTGGCTAATGGCCCTTCCGATTATCATTTTGGGCATTTGCTCCTTACCTATTGACTCAGGTTTTTAACTCTCCACGGCACTCACTAGGACTAACTCTAGTGGGTCCGAAGCCTTTGGTTTCATCTTAATCGTCGAAACTGATTAAAAAATCATTAAGGAATTAGCCACAACCATGGCACAAGTTGACTTCACACAAGCATCCGAAGGACACCTGCACTCGGTGCCCAAGCATTTCGTTCCAGAAGCTCTTCGTGAGTCAACGCATGTGTGAGCCTTAATCTATCATGTTCGTAAAACGTTAGAAGCGCCATATACTGGCCCTTTTCCGGTGGTCGAGCGCGACCACAAGGTCTACAAGTTGGAGTTCCCTAATGGCAAACAAGATACTGTCTCAGTAGACAGGTTTAAACCGGCAAAGCTTCCTCGTGATAGCATCTAAATAAATTATGGCACGTCCAATGTAACTGGTTATAGGTGTGGCGAGCAAACTGCAAGGTGGAATAGACCCATCGATGAACCTCACAAATGAGCAACCCTGTTGGGCCTATGAAATCTTGAATTTGGGCACACATATTGAACACTGAAATAATATGCCATGTAGTAGTAATGAACTAATGTAGAATAAAGCAAAATACTTCTAAATAATGTTAAACTTCTATTTAATATATATTAAGAAAAAGCAGAGAATATTGTAAGGATTCAAGCAAAATCGTTGGAGTTCCCAGGCAAATGTAGAAACATACATACACACACGAGGAAGAAGATGTGAGCTGAAAGGTCCGGAAACAGTAACACAGGCAGCTGGGCAAATTTAAGACGGAATCTCATCAACCTTCCTATGAATGCCGATATAGTTAAGCCACGAGCAGGGGGCCAAATGCAAATACATTCTTAATACACACATGTCAACCCTGAACACGCACACACCCTTTGATTCCGCCTATCAGTCTTAACAAAGAACACACGAACAAACTTTGACCCGATAGACTCCGCGTCGCGTTGAGATGAAGGGAAGATGAGTCCCGCCCTTCCCCCCTTTAACTAACGTTGGTATAAATAAGACGGACAGAAACACTGCATTATTCAGGATTCTTGGTTCTCGTTTCTGACTTGTACCTTAGTAGCAAAATTATTATTCGTGTCGCGAGTCCGTTCCTCGTCCTCGATCTACCATAGCCCAAACAATCTGACGCAGAAGTAGACTTACATGAAACACTGCACCTTAACCCTGATAGCCAAGACTCGACTCTTTCTTTTGTCGTAAGTGTGTTAGTCCTAAGCTAAGATTAAAGCCTACAAAACTTCACCTTTCTTCCGAGTTCTTCCGTCTACCAGGCGATAACCAAGTTACTTTTCGAACTCAGCCTACGAGCGGATTACCCTTTTAGAACATTGGGAGTCAGACCAAACTCGAGAGTAAGACCTTAACAGCCTTCGCTCTACACCTACACTCTGGTAACCCATCGCGACACCAAAGGTGGTGACTATCTTCAGTAAACAAGTAACCAATCGGCATTACCACCCATAAACTGCTAACCCATAAACGCACCCATATAAATAGGTGACGAACACACCTATATTGATTTTTAGTTGTTTAGTCACGGCTTATTAACTGGTTACCAAATTATAGGTGACGGGCTAAAGTGGTTAAAACGGACAATTTATTTGATAGGGATTTCGCCAGGTCTTCTGCTTCTTAGATAGCAAATGAGTAGCATTTTCCTCTCTTGGCGAATCCAACTCTTTCTTCTCCATCTTCAAGGGAGCACCGGTCATGGATTTGCTTACATCCTTGGGAGAAAAGATACAGACATAGCCGGCCTTCTTCTTCAGGACTACTTAATGTTCATGGGGACAGCACTTCTGACTACCTGACTGTCTGACTGACTGGCTTTAGTTTACTCTTTCTTGGATCTTGACTCACTTGATTCTGCTCTACCCATAGCTATATATAATGTATCGAAACCCATGGGCGTGGAACGCCGTTGACACGAGTTAGGTGGAGTGCACTCTACAAGGTATATATTAGTGTGTGAACGGAGATAGAAAAAATCTTTATCTCAAATATTGAGGATACAATTTTGCGTTTCACAGCCCCCTGAGAGTAAATAAAGTCAGCATCTTTCCTGTCTTCAGCTTAGTGTCAATGACTGTACCTGTTTTAACTCGTGCTGGTGGTACAGCTGTGGCGTTTCTAATAACCTTGGTAACCGCGAGAGTTGTGTAAGTGTATATGCGTATGAGTGTGTGTGTTTGTGAGCGCGTATGCGTGTGAAAATTTGCTCTGAATTTAGCCCTTTATAAGAATAGTACATATTATTGTTTACATGATCAGATGATGTATATTATTATTTCTCTGACAAAATGTTATATATTTTGGATTACTTGTATGCGCATAATTATGTACGTGCCCATTTCAAACCTTCATATGATTTATATGACACTCATCTGTGAAGATCCAATGTCAATCCTATTTTACCTTGCAATGTGGCACTACAAAATAAACGATTTTTCACTCAAGGAATTTCGCATGGGTCTATGTGAGTATGGTGTGTAGGCTCTATTGTGAGTGGGTTTGGTTACCAAGGGTAATATGTCACCGAGTTTTGGTACCACTCCTGGGTAGCCCAATAGGTTTCTTGGTTTGGTTTGATGGCTACTAGTTTGATTCTTCTCAGGCTGGCTTGTACGTGAGGCAATGAGTCCAAAGGGTTGAGGGCTATTTCCTTTCTTGATTGGAGGCTGAATAAATCTTATCAGGGATTCCCTCGAAGGTAAAGAAATCTTGGAACTGAATTCAGTATTCTTTATTCGATGGGAACTTGGAAAGTGTTCAGATGAATCTCTTCATAGATTTAAGTCACCATCATGAAGCACTTTCCAATTTTCTTTTATGTAAGAGTGCTGCACACACGGTGGTATTTATCTAACTAACGGGGGGCCAGGGTGGAGGCTCAGACACTCTTTTCTTTGTTTCTTTGTCTCCAACTTTCCTTTTCATTCATTTCATTTATTTCAAAATATATTAGACATATGTGTAGGTTCCCACAGCAAAGAAAAAGATAAATAAAAGATAAAAACACCCAGGCATAAAAATAGCTAACATTATCATATTCGGAAACCATACCCATATATTCAATTTGTATGTGCAACATCAGAGAAGGCCAATAAAATAGCTTCAAACGGCCTACCTTTATTTAGCGTGCGGATTTCAACTGAGCATATAGAAAGGGAGAAGCGAATCAACATAAAGATGTGCTTCAAGTGATACCAATAGAGACTCATTTGACGAAAAAGGCCATTATTGCAGAGACCACGAAACTACACAAAAGAATTGCCTCAATTCGAGTGCCCTATCACCATATCAGCAAAGAAATAATCTTAAGAAAAGAAAAAGAAAAAGAGGAAGCGGAGAGAAAACGGAACGCGACATTGTGAGGCGTAGCCACAGTTCACAAGATGAGAGAAGCAAAGAACAGCCTCACCGTCTCAAACAAATAGTTATGGTTTTATACACGTGTATACTTTCCGCACACGCCGTGGCTATATGCAAACTCATTACTTTAAATAATGGTTCGGAAAAAATGGAATGAAGATGTGGTCATCGAAGAACTACCCCTTTATTGGATAATACTAAACCTAAGTATCGCCAAATCTATTGGGCAAACAACATATCAAGCAAAAGGATCATCCAATGAGGCAAATCAAAATTAGGACAAGATTCCCAAAGAATAAAAGCCTAAAAGGAGGACAACCAAAGATGAAGAAAAAAACACTGAATGCAAGAGAAAGAGGAGTGACACAAACATAATACTTAGATCATACAATGAAATAATAAATGGTAATCTTGAAATATTCCATTTCCAATGCAAACCCAACAGCGGAGACTTATAAAAGAGCGGCCATAACTATAGGGAGAGGCTTCGAATTCAAGAAGTTCATCAAACTCGACGAGGCCTACTTGGCCGTAAGTGTTGAAACCGCTAAGACGGTATTAAATCCCAATGCGCAATCTTATGATCATCTTTTGCACAGGCCTGCCTACAATATTCATGGGGGACCGGAATGCCAGATGCAGAACGTATAGCTCCCAGAGAAATAATACTTGCTAATATAATTGATGAAAAATAGCAAACGCCCAAGGGAAAGTCTGAAGGAGAAAATATGGAGGAAATTCTCTTCCCCATAAATATTGGAGGGGATACACCACCTCTCAGATGAAGGAGTTTGGAACGTCCCATAAGAAAGCATTGGGGTCGAGGAGGTCATTTAGACTATGAGTCGGAGCTGCCCGTGAGAGTCTCCAAAGGTTGTATAGGGTAAACTTCTTTACGAGTTAATTTTAGTAGGTTGGGTGCCCGTCCACAGTTAAAAGGATTCCTATGATCACCTCGCACTACCCAGTGCCTAAGCGGGAGGTGGGCTGCCAGTGAACGTTCTCTTGGTGGACCTGGGTATGCAATTCAGAAGAATATGTATAGAAGTCTCTACTAAGTAGAGGGTGTTTGATCACCTATTATTATCAACCTCGTCACTGCTGCGAAAAACATGATTTATTGATTAATTTTACTCTTCTATCATGTGTACCAAATAAAGGCTACAAAAAACGATCCGTGTTTTAAGCAGTCGTTGCAGTTATAGAATTAACTATAAAGTTACTCCTTTGCCACTTACAAAGAACCATATATTATGTTTTATGGCTTGTCCTGATAAAAAAAGAGAAGAGAGATAACTATCGCATGGCAGCAAAATATAAGACTCTGGTTCTCATACAAGTCGGATTTGAAAGACTAAAATATGGAAATAATCTTTTCGGAATTCGGGCTATTTACAGTGTAACATAATACGTTTTAGCAAGGGAAGTATTTTTCCTTTCTTCTCTGTATTTCTATTTAGTTATTCAAACAAGTGTTTAAACAATATCTTATATTTTATTATATATTATTGCAAATAAACTTGATATAAAAATGATATCTGTTTTCTAAAAATAACGAGTATTGGTTTCACTCTTCACTTTTCACTCTACCAAGTGTTTAAATAATATCTTACATTTTATTATATATTATTCCAAATAAACTTCGTATAAAAATGGTATCTATTTTCTAAAAATAACGAACAGAGCTAGGAACAAGACGCTCTCCATAAAATCCTTCAGTTCTAGACTAGACGCACCGCAGTCTACGATCATAAAACTCACCGTCTTTAAAGAAGGCAAAGACTTCGGGTCTTATATCATCCACTTCGATAAGATCTTCGACATGAACCAGTAAGACACCGAGACGGACAGTGTAGCACAATTATTGCCCCTGTTGGGCTTCCAACTCATGGATATTTTTATCTTCCTCCTATCAGAGGCAACAATTGATTACTCATCGTTAAAAGCCGAGTTGCTCGCCGCTTATAACATGACCCCGGACCTGTCGCATTCAACCTAACCAGAATTTTCGACAGTTCAACTACTCCCTACAGCGTCAATTTAATTTTTGGATTGGCGCATCCAAGGTGCCTCATGAATACCACGTTATCTGTTCGATTTCGTCTTCAAGGTGCAATTTCTTGCGTCGCTCCCTTCTGAAATCAGGTCATTCCTAAATGATCGGAGGTGCCACACTCTTAAGGAATGCATTGAGGAGGCAGACGTCTACGCGACTAGCCACAACTGCTATCCGAAAGAAGGAAAGAAATCAGAACCCGCATCTCCTAAATCCAAAACCAGCAAGAGCAAATTTGTTCCTAATAATGGGAATAAGATCGTTAAGGTGACTGGGCCCGCCAAACTCAAACCTCTCTTCTCGTCGGGCCACCCTAATGTTAAGCCCTTTGCTCTCAAATCCCTGTTTCGTCGTTGCCCAGGAGGACCATCGTGTGCTATTCCTGTGAAATTCAGGGTCACGTGAGTAGCAATTGCCCTTAAAACTTACAGCTTAGAAGCACCCGTCCTTTTCACCAAGTATACCAGGTCAATGACACTTCTACGCCCCTACCGTCGCAAAATGAAGCCCCCTCTTCTCCAAACTCGCGGAATACTGCTGGCCACCAGGTAAAATTTTGTTCGATAAACATACCCCTGGGGCCCTCCAATTCGATATTGGAGCAATGAATGGGTGCCGGATCTCGACCCTCGTTCGTCCATGATACAGGGTGCAGGTGCATTGTTGTATCCGATGAACTACTCCCCACTCTGGCTCTGGATCACGATAAGTTTGCTAGTGCATCATTATTTGGGGCGCGCCAATAAATTCTCCATTGTTCACTGCTGCCTTGAGTGCGAATATTTCACAGGTTGGACCCCCATCAAGATTTGTGCTTTCCTAATTAGTCCTCCCCCCGAGTTTCTTACGCCACCGTTGCTCAACCTGATACTACCCGTTCTCGCGCGAAGAAAGAACTGCAATCCCATTCACCTCTGACAACCCCGTGTGGCCAGAATTCCAGAGTGCGATGAGCCACGACTTTGCCGAAAGCTAGAGGGAATGTGAGTCTCTTCGCCCAGAACAAAACGCGCGAAACCGTCAAAGGGAATAAGGTTTTTTTCTTCCTCATCAAGGACAACCTCCTCTATCGCGTGTGCACCGAGGAAAACGAAACTTAGTCCCGCAGACTATGTGTACCCCGCTTCCACGTCCCTCCATTCTTACAAACGGCACACGACAGCCTATTTGCTGGTTACTTCAGCACGAAGACCGCTCAAAGGATCTTCAAATATTTTTATTGGCCTGGCGCGACCGACGAAATTCTAGGATATTGTCGTTCGTGCGACATTTGCCAAAAGACAGTAATAAATGGACGAGTCAAATCTACGCTTTTGAAGAAGGGACCGCTAATCTCTGAATCTTTCTCCCGACTAGTTATCGACCTGTTCGAACAGATCAACCACTCGTCGAGAGAAGGCCATAGTTACGTTTTAACACTGGTGAATTTTACTACCTGATTCTCCGAGGCTGTGCCCTTCAAGAAAATCGATGGCATCTCCTGCGCCGAAGCTCTTATTTCCATCTATTCCCGTGTGGGCCTACCCATAAAAATCCTCTCCTATCGTGGTCGTCAATTCACTGCCAAATTAATGGAGTACGTCAGTAAATTATTGATGATCAAGCCCTGTTTACCACTCCTTTTCCCCCAAGTTGAAAGGGAATGTGTTAGAGGCTAAATGGAAGCCTCAAAGCCATTATGAGTGAGGTGTGTACAGATTAGACCACTGAATGGCACCGCTTTCTTCCGCTAGCCCTCTTTGCCTACCGTGAAATCCCCCATCGTACATTAGGATTCGCCCCCTTTGAACTTTTATATGGTAGGAACGTCAGAGGCCCCCTTAGTATCCTAAAGGAACTTTATTCCAATCAGAAATTGGATCAAAACATCCAGACTTCTTATTTGTATGTACTGGATTTAAGAAGGAAACTGGAAAAGTGCGCCGAAATTGCGTTTCAGAACGCCGACATCAATTTTGAAAAGTATAAGACATACTTTGATTGCAAGTCCAAAGAAAGGAAATTTAACCTCGTAGAAGAAGTTTGGGTTCTCCTCCCCACGGACAACAAATTGTTAATCCAGTGGAAGGATTACCTTATTGAAACCCCCTCAGGAAAAAAGCTTTTTCGTGTTAATATGCTCAAGCAGTACCACCGGCGCGCAAGCATCAACCAGAGAGTTGCAATCGACAAAGAAACCCCCAAGGAATCTCGCTACCGCCTGGACCCGTTGCATATCTTGTCCACCATTAATAATTAGCCGCCTGCGGAAATTAAGATATGCGACCAGCAGTCATCTCTTCATAAGGATCAACTGCCAGCACTATTGAGTCGTTTTCATGACGTCATCACAGAGAACCCCGGTTGTGCTACCCATTTTGAGCACAATATCCAACTAAGCAGCCTGGAACCATTCAGTTCCAAACCATACCCCCTGCCTATACACCTCCAGGAATTCCAATTCCGCTTTTAGAATTTAAAAGGCACCGATAACTATATGGCTGATGTTTAAGTAGTAACACGTTGGATCCTTTTTTAAACTAATTCTAAGCCATTTCCCTTCTTTTTTTATATGTATAATCGTAGGATAAACTCACCCTCGGTCCAGTGAGCCCCATTTAATGGTATCATGGAAAAAATATCATTCGGCAATCATGCCGTAGCATTATATAACCTTGTGTATATGTATGGTGCCCCCCTCCTTACTAGCTCCACTATTTTTTATTTTGGCTCAATTTCTGAAAATTTATCCTAGGTTTTATCAACTTTATCCGCTATTGGCATGCAAATTTAAGTTATAATCCCCCATTAATCATTTTCCAATGACACTTCTTCCCTTAAAGTTCTATCTGGTGATGGAGGAATGTCAGAAATGAGAGAGAGAACAAGATGCGGGCGGCTGCGCCTTTCAAGGAGAGAAAGAAAGAACAGACTCCTGTCGACCCGTTTTGCCTGTGCTAATGAGGTGCGAAATCATGAGACGCCGTGGTGGCATGAAAGCCCGCCATCGAGGAAAGCTGTGAGAAACTTGAAGGTCCAATTGCAAGTCAGACAAAGTTCGCCTCGCTGGCTTAGGAACTTTGACCGCGATCGTGCTAATAGGGCCAGACTACTCTCGACTGGGGATGCGTTGGGCCCTTAAAACCCTCCCATTCGGGCGAAAAGGGAAAACCCTCACTCGACTTCACTATAAATCCTCCGGCGCTAGAGTTGGAAAGCATTATTCGCCGCCCGCCCGCCCCGTCAGTAACCGCCGTCTGAAATTCTCCGTTCCTACCCGCTATTCGCGTCCTGTTGGAATCTGAACAATTCCTCGCAGAGCCCCTCAAGCGCTGGGTATTCTCATCTAATTCTAGTGAGTCTATCCCGTACTTGTTGTTACCTTCTCCTCGAACGCAACGCGCCCAGTCTTGATTTGGTGTTCTAAACTTGAAAGCAAGATCTAAGTTTATCCTGTTAGTAATCAAATTATCAAGATACTATTATTTGAACTTTACGCCAAGGCAATGATTACTCCTTCGGAACAAATCTTCGAGGTAATAGCAAAACGCAATTCTTCTGTATTAGTGCTCCCCCTTCCCCTCCCCCCAATGTAATCCTCCATAATCGGTTTCATATACGCCCAAAGGCATTCGAATGACACTTCGGGCAGTATTGTTCGTTTGCGTGTACAGCGAACGTCCTCGCCAAGTCTTCCCCCCCATTAAGACGCTGAGACTCGTGTACGTTAAATGTGTTATATAGTTTGCTTCAAAACCCCTGTTTAACCTTTGTAAAAATAATATTAATTTTCATATTAGTAAAGTTATTTTTGTACTCGTTTTTCTATTGTCCGAGAAGCTTCCAAGATAGCTGACCTTTGGGCCAACCTAAAATTCTGTTAATTTGAACTCTGTCTGTATTATAAATCACACACACACCGACGTCATCGCTCTCGGCTCAGAAACGCAGGAAGGGTTGAACTCGACCCTATTCTACGACAATATATAATTCAACAGTATCAACCTGATGATTCAATTCCAACTAAGGCACAATAATGAATGTAGTCTGGATGAGGCTAGGGTTAGTGACTTAAAAATACGATATCTTGTTTGTGTGAACACTCCCGACGAAAGTTGTCGTAGTGTGTGTATGTGTGCGTGTGTGTGTAAAAGTTTGATTAAGCATTTTAAATGAAGTGCTTATAGACTTGCGAGGAAACTGTCACGGCTATTTTCTCCAGAACCAATAAGTTCTGGTGATTTTGTATGCATCACAGTGCCGAAAAGTTGAGTGCCAGAAGGTACCACACACCCGATAAGGCAAGAGTAACGTTAGAAGTTACAAACACCACCACGCTTTCTTACGAGATAAAACACGTGTGAAGAAGTGTGGAGAGAATTATAATTTTAGCGTTGTCTGTGTGGAATGGATGAATTCACTAGTCCTTCCAATTATTCACCTTGAAACTTAATTTCATATTTAAAATCAATCTCAATAGTGGTTAAAAACAATTAAATAGGCAATGTACAGATGATGGAAAATAATATACCTTATTATTCAAAATTGTGATATAACCTAAATGTAGATCAAAGTTGCTAAGTTAATACCTAAAGTAATATTATTTAAATGTAAGCTATAGAAAGCAATCCCGGCATGAACAAAATATTAACCAACGAATGTATATAAAAAATGATAACCAGCAAAGTCATAGAACAATATTAATTATGACATACAATGACACAAACTAGGGTAATCATAATGCCAAAATAAACAGTATATTTAAATTGATTCCTCAAAATACGTCCAAGTTTCTTAAACATATCAACATATTTTATCTGTTACAACGAATTGGATTTCAATATATATAAAAACAGTTTCAATCTCAAGCATGGATTTTCAAACGAATTATGACATAGATTTCAATGCGATTGTTCATATATTTTTTGTCGTGTTTGCTCTTAAGTTTTATCTGACCTCCTGTTGGTTGTTTATAATGAATTTGTATTTTGGTTTATATGTGAGTATTATCTGTGTTACATTGCGTGTTGGTTTCCAGTTTGATGCGCACAAATATTTCTTTTGCTTCCCTGAAGGATGTAGGGAGGTTTGCGTCTCTGTAGGACCCTGCATTTGCCTTTATGTTGGGTGGAGAAGGTAGAACGTGTCTAGGTTTGGGGCAATGACTTTCTTGTATAGCCAAAGGAAGGTAAAGAAGGGAAGAACCGAATTAATGACACATTGATGCCTTTGTGGGGATATATGTTGTAAAGGGTGTCTTTATCTGGTGACAAATATGTTGATCACCTTGAATGTGCAATAGAGTGTCATTAAACAAATGAACAGGGAAAAAATCCTGTTTCTTAACTGACTGCCTTTTGTATCGGTTTTTAGTTGAGTGCGCTTAGTCACAGGCACTCTGTATCTCACTATACGAGGGGCGGTCAATAAGTTTTGCGAATCGGTAGGGCAAAACAGAGGAAGGGGGATGGTTGTTTTGGGGGGTGTTAGGACAAGTTATGACAAGTCTGGACCTGCAGCTGCACGCTCCTGCCTTGTCTATTTAAGAAGCAGAAGCTGATCGCAGATCGTCAGTCACAAATTTTTCAACAATGGAGAAGGTTGAGCACCGCGAGGTGATCAAATCTTTGACCTAGGAAGGCAAAAATTCAAAAGAGATCCATGAACGCATGATTGCAGTGTACGTCGACACCGCTCCTTCCCATGCAACCATTGCTCGCTGGAATAGGGAGTTCCGCCATGGTCGTGAGTCCCTTGAACATGACCCTGGTCCAGGACGCCCGTCAGACGTGACCAACAAGGACAATGTGGCCCGTATGGAGAGGATGATCCTCGAAAATCGACGGGTAAAGGTCAAAGAAATCGAGCGAGAACTCGGAATATCACATGGAAGTGTTATCAACATCATCCACGAGAATTTGGCCATGACCATAGTCTCTGCCCATTGGTTTCCTAGAAACCTCACGCCCCATGATCGACTTCAACGTCGTCAAAGTCCACAAGGCCAGAGTTGCACAAGCTGCCCTGCGCGAGTGCGGATTCGAGGAGCTCAACCATCCCCCTACAGTCCAGATCTGGCCCCTAGCGACTACTTTTTATTCCGCCAGCTTAAGGCTGCACTGCGTGGATGCCGGTTTGGGGACGATGAAGATGTCCAGCTCGCCGTCTAAGAGTGAATTGAAGAGCAGTCGGGAGATTTCTAGTTGTCGGGAATTTGAAGCCTTAGGGACAAGTGACGCAAGTGCATTGAAGTCGAGGATAGTTATATTGAAAAATAATAAAACACTTTTCCTTATATCTCGTTTCCTTATATCTGAATTTTAAAACTTATTGACCGCTTCTCGTATCAGTCGATTCCCGTTTTGTTTTGTTTAGGTTTTTGGTAATAACATTGTAACTATTAGGCCGATTCTAACAAAATTTGAAATCCACAAGTTGTTTTAAATTCTCTTTCGAATGTTATACTTTCCAAAGTCCTCCTAAGGTTAGCCCTGGAATCATTTTGTTTCGGCAATAACATCCTAATTATTCGGCCGATTCTCACGAAATCTAAAACTCTTATATTGTTTTACATTTTCTTTCGAATTATATAATTGTCTAGGTCCTGCCAAAGTTACTCCGGAAATTATTGAAAACTTTGAAGATCGTAAGATCATAAATCAGAAAAAGTGAGAGCACGCGATTTTTTGCTCAGCGGACCTTGTCATTCAACGCCCATCTGGCGACTGCCCGCTAAGGCTCAAGTCGCCAACATCATCCTGCAGCCTAAGGCTTGGTTAGATTAAATAACCACCTCAAAAACAAACAAAAAATTAAGAAGTAAAACAGTAGTAAGTTCGTATTGTAAGTAGCGTGGGTGAGATATTGTATAACCATTGTCCAGGAATTCTTTTTCCTAGGAGAGATAATCAAATGGTTCTGTGTCCTCTTTCGAGAAAAACATTTCTAGTCTCATTAACCGGAGAGGTGAAAATGTGTTCTGTACCAGTAAGTTTTAATAACTCCGTAAATAACCCAGAATTTAATTGCAATCCATTGCGAAATTATCTTAATAGGAAAACCAAAACGTAATATGTAGTTGGCGAAAAAATAATAGTTAAAGATTAGGTTACAGAAATCAGAGGTGGGATAAAGATGAACAGTCTTCCGATAAATAACGAATAATAAAATGCGATGAAAAGGTTATGGCAATATTATTAAATTAAAACGGGTTGTAGGCGTTCTCCTGTAAATTCTTTAATTGTATATCGGTTAACTTAGTTTTGGCTCAGCTTCAAAGTCAAAAATAATGAAAGAAGGAATGGTGGAGTTTAATAGAATGACTTGAAAAGATCAGATTATCTTCTGGTGACGCTCAGTAGATGGTACTCTTGATGCAATGATCGGCATGCATTGCGTGTTGCGATTTTTTGATTGGCGCCCGGGAGAGAGCATCGGTAGGATTATCTCTTCTGGCTATGTGACGAATATCATTAGCGTACTGAGTAATGAATTCAAATGGACGAGCCTCTTTTGGAGACTGTCTGGATGTGAGAAACTTGGCGGCGCCAATGATCGCCTTGAAGTCAGTGAGAACAAAAAATGTAGCAGCTTGAAGTAAGTGTTCGATGTTTGTATTTTTCAAAGAGCTATAACGATTAATTCTTTAGTAAACGTAAATAATTTTAATTCTGGACCCTTAAAGGGTTTACTAAAAAATCCAAACGTCTCTCATTTAGCCTCGAAAAATTGTTGCAATACAATTCCGAAGCCTAAGTCGAACGATCCGTACCTAAACGGATTTGACTGTTTCGTTTTGGGTAGAGTAAAAGGGTGGCTTTTACTCTATCCTCTTGTATAGTGAAATATTAAGTTTAGGCAACGCATGTTTAAGTTTGTAACAATTTCTAGAGGAATGAAAGTGGTAAGACCATTTTTACTAAATGTAGGAAGGAAATAGAATAAACCCAAGAATCTTTATAGCTCTTGCAATGTGTGTGATCTAGGATAATGGTTGATAGCGGCTATCTTATCTTCTTGTGGGTATAAACTTTAAGGGTTAGCTTTATATCGTAAAATATCAAGTAATCGAATAAAAAGTGTATTTTGCAATATTGATTTTAAAAATATGCAGTTTCAACACTGCAAAGATTAGCTGCAAATATCGCAAATGTTTGCCTTCTTTTACGCTTGCAATGTGGAAACGGAGTTCAAGTCATGAAAAACATGAAGGAATATATATATATATATATATATATATATATATATATATATATATATATATATATATATATATATATATATATATATATATATATATATATATATATATACATATATATATATATATATATATATATATATATATATATATATATATATATATATATATATATATATATATATATATATATCAAATGCGAATCCAGGTCATCAGCGTCACTTGGGCTCATCGCAGATTTCGCATAAGAGACGCAATGTACACTGCAGACTTATATGTGAACTGATAACACTGGGTAACAATAGTTTTGTTTCTTTAAATGTTTTTAGTGTTTCTAAGGTGATTTTACCTCCTGATTTCAAAAATACCATTGGAAATTCATAGCATCGTTATTTTTGGAGATAATTAGAATTTTGAATATAAAACACCATATTTAGCATATTCACATTGTCCATGAATAATAGCTGATAATATTTTGTATTCCTTTTTTAAACTAGTGAGAAAATGTGATTTAAGAGATCTACTAAAAGTGCACTGAAGAATGTGCTTTCTTACTGTGAGCTCCATGATCTTTACGCATCAGTGACCATATATAGTTCCCCATCATAGCAGTGTTCCATCTTCCTTAGCATCTTTGCTCCATTACAGCAATGTCCTGATGGAACCACTCACTATGCTCCTCACTCACTTCTCCCAAATTTTCACGAAAAAACTCCAAATGAGAATGCAAAAAGTGCACCTTTATTGACATTGTACATCCTAAATTCTTATAGCTTTATAACAGTTTTGCTACCAGCTGCTTGTAGTTTGGGTCTGTATTTTTACCAAGGAATCCATTAACTATATTTCGAAATGCACATCACGCCTCTCTTTAGATATCACTCATCGCATTCTCAAGTTGTACTGACTTCAACATTTTCCTTACTTTTGGTCTAGTAAATATACGACCCTTAACTTTGGCCTCTGATAGATTTGGAAAGAGTAAACGAATCTCTTGAAATGCTTCTCCACCATGATCTAATGCTTTTAGAAACTGTTTGACCAAACCAAGCTTTATATGAAGTGGAGTAGTAAAACTTTGGCACGCTCTACAAGAGGCTGTCTAATAACATTTAGTTTTCCTGGCTGCAAGTTATCTCGAGGTGGCTACTCAACCTTCTGGTAATGTTCATGATCAGCCCTAATCTCCCATAGGCAAAGAAAACATGAATACTTGGTGTACCCACCCGGCAATCCGAGTAAGAAGGCAAGCATTTTAAAATCACCACAAACATTCACTTTAAACTTAGTATAGTTTACCTTTTCGAGAAGCTTTTTTACGTTGTCATATTTTTCCTTCATCTCTACCGAGTATGCTATAGGCAGAGATGGATACTGATTCTCATTATGTAATAAAACAGCTTTGAGGCTTTTGTAGAACTATCTATGAAAATTCGCCGTTCTTCAGGGTTGCAGAAGCAGAAATCCTCACTTATACTCGTATCAAAGTATATTTCAAATTCTTCATGGCGCTTCCTGTATACTGTTGATCTGCAGTCCTCCCCCAACAGATTCCATTCATCAAGTCTGGATGCCAAAAGCTCAGCTCCTGACTTAGTGAGACCCAAGACCCTGATGAGATCATCCAGTTAACGTTGATTTGGAAAGTGTGGGCGGGTACTCATTCTTGGCTCAAACGTTTCATCCATTTATTCATTGTCACAACTTTCCGACTTTCCGGATGAGACCTCTATCATACCCTCAACCTGAAAAAATATATATAAAAATAGATGCATTTAATATCTGGAGTATAAATATGGATTGCATGTGTAATCACATTACAAGAAACCTTAGCTAGATGTTTGGAATATTTCAGTATTGATTCTGTTACAAAGAATCAAAACGATTTGATGGGATTTACATACTTACATTTTTTGGCGGCCGTAGAACCAATAAGGTATCATCATTTAGCACAGGTATAATAAAGGATGAAATGTAAGGATATGGAAGGGATTTTTTTCCCTTAACTTTTCTATACTTTGATATGTTAATCATGCAAAAATATTAATTATCGTGATGATTTTTTGGCTCTCGCAAAACTCTCAGCACAGTAAATGGCATTGCTTTTCTTGCACCTCTCAGCCATGTATCTAAATTTGATCGACAACTTTCACATATCACATGAGGGTCTCATAGTTTTTCTTGGTCACCCATACAGTTTATAAGCAATCCAGTTCTTTGCACCTTTTACTATTTTATGTGATACATGATTAGGTCCAACATAAAAACTGCATACAAAACAGAACGAATCTGGTGAATTTCTGCATCCTCTTGTAGCCATAATCAAGAAAGTCAATATTTATGATAAACCTGAAAAAGAAAATAAATTAGCGACAAATGTAAGTGTGCTTTACCCGAACCCCATACATTTCTTTATATTGGCATAATTTGTTATATCTTTCAAACGGTCGAAGGTAGAGAAAAAGTAAGGATATATTTGGAATCAGCGCAAAATTTAGTATTAAAAACACTCAGAAAAATAAGAGAAACAAAGGTTTATGAAAATTTGTTACCCAGCGTAATTTAACAATAAGACAAAAATATAGTTGTAATATAAAAATTACTCACTTTATTTTTCATGGACTCCAGTTGTCTTGGTTTGATGGCGAACTCGTATAATATCCTGTCGTGCAGCTCTTTCTTCTTGTCCAAGTCGTTCAAAATGGTTTTCTCGATAGAAATAAGAGCCAGTAAAGACAGCCGTTCTTGGGTCATTGTGCTTCCCAGAGATGAGTGGATTTTATCCAACGTTGAGAAACTTGTCTCATTAGTGACTGATGTTTTATTTTTATATCTAGCACTATGTCTTTCTCCATTTCTAACTTAAGGGCAGAAATAAAGCAACCCTTCAAAACACAACTGATCTTTACACACATACCACAGAATAACAGGAATCAAATAACGACAGTAGTCTGCACAACAAACATTTGCCAGAGACTGATCTCACTGTCGCCTGTACTGTACTCTTGACAAGAGATGCCAGTTAGTCTTTTACACCTACCAGGCTCGTTTGTATTAGCCCTAGTTGCTGGATAATTTTTCGTTGCTTTAAGAATATTGTAGAACGGAAAGCTTTCACAGATTGTAATTTAAATCCTAATTTCTATAGAAATCTATTGTTTTAAGAAAACATTGAATTTTAATTACTTTTAATTTTTACGATTGTATATAACAACTCGGGCTGTAACTTCTGAGCCCGAGTCAAGTGCGTGTAAACGATGTCAATAGAACTTCTGCTATGAATGATATTTTTAGACACAGGGCACCTCTAAGACGACCGCTAGACGCTAAAGGAAAATATATGAACTTCAACCAGGCTCAATAAAAGGAGCCCAAATTATTCGCTGCAATTACTTACTTGAAGTCAGCATTAAATCAGTTTGCACATACACGTTCACTTTACTTAATTTATAGTCGGGCTAAGCCCAGAAGCCCGATTTCGAGAGTTTCCTCTGATTTATATACACACATATATATATATATATATATATATATATATATATATATATATATATATATATATATATATATATATATATAAGGTGTCCCAGAAAAAAAGCTAACCGTACTTTGAATTAGTATAACTCAAAATCTATTGGAGATTTTTCAGTCTTGCAAAACAAACCAAATTTACTAACTATTTATCTGTCAATTCTGGATATTTCATTAAATTCCCTTTTACGATATTGATACACTAATGGGTTTAGTGGAGGCTATCAAAATTATGTTTGGGCAAGGAAGTAAAATAATGAAGCTTCGAAGTTTAAAAATCAACAAATATATTTAAATCCATTAATAACAAAACACCTCTTCATATGAGTAATACAAATTCAATTTTACTTTTCTAAGCACCGTTTCCTTCCACATGTCCTCCATTTCTTTACAAGCACAGTTGCGCCTTTGATCGCATTGATTGAATAACTTTTTTGATTAACTTGTGATTTTCCTTAAGTCTATGTCTTAACTGGTTGATGCTTTGTGGTGGAGTAGAATACACTTTATTCTTTAGATATCCCCATAAGAAATAATCACACGGTGTTAACGTCAGGGAATCTTGGGGGCCATTCAGTTGCATGATTTAGCGCGACAATGCGGTTGTCAAACGTTCCTCTTAGTTTTGTTCTTACAGCAAGCTGTCTATGAGCTGGTACGCCGTCCTGAATCCACCAAAGTCTATTGAATTGATTGCTCTAAACCTGGCGGAGGTTTCGGAAAGATCCTTTCGTTGATCATGCTCAGGTAGGCAGCACCATTCAAGTTATTCTCGTAAAACAATGGTCCGACAAGATAGCCATTCCCGCATATTCCGATCCACAGAGACACTTTCTGCTGACATAAATAAAGCAACCCTTCAAAACACAACTGATCTTTACACACAGACGCACATAATAACAGCAATCAAATAACGACAGTAGTCTGCACGACAAACATTTGCCAGAGACTGATCTCACTGTCGCATGTACTGTACTCTTAACAAGCGATGCCAGTTAGTCTTTTACACCTACCAGGCTCGTTTGTATTAGCCCGAGTTGCTGGATAATTTTTTGTTGCTTTAAGAAAACTGTAGAACGGAAAGCTTTCATAGATTGTAATTTAAATCCTAATCTCTAAAGAAATCTATTGTTTCAAGAAAACATTAAATTTTAATTATTTTTAATTTTAACAATTGTATATAACAACTCGGGCTATAACTTCTGAGCCCGAGTCAAGTGCGTGTAAACGATGTCAATAGAACGTCTGCTATGAATGATATTTTTAGACACAGGGAACCTCTAAGACGACCGCCAGACGCTGAAGGAAAATATATGAACTTCGACCAGGCTCAATAAAAAGAACCCGAATTATTCGCTGCAATTACTTACTTGAAGTCAGCATTAAATCAGTTTGCACATACAGTTCACTTTACTTAATTTATTATTTTTCAATATAACTACCCTCGACTCCATGCAATTGCGCCACTTGTCCATGAGGCTTCGAATTCCCAACGACCAGAAATCTCCCGACTGCTGTTCAATCCACCCCTTTACGGCGAGCTGGACATCTTCATCGTCCCTAAACCGGCGTCCACGCAGTGCATCCTTGAGCTGGCGGAATTAAAATTAGTCGCTAGGGGCAAGATCTGGACTGTAGGAAGTATGGTTGAACTCCTCGAATCCGTATTCGCGCAGGACAGCTTGTGCAACTCTGACCTAGTGGGCATTGACGACGTTGAAGTCGATCATGGGGCGTAAGGTTTCTAGGGAACCAACGGGCCGAGACCTTATCCATGGCCAAATTGTCGTGGATGATGTTGATAACACTTCCATGTGATATTCCGAGTTCTCGCTTGATTTCTTGGACCTTTACCCGTCGATTTTCGAGGAGCATCCTCTCCATACGGGCCACATTGTCCTTGTTGGTCACGTCTGACGGGCGTCCTGGACCAGGGTCATGTTCAAGTGACTCACGACCATGGCGGAACTCCCTATTCCAGCGAGCAATGGTTGCATAGGAAGAAGCGGTGTCGGTGTACACTGCAATCATAAGTTCATGGATCTCTTTTGCATTCTTGCCTTCCTTGGTCAAAAATTTGATCACTGCGCGGTGTTAACCTTCGTCATTGTTGAAGAAATTTGTGACTGAGGATCTGCGATCAGCTACTGCTTCTTAAATAGACTAGGCAGGAAAGTGTGGCTGCAGGCCCTGACTTGTCATAACTTGTCCTCCCCCTTCCCCCCCTCCCAAACAGCCATCCCTCTTCCTCTGTTTTGCCCTACCGATTCGCAAAACTTATTGACCGCCCCTCGTATTAAGAAACAATAATAAATAATGAGAGCAAAATTTGCAAACGTTAGGTTACGTCTCTTAACAGCGTAGACTATTAGGCTTTTGCTTAGGCTATGTCTTGAAGTTGAGTAATAAGTCACTGCGGTTTATTTAAAAGTTGTGTAAATTTAATTTTTGCTCTGTACCCTCAAAATAGATTGTCAAGTTGAAAGAAAGGCGCATTTTCGACACTTGTTTTTATCTATTTTCAATCGAGACGGGAACAATGCAAACGCAGCTAAAGCTCGTCGCGATATTTGTATTGTGTAAGGAGAGAATGCTTTATTAGAAAGGACAGCTCAATGGTGGTTTTTCACGTTTCAAAAACGGTCATTTCAATCTTAATGACGAAGAACGTTCTGGTCGCCCCATTAAGTTGGATGAAGATCGATTGAACGACCTGCTGCATGAAAATCTTCGTCAATCGACTAGAGAATTGGCTGTACAATTGGCGTGTGATCAGAAAACTGTTGTGAATCACCTTCATTCGATGGGGAAAGTTCAAAAACTCGGTGCATGGGTTCCGCACGCTTTGAGCGAAAGGAACAAACTTCAACGCTACACGATTGCCACAGGTTTGCTTGCTCGTCACAAGGCTACTCGTGGATATAAGGACATATTTCTTCACCGCATCATCACTGGCGACGAAAAGTGGTGTGTTTATGTCAACATGAACCATCCAAAACAATGGCTTAGCCCCAATAAAAAACCACTTCCGCGATTAAAGCAAGGACTTCATCCACGAAAGACGATGGCGTGTGTGTGGTAGGATTGTGAAGGCATCATTCTTGATGAGCTCCTTGCGAACAACGAGATTGTCAATGCAAACTCTACGTTCAACAAATGTATCGACTCGACGAAGCTATTCGTGAAAAGCGACCTCATCGACGTTATGGAGTCCTTCTGCAACACGACAATGCTTGTCCTCACATTGCCAATATGACAAAAGACGCCATTCAAACGCTTAATTGGGAAATCGTGCCGCATCCTCCATATTCGCCAGACTTGGCTCCATCGGATTTCCATTTGTTCAATACTGATGTGGAATTAAGAACCTGGTTAGACGAATTTTTCGAATCAATATCCCAAGATTTTTATTGCAGAGGCATTGGAAACAAGTTGAACGTTGGGAAGAAATCGTAAATAACAACGGAGAATATATTATTGATTAAATTGCATATTGTTATCAATTAAAAATAAAGTTTTTTTAAAATTGTTAATGGTAATGAATAAATTTGATAAAACCGCTGTTTGAACATGTTCGATATGGTTATTCTCTAACACTACCGTTCATATTCATGTTCATATTCATTTTGCAATGGGCAAAAATTTAATATGAATATCAAAGGAATATAAAACAAATAACATTTCTAGATAAAAGTTGTACATAAAGATTAAAGAGTCCATTTAAAGCTTAACTTTCATCTGTTTTAAACGAAATAAAATTTGGCGAAAAAAACGATGGAACAAAAATAGAAATTAATTGGTTTCGTATCATACACACAATATGACTATATGGAACGGCTTTGATTTCAAGATAATTGCATGTATTTTTTGTGTAATAATAAGTTTCATTGTGACGAAAGTCTCTTTTTAAATTCTAATCCTTTGTTAAGGATTTACACAATAATGATGGAGATGAAAATAATGTAAAATTTTTCGTCATTTATAACGGGATAAAATTATCGAAATTTACGAATATTGAGTTAAACATTTAAATAAAATTATATTATTTATACCAAACTAACTGCAGTCCTTTGATTGATTGCAATTACGTGAATTTTTCACGTACGGGTAAACCAGTTGTTTGGCTTGTGCTTGTTCCTTTTGGTTCCCTGAAAAACTAAGGGTTTGAAAGGGTTATAAAATGTTAAATTTTGTGTAAATAAATTAGGTGTGTATTACGTGAATTTTTTCACGTACGGGACACAAGAATATAATCATTAAATAGAATGAATATATGTTGTAAAATGATTGCATATTGTGCCTTGGGAATTAATTTGCAAGTATCGGATTTTGATATCGGAAATGAGACATTTACGTCCCGATACTGATAGGGGTTCCGATACGTTGGACATACCTTAACAAAGAACGAAGAAATCGTAGAGAATCTTTGGCGATATCATAACCGTTTTTTCATTAGCTGATACTTAATTGGTATCTAGAATAACGCGTCCTTTAAATCGATTTTGGAGGAAAACAACTTTGTAAAGTTGCGGCAAAATTGGTTAGGTAAGGAAAAGGGTATTAATCTCTAATCTCGATGGAATTTTAGCAGCGGTAGTCACAAGTAACACGGTAATTGTTATCGGATTTATTTACAAGCTGAATGGGTGAGGCATAAAGAGTTCTACTCAGCCTAAACTTCTTCGCTTTTAACAAGGTATCTATGCATAATTTTAGAACTCTTAATAGCTTTGGGGATAAACGCCGTGGTCACTCGGCAACCGGCAGTCTCTGCGTCACAAATGATGAAAATATAAAGAGCGAACATTGGTACCATTTGACTATTATTGAGCTCGTTGTGGGGTCCTAAAACTCAATGTAATGAAGAAAAAGCTTGAAACCTTAAGATCAACTATAATATTATAATTTGCTAAAGAAAAAAAACCATCGATTATGGACGTTTGCAGCGCATACTAATGTTTCGAGGTAAAGGTACGTCTTAATCCCATGGAGATATTAGGTCTACAGACTCCGAACGTACGAAATGGAGATCCAATTGCAGTCTGAAGGGGAATGGTGTTCTCTAGTTGTTGAAGAGCGTCGTATGGAGCAGGAAGTATTGAGATCACTGATCGAGTCTCCGGGAGGGGGGAAACTGGGGAAACAGAGATGCGACGAACTTCATTTCTGTTTCCCACAGAAGTTTCCAGAGATACCATTCTCCTGCCAACCAGGTACACAGTGATGTACCTGGTTACTATATTACCGTTGATACCAGCAGATGCCATCCTGTAGAGTCGTCGAGTTGCGCGATCCAGAAGAATAGTTATGTGATCCTTCGAGAGATTTAAGTGATCCAGTGGGAGAGTTGCGTACACGGGATGCTAAACGTCCCTTGAATTAATCTCTCGACTTTTCGAGAGTGGCCAACATTCGTGAGAGAGTTGCGAGCTCTTCCTTGATGGGGTCCAATGCTGCCTCTATCTGCGCTCGGAACTTTTGTGAGAGATCTGCGATGGAAGTCACCCTTGTCTGAGAGTTGCGATTGAGAGCTTGTGAGCTGCTCAAGTGAGTTCTCCGCGATTAAATTTTCAAGTGGTTCTTGAATTCGAGAGGGAAAGCGTCGAACGAAAGATTTTCGAAGAAAGTTGGGGCTCACATGATCCCCTAGAGTGCCCTTCAATTTCCTCAGAAGATCCTCAGGGGGAAGACTGGATAGCTGAGTCAAATGAGCATATATATATATATATATATATATATATATATATATATATATATATATATATATATATATATATATATATCATGAGCGCGAGAGAATGATGAAATAAATCCAACTTCACCGCAGGAAAGAGAAAACGGAATAATTTTTCTTCGGAAATAGTTATTTCTTACTTCAAAAAATACGAGCTTGGTTGGGATTCGAACCGAGCACATTGAAGCAGCGAGCAACTGTTTTGATCTCAATTAAATCACCCTTTAGACGACTCAGCTACGCGGATTTTTTCGAAGTAAGAAAAACAATTTTCCGAAGAAAAATTAATCCGTTTTCTCTTTTCTACGGTGAAGTTGGATTTATATATATATATATATATATATATATATATATATATATATATATATATATATATGTAGATTAGAAGATATCACATTAATTAGATATACGAGGGGCGGTCAATAAGTTTTGCGAATCAGTAGGGCAAAACAGAGGAAGGGGGATGGCTGTTTGTGGTGTTAGGACAAGTTATGACAAGTCAGGACTTGCAGCCACATGCTCCTGCCTCGTCTATTTAAGAATCAGTAGCTGATCGCAGATCGCCAGTCACAAGTTTTTCGACAATGGAGAAGGTTGAGCACTGCGCAGTGACCAAACTTTTGACCAAGGAAGGAAAGAATACAAAGAGAACATGAACGCATGGTTGCAGTGTACACCGACTCCGCCCCTTCCTATGCAACCATTTCTCGTTAGAATAGGAAGTTCCGCCATGGTCGTGAGTTCCTTGAAGATGAACCCTTGCCAGAACGCCCGTCAGACGTGACCAACAAGGACAATGTGGTACTGGTGTGGAGAGTATGATCCTCGAAAATCGACGGGTGAAGGTCGAGGAAATTGAGCGAGAACTTGGAATATCACATTGAAGTGTTATCAACATCATCCACGCCTTATGATAGACTTCAACGTCGTCAAAGTCCACAAGGCCAGAGTTGCACAAGCTGCCCTGCGCGAGTGCGGATTCAAGGAGCTTAACCATCCCCCTTACAGTCCAAATCTTGCCCCTAGCGACTACTTTTTATTCCGCCAGCTCAAGGCTGCACTGCGTGGACGCCGGTTTGGGGACGATGAAGATGTCCAGCTCGCCGTTCAGGAGTGGATTGAACAGCAGTCGGGAGATTTCTGGTTGTCGGGAATTTCGAAGCCTCAGGGACAAGTGGCGCAAGTGCATTGAAGTCGAGGGTAGTTATATTGAAAAATAATAAAACACTTTTCCTAATATCTCGTTTCCTTATATCCGAATTGCAAAACTTATTGACCGCCCCTCCTATATTCAGTGCAATAAACCACAATATTTCAATCCGATTTATTTACGAACTGAACTAGTTTCGCCTTTCGCGATTATCAACTCTATAATATTATATCTTTCATTATACAGTTGATAATGACGAAAGCCGAAACTAGTTCTCTTCCTAAATAAATGTAATTCAAATATTGTGGTTTATTATTTCTTTCACCATATATATATATATATATATATATATATATATATATATATATATATATATAATCACCGGCAGGAAAATGAACAGAAGAATCCAAGTACTTTTGAACTATATTATCAAGTTCATTGTCAAAGAATAAATATAATAGGAGAACGCAGCCATATATAGACTACAGAGAAACGTTGAGAACGCCATTCACAAAATGTGAACCAATAGTAAAAAAAATAATTAAACTGAGAACGTAAGTTTGATCTTGAACTACAAGGACTCATTTCAAATAGCAGTTGTACCAAGAACTGCCTCCCAGAAACAATTTTCAATCTTTCCTCACCAGAACTTGACGTAATCACTACTGCTGCACTCGAATTTATTTTAAACTTTTCTATTCCTTCTAGAGTCCTAGACCATCCCTTGTGTCGAGCGCTCGAGGCTTTCCTTATTTAGAAAAAAAAAATGATGCGCCAAGGGATTTTATTTCTATTGCCAAAGGTAGCGAATACCAGTTTTTATCCATGCTTACCTACGATCATTATCCTCTTCATTTTCGCTGTGTTTTATCTAATATTCGAAAGCATCCCTCTATACATATTACTAAAACTTATAAAGTAGTTGCGGTTTTTATTTTTGATAAATCAGTTTATATTCATGAACTAAATTTATTACTAAATTGCCTTTCTAACAATGATATGCTAGTAGAAGATCCGACTATATAAGTTAACAGACACTTTTATAAAACAATGATATGCTAGTAGAAGATCCGACTATATAAGTTAACAGACACTTTTATAAAAGTATTCGATCCCTGCTCAAACATTTTCCTTATTTAATATCTTCATTTAAGTCTTGTAGTGCTTTTCTACCCCTATTTATAGTCTGGTAAAAAATCATATGCCAAATAACCCTATGCCTCCTATTATAAACTCTGTAGCCTTTTTCTCTTACTTCTTATCTAAATTTTTTTACAAATACCTAACTTTTCTTGTTAGTACTATTTCCCAATCGCATATAAAAATATATTTATGATATTATTTACAAGTTTAACGCCATTTCTTCCTCGAATAATTTTACTCATGTTAGTTTCGATTGTTTGCTCTCTGTTTACTAAATTACCGATAGATGATATTCGTCCATTCCTTGTTGATAAATCACATCACACAGATCTTCCCTCCTCTGTCAATACTTTTGTCATCCATATTTCACTTTGCTTTGAGAATTATAAGTTCTCTTTTGATGAGAAATTTTAACTTAAAAAACATTGTTTGTTCAGATATATTGACGATATTATTTGTTTATGGCTTAAGTCTAAAGATGTCAATACCTTACTTAATTCTCTACTATCTATAATTTAGCCTCGAACTTGAGCATAATAGTACCTTTCCTTTCTTTGATCTTATAATACATAATTTGCTGTCAAGATTTGAATACTCTATTTACCGCAAGCCTACTAATTTAGTTCACTTATTCTGGCCAGATTTATAAAATTAAACAGTCTGTATTTATGCGCGCATTAAGCCTTATCAGTCGAATTTTGGGATACAGAGCTTACTAAACTCTTTGCTACACTTGCCAAGTTCTTCTTATTCAGTTCAATTCTGCTAAAAAAAAATACTTTCTATACCCCCCCTCCCCCGAACGTTTAAACTGGAAAAATTCTGTTGTTTTGCTATATTCTTCCGCTTTTTCCTTTTTCGACGTATCATCATCATCACTAACTCTATAATTTAAGAAGGGAATTTTTTGATTATTAAGTTAACAGACACTTTTATAAAAGTATTCGATCCCTGCTCAAACATTTTCCTTATTTAATATCTTCATTTAAGTCTTGTAGTGCTTTTCTACCCCTATTTATAGTCTGGTAAAAACTCATATGCCAAATAACCCTATGCCTCCTATTATAAACTCTGTAGCCTTTTTCTCTTACTTCTTATCTAAATTTTTTTACAAATACCTAACTTTTCTTGTTAGTACTATTTCCCAATCGCATATAAAAATATATTTATGATATTATTTACAAGTTTAACGCCATTTCTTCCTCGAATAATTTTACTCATGTTAGTTTCGATTGTTTATGGCTTGGGGAGAGGAAAACCCTGATGATCTCTGCTACCCATTTTCTCGGAGTAAGAAGAATCCATTTCAATAAGTTTGGTTATGACTTGGTTATGACTTGTTTTTTTATCAAAGTTATTTCTAATAATTCTTTTATAATATCAAAAATCAAAATGGTGAAGTTCAGAAATAAATATAAGTATCGAAATTTTGTGAATTTTTTAAAACCCAAAGAATTAAAAATGGTGAAGTTCAGAAAATTTATTTTTATATATCCTCTTCTATAACTATATTTTAGCAATGTGATATTTTGAAAGGGGGGAAATTTATGTTTAGAGTTCCTTTGTAAAATTTTTATAATTGGCGAAGTTCAGAAAATTTATAAAAATTTAACCATGGCTGCTTTTTTTTAGAGTTTAAACTTTAATCTTAGTAGCGAAGCGCAAGCTCCCCCCTTAGGCGAAAGTGGCAAAGCCATTGCTTGGTCTTTAAATAATTTAATATTTGTTGTTATTAAATATGAATGTACTTTATACAAACTCAATATGCACTATACAGTATTTTAGTCAAAAAGGAAAAATTTTATCTATCCGACTAAATCAACACATACTTTAGAAGAGAAGAAATAACAGTGCTCACTTTTTATCAATTTCAGATATTAATCATCCCATTAATTAGAGATCTCCAAATTCGTTCATGATCGTAGAAATTCTCTAATTAGAATCATTTCCAATATGACTATTGCTCCGGTCTAATCAAACTCTATCCTTTAATTCAAAAACTCATCTTGAATGAATGAAATATTTCCCAATCATAAATATATGTTATCATAGTATATTATTTTGTTTGTTTAAGTTTTCATTTTTGCTTACCTCTTTCATCCCCTCCCCCTTCCTTCTCTCGCTTTCTCTATAATCTCTTTGATAGGATTCTTTCTTTTTAGTTTTAATTTCTTTTTTTCCTTCCTATTTAAATCATGTCACTCATTTAATTCGTTCTCTTGACATACGAGATAGTGTCAGTGTTTTGGTGGATATATATCTTTTTATCGTTTAGATTCTCCAAATGCCAATTCTCAAGATACAGTATATTTATTTACCATACTATTCATATATATATATATGTATGATAATGTGTATTTTGCTATTATATTTAAATATTTTGTTAATATATTTAATTACTTAGAATTTTACTAAATTGTGTGTAATTTATCATATTTTTTTTCTAAAATCAGAATTTAACTAATATTTATGTTTCAGTTTAAATTTATAACTATTTTGTATTTATTATCCTTCTAAATAAGTAATATAACGAAATTAAAGAAGAACTTACAGAAGCACAGAAAGTAAAAATCCAAATTATCTATACCCAAGGTTGTCACAAATAGAAATTACTAATAAAAATGTCTAACAAATAAATTTTGTTTTACGAAAAAACATTTTTATTTATATAATAGGTCCCACGTGATTGCCAATGTTTTTAATACATATATATATTGATACATCTTGATTAACACACATTAGCACAGTGGAGATATGCTTATAATGGCATTGGTAGTACGTGCCTTTAGATAATTTATGTCTCGTATCTTTACCTTATAAATCATGGCCTTCGACTGCCCCAGAGATCAAACTCAAGAGAGCGGGGTGAGATCTAAGAATCTGGGAGGCCACTCCACAGAAACACGCCGACCAATCCAAGCATCCGGAAACTGTTAATCCAACCACTAACACACGTGAACGCCATAATGAGATGAATACCTATCCTGTGTAAATAAACTGGGAAGTCAACGTCCTCGTATAGCAGGTATGAGAAAATCTCTTCTTACAGCATGTTAAGATACTTTTCAGCATTAAAATTGACCAATTACTCTGTCACCCCACATCCCGGCCAACACCAAAAATTTACCGGCACATTACAACTTCATCGGACTCATCCAGCTAGCGTTAACATTGTTCCAATAGAGTGCATTTACCTATTAACCTCTCCAGTGACGTAAAAATTTGCTTCATCTACTGATGAAGCAAATTTTTAAGTCAAAATGTTTTCATCCTCGTTCAATTTACTTGATACCCATCCACCGAATTCCATCCATCTATCCGGGTCTCCATCAATTAGATGCTGTGCCATATTTATTTAATTATTAAAACAACCATATAAAAACGAACGTAATACTAACCATAGATTCAGATGCTACTTTCTTTTCACTAGAAAAGTCTTCAAAATACCTCCTTACCTTACCTTCTTCACTTTTACTACTAGCTGTAGAGCGGATCTAAAAGTATTTGCTAGTATTGATTCTATAATGCAAAGTATCAGTTGTTATTTGGGTTAGATAAACGATCAGCAACTACAAATAACGTCTTCAAGCTTATTAACAAAGCATTTAATACTTCAATTGGTCTGAACTTTTTCTCCTATAAAAATTACTCAGATGTGGAATACTTTAGCTTTGCAACTCACTAAAAGCACTTTAGTCAATAAATTTAAAAATGAAGTTGTTAGATATTAGTTGAATATATAAAATTACTATAAAATTTAACATTGCGTATAAATAGTGGTGATTTGGTTATACGCTTTTCTATCCACTGTGATCCTCCTTCCACCATTGTTTTCCCTTTTTGAACTGGCCTCGAATGGATCTTTTGGTCTTTTCTGGTCTGTAAATGTCTGTGAATTCAACTCTGCGTGAGGATGAAGGAAACAACCCTTTTTTCATTTGGGGAGAGGAAAACCCTGATGATCTCTGCTACCCATTTTCTCGGAGTAAGAAGAATCCATTTCAATAAGTGCCAACCTCAACGCTAACATGACGACAGAGATAAGAGACTGTAATGGGAGATCGATAGAACCGCGGGATTTGGATCACGACAGCAATTGGAGATGGCGATTTGTGGACAGGGACAAACCCCTGCCGGTTCCATTCTCAATTTTGATTCGATAAAACAAGATATAATCAGACGAAGATAAATGGAAGAAAGGGTATCGTTCTTACCATCGACCCAGTGTGGGGTGTTCAAATTGAGTTTTCCAACCGTGGGTCGCTACGAGGACATTTAATGCAAAGTTGATGCAGAGCCAGATCCAGCGTCGAACCAGGGATTAAACGTTCCCACTGTGACGAATAGTCTCCTATGGTGGAATGAAGTTTCCATTTGGTCGTAACCAAAGTTAAAGAGTTAGAAAAATGTGGCCCGATAACAATTCCATGCTTAATGCCATTATCCATGATGCGTTTTATTTCATTATTTTAATGTCTAATTTCACCAGTAATCTAATATATCCAAGTAAGATAAAGAATAAACAGATAGTGGGATGTAAACGAGAAATACAAGATCATCTAGAAGGATCAAGGAAGAAGAAAAAGCCTCTAATAACAAACTTCAGCACCCCTAATTGCTGAGGTTGGAAGGGTAAATCGAAGCATCTATGAATGGCGGAGGACGAAGCGCTCTGGCAGGCAGAAACAGATTGAATTGATTTGCGCATTTCATTTACCGAAGCCTTTCAAGTCAAACGTTTAATATGCATACTTCTGATTTCCCGGCAGGGGCGCAAGTACCCTGTGTAGAATGGTGTACCTGGTAGCTGAAGGAGGGAGCGACACGTCATCTAGGCCCTGGTTGTCCTATAACACTCTGTACAACCTCTTCCAACCTATCCTTTCTAAGCAAAGGGGGAACTTTGTAGCAGAGGAAAAGCCTTTACTGCAACTGTAACTGGAGGAGTATCACACCCTCCCAGCTCCAGTGTACCAGGAAGTTTTTTAACTAATCTTGGAGTACAGATGGGTAACTTGCGGCCATTAGAAAGTCCAAATACGGCCATTTGAGGCTTTTAACACTTTGACTGCTTCAGTTATAATTCAAGGCATTATTCTCAGTGCTAGAGGTTTTAAAAAAATAATTAAATTATCTTCTACTCAAAATTTTATTTAATACATGTCAACATATATCTATTTTTCATAGAAATGAACTGACTTGGTATAGAGCAAGAGAGAAGGCAGAACCCATATTTGGATGGGGAGCAGTCAATCGCTGTTTCTGAGAGAAACCATATAGAGACCAGCAGCAGCCAAAGGGTTAAATAAAACATGCATTTTATAGTTTTTGTTTTTTACCTCCCTTGCTTAGCGAAAACAATATTCATATTTTCGCACGAATGGCGATTCGTTTCTCTGAACGGAAAATTATTTGTATTAAAATTGTATCTCAACCTTTATTTTTTCACATATCTTTCTGAACCTTTCATGAAATAGAGATGAATGATAGCTTTATCAGAGCATATCTACTACGCTTTATCCTGCCTCTCCTATGTTTGCTACAGGGTCTCAAATTACGATTGTAGTGATCGAACTACGCAATAGGTAGACCTCCGGCATAAAAATTCCTGCCCAAGTTGTGTCTCGAGATAGAATTATCAGAGATGGATATTTAAGGAGGAGGCCGAGTTGTTCACGATAAGAGATAGCGCAGCGACAATTGTATCAAATTATACAAATGAGAGATTATCATGTAAATGTAAACACCGTGCACAGGCTTCCTACCCCCCCCCCCCTCCCACTCGAGGATGGAGAAATGCGATCATAACGGAGGTAGGTCGCCCCACGGTCATCTCCAGGCCACGCCCTCTGCATATATATATATATATAAGAAAGAAAAGGAAGACAGAGGATACTAATGAATTCATTTGCGTTCACGCTCCCACCTAAATCCACTAAGTCTTGTCTCGTCATTAACTCTTACTCGCGTTGATAATATATAGACTACTAGTCTCCCGCCTAGTACGTCCCGTGTGGCACTGTTTTCATCATAATATTCGGTGATTAGAATAGATAGTTTATTTTCGTGTGCCTTAAAATCTTCGATAAGCCCAGCAAAGTAGAAGACCACCGTACGATCACTTATCCTTGGAGTCAGATAAATAATTCTCGGTAACGCCATCCTTCACCTGTAAACTGGAACTAGTCGTTCTCTCAAAGAGGTGGTGGCTTACGGAAACATCTTGCATTCAAATACCATTGACTCACCGTCGTCAGGACCTATATAACTGGTAAACTTGTTGTCTACAATACCATTTACCTAACAGTCCATAACTTGTAAAGAAACCATTTTATGTACTTCTTTAGTAAACTTTTCAAATATTCTTTAGTTTTATATTAATTATTATCTTGTTTGGAAAAGTATTGATTTATATTTTATGTACACAAATGTGCACAAAAATGAAAGCTATATTCCAAAATTCATAAATCATCTTAATTAGGCGCGATTTAATTAGCATTTTTCTATGCTCTCCGGCAGCTCTGCTATCCAGTATTTTTGAGATCTCTAATGTTGTTTAAGTGCCTATTGATTGTCTTCTTTAGATAGTTCTGATTTGTTTGAGTTATGTTAAATTCATTTTATAATGAGAAATCACATTCTAAAAAAGTGCTCAAAATCGTTTGAACATTGGATCATTATTTTAAGCTTATTTCTTTAATTTAAACTTAGTTCGTTATCATTTTTACTGCTATTACCCAACAATGCTTCTAAAGACAAAAGAAAAATTAACCAAAGAAGGAAGAGTATTCAATGAAGAGTATGGCTTGCAATACTTTCTTGTAACCAATAAAGATAAAATGCTTTGTTTACTATATGATACTATAGTTTTATGTATGAAAAAATATAAGGCTAAGATTCTTTATGAAATACATACGAATCATAAATATTTTAAATTAGAAGAGGAAGAGCGAAAAATGGCTTTTTTGTAAATTGAAGGAGGCAAACATTTAAGAGACTATTTCAAAATACGAACGATGCCATTGAAACCACTTATAAAATCGCTCTTTTATTAGGATAAAGAGGGAAGTGATGTTGAGATGAAAAAGAGTCAATCGTAAAAGTTGTGAATTGCTTAGATCCTGAAAATGTACAAAAGTATAAAGAACTTCCTCTATCAAGAAAAACAATAACAAACCCTCAATATGAATTTGGGTGTAACTTAAAGGGGCAACTTAATGCAATAGTTAAAAAAGAAGTATTTTATTCTATAGCCTTGGATGAATCAGTTGACATTGCTCATTTTGCGCAGGTCTTAATTTTCATTCGTACAATGATGGAGGATTTTTATTGCATTGAAGAACTGCTCGCTTTATCTATTCTTAAAGATATAACTCGCAAAATTTATACTTCCAATGCTTTTAAAGAGAAATACCGAGAAGCAAAGCTTGATCTTGATAACATAATAAGTGTATGCACAGATGGTGCTCCTTCCATGAAAAGTTCCTATGAAGAATTTATGGAGCAGTTAAAAAAAAAACTAGCCAATCCAGATTCCTTAATTGTTTTTCATTGTGTCCTGTATCAGCGAAATCTACCACTCTAAAAGACACTTTTGATAAAATCATAGGCATTGTTAACTTTATTAGAAACAATTCCATGCTCAAGAACGACAATAAAACCTAAATTCTAGACTTGCCATATCATTCTCAAGTTCGTTTGTTGCGTGGGGAAGAATCTTGAACAGAATTTTTAATTTGAAAAAACAAATAGTCAGTTTTTACAATGATCATAAGATACATTTTGAATTGATTGATGATGATTTTATCATGAACGCTACATTTGTATGTGATTTAATGACAAAATACAATGAATTAAACATTGATCTCCAAGGTAAAGCCAAATCCATTTATGATATGTAGATAAAAGTACATGAATTTCGGAAAAAGTTAGTAATTTTTAAAAATATTCTTAGTAGTTTTGAGTTGGCTAAAGCTGATGAACATTTTCCTCAATTGACAAAACTATTAAATGAACAAGAAGAACCATATGCATCATTTCAATTTCAGGAATATGTAATTTTTGATACATTAATTCAAATTTATAATGAAAGATTCAAAGATTTTGTAAACACATGAGGCATCTTTAAAGCTGATTTTTCAACCTCACTGAGTAGATATTTTTACAGTACCGGTCGATTTGCAGATCGAGTTGATAAAACGTTTAGAAAATAAGATTATGAAATCTCAATTTGATTTTACAAAAAAATCCACTTGAAATTTGGAAAAGTGCCATTAATTACCCTCATCTCCGTCAAAAAGCTCGAAAAGTGTTTTATTGCTTTCTCACTACTTATTGCTGCGAATCCTCATTCTTTTACATGACGCAAATGAAAACAAAGTTGAGAACGAAGCTCAGCGCGGTAAAATTACAAGATCAACTCAAGTTGAGGACAACCATGCTAGAACAAAATATTAAACTGCTTGTAAATAATAAGCATAAAAAGAGTTATTAAAGGTAAGATTAATCGTAAATAGTTTATAGAAAATTACTTTTTCGTGTTCATAAATTAGATATCAAACTCCCCAAAATAGTTATTTCCAAATATTTTAACATTTGCGGCCACCTTGGTGAAAAGAATTGCCCACCTTTGTTTTATACACCACATTTTCACTCTAGCCTCATCACTCTTTCTAGAGATCTTCCCTTACAAACTTTCTGCGGGATACGACCTCGTTGTTATTGTGTGAAGATTTGAGAATAAAAAAAAATATTCTTGATGCTCTGTCCTCTTTATCAGGGGCAGTTTTAGGTATGGGCAATATGGGCAGCATCTTGCCAGGGGGGCAGGGGGGCAGGGGGGCATGGATTGCCGAGAGCACCCAGTACCGAGGGCAGCCCTTTTTTTCTATCCTTTTTACTTTATTTTTGTTATTTATGGTTTTTATTGTATATAGTTTTTTACCTATTTAGTATTTATAAATATATTTTTGTTATTAGACGTATAAGCAATGATAATTATGTGTTATTTTTTTCAAATTGAGGAATAATAGTAATAAACAAAATAATAGTTGCTCCCGACTGTTTTGGGGAGGCCCAAACAGTTCAAGATGACCACAAAAGGGGTATTTCGCGCGCCATACCTGCCAGAACCTCCCCTGCTTTTTACAACAACATTATTATTATTACCACGGTGGGGTAGGAATGTGAGGGTAAATGGAGAAGCCTAGTGTCCGGATGCCGACAATGAATGAGGAGGCGTCAAAGGATACAAGGAATACACACCAGCAACGCGAGACTAGTGCAGCAAAATAACAACAATAGAATTCAATTTCTACCCTGACCCACTCCTTTGTAGATACACTGAACCTAAAGGAGCTCACAAAGCCATATTTCACAGAGAAGCCAATCCTAGATTTAATGCCTGCAGGAGGATAAGCGATTATATATCTTTAGCACTTCACTTCCTTAACTCCACCACGATATATCCTTAAAAATATGTATGATACTGTCTTCTTCCTTTGGGAAGTCTGAAAAAAGGGTATTGAACATTAATAATGGGAATGTTATACAGCATTAATAGATAATACTGGCCTGAGTTTCAAAACCTTTAGTCAAAGGTTTTCCAACTTAATTAGAATCATTTTAGTATGCTGAATTTAAGAATCTAATGAGTTCAAGAGATACGAGAGGCATGGCAACAGGTGCGGCTCGGAAGCAAGTGGCTTGCAGATGAGCAATCGACACTTCGACGTGCTAACGGCAGGCGAACATCAGGCCTATTTATATGGCCACTGCGGAAAATTCCTAACGGCAGAGTGAGCGGCCTAACCTAGTATATTTGGTCAGAGGTTACAAAGGCGGACAAGGGTTGCAGGCATTTGAATGGTTCAGTCGTCTCAACCTTTCGTTCCACTGAAACAATCCCTGTTCTGATGAAAATCTTGGATTCTCTGAGAGTGCTGCAGGGTCTCACGCAAAACACTTCCACGCACAGGCGTCTCTTGACTCCGATAGTGAACCACTGCATAAGAATGGTGGCGAATGGTGCGAAGCGGTTGTAACAGGATCTTTATTTGTGAAAGTTTCTAGTCTCAGCCGGCACGTCAGAGGTGGGCATGATTATTCAGTCGCTAATCTCTTGGATCGGGAAAGGAGAGGCTTTCGCAGTGGTACCCATGACTGAGCAGCCTTATTTAGGATCTGCGCTGCTCTCTTCGAAACGAAGAGGGGCTAGAGAAGGTGCCCTAAACATAGTTCGTCCCAGTCAGTCTCCCCTCCCCCTCCCCTCCGGATAACCGAGTTCGAGGGGCCTCACCAATTTGCGGTCAAAAAACGAAAAAATTTCTACGTATCGGAACGTGGAACTTTCGCACACTACTAACTAGCAAACGATCAGAACAGATCGGAACAAAGAACAACTTTTGTAGTACGAGAGTTAAAGAGGTATGGGATGGATATTGTAGCGCTTGGTGAGACCAGGCTGTCTGACGAAAGTCAGTTACGCGAAGAGGGTGGAGGATACACCTTTTTCTGGAAAGGCTACAGAGAGGACCAGTCCCGACACTATGGTGTTGGCTTTGCCCTCAAAAATAACATCTTAAGCAGGCTGACGGAATTACCTGTCGGAGTAAATGAATGGCGGATGTCGATGCGGCTCCTAGTCCGCTCTAATCGCTTTGCCCCTTTTATTAGCGCATCTCTCCCAATACTTAATGCAAACAAACACTTGGGCGACATTAACGAGAGAGTTGGCAAGGAAGCGAATCTCTGGAACGGAGTCATCGGACTTCAAGGCGTGGGAAAGATGATCGCAAACAGGGTCTTACTTCTGTCTAAATGCTTGTGAGGGAACCCCACGTGGGATCTCTTGAGCAGAACGGAACTTCCATGCGCTGCAGAAGGCCCGGTTAGGCCTAAATTGGTAAGCCTAACCACCCCTCCCTCCTCCACAAGCGGTAGCCTCGAATCATGCTTAACACGATTCACTTTTACACGGGCAGAATAGCTTCTGCAAGAAGATTCGAGTCCATTCAAGAGTAGAGCTGTTTCCCGCTTACCGCCCCCCAACCCAGGGGAGAGCCTTGGACATAAAGAGCGCTCGACTCACATGAAGAAACAGAGTTGAGAAGTCTCGCTGGGACCCAAGAAGATTCCCCATAGTTCCAAGTCAGGTGCTAACAACAAAGCAAAGTGGCAGCTGAACTATTTTGTGTATTTGGAATTAGTCCCAGCCAGTGAGGTAATTCACTTAACGATCGCCACCGAGTGATTTTCCGGACTTCTCTCACCAACTCCTGTCGAAGCCCTCCTTCGTTCGCCCCTCGTTTCAGGTGGCCGAAATACTCTCCCCTGGACCGAAAGTTTCCGCCCTTTGCCCTTGTTTTTGGAGAACCGTCATCACTTTAACATCCCGCTCAGAAGTTCCGAGCGGCCTCACTTCACGTGCAGAAGACATCCGTAAGCCAACCCTGCTTCCCCCTTCAGTAACCCAATTGAGTTAATTTCCTCTCCTCATTTGAATAGTCTCCTCCTGTAATACCTTAAGTTCTAACTTCATATTCTCATTTATAACTTCAATTCCCCCCTTCGTTACTGATGTGATTTTGCCCGTTAATTCTCTGAGGTAATTTTACCAATCAATTCTCTCGTTATTTTTGTGCAAATAAATTTTTGTTTATACCTGCCTCTTTAAATAATCTTGAGCTTTGCCAATGTCCATAATTTACCTGACCTCGTTGCACTCTCTCTCGCTACTCGGCCCGTCTAAACTAGAGGTGTTCCTTTTGTTCGTCGGTTTGCCTGAAAGTTATCGGTCCCTTCCCCATAGGTATAATATGGTATTGATGTAATATAATGTCATACCACGACATATATATATATATATATATATATATATATATATATATATATATATATATATATATATATATTAATATACATATTATATAAATCTGGTGTCAAGTGTGTTGGGGTTTTTGCGAACCAGTGTCATTTTAATTTCAACATTAGAAGTTCCCTTGTTATTCACGTACATCCCTTTTATTTTAATTTTTGTATTGTACTGGGAGAAGGCAAGTTCAAGTTATTTGAAGTGCAGTGGAACGTAATCTATTTAGATTTTGTGTTGGAGCCCAGGTAATTATTTTTTTTATGGTGTTCGAATTTTTGAGACTCTCCTGGTTATTAATCCGAAAGAGTTAAGGTCTTTGGTGTCCTAATTCCGGTAAGACCATTTTAATTTTTTTTCCCGCTTAGAAACAGCAGAGGTAGGTAGCTGTATCAATTTTTTTTGTGATCAAGGCATTCACGAATATTCAAGTATTCGTTTCGCGTGGGTAGTGTCCTAGCTCGTTCGCGTATCAGTGTTCCCTCAGTTAACTGCGTAAAAATGTCATCCTTCGAAAAATTCAAGAGTCAGGGTGAAATGTTAGGTCTTGCAGGCACAGACCTGCTAAATTACATACAGGAAGAAGAGAGGAACGAACAAGCAGAGCGAAGGGAAATGGAGATGGAGAAGAACAAGATGGAGATAGAGAAGAACAAGATGGAGATGGAGGAGAACAAACTGAAGATGGAGATGAAGGAGAACAAACTAAAAATGGAGATGGAGAAGAACAAAATGAAGGAGAACAAACTGAAGATGGAGATGGAAGAACGTGAACAAATTAGGCAGCATGAGCTGGAAATGAGCCGAAATCAAATGGATTCTCAGTCCATCGGTTCCCGAGCTGAAATTTCCCAAACTCCTTCCGTCCACCTTCCCGTTTTTAATGATGGAGAGGACTTTGGGTCATTTTTTGCCCGTTTTGAGAGAATCTTTCAGATCAATAGATGGGATCTCGAAAATGATTGCATCACTCGCTTACTTCCCTTCCCAAATGCCAAGTTAAGGGATATCTTCGTATCCCTTCCCTCGGAAGCAAATTTGGACTATTCCACGTTAAAGTCCGAATTGCTAGCCGCTTTTCATATGAATAGCGAATTCTACCGTTCCCGATTTCGCCAGGAAAGGATCCGCCCTGGCCAAACATTTCGACAACACGGGTACATCCTCCAACGAAACCTTCAGTGTTGGCTGGATGCGTGCAAAATTCCCCAGGTCTACGAGTCCCTTCTGGACTTCTTCCTTAGGGATCAGCTTTTAGCTGCCGTGGCTCCCGAAATTCGCGCCTTCATTAAGGATAAACGTTGCGCCACTTTCAAGGAGTGCTTGGAAGAGGCCTATGTCTACGCGAGTAGTCAAGATTTATACCCTAAGGATGTTAAAAAGGATCTCCAATCACCCCCCAAAACTAAATTTTATGGCCCTAAGACCCCCCTAATTTGGTTCCAAGATTAACCAAAGTTCCTAGTCCCTCGAAGCCAAGAAACTTCCATCCATCGGAACACCGAGATGTGAAGCCCCTAGTTTCTTCTCCCCCGGTTGTGCTGTACCAAAAGAACCCGATCGTCTGCAACACCTGCGGAGTTCCCGGCCATTACCGCACGAACTGTCCTCAAAACTCACGATTCGAAAACTCTCAGTCCCACCAAGTACACCAAATTTGGGCCGCCCCTGATCCTCCTCCGTCGTTTCAGGAGACTTCCGATCTTCCCTCGCCCGCCAAAGACCCGGTCCATCAGGTAAACTTTCTCTTTAATGAGATCAACCCTGGTGGATTGAAGTTCGAGAACGGAACTATGAACGGTCGTCGAGTATCCACCCTCGCCTGTGACACCGGATGCAACTGCATTATAGTGTCTGAGGACCTACTCTCCCCTGTTGGGCCCGACCACAAGAAATTTGCGGTGGTCCACGACTACCTTGGCCTGGCGAGTCGTTTCTTGGTACTCGCTGTCACATCGAGTGTGACTATATGTCCGGTTGGGCCGAAGTGGTAGCGGCCCCAATCCAGTTCTGCTCCGTTTTATTCGGTCAGAACCCCGTAATTCACGACCATCCCGTGGCCCAGCCCGTGATTACCCGTACACAGGCAGCCCTGGAATCCCGTGCACCTGTTTCCCTGAAAACCCCTATGGACCCGGAGTTCCAAGCCCTGCGGAGCGATAAGTTTTCCCGCGCCCAGAAGGAGTGCGCAATTCCCCCCCCCCCTTTTGGAGAAAACTAAAGCTCTCGAGCGTGAGTCCACCCGAGGTAACAAACGAGTCTCGTATCCCGTGAAGAAGGACTTATTGAGAGGTTTGAGACCTAATTGGACCTTAAGTTACGAGAACGAAAATTCAAGCCTGGCGCGAAGGTGCTGATGCTACTTCCCACGGGAAGCAACAAACTCTTCAGCCAGTGAAAGGGACCCTACCCCGTCCTCGAGGCTAGAGGACCCGTGGATTACCTCATCCATACTCCGGAGGGAGCAAAGGTTTTCCACGTGAATTGTGTATATATATATTATATCATCAATTTTCCTAATTATGATTTTTTTTTTTGGTCCACTAAATTGTTTAGTCTTTAGTCCCATATTTATGCCTCCATTTAATCGTATTTTGGGGAGGAGTTGCACTGAAATGTGGCCAATGTTCTCCTGTAATTTTTCTGTTGTTTAAAATTATATTAGTTAAATTCTCTAAAATCGACCTGTTTAAGGCTTATGTCCGTAAATTCCCCGCAGAGCTCAGATTTGCGTTTTTTTGTGTGTGTGTACACCTGTTGTAGCAGGTCAGAATTTCCCTAGACCTTTTATAATTCTAGTTTGACGGGTTGGGATGATCCTTTCCTACAAAACTGCTCTGTAAAGCATCATCTTTCGGTTGGGAGATGTGTGAGGGAACCCCACGTGGGATCTCTTGAGCAGAACGGAACTTCCATGCGCTGCACAAGGCCCGGTTAGGCCTAAATTGGTAAGCCTACCCCCTCCTCCACAAGCAGGAGCATTGAACCATGTCCACCACGATTCACTTTTATACGGGCAGAATAATCTCTGCAAGAAGATTCAAGGCCATTCCAGAGTAGAGCTGTTTCCCGCTTACCGCCCCTTAACCCCAGGGAGAGCCTCGGACATAAATAGCGCTCGATTCCCATGAAGAGACACAGAGTTGAGAAGTCTCGCCCGGATCCCAGAAGGTTCCCCATAGTTCCAAGTCAGGTGCTAACAACAAAGCAAAGTGACAGCTGAACTATTTTAGGTATTTGGAATTAGCCCCAGCCAGTGAGGTAATTCCACTTAACGATCGCCACCGAGTGATTTTCCGGACTTCTCTCATCAACTCCTATTGAAGCCCTTATTCGTTCGCCCCTCGTTTCGGATGGTTTAAATACTCTCCCATGGACCGGAAGTTACCCCCCCCCCTTGTTTTTTGAGAACCGTCATCACTTTAACATCCCGCTCAGAATTTCCGAGTGGCCTCACCTCACGTGCAGAAGACATCCGTAAGCCAACCCTTCTCCCCTCTTCAGTAACCCAATTGAGTTAATTCACCCTCCTCATTTAAATAGTTTCCTCCTGTAATACCTTAAGTTTCAACTTCATATTCTCATTTATAACTTCGATTCCCCCCTTCGTTACTGATGTGATTTTGCCCGTTAATTCTCTGAGGTAATTTTACCCATCAATTCTCTCATTATTTTTGTGTAAATAAAATTATATTTTTATACATGCCTCTTTAAATGACCTTGAGCTTTGCCATTGTCCATAATTTACCTGACCTCGTTGCACTCTCGCTACTCAGCCACTCTAAATTAGTGGTTTTCCGTCCCTTCGTCGGTTCGCTTGTAAGTTATCGGTCCCTTTCCCATAGGTATAATATGGTATTGATGTAATATAATGTCATACCACGAGAATGCTCGAGGCACAATATTGTCATTACCAACACGAGCTTCCGCTTGAAGGACAGAATCAAGACTACTTGGATGCATCCTCGTTCTAAACATTGGTATTTTCTGGACTAGGTCATCATCAAATCCCAAGCCTAAAAGGAAGTGCTGATACCCAGAGCGGCTGTGCACTCTGACGAATGATGGACTGATCATCACTTGGTGTTTTCAGGAGCCTGTTTGCGAATAAAGTTTAGAAGCTACAACATAAGGGGTGTCAAACGCACACAATATAAGACAGAACTTCGAAAAGATCAAGAAGTTTTAGAAAATGTCCAGCTCATTATTTCTGGCAAGCTTCCTTCTGTACATCCAACGTCAGTTACAGAACATTAACAAGGCTTGAAATCTTCAATTATACTACTTGTGAAGAAACGCTTGGCGTCAGAACAGTCAAACATCAGGAATGCTCCGATAAAGATCATGCTGAGGTTCTAAGATTCATCGAAAATTGCAGAGGAGCTCTCAAAACTTAATTACATGATCCTGGGAATTAAATGAAGAAAATGCCACATAGGGAACTGAAGGTGCGTATTCAGCAGCAAAGGCGCGAGATGAAAGATCGTTGCTGAGGTAAACAAAGCTAAAGGAATCCAATCCCTGGCTGACAAGAATGATATGAGATGTTTCTTTCGAGAAATAAAAGCTTCGTATGGTCCAAGTCGTCGTAGTCTAACTCATATTCGCAGTACAGACGCAACAAGGCTCATGAAGAGTAATGAGGAAATCATTGAGCGATGGAAAGAGCATTTTCAAGATCTCCTCAACAGAGGCTGTAATATAGATGCAGGTACATTGATGAAGTTCCTGCTCGTCCACTGTTTCCAGAGCTATATTAAGTTCCTACACTCGAAGAAGTAGGCTCCGCTATTCATCGACTTAAGAATAACAAGGCTAATGGCCGAGACAACATACCGGCAGAAGTCTACAAGTGTTTGCGGCCCCCATCTTGAACCCCAAGTACATGAACTTGTCGTCAAGATAAAACTGGAAGAAGTACTCCCCGGGGAATTGAAGGACGTATCATTGTCACGATTTTCAAGAAAATGGTAAGCAATCGACCTGCGGAAACTACCACGGTTAACTTTACTTCCAATCGGTAGCAAAATTGCATTCAAATACTCAATCCAAGACAAATGCTTGTTGCGGAAAACGTCCTCCTTGAATTGCAAAACGGATTCAGACCAGTAAGAGGAACCATGGGCATGATTTTCTCTACCCGTCAACTGAAAGAGAACTGTAGGGAACAGAACCACCTATGTGAATGGAATTCATTGATTTGACGAAAGCGTTTGAATCGGTCAACCCTGAACTTCTATGCAAGATCCTAGCTAAGAGTGCATGTCTAGGAAAATTCATCCGAATTGTTGGGCTCTTCTACGACGACATGAATGCCACTGTCACGGAAAATGGGTGCACAACCAAACCCCCCTTAATAAGATCTGGTGGCAAACAAGAATGTGTGATCGTGCCAACCCTTTTTTTCCTCTTAATCACTACAGTTCTACACTTAGCCAAAGAACATTACCGCTGGGCATCCAAATAAGATATCGGATGGAAGGACAACAGAATATTAAATTTGAATCATCCAAAAACTAGAAACAAAATATCTTGAGAGCAATTGTAGTGCTTCAATATGCAGAAGACAACGCTATCGTAGCCCAAAGCGAAGACGAGCTACAAGCTACGGTCACAGCTTTCGCAGACGACTACAGCAAACTAGATTTAACCGTCAATGTCCGTAAAATACAAGTGTTATATAAACCCTCACCGAACCATCGTCCCCCAAACCAGCTGGTGTTCGAAATCCAAGGTCAAGCCTTAGAATGCGTAGACCAATTTGCATATCTCGGTAGTCATCTTTCTAAAAACGTTGACATCGACAGCGTAATAAAATATCGCATCAAAATGGCGACGGCTGCCTTCGGTAAACTTCGCAAAAGGGTGTTCTAGAATCACAACATTCGAGTTGAGACCAGAATTATGGTGTACAAAGCAATTTTTATCACCACACTGCTCTACATACACATCAAAGTCTTGGACAGCATACAATAAGCATATTAAAGACCTTGAAAGCTTTAATCAAAGAAACTTAAGATCCATTTTGGAAATCAAATGGCAAGATCTTCGAACAAACTTGAGGGATTTGCAGGAAGCTGGCTTTCTAGCATAGAATTTATGATCGTGAGAAGACAACTCTGCTAGGCTGGCCACGTAGTGAGAATAGACAACAACCGTCTACTGAAAAAGATCTTCTACTCTAAGCTGTGCGACGGCTACCGAAACGTTAGGCCACCGTAATAGCGTTACAAAGAAGCCTAAAATTTACTATTGTGTGTACATTCGCTTACAAATAGATCGGAATATAGGAATTTCTAGCATGTGCTTATATCTCAAAAACCTGAGCTAATTAGATAAAATGAGCATGAGTTTCGGATTCAGCGCAAAAAACTGGCATAAAATCAGATATTATGTGTTAGATCTTGAAAATAGTGCAGCTCAATGTAATGAATAACTATTTCACACGGGAGTGAGCACTAACTGTATCATTTCCCAAAAAATTTCCACACATCATAAAATTATGAATTGTAGTTTTGGGAACGTTAGCTAAAGTATAATACTGAATTTAATTATTATTTTTGTATTTACCTCTATTTTAAACATATATTCTATAAGGTATATTCGATCGCAAAAGTTTAAAAACTGTTTTTATATATATTCTATATTACTACATATATCTCTGAATATCAGAATACACGGATCAGTTAAAAATAAATATAAACATAAAAGGGCTTGAAATTTGGGGGTAGGCTTTAGCCCCCTCAGCGCCCCCTACATTAGATCTAAGTTTGAACATAGGGTATATCAACGAGCTGAATGATAATATGCCATTAGTTTTTTCTCTATCACGTATAACTTTTGACAACTAAACTGATTTATTTTATGCTATTCAGGCTTTCTCATTCTCAGGCATTTTTTTTACTTACTCTCTGACTCGTTTTTAGATGTGTTACATCACCTTATCGCTTGATACAGCACGATTATTGATTAAGGTGTCCTTTCTTGTTGTATGTAGATTTTAGTGACTGCAATACTATCTCTCACTTTAAGCCTTCTTTGATTGTGGAAAGTAAATCTCAAGGGAGTTTCGTAAATATTTGAACAAACCAGAACACTCCCGTTGTATATGTGCGTTGTTTGCACCATAAACTCTAAAACTGATCAATATAAACGTTTAAATCAACTTTAGGAACTACTTTAAATGCTCACTGGGCCACCCATGTAGCATGTCGGCTATGCGTTAATTGAATGAATTAGGAGGGGAGCAAACGGGTTTCTGGTTTGTCAATTGCCGTACCAATAGTTTGGTGAGAATCAAAGGAACACTGCAAGATAAAGGGTGATTCAATAAAGACAAGAGATGGAATCAAATATCCCAACCTAACACCCTCAATTTGACTAGTGACACACTAGTGAGATACCACTTACAAGTCTACCAGTTACACAAGATCACACTAAAAAAAGTTATTAATTCGAAGCAGAAAGCCATCCTAGTATCGAATACGTTGATAAGTCCAAAAACACAGAACCACAACTGCTCAGTCAGGAAGATTTACATGACCTAATTATGGACCTTGATCTACTGAAAGAAAAAGTTGAGCTTCATGGATCAAGGCTGAAACAACGGTTTAAATTTATTGCAGCAAGAGATTGCAAAGATTGAGTCAAGTTACTTTCTTCATCTCAACGAAATGAAGGATTACTGCTGGACCTTGACGCTTGAAACTGAGGACAATCGCAGCCTAAAATCAAAGTCTAGAAACACTTTTTATTGAAATATCATCAAATTAGATTTAAATAAATGTCAAATTTGACATCTATTTAAATCTAATTTGATGATATTTCAATAAAAAGTGTTTCTAGACTTTGATTTTACGGCTGCGATTGTCCTCAGTTTCAAGCTGAAGAAAGTAACTTGACTCAATCTTTGCAATCTCGGATGGAAGCTTACCTCCTCCCGCTGCTTGAGCATATACTCAATACCAAAAACTTCAAATAAAATGGAGGAGGTCAACCTCCCCTGAAGAGAGAAAAATAGGTATAAAAAGAATTGGGAGTTTCACTTTGCAACAGGGGCGCAAGTCCCCATAACTGAACTATACAAGAACAGGGAAAAAGGCAAAAAGCAAAAGCATACCCCGGCGTGGGAAGAAGCTAGTTTCCCCCTTATGTACAAGAGCATGTACAAAACACAAAAATGGGGATGGCCAGCGGTCATGCAGAAAGTCAGTTGTCAGATGTCAGTGTACACGAAACTGTCCCGAGTACAAGGGACAAACAGCAGAGACCCCACTCCTGCAGCTACAGGATAGGTTATAGGAGGAGAAGGTCACCTATTTATTTGGATGTCGCCAGGTTTATAGGTGGCCTGTTTATACGCAAATCGGGGGTTGGTTTGTGGATGATTAAAAGGGATGGTAAAAGGTGGTTTATCTAATAGGGAGGTGAAGGTGAAAGTTAACCGGTTATTGGGAGCTTGGTCGTTAGTCCCAATGGCGAGTATATTGAAGAGTGCTTGTTGCTATTGAGCACGAGGGGTGGTGAAGACTTTTGCCAACTGGGCTTACCTTACATATACCTCCGTCGAATTGTTTCTGACTCCTTAATAATTCTTCACGGGGGTTGTGATTTAGGCTGGGCTTCCCGAAGGTTTTCCGGTAATCGGGGTAAAGAAGGACTTCGAAAAGGACGTAGCAAAGATATATAATTTTATTCTTACACTGGCCTATTAAAGGGGGAAGCGGCACGCCACGAGTACTTTGCAGTCAATAAGTATGCTCTCTATTCTATGCGAAGCATAGGGTTCAAAGGCGACAGGACTTAGGCAAATTAAACGGGTTCCAAAACGCTGACTATGGTTGTCCTTTTGACATCTTGAAATAATAAATGTCTGACTATATATGTTTTCATTCTCTAAGGGCGTGACCTAGACTTGTCCGTGAGGATGGACCCCAGTGGTCTGGTTTGTTAATTTCCACCCCTGTATGTGTAAGATATACCCACATATTTCCAATAGTTTTATCTTTATTATAGGTTTCGCTTGTTACAGATATATGTTAAAATTTCTCTTGGTCAAGGTTTGTATTTGTTTAGCTGCTTTGTAGCCTCCCGTTTTCTGATCAATCTTTCCCAAAAGTCAAATGTTTGTTTATGTGTGACCTCGTATTGAGTCAGGTGTTCGACTTGATACCTGCATTCCGCGTTTGTATTTTGTATGTTCCCGCACGACTCTACCGACCGCTTGCCTCATCTCTATTTATGCACGGGAACGTCCCATCAAAAAACTGTGCGTCTCGAGATTATGCCTAATCCGAAGACGATAGAAAGCGACCTGAAGCCACTGAGGCATTGTGTGGCTGTAGGTAGTAGTGGCGCGATGGCACGCAATTTTAATTTATCCTCGGCTGTCTCCCATCATATTTGACAGGCTGCTCAGAGGGATGGCCTGATTCCTTAGCATTTACATAGTCAATGTGAGGAAGAGCTAACCACTGGTCTGGTTGTCCAGTGTTCGCAGACGCTTTAGCGTCCTTATTTCCAGCAATCTCTGCATATTCGGGAACCAAGCAGAAAATAATCTTAACATCCACACAGCTTGCAGTAACCGTAGCGTCACGGATACAACGAAGTAGAAGGGACGGAGATTCCAATGTCTTGAGAGCCCTCAGGGCGCTTTCTCAGTCGCTAGTGATCACGATTTGGTATCTGAGCCGAGCATGGTAAAGTTTCTCTTTCTTCAAAGAAAGGGAATCCGGCGCCCAAGCCAATCCCCTCTTCAGACTTGGAGCCCTCTGTGTACACTTGTACGGTTGCAGTGAGCCAGCCATAAGCGTGCCTCAAGGAGGTAAAACGCAATACCCACGGCGCTGTTGAAGCTTTAGGAGCAGAGGCGTGGCGAAAAATAGTCGAAGTTAGTACCTCCAAGGTGGCATCATAGGGAGAACCAGAGGCACCACTGGTTAGAGTTAAATAGAGAACTTTAAAGACTTTCTTAGACCTAAATCCAAAAGATTTAGGGTAACACAGGTATCCCTCAGCGAAATAAACGCCGTAGACATCGGTTCTGGATTCAATTAGAGCTTATGGTGACTAAGGCAGATAATAGGCCTGCGCTTACAAAAACATAATCTACTGGATACGGCGCAGAGCAAGCGGCATCTCTTGGCATCTGTATGCAGGATCTCAAAGGCAATGTTCAGAAACGGAGACTAGTTTGAGTATAGAGTCCACCTTCCGATATTCATATTTGGCTGCGTAAAATTCGCATACGTAAACAAGCTTTGAGCGAACAGAGCAACGATAAAACAATAAGGTGTTAACCTTTTTCGCACCACAAATACTGAATGATACAGAACGAAGAATGTATATGGTGATCTTACAAGAAACCCTAATGCTGCATATATAGGCCTCCCAAGAAAGGCGCCAGTCGAAAGAAAGACCAAATAAAGTGTACGAATCTACCACTTACAGGCAAACTCCGTTTACGCACAAGACCGGGTCGGGTTGGAGTCAAGGATAGAAGCAGAAATGCACTTGCTTAGTCTTACTCAGGGAAAACTAAAACCCCCTTGGCTTCGGTATTTAAATAAATATGGTTCAATGGCTGTTGGACTTAATGCTCTAGAGTTGGTATCTGGGCTGCACCAAAGGTTGTCTACATAGAACGTAGAGAAAATATCTTCCGGCAGCACTAAGGTGATACCGTTAATGCTCAAGGCAAAGAGTGTGACACTGAGTACACTTTTCTGTTAGACGCCCTGCTACTGCCGTATAGGTCCGTAGATTTCCTCCCTCCGCGTATGCGGAATCGACGGTCTCCCAATCATTCTGATATGAATATTGGGTACGTTCCCTTGCTACAATAGTGTGGAGGTTATCCATGATACCGTATTGTCATAAAGTATCATAGGATTTCTCTAGATCGAAAACACAATGGCATAGTGCTATTTACGAAGGAAGGATTCCCTGAGAGCATTTTCCAGCCGAGGTAGAAGATCCGACGTGGAGTAGAACTTGCATCTGCAACACTGGGTAGAAGACAGGTGGGTTCTGCTGTGCAATAAAAGGCTAATTTAACATTTACCAATTTCTCTATCAACTTGCCCACGCATGAGGTTAGAAATATTAGCCGGAATCTGGTGGAGGTAGAGTTATCCTTCTCCAGCATACGCAAGGCGAGCAAAATAGCCATTTTAAAAGTCTAGGAGTAATCCCCTTATTTTAGTTCTTGTTGAATAAATCTAATAAAATCGCTTTGTTTCGCTCATATCGTTGTCGAAGAATGGCATGCGGGACATCGACGAACCAGGGGCGAGAGCGGAACGCAACTCATTCAACATAAACCTGTTGTTGAAGAGTTCTCCGTCACTGGAAGTAAGGTCCAGTCGGCGGCCTTCAGCAACATTACAAAGTGAAATGGATTCTGACAGAACAACAGTCCAAATAAGGAATGTGGAAAAAGCGGTCGCGAAGTCATCCATCACTAATAGGATCCAAGATTGCAGTATAGTTATGGTTTTAGGACGGAAAGAGTGTCGTGCGAGAACTTGCCTGAATGTTTTTTTAATCGCTTCTACCCCTCTCCAAGAGGGTTTTGCCCTTTAAGTGAAGACGCGTATCGCTGCCAAGATTAGCTGCGGCCGCGCTATGTCGGTATATCGTTTTTCTCTCATGGCCGTCTCACACTCGACCGACCAATTGGGAATCAAGCGGCTTGCAAAATGGCCAGACGCTCGAGGAGTGGTAGTTGGCCCATGATAATCAGGTTGCCGGAAAAGAACTCAACGGCCTCATCAACCGAACTAAATTTCTCGACTAGGAGAGAGAAATCAAACATTTCTTGAAATGAAGACCACCGCGTCCGCTGCAAGACCATTCTGAGTGCTTTCTCAGGCCGCAGTGGTGTAGAAAATTGTTAATTTCATCAAGGTCATTAACTACGTTCCAATCAAGATCAGGCTGTTTATCCCGATATCACACGGATAGATTAAGAAAATTAAACCGTTTTCGGACAGTGGGTTATAAACTCGCCAGAATTAAGGACAACTATACCCAGCTTTTCGATCAAGTCGGCAACGACATGACCCCAGGAAATGATCATGTAGTCCATACAGAGTGGGGGGGGGGGCTTATATTACAATGACCGAGGAGGAGAAAGGCCATCGGGAACCTTACCACGACGCGGCAGAAGCTCCACGCTTCGAAGTCGGCTAACAGTGGGCAGTACGCAGAAATAAAAGTATACAACTTATTCATGTGTAGCTGTACTGACATTGCCTTTAATGAGGCATTTACAGCAATTAGAACGGAAACGTCATGTCGGAAGTAAATTGTCCATTCTCTACCACGGATTCTATTCTGCGCGCAATTCCTCCCAGTTAGCCTGGAGTCTACTGCAAGTGCATTGAAGGAAATTGCTCTCTACTTCTTCGTAGTGAAGCCCCGCGCTGGAATGGCCGTAAATTACTTTGGAGCTGTAGAAGGCGTTGTCGAATTCGATGAGTTACTCTTTGAGCACTGGATTTAACCACCGCTACATGTGGTGAGCCCGTGAAGACTACAGCTCTACAAAAGTAAGATTAGGGGGTGGGCCGAGTATAACCCGGACAAGGGTTTCGAATGGATGCGGAAGCTGCCGTGATGGAAGGCTTTGAGGATCCACGAGCACGGAGTGTTTTATTGAGAGGCATATGAAGTTCCAGGTTTCACAGAGCACAACAGGACCAATAACTTGGTCTCTCTGAAAGAGTTTCGATCTGCAACCTAAACATCCAGGAGCTTTTCTCAAAAAGACATGAACGAAATTGTTTTGAGGAAACAGAGTGCAGCTCGCAGCAAATCACACACTTGGTATTGCATAATACGGAATTATCATGCAATGCCGTTAAGCCGTTTGCTTAGATTTCGAGTTGAGCAGAATTAGCACGTCTGCAAGTTCGATTCATATGATCAAATCAGTGGCAATGACAACGCCTCCCTTGCAGTGGCACGAATGTCTTTCGACAGCGATACCAACTTGCAAGCACTTTACTCAGGTAGCTTGTCGTGATCGTACGTAAAGAAGAGTGTAGGGTTGGGTCTCGACCCCCACTCCAATCCCTGTTTCCTTATGATACGTTTAACCTTGATCGTTTCTTGTTTGGCCTGCTTTTCGGTGATGTCTCTTAAAGAGTAGTCCGCGAGTTACATCGTATAAACCACCCCTTCCTTAAAATGCATAGTATAGCATGGTGTTACATGCAAAGGCTCTCTTCTCCTTTCCCGGAAGTGGCTCCAAGGACAGACGAGCCAGCTTTAGTCAAGTCCTTACCGAAAGGACTTGGCTGACAAGAGAGCACAAGCGAGGGAGAAGGCAACACCCGTAGGAGGAGGTCACTCTTGTTTTCATGAGTCCTCGGGGCCGTGCCTCCTCCGAAAGGGATTGCATAGATGCGGAATTGGCTCAGGTGTGTCTCCCACCAAGGCATGGAATCCGGCCTACAACATTGTCAGGACACATAGGTTTAATACAGTATGGGACAAGGCCCAACACTCTCCGACACCCCTAGCCTATCTAAGAAGGTTTTATCTATCGAGCCGCTTACTCCTGGAGCGATATATTTTAAGCCGGCTGTTCCCTGTCTCATTGTCGGGCCCCTCTGAAAGCTAATATAGACGACCGTTAGTCCACAACTACAGTCATCCAAGGTTGGTTCCAAGGAAAGGGGGTGAGGGAAAGACGCCTTGCCTTAGACATGCGTGAAGGGGAAACACACTTTCCACTATAAAGTTGGAAGGGCCCCTGACAAAGCACGGGGGACACCTCCTCTCTAGATGTGGAGCTGCCTGGGAAATCCCTTTAACAATGTAGAGTCGTGAGCGGTGAGCCCACCCACCAGTCAGATGAGTGTCGTCGAGGTTTTCTTCGCAGACCCCTAAATCAAGTTTGAGCCAGGTTTTTTCAGTTTGAAATATAATCGGATATTTTTAATCAATTGTCAACACGAATTATTGAAGTGGTTGTGACCATGCATAAAAAGGAAGAGGTTGTTGGTCTATACCCCGCATCCAGCTGCTCCCACCTATACACTCTCAGATTAAGGATTATTCATGTCTCCAGCCTTGAGTGCGTTGAGTGGTGTTCGCACGTGTACAGCGACGCACACCGACCAGAAGTTGTCCAGTAGACGCTCGCTAACCAAAGGTGAAATATCCTAAATGAATAGCCTGATGTGCAAGGTGAGAGGATGGATTTCCTTACTAAGATAAAATAATCGTTGACAATGCGGCAGGAGCTGAAGATCTTTGTCAGACCCAAAGATGGGACCCGAGACCTTTAGTTGGCCTAGCAACCAACAAGGCAGAAAAGCCCGTCCGCCACAAGCAGTGCAACCTTATGCACGCAATAACGGACGCATGTATGTGGTCAGACTATTAAGCGTAGGAAACAGGTTATTTTGGCCAAACTGATCTCTACCATTAATCGCACCCCAACTTTCCATACCACTCAAAGCCTGTCTAGTGACACGGCATGAGATAGCTTGTCAGGTCCTTAATCCTAGAGAAAAGAAAGAAGCGATATTTGTAGAAAAAGGTTGGTGCATAAAGGAGCAAGGATGAATGCACCAGCTTCCCCAGTTTCCGCCAAATAATTCAATTCAACCCAGTTAGCGTGGCTATCCCTCTCCGCACTCGGGTCAGGATAACATGCTTCTCTTCCAGGTATCACGTGTTACAGTCTACACATGGTTCCCAACGACGGGAGTAGAAAGCAACATGAGCCATTTTTGGAGCAATCACCTGCAAGAGAGAGACATAAATCTCGAGGTGACTAGGCCAGTGTATAAGAATATTATGGGAAATGAGTTTTCTTTCAAGCGACGAAGAGTTGGGCGTATGTAGCTCCTTATACACTCCCTCAACATACACAACGACCAAATTTCAGCTCACTCTGACGGCTTTACTTGCTCAACTTGACGGTTTCACTCGCTTACTCTGATGGCTTACTGACGACGGGTTGTATTCCAAAGCGCTCTTCGAAAATCACTTTTGTTATATTTGAAATTTATTTTGAGTCGTGTGCTTAACAGTTTGATATTTTACATAGTTTTGTGTGTCTGGGTAGCAAATCAATCGTTTGTGAGGACGAGTTTTGACAAAAGAAAGTTAACTGTAATTTGAATGTTTTGTAAATTCATATTATCTTGGATCGTTTATTCAACAGTTTGTAAATATATATATATATATATATATATATATATATATATATATATATATATATATATATATATATATATATATATATATATATATAGTCACATGAGTGCTGCTGACCAGTCTGATCTCCAATTTAACGGCGAAGCTAAGGACACACAGAAAGTTCAGTTACATGTGATATATTTAGTATTAAGGGACAACTTTCGGGAGTATCGGCCATCTTCAAGTTCTACAGTCATAATCCCATAAAAATTTGTACAGTGAGATATAAATAAATTCTTATAGTCTGTAGAATCATTAAGAATTCATAAAATCTGTTAACAAGGAAAAGTTAATTATTTTCATAGGGGAGGGGCGTAAAAAAAATTAAAGGATAAATTAATGCAATTAAACTAGAAAAATTAAGACAGTAAAATAAATTAGGCGACTAAAAAATATAAAAACCAAATATTATGAGCATACTAACATTATAGAAAAGACATTAAGATCTTAAGATAAAAAATATACTAAATTAAAAGATCCTTTGGTAAAAATGACGATATATGTATAATACAAAGAGTTAAGAAAACTAAAACAAGTAGAACAAATTTAAACTTTTATATTAAAATAATAAAGTTAAGACCAGGTAAATGAATGAAAAAATTAGAGGAATCATATCATAATAGAAATCAATGCAAACAGAATGTTCTATAGAGAATTTTAAAATAATTGGTCGCAATAACAATTAATATAGTCTAAGAATTTTTTAATCCCTACTGTTAAAGACAAAATCTCCTGCACTCAACATTGATGATACCGCTGTTCCCTTTCTCATTTCTTAATTATAATTACTTCAGTCAACAATCAATCAACTTTCTTTTATTCACCAACCAAACAATCTATAAATTATCCTTCTTCAAGCCACTCCCATTATACGCTATTATAATATTATTTAAAGTGGTACTTACTATGTTTATATTTCTCAGTTGTTCCTTTTATAAAAAAAAAATATTACACGTATTATAACCAACCAGTCTTATCTAGCCCACACTGACCCGCAATTTCACTAGACCAACATACTCAAAGTTTCGGATCTGCATTTCGATATGATGGCTATCCACGCCCACAAGATGCAAGCTCGCGGAGCCTTTCAGGAATCCTTTCATAATTATGAAACTCAAATATGCATCATCCGACGCGAAGTTTTCAGCTATTGTCATTGACACAGCGATCGCTAAACTATGCAGGTCCTACTGTTTTCAACTCGCAGCCTCTGGTTATTAGGGAACAGAGAACCTTGGATTCATTCAAAACAATATTAAAAAAACATTTCATAGACTCTTATTAGGTTTAGCGACGCTTCCTATGCTTTTTAATACATTTTATATATTTCTTTGGGAAAATGGCCCAAGTTGCAGTAATCACGATGTCTGTCTGTATACCCAGCCATGTTCTTGTAATTATACTAATGAGTGTACGATATCCATTTAACCTGTCCCTCTTGCTTAGGGGGTTATCATTAGATCTCGTATATCTGCTGTCCGTCTGCCACATTCTTGACCGAGAGCTATAATGATGTATTTATATATATTCTTTCATTCTTTATTAAATACAAGTATATCCATTCCTTGCGAAAGCTCATTTATTTTGTTTCTTACACTCCCCGCATTCATAGAGAAACAGGAGGAGTAATTACTTACACACGATTATATCCAATTTGATGACAATTTTCTCACACGATGGGTACGGATTCTGCTACGCTGCGTGCGAATTCTGCACAGGAGCTATCAAAAAAACTTTTGTTACATTCTTTTAATAATCTACCTAGCCTTGCCAAGCCGATTTAGTTAAATGTAACCAATCGTCCGCGAACAGGTCATGACGCTCATAGAAATTAATTCACAAGTGCACGAAGTGAGCAGTTTCTTCATATAAGAGAGCTTTAGGAAAATTATTAATGCCCGATGCTTACCCGTAAAAAATGTTTGCATCTCTAACTCTAGGTAGAATCCCTAAAAAAATAATCCTTTTACTCTTTTCTTTCAATTTTCTCAAAAGCGATCTGTATCGTGCTAGAAGTTCCTCAGACCTAATGGAAAATAAGTTATTAGTGTCGTCATGCATGTTATAACCTCTATCATGTGATACTCCGCTTGTGAAGTCACCTAAGGATTCGCTCTGATCTTCAACTATCGGTGTCCCCAGATAGCAGAATTGTTTCCTCTTACGTGGTTTTCTGCCACAAAACTTATCAAGTTGGCCTCTTATAATTGAATCACTCATCATGCAAATTCCATCGTTTTCCTGTACTGGATTTAAGACAGAGAAAGAATTGATTGTTTTTATTTGATGCCATCAACGAACGGGTCGAAGAGCAGCTACATTTATAACCCACCTAAGGGGTTTAAATTTGACTGGGGCTGGTGATCTCTTCTTATCATGGCCACGGGTGGTAAGAGACTCAGACACACTGGGAGTTGTGGAGAAGTTCTCCCACAGGAACTCGAACATCTCCCCTGAGAATGACCTAAAAGAAATTTTCCTTCACAACTAGTGCACACCCTTTACCTCGGAGCCATCATAATTCTCAAACTGATTAACGGTTAAAATAAAATTATTCTTGCGAAGCCAAAAAGAATTGTTATGTACATTTCGGAGAATAAAAGTCATTTATTTAGAGAAATCGAATTTATGAGAATTTGTGATTATAGGGGAAGGAGTAAAAGCCGACAGAGAGAAAAATCACAGGTCACGTACACACCACAATGTTTAAGATTACGTGGTACGAGAGAAGGATATATATGTATATGTATATATATATATATATATATATATATATATATATATATATATATATATATATATATATATATATATATATATATATATATATATATATATATATATATACAGGGTGCCTCGCCTAAAGTTAACCGAACTTTAAATTAGTATTACTCAAAAACTATTAAAGATGTTCTGGGTCTGTGAAATTTATATTGTCTAACAACTATTTTTCCTTCGATTGTGAAAATTTTATTTAATTTATTTTTACGATACTAATACACAAATAGTTTTGGTGGAGGCAAAAAAAATGTTGCCGCAAGGAAGTGAAATAATGAAAATCCGAAGTTGAAAATTAAAAAAAAACAATTCCATTAATAGCGAAAATCTTCCACTTGTCATTCATTTCTGTCCAAACGCACCTGCACCTTTGGTTACATTGATTGCACAACTTGTTTCATCAACTCTTGATTTTTCTCAATAAATTGACTTCGCGTGTGATTTCTCCTATAAGGAGAAATCATACTGTATTAAATCCACTGGAGATCTTGGGAGCCATTTATTTGAATATTTGCTAAAAAGTTCTCTTTGTCTTTTTCTTACAGCTGGGGCTCCTCTCTGAATCTACCAAATTTAATTTGATTGATTGTCGTAAATACGGAAGAGTATTGAGATGATCCTTTCGTTAATCATGTTCAGATAAACAACTCCAGTGAAATTATAATCGTACAACACTGGGCCGACGAGCTGGCCATTAATGAATATCCCCAACCACAGAGACACTTTCTGTCGACAAATAAATCTCTGGAAGTTGATTTCTGCGTGCCTTTCCAGCCATCCATACTCTCGAATATTAAGGTAATTTACCTCTCTATTTATTAAAAGGCGGCCTCATGCTAATATCAATGTTGTCCAAGAAACTAACAAACTTATAGAGAAGGTATTCTACAAATGTTCTATGGCGAGGAAAATCTGTTTTAAGAAGTTGGTGCTTTGTTTGTATCTTATAGGGATGCCATTCTAAGTCTTGCTTAAAAGTCGGTTAAATTTTGTCCTTTTCAAGCTATTCTTTATGATTGATATGTTTGTAATTTGAAGAAGTGGCATCCGAACATTTTCAATATTTTCTGTTGTTCTTATGATTTTCCGATGAGCCGAACAACCTTTGTTTACATTTAAGCATGTTCTCTTGCTACTTCCGGACAATTTCCCAAATAGCGGGATTGCTTGGTGAATTTCTATCGGGTAAAGGTAGCTCAAATAAACTTTGTACTTGTTTAACACAGCCAGTCCTAATAAATTTTCTGATAACAAATACTCGTTCATTTTTTGGTAACTGCATGATAAAATGGGTCTTCAGAAGTAGTCTTTTATGTGAAACGATTTTATATACCATTGAGATTGAAATGTTTAAAGAGTGAAGTTGGTGTTGGGATGGAATTATGTGTAATTTAGAGAAAGAGAAATGTGCCTGGTCGTCTGTCCCACAAACTCAGTAGCTGTGTTTCTTTTCAACATTTTTAGGTCTATTTGTACTTCCTCACTTTAGTGAGTTTAGTGTTAAAACTTTTGTTTTCTTAAACAATGTAGTTTTGTCGTCACTGGAATACCTTCAAATGCACATATTCCTGTTTAGTTTCTTTCTTTTCCGCGAAAGAATTCATTACTTCTTACTTATGTGTCCACTACGGATCTTTTATTATTTTCTTTATTTATTTTTGTTCAATTAGGATCTTTTTATTAAGTTGCAGTTGTTTTATTGTGAAATTTTCACTTCGGATTTTTTTATTAACTTGTAATTGTCTTATTTTTAATTTGTCCACTTCGTAGCTATTTGTTAATTTGACATTTACAGAGTAAATTTCCATTGTGCTTTCATTTCTTCATGTAGTTTTTAGGACAAGTTAGGGTAGTTAATAATTTTAATTTATTCATGTTTAGTAGTTAGATGGACATACGAGGGGCGGTCAATAAGTTTTGCAATTCGGATATAAGGAAACGAGATATGAGGAAAAGTGTTTTTTCAATATAACTACCTTCGACTTCAATGCACTTGCGCCACTTGTCCCTGAGGCTTCGAATTCCCGACAACCAGAAATCTCCCGACTGCTGTTCAATCCCCTCCTGGACGGCGAGCTGGACATCTTTATCGTCCCCAAACCGGCGTCCACGCAGTGCAGCCTTGAGCTGGCGGAATAAAAAGTAGTCGCTAGGGGCCAGATCTGGACTGTAGGGGGGATGGTTGAGCTCCTCGAATCCGCACTCGCGCAGGAAAGCTTGTGCCACTCTGGCCTTGTGAACTTTGATGACGTTGAAGTCGATCATGGGGCCTGAGGTTTCTAGGTCATGGCCAAATTGTCGTGGATGATGTTGATAACACATCCATGTGATATTCCAAGTTCTCGCTCGATTTCTTCGACCTTCACCCGTCGATTTTCTAGGATCATCCTCGCCACACGGGCCACATTGTCCTCGTTGGTCATGTCTGACAGGCGTCCTGGACGGGGGTCATCTTCAAGGCACTTACGACTATGGCGAAACTCCCTATTCCACCGAGCAATGGTTGCATAGGAAGGGGCGGAGTCGGTGTACACTGCAACCATACGTTCATGGATCTCTTTTGCATTCTTGCCTTCCTTGGTCAAATGTTTGATCACTCCATTGTTGAAAAAATTGTGACTGACGATCTGCGATCAGCTATTGCTTCTTAAATAGACGAGGCAGGAGCGTGCGGGTGTAGGTCCTGACTTGTCATAACTTGTCCTAACACTCCCACAAACAGACATCCCCCTTGCTCTGTTTTGCCCTACCGATTCGCAAAACTTATTGACCGCCCCTCGTATATCGGTAGGATGTCTTTTTTCGTCTGCATCTGGTTCCTTTTAAAGGCTTGTTTGAAGTATATGTCTGGATAGTCTTCGTTTGGTAGTCTCAATTATTTAGTGATTTCATCGGGCATATTTAGATCTTTTTGTCCCCATATAGCGATTGCATGCTTATGCAGGGTCCCGTTAATAGGACCTTTTCATTAATCTAATGTAGCAATGTCGAGGGGAATTGGTCCTAAATGGTCACATTTGTGATAAAGCTCAGTTCCTTGTTTTGCACTCTCTGTGCTTCTCTTAATACTGAATTACTTAAGGTATGCATGGGAATGACGAGATATATGAGCAGTGGTCTTAAATGTAGTAGGTATAAATTTATCGTATTGGATGGTGATAGTAGCCCAAATCAAAACCAAAAACGGAGCGTCATGTTGGCTACAGCGAATTTTTCCTTTTTAGTCTGATGTATACCTTTTGGTTGTCATCTTTAGGCCGAGTACTTTTTCCTCTGTAGAGAAGAGGTATTATTCACCCTCTACCACTACATTCGCAGTCTTATTGCGTTTAATTTGTATCATCTTAAACTTGTTGATGTTTTTCTTGATTTCCTTTTTCTTTTCGTTGATGTTAAGATTCACAAAATGTCATCCTGTTCTGTTGGCTATATCAATGGGGTTATGATAGTCATTCGTTACGATTTGGGGGCTATCATTCGCTAGCTGTACGTATTGTATAAAGTTGTAGTTAGGATGAGGGAGGTCGCTGGCATAAAATGCGTACAGTGAGTGACTCAAACATCCCCCTTGTGGTACACCTGCCTCCAGGTTTAAATATTTCGCGTCGATTTTTAAAGTAATGACACAAAATCTTTATCATGCCATCTTCCATGCTTAGGTCGTTGATTTTTCTTTTTAGACTTGGTATCCAGACCTTATCGAAGGCCGAGACCACGTCTTTCAGCACAATATTTACTCTATTGTCTTTGATCGTGGCGTTAGCCATCTTTTTAGTTAATAAGGCCGAGTTTTCTTCTAAAACCATGTTGTTGGTCGTTGAATAGCTCTTCCGTTTCCAAGTATCTCGTGAGTCTAGTGTTCGGAAGTTGCTCGAAGAGATTGCTTATGAACTCTAGGAGGGAGATTGGCCTGTAGCTACTAATTGATTATTTGTTTTTTTCCGGGCTTTAATAGAAATATCATGTTGGCCTTTTTTAATGAATCAGAGAAGTGGCTAACATTTATGCATGCATTTATGAGTTGAATTTTCGTGATTACAGTCATTCCCGCTGCCTTCTGTTTAAAACATTTTAAGGTGTTTTCTTTTTGAACACAGCGGGTTCTCAGCCTTGTTACTACTTTCTCCTAATAATCTCCGACAAATTTTTCCATGTCTCTTATACTAAATCTACCATCACAATACTATCTGAAATGATGTTTCACGTCTCTATCTCTAATAATTTCTTATCTATTGACCAATATGCTTATTTTCTCTCTCGGGAAAGTTCATCTCAATCGCTTATTTTTTCCATGATGAGTTGTTTGGTGATGTATCTTAGATCTTGCAACACCCGATAACGATTGTCTGTTTTCCAAACAAGTTTATATCATTACTAGGTGCAGGTAAAAGTCAATAAAGTCAACTTGTCTTTTATAAGTCACTTTCCTCTAGAACAGCTATTAATGGATTAAAAATGACTGTAGGGGGTATAGTAACAAAGTTAATAGGTCAACAAAAAGTTAACTTTTACTCGTCAGGTCAACAAACTCTTTATGTCAAGAAAGTAAAAAATATAGAATAAAAATATATCTGGTAACTTTTCACGTAGTAATCGGCAACTGATGGCCTTTTTGAGTTGCTGTTTAATGGCTATTGTGCGCGTTTGTGCTTGTTTTTTTGGTGGTCTTTTTGGCAGTTTTGAATTATATATATATATATATATATATATATATATATATATATATATATATATATATATATATATATAAACATGCCTAAAGTTGGGATGCCATATATTTCTAAAGTGCGTGCTGTAATTAAAAAAATATCTCAATGAATTCATTTGTTTAGGAAAAAATGAACTTTATTGTCAAACTTGTTGTGTTATAGTGAAGCACGAAAGAAACCTTTTCGTGGAGAAACATCGTTCGACTCAAAAACACCAGCGTAGCCTACCTAAACTTGGGAAAATTGGAAAAACACAAACAGTGTTAAAGTTTAAGTCTTGAGATTTTACTGAAAAGCTAGTGACTACATTTTTGTCATCCGACATACCCCTTCATAAATTGTGCCATCCTCATCTAAAACAATTTTTCTCTGATTTGGGTGTAGCAGTCCCCAGTGTGACAACTTGTACATCAATATCCATGAGAATGACTGAGACTGAATCAGCTAGGATAAAACAATTACTAACGGGAAAACTAATTTTCCTCGTATTTGACGAAAGTGAAGTAAGAGGCTCTAAATATTTGAATATACTTGCGGAAATTATTGATGTTCCAGAAAAATTTATTTAATCAAATGTGAGTTCTTGTCGGATCTGTTAATGCGCAAAATGTCATGCACAAGATTGATGATACCATAAAAAAAATTTGAGATAGCAAGAGAAAATTTCTGCTTACTTCTATCTGATGCACCTCGTTATATAGTGTCGGCTGGAGCAACACTCAAAAAACGTTTCCCAAGACATTTCCATGTAACATGTGTTGCACATCTGTTACATAACTGCAATGCATATAAGATCATTTTATACTGAAGTTGATGCTCTAATTGCATGCGTCAAGGCATCTACTGTTAAAAATAAAGAGAGGAAGGCCCAATATAACACGTTGGGCAAGTTGGCTAAACGCTGCTTTCTATTATGCAGACAATTTCCCAAGCGTCAAATGCATTGTTTGGAATTTTGAAGGTGATGGAATTATCGTGCGGAAGGCTAAAGATAGTGTGTCTAAGAAAAACCTACCACCGCATCTACTTTCCATTAAAAGGAATTACAGTCAAACTGCTCAAGCACTATATTGAAAGAAGACTTAAGGAAAATGATATGTGTGAGATAGTTGAACTCCAGAGGCCTGAAATATCACCAACAATTTATTCTTTTCTCCTTAAATTTCAGCCAACAACAGCGTCTGTGTTGAGATCATTCTTCATGCTTAACAAACTCTTAAATAGAGAACGCAACTTTCTGCCGGAAAATATTGGAAAATAATTAATTATGTACCACAATCAACAAACGCTAGAATAATTAAGTAAAGTTTAGTTTATATCAGTCATTGAAAGTAAAGTCAACATTTTAAGTGAACTTTTTACAAGTTTTAGGTCAACCTTTTCAATTTTTTAGGTCAACTTTTTACTGCCCTAATCAGTACTAAGGACTTTCATGCGGTCAGGGGGTGTTACATGTTGAATTATCTTTCTTCCGGCAACTTTGTAACTTTTCAACACTGGATTTTCCTTATTTCTCTTTATTGCGGAAACACTTTTTTATACCTTCACCAAAATCATTTGTGTATTAATATCGTAAAAAGAAATTAAATTATTTTTTCACAATCGAAAGATAAATAGTTTGTCGACAGAAAACTTTCACAGGACTAAACCATCTCTAATAATATTTGAGCCATACTAATTCAAAGTTCAGTTAACATTTTTGTGAGTCACCCTATATATATATATATATATATATATATATATATATATATATATATATATATATATATATATATATATATATATATATATATATATATATATATATATACATATATATATCTGCGGTTAATGTATAGCAAAATTTGACAACCGCCATTTCCATAGATCCTGTTTATGTTTCGTCTAGTTCACGATCACATAAAATTGAAAAGTCGTAAAACATTTCAAAGTTATCTTTGCTAAATATATTTTTAAAGATGGGAAAAATTCGAGAAGGCTCGAAACAAATTGGTACGTTTAATATCTAGCGAAATTTGATAACCGACACTGCTTTAGGTCCTGGGGGCCGGACATTGCTCTCACCAGATAGACGACATTCGAAGAACCTATCTATTGTGTCCTTTAAAAATGTACCTAGCAAATATAACGTTGAAATGTCTAACGAATTTTCAATTTTATGTGACTGTAAACTAAATGAAACATACAGGGCATCTATTGAAATGTTGTTTTGGTGGAGACTTAGAAATAGATCGTACGAAGAAAGACAGAGCCAGCTTAATTTACTTTCACTGTAAGATCGTCATATGTGTGTCCAACATATTGAAGTATTTAAAATACTAACTGGGTTTAGTAGTATTAATTATGACACAATATTTCAGCTAAATAAACAAGTGACAACTAAAACATGATTTCTATCTAGAGCAGGTGTCGCCAAACTTTTTTCACAGTGGACCATATAAATGAGAGAATGATGACCGCAGGCCGCATAACCATTTTGTTTAATACAATATAGTGAATACACAAAAAATAAAGACAACCAACATATTTATTTACCAATACATAAAATACAAAATACACAAAAAATAAAGACAACAAACATATTTATTTACCAGAAAATTATCAAAGAAGGCGTCATTAGCAATAAGATAGTATTATCACACCCAGTGCACATATATCCGAGTCTCACAAACTAAGCAGCAAAAAAGGTTAGTGAGATTTGTGAAACTGGCGTTTAGTTTTTAAGATATCATCAATATGAGCTTTGTAATTGCTGCGTCCAATCAAGATAATTGCTTTCAAATGTTCATCAGTCAGCCTCGTTCGATGTGCTGACTTCACATACTTAATTTTTGAGAAAGTTTGCTTACAGGCATAAGTTGTTCCAAACACTGATGCCATACTAGAGGCAAGTTTCTTCAACTTTGAAACAACATCATCAGGTAAGCAACAATAAAATTCAACAAGTTTTCCTTCTCTGTGTTTCTCTTTCAACAAGTAATTTGCTTGCAAATCTATGAGATTCACCTGTAATTCGACTGGCACGTCATCAAGGTCGCAATCAAACGGAGTCTGGAAAAGAAGAATGTGTTTTGAGATTCCAAACTACGTTTCATGAACTCAAATTTCTCAAAACGCACCTTTCCAGAAAACTTCGAATATGTTGACAGATGTTTTGTTTCATCGTGAGGCCGAAGATTGTACTCCAAAACGGCAACACTTTCGTTGCATATTATGCTACTAGCCTTCTGCTTGTTTGTTTCCACAAAAAAAGTACTTTACTCTCCATTCCTCATTGAAAAGGCGACATTCAGCATCCACTTTTCTTTTTCTAGTAGCCATAACGATGAGTAAAGAAAACAGGATTTTTAAATGATAAACAGTTGTTTAGAATTTTCCTATAAAAGATTTTTATTTACAGTGTAAATAAAAATATTTTGTGAACATATTAATAATGAATAATAATGTGTACCAAATATAAAGGGGGGAACAATGTATTACGTAAATTGACAAAAGTACATTTTCCTACCTAATTCGAGCATACTGAATTCAAATCTGAAATCAAATTCTCTCTAAATGCTACAGAATTTTCGTAATATCAATAACTAATATTATACAATAATTTTCATTTTATCACGCCTATCATCATGCCCTGAAGTAATTTTGAATCATCCTATGTACTGAAAACAATCATTGTCAGTGCTCAACGCCTTGACATACTGCTTCATCAACCCCAGTTTGAGATGAAGTGGAGGGAAAACGATCTTCTCTCGACTTATGATTGGCTCGTTAACAATGTTTGGCATTCCTGTTTACAAAGTTTCCCAAACTGGCCAATCTTTTAGGGACCAGTGTTTGTCACGGGCTTGACTGTCCCACATACAAATATAGCATGGAAATTTTGTATATCCCTTCTGCTGGCTAAGGAGGAAGTTGACTATCTTAAGGTCTACACATATGATCCAATTGTGTTCATGGTACTTAAGTAAATCCATGCCCATTCTTATGTAATCGTGAGTTTCTTGCAGATGGACAGAGTGACCGAGAGTAACTGCACTAAAGACATGGCCATTATGCAAAAGGACACACTTGAGGCTACGCTTGGAGCTATCCAAAAACAGTCTCCACTCAGCAGGGCTATAGGTGCCAAGTCCCAACTCGGTAAACAGACCCGGAACATCGTGGCAGTATACAAATTGTTTGTCCTCAGAGAAATACTTAACAAGTGTACTCTCCCTTGTTCGGTAATAGGATACCCGTACTGACTTTTCAAGAATATGTCTTTCACTCAACCTGGAGGCTAAAGGTTCTGGAGCTTTCTTGAAGAGCGCCAAATCACGTATCAAGTCATTCAAATCCTCTTGATTGAAACAATGAGGAGCTAATAACTGTCGGCATCTGATGATGAATCTGCAGACTCTGAATCCATTCCGTGGACGTCCATATCAAGTACATCATTTTCCTTCTCGGAGGAAGCATATCCACTAAAAATCGGAACTGGTATGGACTCAGAATGAAGTACTGGCAGGATCGCCGAGGGAATGTCAGGGTAGTCGATCTTGTGCCTATTTTTCTTGCCAATCCCCTTAGTATTGACCAGACAAAAATAACAGTCCGATACATGATCCTTCGGCACTCGCCACACCATGGAAATTCCAAAAGGAAGACCATTTCTCTTTTCTTTTGTCCACTCACAAAGATGTTCCACACAGCTATGGCAAACAGCATGTGGGGCCTACTTCTTATCTTGATCGCCAAGAGGAACATCAAAATATGCCTTATAAGTGCGGATCACAAAGTTTGATATATTGCGCTTTGACGAACTAGCATGTAACAGCCACATATGTAGCAGAAGGTGTCTGGATCATTAACGCAATTTCCTCTTGATGAATCCATCACTCTAACATAAGACCTGAACAAAGAAACTGTGAAGTATTTGCTTTCTACAAGCTCCCTCTCTGCCCGTCCGGAGGGCAGTTTTCGGGGAAACGAGAAAATATAAATTACAGAGTACTTATAGCATGTAAGTAAAACTAGATTATATATTTGAAATCAGCATGAAAAAATGAATTAACAGTTATTAAAGCTCAAATTTCGAAACCTTTTTTAACGCCACCCGATAAATTTGACAAGTCAAAATTAAGTTTCATATTGATACAAATATTTTAAATGTATGTTTTATCTTTAAAACCGCCAGTGTCAGCATTAAATTCTACTGGGTATAAAAAAGTTTGAGAATTACTGCCTTTTAAAATAAATTTGTAACGTCAAGTAAGCATGTGTAAAGAAGTTTAGATTTGAAAATTAAACCTCCCATATAACCCAAGATCAGTTGCCCTTTTAAGAAAATAAGCATCTAATATAAAAAACTCCTTTAAAATAAAATAAAAATTAAATCATAATTAATAATAAAAGAAAAAACGAAAAACATGCATGTAAGAGTACCTACACAACTTAAGAGAAAAAGAATCAGAGTCCAATATACCTATTAGTGTACAACATGAAAAATCAAACTCACCTTGAAGGACTTAAAGTTAATTAAACTTCAACACTGAATTGATCATTTTTTTCATAAAATTAATCACAATCTCAGTTTAATAGCACTGTAGAAACGATCAAAAGGGTAAATCAAAATGTTCATTATTTCTCCTGTGCTATAGTAAGAATAACTCTCGTAATGAAAGCAGTATTCTCAATTTTTCTACCAACAAGAGGGGTGGAGGTGGGAGGGGGGGGAATAGGCGGAGTGATAAAGGAGTAGAGAGAATGGAGGTAGGAGGTGGGGGAATAGGAGGAGGGATAAATTTGGGGAAGGAGCAATAATACCTATAAGTGTTTAGAACTTCACACATTGAATATTCTAGCCAAAATGTTTTAGAAAAATAATAATTTTATGTAAAGTTGCAAGTTGCAATGCACAAGTTATATGCACAGAATTATATTTTAGTTCATATATGGCACAGTGCAGAGGCGGGCCGTAGTTTGGCGACCCCTGATCTAAAGAAACAAAAGATTTAACACTGCTATAGAAAAAATTATTTTCTTATAAAATAACAGAGACTTGGAATTGTTTGTCAAGAAATGTCCTTGAAAGAACTTACATTAAATATGTTTCAGAATAAAATCGATGAATATTACTTTAAAATATGACCTTGAGAAATATGAGTTGTGAAACTAATTTTTTATCCTTATACATACTTTCTATACATATCCTACACAGCTAAATTATCATATATCCTTTCCAGCTCTTTTTAGAGCTAGCCTCGTATGGGTCTTTGGTGTCTTGTAATTCTGAAATTCTTGGGCGCATATTCTGATAACTGATAAGGCGCCTCAACTAAAAGAGTTTCATAAGGTCATTAAGAAACTTTCGGCCGAACAGAGAATGCCAAATCCTCTCAACTAAAAGAAACAGTTTAACTATTTGGACTAAGAAACAAATCAGGACATCTACTGTGTCCAGGTAGGAAAGTGAGTATGGGCGAGTTCTTCACTTTGGTTTAGTGAGAGAAATATAGCTCCAACCACAACTTCTGCCGAAAAGGAAACCATATCTGATCACTCTGTGGATATTCTTTTCTTTTTTGAGGGGGAGGGGGGAGCAGGGAAATAAGGTTTACCGAGTCACTAAGATGCTTCAGTGAAATTCGAATAATTTACATTGACTATCAAGAGCTTTACAGGTGGGACTGAGTAATTTATCGCCTTTGTCGCGTAGTTGGTTGCTATGGGTTACTTAGTGGCTATTACGATAACTCAGTGAGAACCTTCTTACGAGTAGGTATGACAGGACTAGCTGTAGCACTCTGCTTCTCAAAGATTGGGAGGGGCGCGGATCGGTGTCGATCACCAAACCACCACCTGCCTCTCCTTAGGAAGAATAAAAAATCCGTCATGTGTCAAGTGTTGACGCTCGTTCATACTGCTGTCGATATAATATAAATAATTTACGGTTGCAGTTCCTCAAAAGTAAAAGTTCGAATTTTCTTCTTATAATACGATAATACTGCATTGGCGCTCCCACCATACTGCATCATATCCTTGCCAGTAGACTTATAGTCGTAGTTTCTATCTAGAACAATTATTCTCAAACTGTGGTCCGGGGTACATTATGGAACCGCGAAGGGGTCACTCAGTTCAAATTATGGGTTATTTGTGATTGTTGCCAAGTTCCATTTTTTATCTGCATTTTTTCTTCTCTTTTTTTTTAAAGTTCTGTGCCTGAATTTATTAAACTAGGGAATTAGATACTACTGCATGGATAAAGTTTAATTTCTAAGTGTGAGAGGTATAACACGGCTAAATGTGGTTATCAGTTAATTATTTGGCGAAATAATTTTGATTACGTCTGGCAGTCATAATTAAAAAGGCGGTGTTCTACAGTTTGCGTGATTGTATTTGAGTTGCTTTGATTGGAGGTGTGGCGGATTGTGTGATTATATATGAGTTGCTTTGATTAGAGGAGTAACAGTGGCTAAATAATACTGTAATACTGATTATACTTTGGATTCCAAAGTATAACCAGCATCACTAGATTAAGTGGTCTAGGGTACAGAGATTGGTAGGATTGTTGTCTCACTTGTTTACAACTCGTTGATAAAGGTTTGCATTTTATCTCTGCCATTCAAATCGATTCCTAATTTTGGACAGACTTTTTTAGGTTTGGAGAGTCGACTCGTAAGCCACAATTTACAGTAATTAAGATAATCAAACGTCCAAAGTGTGGATGTTCGATTATCTTAATTAATAGACCTATTTAATCTAGTTTTTAATTTTTAACATAAAAATTATTAATTCGTTTTTCTAATTAAAATTTGTATTCTCCTTTTTCAGATTTATAATGGCTCCAAAAAAGATGAGATATGATGGTTCATATTTGAAATTAGGTTTTACTTTAATAAAGTCTAGGTGTTGACATCCACAGAGACTTGGAAACGAAGCATCCCATTTCAATAAACAAAGATGTCGACTTCTTTAAATGCAAAGCCGAACAATTGCACAAATCCTGGTTTGATGTCACAGGAATGTTTTCGCAAACATTAAGGATTGTCTGAAAGCCTCCTATGAGGTTTCAAGGAAAATAGATGTTGCCCCCCCCCAAAAAAAAAATAGAGAACAGTTATTATTACTTTTCTGCATAGATATCATATCGAATGTCCTGGGAAGTTTGGAACTCTAAAAGCTAAAGCTCGTGTCCCTGTTAAACGATACTCTTAGGAGGCGAATAGCGGAGATGTCTGATAACATACTGGCGCAGGTGGTCTCAAAGATTCAGAGTTCGACTTTAAACTTTTTTTGCGATCCAGTTTTTGATGAAACAACAGATGTCGCTAACTTAGCCCAACTTTGTGTCTACGTATGATATGTATATGGCAAGCACCGGGAAGACGAAGTTTTGTTTTGCAAAACTCTCAGCACCAGAACAACTGCAATAGAAATATTTAACAAAGTGGACAGATATTTTGAGGAACATGGTTTTAAATAGGAACATGTCATTGGCATGTGTACTGACGGCGCTCCAGCAATGCTTGGTTTCCGTTCTGGTTTTTAAACTTTGTTTAAGCAAAAATCCCCAGATATTGATGGTACACACTTCATTATTCATCGCCAAGCATTAATAATCAATATCTTGCCTGATGAGTTAAACAGTATTCTCAGTGAAGTGATTAGAGCAGTTACGAGGGGCGGTCAATAAGTTTTGCGAATCCGTAGGGCAAAACAGAGGAAGGAGGATGGCTGTTTGTGGGGGTGTTAGGACACGTTATGACAAATCAGAACCTGCAGCTGCACGCTACTGCCTCGTCTATTTAAGAAGTAGTAGCTGATCGCAGATCGTCAGTAACAATTTTTTTAAACAATGGAGAAGGTTGAGCACCGCGCAGTGATCAAATTTTTGACCAAGGAAAGCAAGAATGCCAAAGAGATCCATGAACGCATGGCTGCAGTGTATACCGACACCGCCCCTTCCTATGCAACCATTGCTCGCTGGAATAGTGAGTTCTGCCATGGTCATGAGTGCCTTGAAGATGACCCCCGTCCAGGACGCCCGTCAAACGTGACCAACAAGGACAATGTGGCCCGTGTGGAGAGGATGATCCTAGAAAATCGACGAGTGAAGGTCGAAGAAATCGAGCGAGAACTTGGAATATCACATGAAAGTGTTATCAACATCATCCACGACAATTTGGCCATGACCAAGGTCTCTGCCTGTTGGTTCCCTAGAAACCTCACGCCCCATGATCAAATTCAACGTCGTCAAAGTCCACAAGGCCAGAGTTGCACAAGCTGCTCTGCGCCAGTGTGGATTCGGGGAGCTCAACCTACAGTCCAGATCTGGCCGCTAGCAACTACCTTTTATTCCGCCAGCTCCAGGCTGCACTGCGTGGACGCCGGTTTGGAGACGATGAAGATGTCCAGCTCGCCGTCCATGAGTGGATTAAACAGCAGTCGGGAGATTACTGGTTGTTGGGAATTCGAAGACTCAGGGACAAGTGGCGCAAGTGCATTGAAGTCGAGGGTAGTTATATTGAAAAATAATAAAACACTTTTGCTCATATCTCGTTTCCTTATATCCGAATTGCAAAACTTATTGACTGCCCCTCATAACTTCATTAAAGCGAATGCACTCAGCTCTCGTTTATCTTTTGAGTTATGTTAGGTAAAGAAAGTGATTCCGAATTTAAAGCACTCTTGTTGCACTCACACTTTAGGTGGCTTTCCAAAGGGAAATTTTTGGAGAGAGTTTTCATACTACATGAAAAAATACAGCATTTTTTGCAAGATACTAAACTAGACAAGCACGCAAAATTCTTTGATGTCCGCTTTCTCTTACCCGTCATTTTTGGTAGACATATTCGAATTCGAGAATTCCATCAATTTGGCGCTGGAAGGAAAAGAGATCACAGTGGTCCATTTTCATGAAAAATTACCAGCTTTCAAAATGAAGTTCGAACTATGGTATTGAAAGTTAGAGAAAAAGAGCTTTGCCCCATTTCAACAGCTAAATAAATATATTGATGAAAATTTGCTTGACGCCGATGATGATATACTTGAGGTGGTGAAACAACATGTATCAATTCTTAGTGAAGAAATTTCTCACAATTTTCCTGACCTACAAGAACTTGAAAAATACTATCGATTTATCAACAACCGGGTTGTTATCTCCATTAATGATCTGCCTTCGGAGGACAATTTAATCCAAGAACAGTTTGTTGATTTGATTAATGATGAGGGGGGGGGGGTGAAACATATTTTCCGTGAAATGTGTTCTAGTGATTTTTTAATTGAAATGGCACAGTCCTATCCCGATGTTGCAAAGAAGACTCTAAAAGTGTTGATTGCATTTGCAACCACCTATGAGTGTGATACAGTGTTTGCCAGACTACTTGATATCTAAACAAAATCCCTAAACAGATTAGAAGCGACAAATGTCATGAGAGTTGCACTGGCCAAATTTTGAAAGAGCCAAACCTAGAAGAACTGGTTCAGGCGAAGCAAATGCATCCATCCCATTGAATGTAAATTTGATGATGCAGATTGCTATTTTCTCAATAAATAATAGATTACAAGAATATGTTTTTATCTCAGTGGATTAAGGTTGCCATTTTTTTCGAAAATAATTGTTTGGCAAAGATGTTTTAATACAGTAGCCTATATGTTAATTATAGTTAATTTAAAAGGGTCCACGAGCGATCTAAAAAATTGTAAAGAGACCACCACACAAAAAATCTTAAAATAGTTTGAGAACCACTGATCTAGAAAATCTACTGAGAGCACTGCTTTCTTATTTGAATCACGAGTGAACTCACTAATATGACTATAAGTTGGAATATTTTATTTAGCATGGGTGTTTTTTTTATTTAAAACAATATCTTACCCTATTAATCAGTAGCATCCTCAACATATGTTTCATTCTAGAAAACTAGGAATATATATTCTAAATTTATTCCTTTACTCTCAGTTACAGATGGCAAGCTAGGTCCAATTGACTTATTTTTGAATGAGAAACATTCCGCTGTTGAACACATTCATGCTAAATCAGATGAAGATGATTTGTATGAAACATTTCATAATAGCTTCATTTGGAATTCTGAGTTCTCATATATACATTTTGGTTTTGTTGGTTGGAATAATGAAGAGGTGTTAAACTCATATTGCATTGCTTGTGGAGATGTGTTAACTAACGATGCAATGAAGCTATCAAACTTCAAGAGAGTTTTGAGTAAAAAACAGTAGGAAATAAACTCAAACCAAAATATTTATTTGACAAAAAGCTTGATGATTTAAAACCCTGCCAGAATAGGCTTGTGCGTTGGAAGCCTCTTATAAAGTGCTATTTCGAGTTGCTAAGGCTATAAACAATACAAAATAGTTGTGATGTTGGCCAGAGACTGTATTAAAGATGTTTGCCGTGAAATATTTGGTGAACCTACAACACAGAAAGTGTCTAAGGTGCCACTTTCTAATGACATATTTCGACGATTTCACAATCCCTCCCATGATGTAGAAGATTAGCTCGTAGAACAGATTGATTTAGCAAAACATTTTCTTTGTAGCTTTGTAAATGCAAAGAGATTGGAAATCAGGTTATTTTGATCGTTCATGTCCGTTATGGATGTAAGTTTAATTTGGAGAAGTTTCTCTCCCGTGCAACAAAAGCAACTCGTTCTAATGTGTTCAAAACTTTCAGTGACTACATTGTTAAAAAGGTGAGATATTTTTCAAGTTTTCTGTAGGCGTTTGTTTTGGTGCTTCTTTTACTATGACAAGACGAATTTCTGAAGCAGTTGGCCAGATTAATGCATTTGATCCAGAATGCAAATCAGCACAATGATTCCTTTACCGAGAAACTCTTGCAACCAAACAATTCAACAAAAGCAAAGTGTTCTCAGTGATGTCATAAAATTGTGCAGCACGTAAAAGTGAATCCTTTAACTTTAAGAGCATTTGCAACATTGTGTGTTGGTTGATATATGATTAGATGATAAACAACTCCCATTGCTGACGTATGTTTTTATCAAGGTCAAAGTCCTCTCAGGAGGTAATTTAGCTTCGAAACGAACTTGCACTTTTTTCACAGAACAAAAAAACAGCTGAACGTAAAAGTTCAGATGCGTAGTAGATAGCTAAGATGAATTATTTATCTATCCGATATCTTTGCTGTCTTTAATAATCTCAACATCTTTAAGCAGGAAAAGATAGTCACTTGCTTTTCCAAGGCACACAAAATTGTCGAACAGAAACGAAAGCTAAAAGGATGAAGGATCAAATAGAATCTTATGGGTTTTACTTTCAACAGAAAATTACCAAATTATCCTAAGAAGAGCATTGATCGATTATAACCCCGATTTTCCCTTGAAATATGATATGATAGTCACTATGAAGGATAAAATGTTGGAACTGGCTGCTGATGAAATACTGAAGACCACTTACGAAATTGCGCCGTCATTTGCTTCCTTTTAGATAAAAGCGAGGGCTGAATATAGCGAAATAACCAAAATTGCTTGGAAAACTCCTATCACATTCACTTCAACACACCATTAAGACAAAGTGCAGGAATAATATGTATATTTATTCATCAGTGCCCGTGGCACGGTTCGACACGGGCTCATGGCTGGTTAAGATAACAAGTTGACTCACTCTTCATATTAATAAAGGCGTCAGTAAATAATGTGTTGAAAAAGTAAGTCTACTTTGTTATAATGGTATATGTTATTACTATTTTCAGTTTAATATCCTTTGTTTTATTCTCTTCAAATGTTGTCACTTTAATAATGATTTGATTAAACAGGATAAAAATATGTCATTCTTTGATCTGGTATATTTATTGCTGTTTTCAATATACTATTTATAATATTTTTACGGTTTGTGAGGGAAATTTAACTTCATCTTATTACCAATGGACAAGATAATTATAATATAAAACCAGTCCCTAGCCCCATTACAGGAAAATTTCTGGATGTCATGTTACATGGTTTGAGAAATGTTCGTCTAGCAGCACCAACCCCTAGCTGTTGTTGACTATGGGTATCCGGTTGAAAAAGGTGGCTCACCCGTAGAAAAAAAAAGAAGAGCAAAGGGAGAAGATGCATCATACAAGACTGGCGGGGACATCACTGAATTCACATGCAATGAATATCGAGGTAAATCATTTCAAAGGGGGCTATTGTTACGCTTTTGCCCAGTTGACCTACAACCAATTTCAGACACAAGCCTAAAGACATTGCCGGGTCCTACCAATATTCCTAGTTATTTTTTTTTAAATTGGACCATAGTGAACACCTTATACTTAACTAATCAAAATCGGTGCCTCTAAATTTTTCCTAGTTCAAGGTATGATATAAATGATGTGTTAGATATCGAACCCTCTCGACAATTTTGTATATCAACAGCCGTCCAGTTATTTTGAGCGATGTGGATGACTTGACGAAATTAGGGATGGGTAAGAAGCTATTTGATAATAGAAGTGTCAAAGCGAATTCTACTAAAGCCAATAATCCAGTTTTTGACGAGAATATGAATTGCATTATTAATGTTGATCAAAGTGACTCGAATAAATTTAATCGTAACCAAAATAACTATCTGATGTAAGTGGGTTAATTAAATGCTTGAAGTATTGTGAATAAATTAAATGAACTTAATGGCTAACTTGAATTGTGTAAAGTTGACATGGTTATAATTATTGAGGCATGGCTAAGTGTTAATTTTCCACTCAATATTCTTTATCATACTGTAGTTTGCTGTGATCGGAATACCGATACTAGAGGCTTAGCTGTACTAAAACCGGTTCACGCTTAATTGATGTCAAAGTTTGGGTGGAAGAAAATCATTACGATTTTGAGATTTTGACACTTAGTGTTAGTAAGAAAACTTTAGGTTTTATTATTGTATATAAACGTCAATGCAAAATAATTACTCTTAATATTTGTTTATTACAGCAGTTTAAGAACTATGTGATATGAGGAGACTGGAACATGCCAGTGTTTTCTGAAACTCGTAATCAGACTCTAAATTGTTAATTGATTTATATCTTAATAATAATTTAATGCAGATCGTTATTTTTTTTAATAGAGGTAATAATATACTAGAGCTAGTTATTTTAATTAATAATATGTTCAATGGCGAGTTAAAATTACATGATAATTAAAAAATATATTTTTCTAATAGAGACTATTGAAGTTCAGTCAATTCTTATTTAATTAAATTTAATTGGAATGAAATGTATTTATTTGGTAATTATATTGAGGAATATTAAAAAATAGGATTGAGAGTAATAGATTTTACACATTAAACTTTGATCCCTTGTAAAGAAGTATTGGTCGTGAAATATTTGTAATTTTAAATTAATTAGACTATATAATGTGAAACAAAGAAAGTGAAAAATATATTTAAATTCTGAAAAGGAAAATTTATGACATAAACATGAAAAACCCAGGAGATAAAATTATATTTCTATGGCAATGTTAATGAAAGGTTAAACAGCAGGTAAAAAATCATTGCCTTGAAAATAAGAATGGTAACTATATCAAACAGTAATGACATGGCAAATATATTTGCAATTTACTATGATTCTATATTTAGGACAAATAGTAATGCATATAATTCTGGAGGTTACGCCCGTGTTTATAAAACACCCATTCACCATATCACTTTTTTACGTCAATAAATATAATTAACATCATTGGATCAATTAACGTAAATAGGTCTCTGAGCCCCGATAGTGTTGAATCAGTGTTTCTAGAACAATGTGGTAGAAATGTGTGTCGTATACAGTTAAAATTCTTGCAGACTCCAAACAAAAGTCAAATATTAATCCAATCTTTAAATTAGCAAGTAAATATCAGCCTTGTAGCTTTGTACCGATCAATTAGTAACATCTTTTTTTTCAAAGCTCGATCAAATTTTCATTACGAACTCAATATTCATTCATTTCACAGACTGGTGCAGTTGAATATTGATGATTGTTTTAAATGTAGAATAAACTCATCAACTAGGAGTCACTCACTTAAAATTATAAAAAAAATCTATTGTCGTAGAGAAACAAATAACTTTTCCTCACAAAAAGGATAGTCGATATATGAAAAAAATAAAAAATAAACGCCCATTTGGTGACTGCCGTATATATGTATGGAATAATTCATATATGGAATAATTTAACAAATTATATTCCCAATTGTACTAGTGTTAATTGTTTCAAAATTAAATATAAAAAAACCAGTTGATTTTAAAATTTGTTTGTAAAGATTCTGTTTAGGATATTACATAGAACCTAGCGTGATTCTATTATATAATTAGACAACGTTGGTGCCTGCCCAAAAATGGGTAATTACAAACTTTTTAACACCAAAAAGATTTAATTCTGTCATTATTTATGTATCTTCATCACTATTGTCAATATTTAAGATTACATCTAGTGTTATTCTTCAGCTTTCTTCCGCTGAGTTGTGTATTATGTAATACTTAGTAATACTTAATTACACAACGTTGATGCCTGCCCAAAAATGGGTAATTACAAACTTTTTAAAACCAAAAATATTTAATTCTGTCATTATTTGTGTATCTTCATCACTATTGTCAATATTTAAGATTACATCTAGTGTTATTCTTCAGCTTTATTCCGCTGAGTTGTGTATTATGTAATACTTATTTTAGAATCGTTAGAGAAATTCCTTTAAGGTAATTTAATAGTAATTTAAGACTTTTTAATAAAAGCGAAAGCGCTCGCAATTTCTTCTTTATCTTGCGGGTAATCTAAAAGGTTACGCTTAATGTGACGGTTCCACTGGATGTAGTGGTTGTACCTAATGTAGAGTTTTTTTCAAGAGGAAATTTCCCAAATCATCGTAGCTTTTTTAACTTCACGAAGTATTGAGTCTAATTATCTTCCTGTTAAGGTCTTGGCTTCGGATAGGGATAACATACAACACAAATCTGTTTGATTTGCGCTCCAGTGTAAGCCATAGTGTTAGGGGCCAATTTGGTTTTACTGGTAATGTAAATACAGCATTTTACCCCTACACCCAAGAAAAATAAGAGAACGATTTCCCTTTATTAAAATATTTGTTTAAAAATATGATAAGAAGAGGAATGAAATTTCTATGGTACTAAATAATACTAAAATTGTACTAAATTGTACTGACTATACATATAAAAAATAAATAAATAATGACATATGCAAAATGAGAAACGATTTTTTCAGGAACATTCTAGAAGTTTCTTTTAATCATCTGGCAACATTTTGTTCATTAGGTAAGAACTCTACAACCACCATTGTTGTCGTACTCACTCTGCAGAGATGACGCCACACGTGAACGTAAAGTGACTCCTGAGCTCCGTCAGAGAATTGTTCGCTTGAAGACTTCGCGACGGACTCGGACTCATTCTGCGATTTCAAGAGAGGTAAGAAGCACCAAGAGTGTGATTTCAGGCTTTCAGAAGTTATACAATGAAGACAAAGCCTATAATTCTCCTGCAAAAGTCGGTCGACCCCGCATAACTACCTTACGATAAGACAGAGCTATTAAGCACCTTCTTATAACAGATCCTATCAAGACTGAAGCATGAATTTCTCGAAAAAGTCAAACTAGTGATGGCAAAGAAGTGCGCCATTTCGCAGTGTCCCATCGCTTTGATTCATCTTGTTTAAAGGCTCGTTCTCCCGCGAACAAACCAATCATCAGTAAGAAGAACCAGGAGGCGGGACTCAAAGATGCTGAAACTCATGTTGTTGGGAGGGATGAAGATTGGGAGAGAATTCATTTCAGCAGCAAAAGTAAATATAATTGAGTTCGATCTGATTGCAAACACTTTTGTTAGACGCCCTGCAGGTGGCAAACTTAACCTTAAATATGTTAAAATGTTTGCCAAGTATGATGGAAGCAGAATCATGGTATGGAACTGTTTTCCTCTATAGGAATTGGTCCCTAGTGCGAATTTTGCAACAGTAAATGGGAATGCGTACCAGAACCTACAATAACATGTTATACCTTCACTCTGAGCATCTCTGAACTCGCCAGCAGTATCAATGCTGGAAACGCACCATGCCATACTGCAAAGCGAGTAAAATACTATTTCTAACAAGAAGATACCTAAGTAATGAAGTGGCCTGCCCACGGCCTTAACTTGAACCTAAATGAGAACGTTTGAAAGATCAGTGGAGGCAAAGTTCAAGACCAGCAACCTTCAACTGTGATGGATTTATGGATGAAAATTGAGCAAGACTGAAACAAAATGTCACCAAAGTTTTTCAAGAACGTGGTGAGGTACTGTGGTCGTCATTGCGCCGAAACAATAGGAAACAAACGTTTCAACACCTCATATTAAGTGTTTTGAAATCGTTGTCAAATCATGCTTTGTTTGTAGTGTATTTGCCCTCGAAGTAATTCTGTGAATGCTCGTTCCCTTATTTTGCACGTGTCAATATTTTAGTTTATTTAGTATAATTTCTTGAATATATGATTTTATCATTTAAATTCTTCATAAAATTATATTATATGCATGTCTTTATGTACTATGGAAATTTCACTTACCTACCTCTCATATTTTTGAAAATATTTTAATAAAAGAAAATTTTGGTAAATTTTTTAGTACATAAGCGAAAAACGAAGGCAACGAAAGTATATGAGCAAAGATCATATACATATAAAGAAATTTATTATCCACGATTATATGTATTAAATAGTTAAGTTGTAATTATAATTTGCATATTTTGAAGCCTTGTATTAAAAACTTAATATGAGAAGATAGTGAGTTAATGGTTAATAACGCCATCCTATGAATACTGATTATACCAACGTAGTGGCTTTTAAGGCTGAAGGATACTCTGACTGGCAAGACTTTTGATAGGGTAAGGTGGCCTTTGGGGAAGACGGATACTCTAACCTGGAATTCTTTGATAGGCCTTTTTGGCTTTTAGTGATGAAGGATACTCCGAGTGAGAAGAATTTTTATAGGCATTTTTGGCTTCAGGTGATGAAGGATACTCTGATTGGGAAGGCTTTTGATGGGCCCAGTTGGCTTTGAGGGAGGAAGAGTACTCTAACTAGGAAGGATTTTGATAGGCCTTAGTGTTTTCTTTGGGGGGGGGATATCTCTGACTTAAAAGACTTTTGATAGTCCTAATGGCTTTTGGAGAGGAAGAATACTCTAACGAGAGCACTTTTGATAGGCCCGAGTGACTTTTAAGAATGAAGAATACTTTGACTGGGAAGACTTTTGATAGGCATTTGTGAATTTTGGGGAGGAGGATACTCTGACAGGGAAATTTATGATAGGCTCTAGTGGCTTTTGGGGATTAAGGCATCTCTAACTAGAAAGACTTTTGATAGATCCTCGTGGATCTATCCTTCACCTTGTTATTTTACATTATATTCATAACAATTTTATTTAATCTTTTCCACTATCCTACATTAATAAATGATTTGTTAAATTTTTTTACTCAATTTATATTTAGTCATTACTTATGGTTTCTATGTAATCTAGTCATAACTATGTCGCACTGAGCTCAACCCCTTGATCATGACAGTTCCATTAGTTCTTCGTATATATTAATAGGCTCAGCCTTCATAAGTGCACCTGTAGTAACTCCAATTGTTGAATATTACTTTTCCCATGACTCTTCTTCCATCATTTAATAGTATTCTTAGTCGACTTTATGAGCTTAAGGCAAAAAAAAGATCAATCTTTTTTGATAGTGACTTATAATTATTATGAATTTCTAATTATTTTTTATATTTACTACACTTTTTTAGTTCTATTTTAACATACTAAAGTTAAATAGAGTGTGATAAAGAGATAAAGCAGTTAATTATATTCATTTGAAAGATGTATTGGGGAGATTTGTTGCTGGGTTTAAGCTGTTATCAGGTTTAGATAGAATGAATATGAGAAAAATATTTCTTTGAAGAAGAGCAATAGAAAAAAGTCCATATATGCAATTTTGATATTCGCAGGAATTACTTTAGTTGTGATATGGTTAACTGTAGAGCCTCGAACATCTAGAAATCTAAACTTGAGATTTGTTAGATAATTCGCAAAATAATTAATACACTGTACGACATTAAAACTATCAGTTAAGTATTTACTGCTCTGATATTACCCTTACTGAATTGGCTGGAACAGTGATTGTCATATTAGTGACATTATTAATTTTATTAGAAGTATGTAAGAAAATAAATACATGATTACATTAAAGTGGGTTATATTAAGTTTGGTTTAATTAAGTAAATTAATTTAATATAAATAAGCATTTTGTAGTAGAAGATGGAAGAACTATTGTTCATATATTTATTAGAATTTCTAAAGAATGGTAAAATATTAGATATTGAGTTAATCATTAATTAATTCATGATTTGTAATTTAGAGGAAAGGTAACAGCACAGTTAATTAAGAAACATCCTGATAATGAAAGAGAGAAAGAAGATTTAAGACATAATTTGAAATGCCTAGTGGAATTCTGTATCCATATTAGAACGAGGTTCCCTCTCAATGAAAATGGAAATACAGGGGGGTGCATACAAAGGTATAGAGTTATGAAAAAAGAAAACACGTATAATTATCATTGCATTTATTACATAAACAAACAAATATTCCATATACATTAAAGTAGTTGGCCATATTTTTTTTTATATTTTCAGTGTCATTAATCATATTTTATCATATGCAATATTCATTTGTTTGAATGATAAATGCAATGAGTATTGAACGTGTTTTCTTTTTGCATAACTGTATACCTACTTTTGCACACACACTCCTTGTATATGTAAGTAAAAAGTATTAGACTAAAAGGGATCATTTGGTATCGACATTTATCTTATATCTATCATTCCACTTTAATTTCTCTTCCATTTGTGGCAGAAAATAAACTTGATGATCACTGGGGGAGATATCGCTTATTTCCAGCAGGCGATGTATTAATTAGTACAGGAAATATTCAAGAATATTGGAAAAAGTTATAAAATAAAAAAAATGAATTTCTTAATCTAAAATTTGAGCCGATCTCCTTTTCATTCACGACATTGAGCTGCTTTACCACATTCAGCAGCTTGTGCCAAGAGAAGTTTTTTGCTAAGGAATATTTTAAAAATGAAATAAAATTATTTAAATACCAAATGTATGAAAGTTGTGGTACGAATTGCTCTGTTACTACAATAATATGAACTACAGTAGTTGAACTGTATGCAAAAGGCGAAATAATCGACAAAAATAAAAGCAAATTTTAACTCAAATTTGAATAGAAACAAAACGGGTCTCGATTATTGGAATAGACATAAAATTAAGAAAATTACACTTCTCTTTTTTTTAAACTTGGCCTCTTTTAATATCTTTTTTTTTTCCCAAATGTGGGTTTTTAGAGGCTCAATCTTGGCATGTCTGAAATCCACTGGCAGACATGGGTTAGTGCGACCAAAAAAATCATTTTAAAAATGCCTGAATTGAAAACAAATATGTATTTCAAATATTTATAAAAAAAATCAAACGATCCCTGAAAGTATTTCTAAGCTATCTTCCCTGCAGTGTACAACCTAAATAAAGGAAAGCGAAAGATTGAAGACATTAAATGTAGAAATGAGAGTTGCCTTCTCAACTATACGTCCCAATCTTAAAGAATTATGTTATAATCATCAAGCTCAAATTTCCCATTAAACTCTTAAAGGCAAGATTTATTTATTTTAAATTTTGTATGTCTTATTTCGATTAAATTAGATTAAATGTCAATCGTGGTTAATTTTTAAGTGCTTTCCACGTAATTAAGTATTTATGCCTAAATTATTTTATATTGGGGTGTCACAGCTGCTTCTAGATAGTAATTAGGGTGCTACTGTCATCAAAAGGTTGAAAACCACTGGTTTAGTGTAAAGGAGCAGGAGAATGAAAGCGGAAGGCGAGACTTTTCTTCTCGAATTTTAACACGTTACTGACGAGGGCAAATCAGGGTGAAAGTGTGTATGGAGAGATCTGTAAAGGAAGTGGGGAAGATGGAGGAAGTGAAAATGTGGCGAAAGAGATATAACTGCAGATCCTAGTCCAGGAATTGGGACCTGGAGGGCAAACTGCGAGTGTTGAGGACAGAGGGGCACAATTCTTCGCAATGCAGCGGCCGCAAGGTTGACCATATTACACCCAACATACCCAAACGGAGCCAGTAGGTAGAGGGATGCACCCCCACCCACCTTGCCCCTATCAGAATTAAATAGAGGAAAGGTGATCGGCGACTAGCCTACAAAAAGGGGAAAAATGAAAATGCCGAGAAATAATAAATCGCAGGTCGTCTCAATCTAGCTCGAGGCTGCTGGGAGCACTGGGAATGAGAGCGTGCCGATCTTTTAGGTAGAGGGTGTAGCAGTGCAGACGGGGTACCACCTACCCGGGAAGGAGGGCATGAGGCTGAAAGTGTAAGGCGATGCTGAGGATAGTCTGAAGAGGGACCAAGGCAGGTTCACGAGGGCTCAGGGATGCTCAAGGTGTTCAGGGGGGGCGCTCAATGTATGTTCAAGAAGGTTCAATGGGTGGTAAAGGAAAAGGAAAACGCCCATTAGTGTTGCAGAAGAGCTCAATCGGTGCTATGGGAAGAGGAGAAGAGCTCAATGGGTTTACGTGAAGGTTCAGTGATACGCCCAGATGAAACAAGCCAGAAGTGAGGTACGTCAGGGTCGAGCCGACTCTTATGGTCTTATGGACTAAAGAGGAAAGTGGGGCAATCTCAAAGGGTATCACGGACTTGGAACTTGTTATAGATGTGCTACGTTACTGTCGGACAGGCTCCAAAGGTGTTAGGCGAAGGTTCAATGCTGGTTAAGTGACGGTTCAATGAGTGATAAACTCGATGAAACATATCAGAACTCTGATACGTCGCAATTTATTGAGCTGCAAGAGTGTTACACAGGGGTTGACTTGGTGTTGTTGGAAGACTAAATGGACGTTTTTTTATTATTTATTGATTTTGTGGCGCTCATTTGGCAGCCATGATAATCAGAAGCCCATATTTAGGTTATTTTCAATAATGACGCTGGATCCCGCGTGTATGTCCGGTGCGGGGGTGACAGAAGAACTAGATGAAGCCGTTGAGGCATTGGAGAGTAAGCCTACGGGAAAAGTTGAAGCGCGATGCGACGCAACTTAAGATTCTTGTTGAACGTCACTCACCTTTTTTGAGGTGCCTCCCGAAGGGCTAACCTGATTCTTTGGACGGAGTCAAAATGGGGAATAGCAAAGCAACGGTCTACTTGCCTAGTTCTTGAAGGCTGTTTGAAGCCCATATCAGCATGCTCATTTCTCGTAATCTTTTTTCATCTCCAGGAAACCTGTAGAAGAAAATCTCTGCATCCTCCCGTTTAGAAGGAGCCGTAGAGTAAAGGATTCTGCGAACAGGGTGGTGCAGAGATTCCAATGGCTAGGGGGTAGTCACTACATTGTGCGAGCGCTGAAGATCACAATCCGGCCCCGAAACTGGACACGGTGTGTACCGAATTGTGTATTGCAACTAGCTTGGCCGCGAAGACACGCAACAGCCGGATGAGCCACGCTGGATTAAAACAAAGGGGAGAAAGCGTAAAGGCCGACCCCTCTTTGAAGTTGAGTCAGCGTGTACATTAGCATAGATCCTGCCCCACACACCATGTGCTCCCAATAATTCGAAAGCAATACTTACGGCCTATAAAAGCTAAAAGCTTAAGGAGTTTCCTTACCCTTACAGCCAAAATGCTTAGGGTAGGATTAGCGTTTCAGGGCGTCATCTATTTTTTTTACAGCGCCCATTTGGCGACTGCCTTCAAGGGCATAAGTCACTGAAAGGAAAGTTTCAGTCTAGTGCTTGGCTATTTTAAAATTTCCAAAAACAAATCCCCCCTCCAAAAAAAACTCAAAAATTAAGAAACAAAATAAAGGCAAAAAGAAGAAAAAGGAAGCACACTCTGGCGTAGAGGAAGGCCGGCCTTCCCCTTGCGCAGGGTAATGCGACCAATACCGAAATGTGTCAAATAAAATGAAGGAGGCCAGCCTCCTACAAAAAGTCGGATAATCCACAAGTCTCTGTGCACACATACGTCCCATATACAAGGGAAAAGCGGTAACGACCCCGCTCTTCCCGCTACCGAAGCAGATAAAAATATGCCGAACGGTGTGGAAGACAACGTAGTCATCGCAGTAAGATGCAGGGGAGCGCTCCAGTAAAGGGCGTCAGGGCGCCATAGGTACCGTCAAAATCAAGCATGGGTGAAATAAATCTGGTTGGTTTTCGAGGGAGTCGCTACCTCAAGCGTAAAAGAGCATAAACACTGCCTACGCCTTAAAGCGAGTGGCATCATCCCAGCATCAACAGATAGGCTCTCTAAAAGGGGATGTGGTGAAAGCACCGGTCGCCAAGCAAAAGATCAGTGTGGTAATCGTGTCCGACTTCCGCAATTCACGGTCAGCTCCATCTGCGTATAACTTCCAACTACAGATTAAATTAGAAAGAAAAAAAGGAGTGGTAAAAATTCAAATAAGTATCCATAAGTGCTGAAGGCCAAAGAACAGAACGAAGAATATTCATGGTCATGATAGAGCAGACCCAAAGACTACGAATTTGCGTCTCTAGGTGAGACGTTGGTCAAAAATTAAACCAAGAAAACTGTGCACTATAACCCATTAGGCAAGCCCCATTTATGGACATGAATGAGTCGGAGTAAAGCCGTGGATGGCTAGAGAAGTGCACCTCCTTAGTCTTGGCAAAAGAAAAAAAGACGATGGACACCGGTTTAGCGAGATATGCGGTTCAAGGTCTGTTGGATTAGATGCTCCAGAGTTGGCATCTGAGCTCCACTAAAAGAGATGAAACGGTCGTTATGTCGAGTGCAACGATAAGATCTACCGGCACTAGCGAGACTATACCGTTGAGGCTAAGGGAAATTAAGTGACACTGAGGACATTTCTATGCAGACGCCCATTCCCCCTCTATTGGACCTGGGAAAGAGCTCCATTCCCACTCTTATGTGGTTTCAACTATTTAGGCGGAAAAACTCAGACACAAATATTGTCGGCGTCCTTTCATTTCCATGATGTGGAGAGTCTCTATGATACCTTATCGCTATGCAGTATCGTAGGCCTTCTCCAGATCAAAGAGCGCCGTGGTGAAGTGTTCTCCACGAAGGAGGCCTGACATATATATTTGTTCTACCCGAGAAAAACTTCTGACGTGGAGTGGAACTTCTCGAAAGCCTCTTGTAAAGGAGCCAAGTAATCTCCGTTGTCCAAAAAATGAATATAAAGGAACCTTACTTTAGCCCGAAATAATTTAGTGAAGATGAAATCGTTTTAGCGACAAGAGTATCGCTTCTTTCTGAGCGTCGTCTCATATTCGACTCACCAACAAGGAATATTATCGCGTACAAAATCGTCAGACATTCAAAGAATGGTAGTCATCTGCCGGCCTAAACTCCCTGACTGGAATAAAGAAGTCAATTATTTGCCCAAATTCAGGCCACCAAGCCTGTGTCAAGTATACAGGCGGCAGCAACACGGGAAAGTATATTTGGATGGGAAAGTGATCACTGCCATCAAGGGCATCGGCCGAATTCCACCCTAAATTAAGATGTTGTACAGACCGGAATTCCGATGGCTGTTGGCAATAAAACATGCTTAAGGTGTTGCGGCCGTCGAGAGCTTATTGAAGGCTTTTTGGCTTGGCGGGCGGAGTAGCTTTTTGTTTGCTGGTCACTAGTCCTTTTTGTGCGCACGAGTTTTCAACATACACCGTCCAGCCTCGGATAGGGGTGAATGAGCCGAAGTTACCAGTTTGCGGCCATCCTTTCAGGGGACAGACTTTAGAACCCCTGGAGATAGCATCACCACCACTTTCAGGGGGTTTGCGTTCTGCAAAGTTAACGATTCGTTGAAGGCACGAGGCGTCTTCAAGTTTTGCAAAGAGGTTAGGTAAGGAAAGGGTCCCTGGCTTTAGCTACCAGCTCTACCAGGGTGGCGCCTGGCAGAGTTAAAACCCGGAGGAGAGTTCCTAATAGGCGCAGTGGCTACCGCGTTCGTAGGTCTGGAGGAACCATGATTAGAGAGCCTTTTTTTAACTTGAGAAGAGTAAGAACTCTCAGGTCGCTAAAGACGCGACAAGACCACAACTCCTTGTAAGAGACCTTAATGCCTGCTGCTGGGAATGAATATACAGAAAGAAAAATAAATGCGAAAAATGATGGAGATGCAGATAAACAAGAATATAGTCCAGAGAGTCGCACCTACATTTTCAACTTGCATTAAAGGATGACACTTGACAAACCAGATATAATATTTAGGAGCCCAGACGTCATACAATCTGCAAACGGAATTCGTAGCTATCCTATGAGGTGACCACATCAGAATAATGGTGAAACCCCGAGATTGTGGTTTGGTTGGCTGAAATCGCGAACTAGATCATTTATATTATTTTGCAAAAAGTATGTGGAGCATCGTCGTTCGAAAACACTTCTTCATTTTCTTCAACTCTGAAGGAATCTTCGTCACTAATATATATCAGGTAGTTCCCCAAAGTTAGGTAATGGAATTTCATCATTATGAGCTACAGGATGACGTGTTGTTGGAGATTAGGATACCAGTAGTAGTAGTCAGTGCCATTTTTTGTCGGCTCGCTCCAAACCATAGGAATTCCAAACGCTAGGCAGCTTTTCATACACTTGGTCCAACGACGCAGATGCTCGGTACATGCCTTTCATACAATTTGTGGCGCCCAAGATATTTCCTCGTCACCAAGTTTCATACCAAAATAAGAATAGTAAGCACACTTTCAAAACTTGTGACTGGATTCCTGCTATTAAAAACTGTGTATTCGCCGCGGATGTAGCAGAATACATCGGGCTTATTTTTGCAGGATCTTCTTGCCGAATTCATTTCATTCACATGCAAAAGAAAAATATCAGTTAGTCAAAAATTGCCCCATGTAAACTCGTTTATTTTAAGAAATAGGAAAGATTTTTGCATTATATAAATAGAAAATACCTTTGTAGTATGTAATGAATGCATAAACACAAAGAAAGAGAGAGAGAGAGAGAGAAGGACAAATAGACATTTTGCTAGGTCGAAGTGTCAAAGATGGAATGGTAGGAGCAATAAAATAAGGCCAATTGGAGACAGTTTGTGAATCAGCGGAATCTGATTAGAACGTCTGGTTTGAAACCCGATCACAGTGTAAGGCTATCGCCCCCGAGTGTAAGAGCAGATAGGCAAACAGAGTAATTAGAGCTGTCTGGAATTGGGACAGAACCGGCGACAAAAAATGTTTCGTCTTAATGTAAAATTTGATAAAGGGCATCTTAGCTTTAAGCAAACGGAGTCTCTGTGATGCCCGTGCAAGGGGAAAATCCCAAATTAGGATACTGAGTGGGGAGCTGCAGCCAATCGCAGCCTGGACTCCAACCAATCACAGGCTCCGCTGGAAGCATTGGGTGGGCAGGCTCCGCTTCAGTAACTTAGGGAAGGCGGAGCTACATTTCGCCTCCAGGATGCTCCTTGGTATAAATACGAAAGGATTAATCATTAATCAACATTATAATCATTATTATAACTAGAATTATCGCTCTGCGAATCTCCTTTATTCTTGCTCTTGCCATTATAACCCGTTTTAAAATATTCCGTTGCGCAAATTAAATCTTTACCGTAAGTGTAAACATTTCAAAGTGGTATAAAAATACACGTGTTTAATTCCTTGCACAAAGGAGCCTTTTACTTACAAACCTTGATCGGTTAATCTCCTCGGACCGTACGTCAAGAAAACTGTATGCAAGCCACTTTACCAAGACCTTATTGGATCGCCTTGCAATCAAAACAAGGCCAACTTACGCCAAACCTATAACTGGAGACCCCATATTTTGCGACCTATACCCTCACATGTAAAGAATTTAAAAAACGTCAAGTTGGATAAATCACAAGGTTGACTTGATTGAGCAAAAATAATGCGATTTGGAGATTCAGGATATCAAAACTGTCCCACATCAGCTTAAAAAAAGCTTAGAAAATAAAGTTAGTGTTGGCCAGTGTTAGAAAGATCACAAATCCCATACACGAACCGACATCTAATTTTCCTGGAGGAATTTTTAGGTGTCGTTCACAATTTCCATAAAAAACAAAACCCTTCTTGGATCGTATTTGAGCGACTCAGTGTGACTAAAATAGCCATTGGCGATCACATATGAGTCCCATGGCAACGAACGCTGTAATGCACATGTTGAGGTAAAAGTTCAGGTACAAAAATTGAAATTAGATCATACAGGTTTTGTTTTTGTGATTGTTTTTACCACTGAGTTGCACTGCCGATGTATAACTCAGTTGGAGATCTACAGTTTAATGTAATCCGAACGACGAGTCGCTACAGCAGATCCCACCAAACGTAAAGGGTATGTCAGGTCAGGTGGTCACTAGTTAGGGCACCTACTCCATAGGTTAGTAAGTAATGGCACGTTAGAGGTCGGTGGTTATAGGCTGGCAATTAGGCTGTAAGTTACTGATTACTAGTTTACCGGTGGAGCTCGACACGGCTGTTACACATCCAAGTACTAACTTTGCCAAATGTTGCTTAACTTCGACGTAGTGCTATTGGAGTATTCGGTTAACTGGCGCTGAACTTGGGTTGAATACAATAGTGGGAGGGGAGGGCATCCTTTGGCTTGGTTTTAGTGAAGTAGGCTGGGTAAGGGGACCTGTTGAATTACTCTCAGGACAGAGCTTAGGCCTCGGTAGGCTTAGGCATAAAAAAAATAATTGATCTTATGTTGAGTATTTGAGACAGGCTTACTAATGTATAAACCTATATCTGATTATGCTTCGGACTACCCGACTGTCTGACCGACCTTTACTCTCTCTTGATTCTTGACTTGCTTAGCTCTCTTCCCCAGGCTCTACTTAGAGCTCTATATAATGTGTCGAAAACCCGTGTGCGTGGCCCGTTGTTGACCTATGACACGGTTTGGGCAGAGCTTACTTTATAGGATGTTTATTTGTGTGTGCACGGGGATAGCGATAATCATTAAATTTCGAGAATACAATTTTGCGTTTCGCAGCCCTCTGATAGTAAATAAATTCCACATCTTTCGCCCTTTCTTCAGCTCGAGGTCAATGACTGCCCCTGTTTTGACGTTTGTTGGTACAGCAGTCGCATTTCCCAGAATTTTGGTGATCACGAGAGGTGTGTAAGTGTATATGCGTGTGGGTGTGTAAATATGTGAGTGCGTATGAATGTAAAAAATTATTCTGGCTGTTGCCCTTTTTAAGAATAGTATATATTATTGTTTACATGAACAGATGTATTATTTCTCCGAAAAAATGTTATATATAGATTGTTTTAAATGACACACTGTTATATATTTCGGATTACTTGCATGCGTATAATTATATGAATTCCCATTTCAAGCCTTACATAGGATTTATATGACACTCATCTGTGAGGCTTTATTGTCAATCCTATTTCGCCTTGCAATGTGACACTACAGAGAAGCTCCTCTCCAAGACAAGGAGTGTTACAAGTATAACAAATCTAAGATTATAATTTATATACTTTTGAGAAATGTACATTTTTACATTAAACTTGAGTTCCTTCGACTTTCGGAGTCTCAAAATAAATTATACTTTTTTTAAGAATGAGAGGTAAATTTCTTATTTTATGTACATCTTTACAATGAGTTTGGGTTCCTTTGACTTTTGGAGGCTTACAATACTTTATTTTTATATTTATAATTACGCACGGTAGTTAGCAGTTTCGGGGGCGTTTGGAGGTGGAAGCTGCAGCTCTTTAATGCGAACAAAGATTTGTTTGCGTGTGTGTGCGCCACAACTTCATTATTTTATCCCTTTTATGCGTACTGCTTTGTGCGCGCGCACCACCATGTTATATTTATTTTATTTTCACTTTTGTCATGCTTGGTTGCAAGGCATAAATTTCAAAGGTGGCAGCAAGCTTACGATGCTTGTTTAATTTCTGTAATGCCAAGCTTTTAACATTTGAGCGTTTGGATGTCAGAGCTCCAGATCCTAATCGCAAACAGAGCCTATTTCTTTTTTATGTAAATTACTTTGAGTATGCTCCATACTACTTTACTTTAACCCAGACAGAATCTAAACATACAGAATTTATACATTTTTACTCATTTACACTGGGACTTTGTTTTTCCCTTTTTATAAAGCACTATAATTGTTAGCGTTAGTTTTTGAAAACTGTTTCTGAACGAATGGCGTTAGTTCGTCTGTTGATGTCGTTTTGATCCAGTGTTGGGCGCTGTGTTCGTGTGTATAAAGTGGACAAACTTTTGCCCAGTTAGGTCTCAACTTACGTCCACTTTTAGCGGTTCATTGCAGCTCATCCAGGTTGCTTGCAGTAGTCCGGTGTGTAGAAATGAACTTTTCTACTATTCTAACGGTCGCTTCGTTGAAGGCGAGGCTTGATGGTAATCACATGAATGACTTCCGTTTCCTTGGATTCCACTCGTTGTTCGTTCTGTGAATCCATTTTATGGTGCCTCTCCTCGTTCAATCCAAAAAGGTCACCAGTTATAGTGGGTTTGTAGGTTATTTAGTTATGGACTATTAGTTGGCTTCCAAGTTATAGATGAGGGGCAAAGGTGGTTAGGACGGACAATAAATTTAATGGGAAATTCGCCAGGTCAACTTCTTAGATAGCAATGGATCAGTTTTTACCTTACTTGGCATCCTTTTCTCCATCCTTCGTCCTTCGATGGGTCACCGTTGATAGATGTGTCTCCTTCCTTGTTAGAGGAGTACCACATAACCAGTGACAAGGCCTTATCATTCAATACCTACTTAATGATTATGGAGACTGTCCTTGTCACTACCTGCCTGTCTCGATGGTACGGTTTGGGTGGAGTTTACTCTACAGGATGTTTATTTATGTGTGCACAGAGATAGAAAAAATCTTTATCTCAAAATAAGAGAATACAATTTTGAGTTTCGCGGCCCTCTGACAGCAAATAAAGTCTGCATCTCTCATGTCTTCAGCTCGGTGTCAATTAGTACAGCTTTTTGGCGTTTGTGGGTACAGCTGTTGCGTTTTTCAGAATCTTGGTGATTGCGAGAGGTATGTAAATGTATATTGTGAAAATTCGTTCTTCCTGCTGCCCTTTTTCAGAAATGTATTAATTATTGTTTATACGATGAAAATATTATGGGTATATATATATATATATATATATATATATATATATATATATATATATATATATATATATATATATATATATATATATATATATATATATATATATATGATGAAAATTAATGCAATATCGCAAGAAAAGATGAGGAATTAAACCACATTGTCCGAAGACAATTTAATTCAGAACAGTTTCGGTGTATCTCACACCCTTTTTCAACTAACACCGGATAGAAAATATAAGAAAAGTGCATACAAGCATAACACAAGGTCAGGTCGTGAAAGATCCCCTCTTTTTTCCCCAATCCCCTACTTGTGGCTAATCGGGGGGGGGGGGGGGGTTAGGCCTAAACATATTGAAGGGCTGACATTTTACTATTTTGTTTATTTGCTTTCTTATTACAGGATTAAAAGAAAATTGACCCTCAGATAGATTTAAATTAGGAACTGACGATATCAAGCTCGATTCTACGATTCTTCTCTTAACATAGTTAGCCGATTTAAATACCATTTTACTTCCATTGGAATATTTTGCCATGTTAGAGACAAGAATCATACGATCGATTTCAATGGAAGTAAAATGGTATTTAAATCGGCTAACTATGTTGAGAGAAGAATCGTAGAATCGAGCTTGATATCGTCAGTTCCTAATTTAAATCTATCTGAGGGTCAATTTTCTTTTAATCCTGTAATAAGAAAGCAAATAAACAAAATAGTAAAATGTCAGCCCTTCAATATGTTTAGGCCTAACCCCCTCCCCCCCCGATTAGCCACAAGTAGGGGATTGGGGAAAAAAGAGGGGATCTTTCACGACCTGACCTTGTGTTATGCTTGTATGCACTTTTCTTATATTTTCTATCCATTGTCAGTTGAAAAAGGGTGTGAGATACACCGAAACTGTTCTGAATTAAATTGTCTTCGGAGAATGTGGTTTAATTCCTCATCTTTTCTTGCGATATTGCATTAATTTTTATCATCTATATATATATATATATATATATATATATATATATATATATATATATATATATATATGTATATATATATATCCAATCCAACTCCACCGCAGGAAAGAGAAAACGAAATCATTTTTCTTCGGAAATAGTTATTTCTTACTTCGAACCGTGCACATTGAGGCAGCGAGCTACCGCTTTGATCTCAATTAAACCGCCCTTTAGACCAGGCCTGATATATAGATGTATTTAAAGGCCCAAAGAAATTGGAAATTGGTAACACAACCCAGAAAAACGCTAAGGAGAATATTACATGTAACAATGAAAGATTAAGAAGGAAAATGGGAGATGTAGAGAACGGAAAGATAGGGCAAACTATTTTAACCGTTTTATGAAAATAAATAAAGAAGTTAGATTTGAATCTATGTCATCAAGCGCTCATCGCGATTTATATGACACTCCTCTGTGAGGCTTCATTGTCAATCCTTTCTCGCTCGCAATGTGTCACTACGATGGCACCCACTCGGTATTCCCAACCAGTTAAAACAAAACTCACGATGTATCTTAACTTCACAAAGCTGAGAGGCGGTATTTACACATCTCAGTCGTATCCACTTTGATGAGAGATAGTATACAAATTATAATAATGATAATACAATAATATTAATAATATATATGTATTGTTTGATATAGATTTCATGAAATGTCTGTAAGAATAAATATCGTTCACCTTTTTTAAGCTTAAATGGCACAAATCCCATCCTCCAAAGGACACGAATCCCGTCCCAAAAGACATAAATCCTGTCCCGAAAGGACACAAATCTCGCCCTAAAAAGATACGAGTCCCATTCTAAAAGAACACAGATCCTGTCCCAAAAGGACAAAATCCCTTAACCAAAGAACACAAATCCTGTTCAAAAAGGGCACAAATCCCGTTCGAAAAGGACAACAAATCCTGTTTAAAAAGAATACAAATCTCGACCCCCAAGGAAACAAATCCCGTTCTAAAAGGACGCATCCCGTTCCAAAAAAAAAACATAAATCCCGCCCTTAAAACTCTCCACATATATGAGTCTCGGCTAAAGATATGTAGTACATGATCAATTATGTTGCCTACTCGTGTGCTGCTGGTGTTTGGAAATTTTCCCTCATAAACAATCGCTCTCTCATTTCCTCGCCGCATGGCGATAGTCAGTGATTGAAGCCATAACAATTCCTCGAGTCTTAGACCATGATGTTTCTCTAGCGAGGACGAATCGAAGAATCTTTTAGTCGCGTGCGACTCTATATCTCACTATCTCGGTTGGTCGGTCGGTCCCTGTTTTTTTTTGGGGGGAGGGGTAATTACATTGTAACTATTCGGCAGATTTTAACGAAATCTGAAACCCTTATTTTGTTTTACATTTCATTTTGAATGATTTAATTCTCAAGGTCTTCCCAAGATTAGCCTGGGAATTATTTGGTTTTGACAAATAACATCATAACTCTTCGGCCGATTCTAAAAAAATTGAAACCCTTATGTTGTTTTACATTCTCTTTTGAATGATATAATTGTCAAGGTCCTTCCCAGGTTAGTCCGAGAATTATTGAAATTTTCAAGGTCGTAATGTCATATATCAGAATAAGTGAGAGCAGGTGACTTTTTGGTCAGCACACCTTGTTTTCGAAGAGATTGCTTAGTAAAATGTTCTACCCATAGTGTGTTAAATGAAGCTCCAAAATAGAGTTCAAGAACAGTTTTAAGGTTAAATTGTATCTTAACTGGTGCTAACTTTGAGTGGACCAAGTGGCTGGATTATACACCCCTTTTCACACATGGGAAATCAATGAGAGACGCTCAAGTTCGTACCTTTGCGTCTCCCCTCTCTTGCTAGGAATTCGTTTTTAGTACAATTACTCTTACTGGTGAGCTTCTTCACTCTTTTTGTCCTTGCTTTTCGCCGCTCGTTGCTTCACAAGCCCAGAGATACCCCAGTTTTAGGTGAAAAGGGGCATCAAACTTATAAAGACAGCATAAAGACAAAAAAAAAATTGAAGACGGTTTGGTATTCATCTACTCAGACAACACTTTCCAGTCCCTTTGATCTTGAGCGAAATGGTGTATGTTCACTGTACAGACTAACGAGCTCAACAAAGGTTTCCCAATCTACTTCGCGATGAGGGTTACTTAAAATAGCTCGTGATCGATTTTTATTCTCGGTGACGCATATTTATATATGGAAATGAAACCACATATGTTTAACCCGCTTTCCATGTTTCATGATCGATGTCAGAAGTCGGTATGCTATAGTGCTTTGTTGCTTTTGTATTTTAAGGTTAATATTAATATTATTCTAATTTTTAAATGAATAAAACCAAAACTTACCTGTATCGATTTCAAAAATTGCTAATTAAGAGACGAAACTAATAGTCGTCTTTTCTGCCCGTGGTTAAAGTAGTTTCGCGTTAAAGTTGTTATGCGATCTTAACAAATATTTACATTTAATAAGAGTTAAAACATGTTTTATTTTACTTGAAATGAATTAAGAGGATCCTATTTAAGTTTAAAGTAGGTTAAAAGATAAATTCAATAATTTAAGAGCAAGATCAAAATTTGCGGTACACACAAGAGAGCAAGAGAGAAAATTAATGTTCTGGCAATACTTATCCTGCTAATAAATACATCAAATACTAGTGTTGAAAAATTCATACATGCCAACCTCTGACGATTAACTTTCAAATTCTAATAACATACAAACTCAAAAAAGTCTATAAAAAATGTTCTTCCCTCAACTATACTAGGTTGAACGAAGCCAAAACAACCAACTCCTATTTTTAGACAACTTAATCACAAAATATAACAAGATAACTACCAAAGTTTACGTCAAGGTCACCAATCCAGGCTTTGCATTAATGCAATATGCGAATGTCCAGAACGCTAGAAGAAAGGCACAATCAGCTCGTATATTAATTGTGCTTCAACCGCAGCCCTACACGAGAAGAAGTGCATAATGAGCTAGAGAGAGTTAGCCATCCAAGTACTTGTCAACAACGAATTCAGTAACTACGAGTGGCGGATCCAGAATAAAAATGGCGGGGGGGAGCTAACCTGAATTCCTTTCTCTGAGTAGTCTGAGAAAAAGGAATTGATGATTAATAATGGTTATCTTACATAATATTGATAATAAATATCAATAACTCACACAGGAGTGAGCACTAACTCTCTCAGATCAGATTTTTTTTCACACATCAGAAAATTATAAATTGTAGTTTTGGGACGTCAGCTAAGGTATAATACATGTATCATATTAGGTATATTCGATCGCAATGGTTTAAAAACTTTATATATATATATATATATATATATATATATATATATATATATATATATATATATATATATATATATATTCCGAGCGCTTTCGTCTTTATTCTTAAAGTCCTTTTCAAGGAATGAACAGGTGGCTGGACATACATTGCCTTAAATAGTGGAAGGGGGGATTAGACTACCCACCTCTGAACCTTAATTATGGGGTACATTTCCTGAAAAACTTCATTTGAAATTTTACGTATGTAGGCCAAAGGCAAAGGATGTCATCAACATATCGCATCCAAGCTATAGGGGTTTCATTAATTTGGGGAAGTATTCTAGATTCGAGAAATTCCATATATAGGTTTGTGAGTACAGGGGACAAACAATTCTCCATTGCCATTCCAAATGTTTGGCGATAAAATTTTCCATTAAAGGTATATTTTCAATTGTTGCTGCAAAGAGCAAACTTATACATGGAATTCTTCGAATTTAGAACACTTTCCCAAATTAATGAAACCCCTATAGCTTGGATGCGATATGCTGATGACATCCTTTGCCTTTGGCCTAATAATTTAAATATTAATACATTTCTTACTAAAATTAACACCGTAGTGACCTCGATTAAATTTACTTTAGAAGTTGAAAAAGATCGCATACTCTCCTTCCTAGATATTCTAATTCATCGGACAAACCTTTGTTTCAAATATGAAATATATAGAAAACCCACAGCCATAGACTCTTTTATACACTTTTATTCTAACCACCATAATAGTATCAAACAAAGTATTTTCTCCTCTATGTTTTGCGAGCCCTTAGAATTGTCTCACCAGAATACCTAGACAAAGAAGTCGATAGAATATATAAAATAGGGATAAATTTGTGCTACTCTTTGTACTTTCTCGACAATTGTTAGAAGTCCGCTAAACGTTATTATCAAACTAATGTTAATATCCCTAAGTTTCAGGCCACAAACTTATTTGTTTTACCCTATAACCATATTTTCATTAAATTACCTCGTTTACTTAGGCCTCTGAACATAAATGTTATTTTTAAGTACGAGACTACAATTTATCAAAAAATTGTCAAAAATTCCCCTCCCACACCATCGACCTGGCATTGTTTATTCGATAGGCTGCAACAACTGCCAAAAAAGTTATTAAGGACAAACCGGAAAAGAACTAGATGTGCGGGTTAAGCAACATCAAGCCAATGTACATAATCACAATGAACAATCTGCGCTTTTTCTACATATGTACAATTTTAACCATGACATTAACTGGAACAGTGCCAAACAGGTCATAAAATGCAGTAATTATATTTCGAGAAATATATTAGAATGTATCTCCATTAACGCGTTCCAAAATTTTATGATTTTGTACCCCCTAACTAAGGTTCAGAGGTGGGTAGTCTAATTTCCCCTTCCACTATTTAAGGCAATGTATGTCCAGCCTCCTGTTCATTTCTTGAAAAGGTCTTTAAGAATAAAGGCGAAAGTACTCGGAATCGTTTTTCACTTTTCCTTTGTGAGTGTATCTGCATAACTTTGACTACTAAGATTAAAATTTAAAATCTTAAAAAAAGAGCCATGGTTAAATTTTTATAAATTTTCTGAACTTTGCCAATTATAATAATTTTAAAAAGGAACTCTAAACTAAATTTCCTCACTTTCAAGATATCACGTTGTTAAAATATAGAGTTATAAAAGATATATAAAAAATAAATTTTCTGAACTTCCCCATTTTGATTTTTGATATAAAAGAATTATTAGAAATAACTTTAATAAAAAAAACATGTCATAATCAAACTAAGATAAAATTATTATTTAAATACTCAACAAAATCTCCTTCTTAAATTGATGATATATATATATATATATATATATATATATATATATATATATATATATATATATATATATATATATAGCACGAGTGAAACAAACACTCGTGAATAACGATTTCTCAAACAGCATGATTGACAAACAACTCCAATCATTTTTAAATAATCATTGCAAAGATACAGATAAAGCTGAAAGTAATCAGGGAGAAGTCAACAACATCAAAGTGTATTACAGAAACCAGATGTCCACAGCCTATAAAATAGATGAAAAAAACATCAAGGAGATCATTAACCGTAACATCAAGGTTAAAAAATAAAATGGATAAAATTTAACTCATCATTGATTATAAAACAACAAAAGCCAGCAATCTCCTGATGAAAAACAACAGCTGCCTAAACTCCTCGAATCTCAAGTCAACCAACATAGTTTACGAATTCATCTGCCCGAATAAAGACTGTAACCTTATATAACAACTCAAAATATATTGGCATGAAAACTATTACACTTTTGAGACGTTTAACTATGCATCTACAAAGCGGAGGACCTAAAACTCATATGGAGAGTGCTTATAATATTAACCTAACGAGAGATATGCTTGTTGATAACACCGTTATTAAAAGAAAAGAGGTTAATAAAGCTAGGATGAACATCTTAGAAGCCATATTAATAAACGAAGATAAACCGGCCATCAACGGTCAAACGACAAGCTGGAATCACACATTAAAGTTATTTTAAAATTCCACTCACCCGACTGGCCCATTTCCTCTAACGTTATGCTCAAACTAGGCGGAATAAATACCCCTTAAAACTCGTTTTCTTTCACCCCTTCCCCCCCGATAGACGATCTACCTCCGATATTTGCAGAGCACACGAACACCAGTGCTGAATTCCCCTTTAACACTCGATTTCCCAGCGGCAGAGAACAGCTGAAAATCGAGGAGGTTCCCATGTTTACCTAAGTAGAAATTCAAAAAGAGAGAAGGAACAAGCATAACGATAAAGATATTTACTCGACTATATACAAACCCAACCACCGAAATAACCAACCAAGACACCAGATTGATACCCCAATAACCGAATTTAAACAATCTAAATAGGAAGAAACAACCGACTAAGAAGACAACACAGAACAAAAGTGTAAACAGAAATAATGTGAACAAAATGAACTAAAAGTGTAATAAGTGAACTAGATTAAAAAGTTTAATAAAAATGATGTGAAGTGGAAGTAAAACAAGTGAACAAAGTGAAACTAAAGTGAAAAGGTGATAACAAGAGAAAGTGAAACAAAGTAAGGACAGTAAAAACAAGTAACATAACAACATAAACAAAGCTCAGAGCTAAGATAACTCAAAGCGGCATGAATGATACAATTAAATACATGAATGAAAGATGAAGAGAATAAGGGAACAGAGATTAGGTGGTCCTCCCGCTTCTGTATGAGGAACATAGGTGCTAAAAGTGTGAAAAAGGAAGTGAGAATGATGAATGATGAGTAAATGCATGACGGTGGTTCGGAATCCACGTTAATCAGCAGGTCCCCCTTGCCCCTCGGGCAAGAGTATTCCACCCTTTCCACCTTTGACTACTGAGGTTGCTCAATCTGCCTCCTCACCAATCTGTCCTCTTTTAACTCAAAACTTTCCGTCTCCCACAGCTATAAACCCTCTTCTAAAGCTTGTTCCGGACTTCCCATTAAACACTTCACTATCGATTCACTTGAACTGAGAGTCAGAAGTGTGGGGAGTTTCTCCAGGAGCAAGTCGGCCGCGGGCCTCCTCCTCTTCTGTGCACCCTACCCCCCCGATCGTGGGAGGGGTAAGGAGGGGAGGAGTAACCGCGAGCCGTACCTTTTCTCCCCCTAAAAAAAAATCTTTCATTCTGTCAGATCTCACTACACTCATTACATCGGTAAAGGAGGCAAGAACATATCAAAACGCTCTGAAGATGATAGAATAAGATCGAAAGCTCAGCAATTTAGTTTAGGTTTTTACCAAACACATTCATTTAAAAAAGAGATGAATACTGGACAAGTGATCCACCATCTACACTATGGAATAAAAAAGATAGTTAGAAGAAGAGAAAGTTGCCAAAGGAAATTAATTAAGGCGAAATACACAATGGTCTTCAACAAAATTCGCATATATATATATATATATATATATATATATATATATATATATATATATATATATATATATATATATTATTAAATAACTGTTCAACGGGTCTGAAATTTGGGGGGCTTCAGCTCCCTAGCCCTCCCCTCCTTGATCCGCACCTGGCTATAACGAAGAAAATGGAACGATGGTACTTCACAGATTTTAATAGCACTAGAAATATAAACCCCAAAAATATAAAACTCTTCTACAAGAACACTATGTACGCGGCCTACTGTCTAGATGAAAATCAAAGAAATTACAATATTAACCAAGGAATACAGCCAACAAACGATCTCTTTAATTGCAATACGTAACCATTTTTTTTCCAAGAGGTCTCTATATTATAATTTCTTTGCTGTTCATTACGTTTTTAATCAATTTTCTGCACGGATTCCAAAAAATGTCACTATTCTTTCTATCTCATCAATCATCACAGAAATACATTGATTTTTATATTATTAAAAAAGGCTCTTTAAGATGATTTATATATTCTACAATTTAATGTGTTTTTTGGCATGTCAGATTGTTTCAGAGGATATAATTATAGTTTTCTTGCGTATGGCTACTAGAGGATGTAAAAATTCGCCCGATGCATTGTGTTAGACTTGTGGAAATTATATTGGGATAAAGTATATCATAAAATCGCGAAAGGTTTGACATTCTGGATAGTGCACATATTCTTATTTGGAATTCCCATGGGTGATCACGAAAGACCCATGGGCCCCTCATATGATATGTGGAAGCTGTCGATTTATTTAGAAGGATAGTTAAGAGGTGCAGGAAGGGCCATACCTTTTTCTATCCCAGATCATGGAGAAAACCGAAGAACTATCATGATGTATGATAGATGTTACAAAGTACAGAAAAGTAAAAGGAAGGCAAGCTCTTCAGTATCCCAACATACCATCATCTGTAGCACCTATTCCTAATGGTAATAACTTACCAGTACCATATACAGCAAACAATGTAAGTAGGAAAACTTCTTGTAATATTCCAAATAAATTTCTCTTTTATGTAGAAAGTAATATTAATTTCATTCTCTTTTTAGGTCAAGTCGCTAAATCTAGTCATTTATTTTTATTAAACAGAGAAGTAATGGATTTTTCATCAAAAGAATCAGTAAGGAACGGCAGCAAAGTAATGGATGAAGCACTCCAAATCAAAGTGAACTGGATTATTTTATCAGGAACTTAGGTTTTACTTAGTAAGGAGCTGAACTTTTAACATCCAAGCTAAAGGAATGGAATTTACTAGGGGGAAGACTGCAGGACATCAGTGTACCGAAAACGACATGATGAATTGGAGATTTACTTTGATGTTAGCGGAGATCTGTGTTTCTGCAAATATGTGAATGAATGGCTTGTTTATTGCTGTCGGATTGAGGCATGATCAAGCAGAATGGCAATTGTTCATAGACAGCTCAACGCGAATTCTCAAAGCAGTGTTGCTACACACTACACAATGGAGACCAATATGCATCTTTGACTATGGTAGACTCTGCACAGAACAAATAAGAGTACGATAATGTTAAAGAGCTTCTTGAAAAATTCAGCTATGCTGTATTTAAGTGATTTGTTTGTGGGGACTTCAATATGCTTGCATTCTTGCTTGGTTTGCAAGGTGGATACAAAAAATATTCTTGTTTCCTTTACTTATGGGATAGCAGAGTTGATGATCATCATTACCGGAAAGTTCAGCGATCTCCGCGACATGAATTACAGCCAGGGAAGTTAAATGTTGTCGGAAAGCCTCTTTGGTGCCAACCAAAGTTTTATCACGCTAATTTAACGTCAAATTATGATAGATAAATCAGTTTGTAAAGGCCTTAGATTTTGGAGGAAAAGCCTTTCAAGAAATCGATCTCAAGTTTCCGAAGTATTCTGAGGCTAAGTTCAAAGGTGCTATATTTGTTGGGCCCCAAGTAAAGGCAATGAAGTATAAATAACTTGAAAAGGCGATGATCAAAGTCGAAAGAAAAGCATGATGTGCATTTTATATTCTAGTTCGTGGATTCTTAGAAAATCACAAGGATACTTTTGAACAGTTGTTTCTCGACTACAAGTTTGTTAGTACGTATGTCACATTTTATCATAAAATACACACCTCCTATTTACTCGTTTTGTTTGTTATTAAGTTTATAACCTTTTTTTCTGAATTTATTTTCACTTTGTCTCTGAAGATGATATAAGTTGTATCAAAACGCGTTAATTAAATAAAATGCTCTGCTAAAGTGCTTTAGTCTTCTGTTCTCTCTAATAAAAATGGTATCAAACAATTTCGGCGAAGTTATTCACGGTTTCATATATAAAACCAACTTTATTAGAATACTTTGCTGTCCAGCATCGCCGATAACGTGTGGCGACCTTGACACTAGGCGCAGAGAAGCAGGATTTACAAGCAACACAAACTGCGCCAGTAAAACTCTCCGACTACTAATGCAAAATAACTTGGTCCAAAGAAAAGGACTAGACTTGCCTAAATTAATTACAAATAGATCCCGAACACCCCAGATATTGTTCTGACGAACCTGCACTTCAACTTTAATTACCACACAGAACTAGGATCTACAACCTCATCTGACCACCTTAACCTAATAACTACAGTATCCACATTTCCCATCCAAATCAAGTTTCTACAAAGAAATATCCACAGCAAGACAAATCGGAACCAATATAAGAAATGCTTTAATTCAGTTGAAATAGAATTCCCGAACAACCTAAACAAAGAAGACATAAAACACACATAGAACGAGCAACCTCCAAGATAACAGAGACTGGCAACCTCTACAGGCCTAAAATAGAATAAACAGCAATACCTGCACTATGATGAGCCAAATAAATTATGCAAAGACTGGGAGAATTTCAACTACTAATTAGAGAAATAATATAATTGGAAAATAATATGGAAAGATATCGAAGGCTAAGAGACATTAGAAGGCAAATAGGAATACTGATAAAAAACAAACTAGGTTTGGTCACGAACAAAATATTAAACAAAGTTGACATAGAAACAGATCTAAAAAGTGCAGAAACCAATACAGAAGACTCTGAGGATCACAACCAAAAGAACAAATTAAAATAAAAATGAGATAAAGAGAAATAAACGAATGCAACGAGATACAACAAAACTTCCAAAGATACTGGAAAAAGATATTCGGTAAATATGTAGATTATCGGCGCGAACGATGGGACGTACTATTTCGTCCGTGTTCCAAAATGTTTCACGTTTTTGGAGTACATTTAAGTTGACGGCTCGTGTGGGGGTAAACACAATGGGGGAACTACACTACGATGATCCTAAGTTTAATTAAGTTGGGGGGGTCTGGGGGCACAGCCCCCCCAGTATATAATCCTAATTGTTTATAGAATAATAATTCGAAAAGGACTCAAACGCGCATGAATATTCCGACACGAGTAAACGATAATATTTACACACAATTTTTTTTTCGGCCGGGCCGCTAATCTACATATTTACAAGATATTCTCCATCTCATCCGAAGAGAACCAAGATTTTTAAAGAGGAAATACTGCAAAAACTACAAGAACAAAAGGAAAACGTTGCACTCACCCACACGCCGACGAGGTTGTACGTAATCCGCAAAGATAAGGAAGGTCCTTCACGAATGAAAAATACTACGCAGCACTTAAATATTAAAACAACCTGGCAATGGCTTCGCCACTCCCCCTTCCTCCCTACGGGGGAAACTTGCGCTTCGCTACTAAGATTAAAATTTAAAATCTAAAAAAAATAAGCCATGGTTAAATTTTTATAAATTTTCTGAACTTCGCCAATTATAATAATTTTAAACAGGAACTCTATACTAAATTTCCCCCCTTTCAAAATATCACGTTGCTAAAATATAGTTATAGAAGAAGATATATAAAAATAAATTTTCTGAACTTCACCATTTGTAATTCTTTGGGTTTTAAAAAGTTCACAAAATTTCGATACTAACGGCCGGATGCTAAAACAAATGTGAAATGCACATTTGAGCAAAAAACTTTTTTTAATATATATTTTACCTTTTAGCCTTTTGCATATAATAAATTTATAAATAATTGTGAAGCTACACTAAATCTGATATTCAAACCAGCAAAGATGATATTCCTCCAGAAACCTGAGAAATCGAGAAGCTACAAATGAAAAGTGGAAGAAAGCTTTCGAACTAGAAGCGGCCGTCCCTCAAGGTGTGTGCCTCAGCTCAACCCTCTATAATTACAAGTGATAAAAACATCCACAGAAACATTGCCTAGAGAGCGACAACAGAAATAAAAAACACAAACGATTATGAAAAGTGGAACATATGAAAACAAACAAAAAATAAATTCAAATTTTACAGTAAACCAAAGAAAGACAGCTAAATAATTAGAATCGAGGGAGAGGCATATTCATAGAACTCAAACTGACAACAAACTGGTACATCTCTCACTTAACCAAGAAAATAACGTAAGCTAAAACCTCTATGACTCGATTTACATATTCAGAAACAAAAGGAAATTGTACATGGCATTCGTCCGCCTCAAAATAACATACTCCATAATCCCTACTAAGACATTAAGTACGACACATAAATACAGCCAAACGGATCCAAAACTGGACTACCAAATTCAGCACGAACAAATCAAAAAATAACAGATTAACGCCAGTGGAACTAAAACAGAACAAACCCGAAACCAATAAACCAGACGCTGCGGGAACATGCGGTGAGCATCTTCAATGAGATTTACGAAATGCTGCCTAATAATGAAATTGAGCAAGTAACCATACATAACCTGGAAATGCGTTAAGTTCGCTATAAACGAGGATTTGACGAAAGTCGAAAAAGAACACTGCGGAATATTAACTCAATATACCGGTAATCCCGATAATGAGACCAATAATGATAGCCAACAAAAGTACCATATCAGAGAACCCTAATAAGCTCTAAAGAAAACTTACAACCACTAACCATTAAGAAAGATGAGATACTAAAAAAAAAATAACAAAGGAAAAATGTGAGAGAAAAAGTAAAAAAATTACAGAACAAAACAGAAACATAGGATTACAAATGATCAAATGATAATAAAGGCTCAAATGCTGAAATACAAATACTAAAACATAAAAAAAGCGAAAGGAAACGAAAGCGTTTGCCAGGCAACATGGCATAAATTCATGATCCTCCTCCTCCAAGTCATTTTTATAATCCTCCTCCTCTTCACCCATATTATCGACATTACTCATTTCTACCTAAGCACATTTTTTCTACATATTCTATCTTACATATACTAAAACACCACCAATTTAGCTATCCCAATCCAAAGAGTCAGGTAAATTTCTCACAATTTTGCCTGCGAATTTGTAGCGTAAATATCTTTAGATATACCTAATATCTTATATATATATATATATATATATATATATATATATATATATATATATATATATGATAAATAACACCTACAAGGAAAATGAAAAAACTATTCCGAACGCTTCCGTCTTTATTCTAAAAGACCTCTTCATGGAATAACATAGGTCAGGACAAACAATGTCTTAAATAGTAAGGAGAGGGTGGTTAATACGACAACCTGCATCAAAACCATAACTAAGGGGTACAAATTCTTTAAACACTTTAATTTGTGATTTAATATAATTAGATATGATAGGATCTAGTCTAAACAATCCAGGGCTAATATTAAAATTTGAGAAAGTATTAATAGAGATACACTCCAAAATATTTCTTGAAATGTAGTTTGTACATTTAATAACAGGGTTAGCACGATTCCAATTAATAGTATCATCTTGACTATAGATATGTTAAAATAATGCAGATTGTTGACAATCTGCATCATTTTCCCCTGGCGTTATTTCTGTCTTTTCGGTAAAGGATTGCCTTTATGGTGCCACCCTCTGCTCTCTTTGATTCTAGTGTTCTTCTAATGAATTCTTTAAACACTTTAATTTGTGATTTAATATAATTAGATATGATAGGATCTAGTCTAAACAATCCAGGGCTAATATTAAAATTTGAGAAAGTATTAATAGAGATACACTCCAAAATATTTCTTGAAATGTAGTTTGTACATTTAATAACAGGGTTAGCACGATTCCAATTAATAGTATCATCTTGACTATAGATATGTTAAAATAATGCAGATTGTTGACAATCTGCATCATTTTCCCCTGGCGTTATTTCTGTCTTTTCGGTAAAGGATTGCCTTTATGGTGCCACCCTCTGCTCTCTTTGATTCTAGTGTTCTTCTAATGTCCCTTTCTCTTGTACTATATATATATATATATATATATATATATATATATATATATATATATATATATATCCTATTGTATAGAATTTCGCATAATTTTACGCAGTCCATCTACAGTTTGGAACGGAAGTTTAAATACACCTAGCAGTATTGTCAACTTTATTAGTTTGGCTGCATTCCTCATCTTTAAAACTCCTTGAGCAATTATTCAGGAAATATAAAATACTTGATAGGTGGCTCAAATGTTGCTTGTATCTATTCAATAGCTCATTCAAGGTGCATCCAATGCTCGTTATCCAGGGCTTCCTTTTTACAAGGTTTGTGATTTTTCAAAATAAGAAACAATACCTGAAGAGATATGGCGTCCTTTTCCACTTCGAGACGCGGTGAACAAGAAAATAAAAAAACAAGGTCTTCTGACCTTGTATTTATGACCTTACGATCATCAAAACTTTCAATAATTCCTGGACTAACCTTGGGTGGACTTTGGAAATTATATCATTCGAAAGATAATGTAAAACAGCATAAGGGTTTCAAATTTCATTAGAATCTGCCGAATAGTTATAATAATACTGCAAAATAATTCCCTGGCTAACCTTGGGAGGACTTTGGCAAAGGGCTTCAAATTTTATTAGAATCGGCCGAATAGTTATGATGTTATTGCCAAAACAAAATAATTATCAGGCTAACCTTGGAAGGACTTTGGTATTATATCATTCGAAATAGAATGTAAAACAACATAAGGGTTTCAAATTTCGTTAAAATTGGCCAGATAGTTACAATGTTATTACCAAAACAACAAAAAAGCAGAACGGGGACCGACCGACCGACATGGTGAGATATAGAGTCGCACGCGACTAAAATTATGCAAGTGAATGAATAGCCTACGGACATCAATTTAGACCGTCATGTACAAGTATAGAGACACTGCAACTAAAATTTCAGTTAAAAAGTGGAGTGAAGCCCAAATTATTGCCTAATGATATTCCTAGTATTGTACATAAGGTTAAAAATCCTCCCTTACCCCGTCCCCCCACATTACTAAGAAGCAAATAATGTCGAGGGAAAGTTTTGCCCCAAAGTGCTACGAAACAAGGAAATGAATACAGAACTATTTGTCCAAATTGCCAAGGTATGATTGGCGGATAGCTATGGAAGCGCTTCCTCCTCAAAACACCACACCAACCGTACAGTACAGTGGAGAAAGCATAATGTTATCAGGTAGCTCTCTACGAACCCTTGCTAAAATCGACGAAACAATGAAGCACGAAAATTATTTGTCTACTTTGAAAGAAACCCTTTTACCATCAGCAAGAAAACGGATAGGTCGGAAGTTGTACTATTAACAAGACAAAGCTCCTAGACCTACTTCTGCTATATTGTAAAAAATATTGAAATTTTTAAAATTAATGTTTTAGAATGGCCATCACGAAGCACGGAGAGAATATATGCAAATGGAATCAAAAGAACGCATCCATTAAAAAAATACAACTAACAGGGATTAGTTTTCAATGAATTTTAAAAGGGAATTGAGAGAATTTAAAAATGAATCATGCTGCCTGTTAATTAATATAAAACAAAAAAAAATTCTGAAAGCTATAAACGCTAACAAAGTTAATTTAACTAAATATTATTATTTTCTTTACTTTTGCTTAGTGTTCAACTTTGCATTTACAAGAATGAATTATTTCGCGGTCCAGTGAAGTATTACCCCAGAAATAAAACTACAACATTGACCATATTGCTCAAATTATCAAAATATTAGCAAAACGAATTAAACGAGATTTAGGCAACAAAGGAGATGAGTAATTACTCAGAAGAAGTAAGAGCGTAGAATCATGACCAAAGGTTTTAGCAGAGACAAGGTTCGTCTCAAGGACGCCCTTATAAACAAAGAATAGTAATAAAATGTATACCACGAGTAAGAACAACTCCTATGAATGTTCCATACGCATTTTTGTGATCATCCATGTAGTTTCCAGCCTGCTAGAGAGGGAGGAATCCCCGAGCATATTTAACTAGGTGGCTTCTACACCACCACTGTATATGTCCATAGCGTGGGATGCTCTTTAATCTTAATCCAAACGAGTTGTGCAGAAGTCATTCATTTTTAACTTTTGGGGAAAGGGCTCATAAAACATAGCTAAGTAATTAACGGCCAATCTGCAGTCGCTTTTTGTTATTTGCCTGCCTACTCAGGGGAACGGTCTCCTTCATCCCCCTGTCATTATCTTACCCCATCATCTGGTAACGGAGCCGAGGACAGGCCAACTGAGCGTCCTTTCGCTCTATGCAACACCACTCGGCTAATCAAATCCCCTCCATAGACATATATGTATCGGCTATCCCTCGATGCAGATGAATGCAGTGTTGACCCATCAGCGTATAAGTATATTGATTTATTTGTGGAGGAGAAGAAATCTTTGATGAAAGAAAGTAACACTGTAGAAGACAAGACAGAGCTATGATAGAAAACACTGCTAATGGAGAGAAGGGGAGATTTTATTTAAAGGCGCTTATCTAGCGAGCTATTTCTGCCAGCCACATCATGTTGAATCAACACTTTCAACATTTTGAATCGGCCCCCAGATTACCGGTACAGCAACAGACCTTTGGACCAAATTCAAATCACCGGAGTATTTTCTCGGTGTAATGGATAGATTTTGTTTCAGTTTTACCTTGTTCTTTATTCTCAACCCATTCCATGCAGAATAGAAATATTCAGCCATAATACAGAGCAAAATGCCATCGACAATGAAATTGGGTCAGACAACGTTTATGCATAATGGCGCCCCATGTCATTAGTCAGGAATATTCGTAACGTTTGACATCGAGCGGTAAGATAATGGAGCCTATACATAATAACGCCTATCTGGATTAGCCTCATAATAATTATCGTGCTTGATTTCATCGAAAACTATCGCTAATAACTAAAAATAATCTACACTATTATTACAATCCCTCGGTTCTTAAACTGCAGAAAGCCATTCATATAATATGCTACAGCGTTATTAGAGAGGAAAGATGCTACAGTTGAATACAATCCATAGCGAAACGAATTAAACGAGATTTAGGCAACAAAGGAGACTAGAAAATACTCAGAGAAAGTAAGAGCGTAGAGTCAAAGCCAAAGGTTTTTGCAAAGACGTTCGTCTCAAGGACGCCCGTATAAACAAAGAATAGTAATAAAATGTATACTACGAGTAAGAATAACTCCTATGAATGTTCCATACGCATTTTTGTGATCATTCATGTGGTTTCCAGCCTCCTAAAGAGGGAGGAATCCTCGAGCACATATAACGAGGTGGCTTCTACACCGCCACTGTATATGTCAATGGCCTGGGATGCTCTTTAAATCTTAATCCGAACGAGTTGTGCAGAAGTCATTCATTTTTAACTTTTGGGAGAAGGGCTCATAAAACATAAGAAATATCCATATCATTTTGATTGTCCTCTAAGATCACCTCAAAACAGACGAATGGAGTAGCTAAATAATTTAAATCAAAATGTTTTGTGAACTCTAAATTTACCTCTCCCAAACTTTTGTCCAAGAGTAAATAAATTACTACCAGCAAATGGAATTTGTGTGTACATAAGAAAATATACAAATTTAGGGTAGAAGGGGGCAAATTTTGTCTTACCAATATAATGAACCGAGTTTAATAGCCAAATGCTCCTGCAAGGAAAAAACTATTCAAAATGCCATAATGTTTACAAATATTTGAGATACGATATCATGGTATCACGCTACCGGCCAGGTAATCTCCAAAATAAATCCGCCCACTCACTAAAAAACAAACAACGCTCCACCTCTCAGAAAAAAATTAATGCTCTGCCTCAAATCAAGAACCTCGCTCTTTATTTCATTAGTTTACTCATTACTCTTTTAATATATCCTGAAAAACAACCCACGTGTCAATCCTGTCAACCCAATCATATGATTTTTTAAGATTAAAAGAGGCAATTAAACGTCCAAGTGCCTTGTCTTATTTAATCAGCACCTAATCACGGATAAAGAGATGCAAAGGTGAACAATATTTCTATAAGTGGACGGATTTAGAGGAATGTATTTTTATGTTGAAGGAACCTGGCATGAACCAAAGCCCATATCAAGACTCGGCCCTTTTCGAAATACAAATACATTTAGTAAGAGGAAAATAAAGACATGGGAAAGTGTCAATGAATTTCTGAAAAAGTGTGAGACGTTTTCTTGATAAGTGGCAGATAATAATTAGTTAGAACGACAAAAAATAATGTTCAAAGGCTTTGATGTACAAGGAACGAAGCAACCATCAAAAAAACTACCATTGAGTTCTCAACAGCCACACAATAAACAAGTAAATCAGCCGATTGCCGAGTTTTGCTTGGTCATCAACCAAAGTAATACCTGTATAAGAGAAAAGGTAAGCCCTATGTACGGCCCAGGACAAGAGAGGTCAAGTTTAAAGGTTATTCTGGAGAGGTTTATAAGACAGATAGTTTTGGATTCAACTTTATTAACTAAGTTTAAAGATGGAAGAACGGTACTTCATACAGGGACGCAACAGTCTTTTGCATAATCGAATCAACTGTCAAGAAAAGAAGTTTCGTCATTTAAACGGGACACCCAGTTTCTTAGAGGCAGACTTAGCCCTTCTTGTTATGTGTGGTTTCCAAAAAATGGTGGATTACACAGTAACACCAAGTAGTTTCATTGAATTAGGAGGTGCATTACGGAACTATCAAAGATATGAGAGTTATGAGGAGTTTTTGATGACGAGATGGGCAAAAGTTAGGTTTTGTGGTCATTAAAATTGGCAGGATTTTGTTTCCCTCAATTTCAAATCCTGTTTAAGTTATGAGTTTATTGAGGTAGCTACAATTAAACGAGAAATAGAACAAGTGAGAAAAAACAGAACAGAATTAAAAGATGCAGATGAATGCAGTGTTGAGTCATCAGCGTATAGGTATATGGATTTATTTGTGGAGGAGAGGAAATCGTCGATGAAAGAAAGTAAAACTGTAAAACCAAGACAGAGCCTTAATAGAAACCACTGCTGATGCAGAGAAGATGAGATTTTATTTGAAAGCGCTTATCTAGCGACTGCCTTCAGGCACATAGACGCTGAAAACCGATTCAGCGTAGAGCCCCGCTGACTTCAAAATGAGGGGATACGACATTGAAGCCAACCCCCTTCTGAACCTGGATCCATCCGTGTACACAGACACAGATCCTGCGTGAAACGAATTGTGCTCCAAAAAGCTCTAAATCAATACTACCGACCCTGTAGGAGCTTTTGGAGCAGAAAGGTGCCGACAAATAGTCAAAGGCAGTAAGTACCCTCCAGGGATAGCGTCCTGGTAAGAACCATAGGAGTCATCTGCCCGAAAGCAGTGGCGATCAGAATAAGAGAACGATAATTTAACTTTTCATTATATTTCTTATTTGACAAAATTGTTGCTTTAAAATTTGATTGAATATTCGTAGTATATATATATATATATATATATATATATATATATATATATATATATGAATCCATTAAACCACATTGAAAGAGAAAACGGAATAATTTTTCATTGCAGTAATATTTTTATCACCTTTTTTCGAAAAAATCCGTGCAGGAAAGCGATTCGAACCAGGCACACTGAGGCAGCGAGCACCGCTTTGATCACAGTTAAAAGTATGCCGTTAGTACACTACGCTACGCAGATGTACACTTGCATCTTAAAAAAGGAAGTGGAGGAATTAGTGACCTACTACAGGGAAAGAACTACAGACATAGAAAAGAAAATCGAGAGGCTCAAGGAGAAGCACTCCCACCAGATCCGCAGGCTCGAAGAGAAGTTAAACGAGCTCGAGTCCTGTGGCAAACACCACCTCTGCAGAGAGGCCGGGCCCGAATGTGACAGAAACGCCAAAAGGAAAAAATTAAAAAAGGCGAAAAAGGGAAAGAAGAAAGAGGAAGAGAGAGAAATAGAAGAAGAAAATGTAGAAGTTAAAGAAAAGGATGACAAGGGGGAAAAGATGATAAAGAAAAAGAAGAAGAAGAAAAAAAAGAAGCCTGAAAAGACCATGTCGGGGAAGAGAGAAGAATCGGAGAGCTTGCCTTAGAAAATAAAGACTCCTAGTTCAGCAGGCAAATGTGCCAGGATCAGCCTTGTGGGTGATTCCCAGGCACGGGGCCTGCAGCCCCTGTTCGCGGCCCGCCTTCGCACAAGCGTTAAGGTGAGCTTCCTCCCAGGCTGTTGGAATAAGCAGATAAGAGCTGAGGCCGAGAAGTCTCAGATTTCTGAGACTTCCGTCGTTGCCCTTATGGTAAGTGGCAACGACCTCTACCTCAGAGGAGGTAGGGTAGGCCCTACAGGCAAGATTATAAAGGTGGTTATGGGCGCTGTCGACGACTGTGGATTGAAAACCCGCAGACGCGTCTTGGTGGGGATGCTCCCGAGGTGAAGTCCAAGCCGGACTGCCCACGTGAGGAACATGTCGCTAAACCGGCGCCTTGCAGACCTCTGTACGGCGGAGGGTGTCTTTTTTGTCGACCCGTACGCCGTATTCTATGGTGGGAAAGACCTCTACCAAAGGGATGGGGTGCACCTCTCCTTTAAGGGCAAGGCTTTCCTAGCCAACCTCATCCAGGATGTTGTGGAGCGCACCCAAAGGAGTATCAGGCCCATTGGGTAGGCGGACGTATGCCAGTAATATCCGAGTCACTCCCCAAACAACCTTGTCGGAAGTTGTCAAAAATGGTGCCACCGCGACAACCAAGAAGCCGGGAAACGGAAGAGTATAAGGGGTCCTACATCAGGTGACTCCCTGAAAGTTCTTCTGTTCAATACGAGGTCAATCAGGAACAAGTTTCCTGAGCTCCGTGGCCTCGTAGCGACGGAACAACCCAAAATGGTAGCTATAACAGAATCGTGGATAAACACCTCAAACCGAGACTTTGAAGGCGAATTCACGGTTCCTGGCTACCAACTCTTACACAAAGATAGGCCAGACAGAGAGGGTGGCGGTGTAATGTTTTATGTCAAGGATACAATCAAATCTACGAATTCAAACATTATATCCGATCATGAGCTCCTAGGCGTTGACCTAAAAAATAGGTCCTGTCAGATACTGGACCGTGGTGCTTTACAGACCCCCTTCCCAATCCGTTGAGAAGGACAGGGAACTGTATCAGCTGCTGGGTGAGCTTGTTCAAGGCAGAGTGTGCATCGTTATGGGCGACTTCAACAGACAAGTTGACTGGGAAACCAGAGCAGCCTGTGGCGAGAGCGTGCTACTCCTGGAGTTTGCCAACAACGAGTTCCTCACTTAATGGGTCAGAGAACCGACGAGAGGAGACAATATCCTCGACTTGGTCTTCACCTCTGATGATGATATCGTTGAGGATCTCTCTGTAGGCAAAGAGCTCGGTGGCAGTGATCATCAGCTAATTAGATTTAGTGTCAAGATCCCGAAGGTAAGGTCTGTTGCCAGTCAATCAAGAAAATTTGACTTGAGAAGAGCAGACTTTGCAAGCCTTCGTGCTGGGCTGACTGATATAAGGCTAGCGGTATGCAAAGATGTTGAGGACTCGTGGACAAATTTAAAAAATAAGTTCATGAGTCCTGAATCAAGTTGCATCCATCTGAAACGCCTCCGTCGGTCTTCTGTTCAACCAAAGTGGTTTAATCGAGAAATCGGTTAACTGCTTAGGGAGAAGAGAAATGCGTACCGGCGATCGAAGATCTCGGGTGCCTTTGACGAGTACCGTAGGCTCGCCAGAAGAGTGAAGTCCAGCATAAGGGCGGCTAAGCGGTCTGAGGAACTCCGAGTGGCGAGAATCTGCAAGGAGAATCCCAAGGAGTTCTTCGGCTATGTAAATAGCCGTAAACCAATTCATCGTAAAATTGGGCCCTTAGTGGACGAGGCGGGTGCATTAACTCACTCAGATGCAGAAAATGCTAACCTTCTAACCTTCTCAGTGACTACTTCTCTTTAGTGTTTACTAAAGAGTGTGGTCCCATCCCCCAGCCCAAGGATTCCTACTCCGGGGAGAAGCTGGAGGTAATGGACTTCACCGAAGGAGAAATAAAGAAAAAGATCGCTGACCTAAAGACGAATAAGTCCCCCGGACCGGACGTGTTTCTATCCAAGGTGTTGAAAGAAGTATGCGATGAAGTATCACGACATCTGTGCGCTATCTTTAACATGTCAATCCGGACGCGTTCCTAGAGACTGGCGTGAGGCGGAGGTGACTCCGATCTTCAAGAAAGGAGACCCCAGCCATCTGTCAAACTTCCGACCCATCAGTTTGAATTCGATAGTCGGTAAACTCATGGAAAGCATGATAGTGGACAAGATAACGTCTTATTTAGAGTCAAACCTGCTACTGAAGAGTTCCCAACACGGCTTCCGAAGGCAACGGTCATGCCTGACGAACCTTGTGGAATTCTTCCACTTCGTGTTCAGTGAGCATGATCAGGATAAAGCGGTGGATGTTGTGTACCTTGACTTCACAAAGTCCTTTGACAAGGTACCAACCACTGCCTTCTCCGAAAAGTGCGTGCGCAGGGCATAGAAGGCAAGGTAGCAGGTTGGATAGAGAGCTGGCTAAGTGACAGACAGCAACGCGTAGTGGTGAATGGTCGAGGCCGCTGAATGGGCGCCCGTATCTAGCGGTGTCCCTCAAGGTTCCGTGCTGGGACCACTACTGTTTATTATCTATGTCAACGACATGGACGGAGACATGGTTGCTAAAATCTCCAAATTTGCCGATGACATCAAGCTTGGTATCAATGTGGCAAAGGAGGGGAACACTGCCCACCTCCACGAGGACCTTCAAAGGATTAGGGAGTGGTCGGACACGTGGCAAATGCCTTTCAACGTGAACAAATGCAAAGTAATGCATATCGGCCACCGAAACCCGAAATCTCAGTACATCCTTAAGGGCATTGCTCTTGAATCGAGTGACACTGAGAAGTACTTGGCTGTAGCTATCACTAGCGACCTCAAGTTCTCGAAACAGTGCATCGAGGCAAAGGAGAAAGCCCAAAGGATGTTAGGCTACATAAAGCGCCAGTTTGGATACCGTAACAAGGAGATAGTACTTTGTCTGTACAACTCCCTCGTTTTGCCGCACCTGGAGCATGCCGTACAATTTTGGAGTCCTTCGTTTCGAAAGGATATCGTAAGGTTGGAACGCGTACAAGCCAGGGCAACCAAGCTGATTCCCTCTATCCGACATAAAAGTTATGAGGATAGACTAAGGGAGTTAGATCTGTTCTCGCTGGAAACCCGTAGACTGCGTGGTCAGCTCATCGAAGTTTTCAAAATATTTCGAGGGTTCGACAATGTTGACTACCGGGATATTTTCACACTGAGTGAGAACAGAACGCGCAATCACGGCTTCAAACTTGAACTGAAGCGTTACAACCGCAATCTGTGTGGAAACCTTTTCACCTACAGTATCCGTGGTAAGTGGAACGCACTTCCAGTGGAAGTTGTCAACAGGGAATCTGTTGACCAGTTCAAGTCAAGACTAGACAAAGTCTTGAAAAGTGGCCGTTTAGGGACGCAAAATAATTGAGCAGTCATGTGCCTGCTCGATTGGTAGTCCAAAAGTACCCTCTTTGAATGAACCGTAAGGTCTCCTAGGGTACTTCATTTCCTTGTTACTCTTCCTTGTTACTCTCTCTCTCTTAAGCTCTCTCTCTAGCTCTCTCTCAAGCTCTCTCTCTAGCTCTCTCTCTCAAGCTCTCTCTAGCTCTCTCTCTCTTAAGCTCTCCCTCAAGCTCTAGCTCTCTCTCTCTCTCAAGCTCTAGCTCTCTCTCTCTCTCAAGCTCTAGCTCTCTCTCTCTCAAGCTCTAGCTCTCTCTCTCTCTCTCAAGCTCTCTCTCTCTCAAGCTCTCTCTCTCTCAAGCTCTCTCTCAAGCTTCCTCTCAAGCTCTTGCTGTCTCTCTCTCTCTCTTGCTCTCTCTCTCAAGCTCTCTCTCAAGCGCTCTCTTTCTCTTAAAGAAAGTAGAGGGTTAGGTGACGCCCCCTGTCGTGGGAAGAGAGCTTGTGTGTACCTTTGACTTTTCGAGCTATGTCGGCGGAGGTACCTCTTTTGGGTACCCCTGGTAGGGCTTCCCTTGTCGATTGTGGTCGGAAACGAGGTTCCAGACTAAGTGCGTCACTCTTTCCTTTTTTTACTTTTATCCTATTTCCCACTTATACAAAAAGAAAAACAAAACAAAAAAAGACCTACTCCTATCATGTTACTCTTCCCCTTTTTTCCCTCTATCTACATATAAGGACCTGGCAGCTACCTCACGCGTCAGAAGAGAGGCTTTGGAACCTCTATAAACAATGCCAATCGACGCTCACTGGTTGCGAGACTAGGACTAGAGGTGTCCTAGGTGTTGGGGTACGATGAATGGGATGAGGGTAGTGCCCCGTTAACCCCTTCCCTGACGGGTAATTATTGACCGTTCCCAGTGCCCGTTGACGGGTGCTTCTGGTAGCATTAGTCCGAGGTGACGGCCCTTTGTTCCCATGCTGGTCGCCAGGCCAAAAAAAAGCCTTGGGTCGAGTTCCTTGGTGTGGCGGGATATCCATTGAACGCTACTCCGAGTTCCTGGTCGTTGTGAAGGGAACTAGTAGGAGTTTAGTAAGGGGCGTGCTTCATTGTTGTTCACCTAGGTGACAAATCGATGGAACGCACTTCCAGTGGAAGTTGTTAACAGTGAATCTGTTGACTACTTCAAGTCAAGACTAGACAAAGTCTTGAAAAGTGGCCGTTCAGGGACGCAAACCAATTGAACAGCCATGTGCCTGCTCGATTGCTAGTCCAAAGGTACCCTCTTTGTATGGACCGTAAGGTCTCCTAGGGTACTTCCTTTCCTTGTTGCTCTCTCTCTCTCCCTCTTTCCCTCTTTCTCTCTATCTCTCTCTTTCTCTCTTTCTCTCTTTCTCTCTCTCTCTCTCTACTAGAGTTCGTAAACAACGAGTTCCTGACTCAATTGGTGAGAGAGCCAACGAGAGGAGACAATAACCTCGACTTGGTTTTCACCTCTGAGGATGAGATCGTTGAGGACCTTTCTGTTGGCGAAGAGCTCGGTGGCAGTGACCACCGACTAATTAGATTTGTAGTCAAAGTCCAGAAGGCAGGGCCTGCAACTAGTAAATCAGGAAACTTGATTTGAAAAGAGCAGACTTTGCAGGTCTTCTTGCTGGACTGACTGACGCGAGGCTAGAAGTGTGCAAGGCTGTTGAAGACTCGTGGAACAGTTTCAAAACCATATTAATGAGTCTTCAACCGCGTTTCATCCCTCTGAAATGCCCCTGTCGGTCTTCTGTTCAACCAAAGTGGTTCAAATCGAGAAATCGGCCCACTGCTTAGGGAGAAGAGAATTGTGTACCGGCAATCGAAGATCTCGGGTGACTTTTACGAATACCGGAGGATAGCCAGGAAATTGAAGTCCAGCAGAAAGGCGGCGAAGCAGTCTGAGGAACTCCGAGTGGCGAGACTTTGTAAAGAGAATCTCAAGGAGGTCTTTGGATATGTAAAGAGCCATAAACCAATCCGTCGAACGATTGGCCCTTTGAGGAATGAGGAGGGGACATTAAAGCACTTAGATGCAGGAAAATGCTACCCTCCTCAACGATTACTTCGCTTCAGTGTTTACTGAAGAGTGTGATCCCATCCTCCAGATAACGGATTTCTACTCGGGGGAAAAGCTGGAGGATATGGACTTCACCAAAGGAGAAATAGAAAAGAAGATCACTGACCTAATGACGAATAAGACTCCTGGCCCGGATTGGTTTCTACCCAAAGTGTTGAGAGAAGTGCGCGATTAAGTGTCACGACACCTGAGCATAATCTTCAACATGTCAATCCGGACCGAATGCGTTCCTAGAGACTGGCGTGAAGCGGAGGTGACTCCTATCTTCAAGAAGGGAGACCGTAGTCAACCGTCGAACTACCGACCTATTACTCTGACTTCGATAGTCGGTAAACTCATGGAAAGCATCATGGTGGACAAAATGACGTTGCATTTAGAGTCAAACCTGCTACTGAAGAGTTTCACTTCATCTTTAGTGAGCACGATCGGGATAAGTCGGTAAATGTAATCTACTTAGACTTTCAGAAAGCCTTTGATAAGGTACCACACCGCCTTCTTCTCCGGAATGTGCGAGCGCTGGGCATACACGGAAAAGTAGCCGGCTGAATAAAAAAACTGGCTAAGTGACAGACGGCAACGGGTGGTGCTGAATGGACAGGCTTCTGAGTGAGTGCCCGTTACTAGCAGGGTACCTCAGGTTTCTGTCCTGGGACCATACTATTCATCATCTACGTCAACGACATGGACGGTGACATGGTTGCCAAGATTTCTAAATTTGCCGACGATACCAAGCTTGGTATGAACGTTTCAAAGGATGGAGATACTGCCCGCCTGCAAGAAGATCTTCGGAAGATTAGGGAGTTGTATGACACGTGAAAAATGCCTTTTAACGTGAACAAATGCAAGGTGGTGCATATCGGCCATCGAAATCCTCAATCTCATGATATCCTTAAGGGCACTGCTCTTGAATCTACCAACACTGAGAAGTACTTGGGTGTAACTATAACTAGCGATCTCAAGTTCTCGAGGCAGTGTATTGAGGCGGAGAAGAAAGCTTAAAGGATGCTAACTTATATTAAGCGCCAGTTTAGATATCGGAACAAGGAAAGAGTACTCTGTTTGTACAATTCACTTGTCCGACCGCACTTGGAGTATGCCGTACAATTCTGGAGTCCTTCATTTAGAAAGGACATAGCGAGATTAGAACGCGTGCAATCCATGACAACCAAACTGATTCCCTCTATCAGACATAAAAGTTATGAAGATAGATTAAGGGAATTAGATCTGTTCTTGTTGGAAACCCGTAGACTGCGTAGTCAGCTCATCGAAGTTTTCAAAATACTTCGAGGGTTCGACAATGATGACTACAGGTATATTTTCACACTTGCTGAGAGAAGAACAAGAAATCACGGCTTTAAAATTAAACTTAAGCGTTACAACCGCGATATATGTGGAATTTTTTTGACGTACAGTATCTGCGGTAGTTGGAACGCACTTCCAGTGAAAGTTATCAACAGTGAATCTTTTGACCAGTTCAAGTCAAGACTAGACAAGGTCTTGAAAAGTGGCCGTTTAAGGACGTAAAGCATTTGAGCAGAGATGTTCTCGCTTAACTGCTAGTCCAAAGGTACCCTCATTGGATGGACCATACGATCTTCTAGGGTACTTTCTTTCCTTGTTACTCCTTGTTACTCTTTTTCTCTCTATCGGACATTGGAAAGGAAGTTAGCCGTTCTAAAAGTGTAATAGCAAGGATATTGAAATTACATAATGAAACCAACTCATTGATGTCTACGAAGAAAGCCGGCCGTCCACATAAAATAAGTCAACGAGTGGACCGCCGGATGCTCAGAATGTCTATTGTGAACCGCTTTGACACTACAGCTGGAATACCTCGACAAATCAGTGCTAATATACGAGAGGCGGTCAATAAGTTTTGCAATTCGGATATAAGGAAACGAGATAGGAGGAAAGGTGTTTTAATAATTTTCCAATATAACTACCCTCGACTTCAATGCACTTGCGCCACTTGTCCCTGAGGCTTCGAATTCCCGACAACCAGAAATCTCCCGACTGCTGTTAAATCCACTCCTGGACGGCGAGCTGGACATCTTCTTCGTCCATAAACTGGCGTCCACGCAGTGCAGACTTGAGCTGGCGGAATAAAAAGTAGTCGCTAGCGGCCAGATCGGGACTGTAGGGGGGATGGTTCAGCTCCTCAAATCCGCACTCGCGCAGGGAAGCTTGTGCAACTCTGGCCTTGTGGACTTTGACGACGTTGAAGTCGATCATGGGGCGTGAGGTTTCGTGAGGTTTCTAGGAACTCAACGGGCAGAGACCTTGGTCATGGCCAAATTGTCGTGGATGATGTTAATAACACTTCCATGTGATATTCCAAGTTGTCGCTCGATTTCTTCGACCTTCACCCGTCGATTTTCAAGGATCATAGTCTCCACACGGGCCACATTGTCCTCATTGGTCACGTCTGACAGGCGTCCTGAACGGGGGTCATCTTCAAGGGACTCACGACCATGGAGGAACACCCTATTCCAGTGAGCAATGGTTGCATAGGAAGGGGCGGCGTCGGTGTACACTGCAACCATGCGTTCATGGATCTCTTTTGTATTCTTGCCTTTCTTGGTCAAAAGTTTAATCACTGCGCGGTGCTCAACCTTCTCCATTGTTAAAAAATTTGTGACTGACGATCTGCGATCAGCTACTGCTTCTTAAATAGACGAGGCAGGAGCGTGTCGCTGCAGGCCTTGACTTGTCATAAGTTGTCCTAACACCCCCACAAACAGCCAGCCCCCTTCCTCTGTTTTGCCCTACTGATTCGAAAAACATATTGACTTCCTCTCGTAGGACAAGAAGGTGTCTAGGTGTGTAGTCTCTCGTCATCTGGCAGAAGTCTGATTAAATGCCCATTCCCTAGCGATCAAGCCTCTTATTAGCAAGAAAAATAAAATTGTTAATCTTGCCTTTGCTGAGAAGCATGTTCTGTGGAATGAAAAAAACTGTCCCAAAGTTCATTTTAGTGATGAAAGCAGGTTAATTTGGTATTTGGTTGATTCAGATGGTAACCAACTTGTAAGAAGTTAAACTAGGGGAGAGACTTCTTTCTAACTGTGTCCAGAAGTCTGTAAAATTTGGAGGAGTCAGTGTCATGGTTTGGGGAATTTTCTCAGCAGCCGGAGTGGGGCCTCTCATAGGCTTAAATGGTACTGTTAATGCTAATGTGTACCAGAACCTCTTTCAGCAATATGCCATTCCCTCTTTACGGGCTTCTCCCAATCAACCAGCCATTTTTATTCAAGATAATCTCCGTGCCACGCTGCAAAACAAGTGAAAAATCTCTCGAAAATGCAGAAATAGAAGTTTTGCAATGGTCAGCCCAGAGTCCCGACTTAAATCGAATCGTGAACCTTTGGAAGACCATTGGAAACAACGTCATGGCGAAAGAAACAGCTACAACTACTGAATTATGGAAGAGACTGGAGGAGAAGTGGGATAAAAGAAAATTTTGTCAAATAAGAAATATAATGAAAAGTTAAATTATCGTTCTCTTATTTTGATCGCTATCTAAGCATTCGAGTTTTTCCTAAACCAAAATCCAAAAGCGTCTCTCGGTGGCATAGTAACAACGAGATCGGCAGCAGATGCAAGACAGCCGTTGGTGGCTGATGGACAAGCAGGCACGCGCGTACAACCGTATCATGTACTGCGTATGCCGTAGAGCAAGTGGCATATCCGTGAAATCGAGAAGCAGACTCTTGATATGGGACGTACGAAAGATACCGGCCAGCAAACAAAGACCGGTGTGGTGGATCGAGTCCACCTTGCCCTATTCAGATACGGCTGTGTATGCGTAAAACTCGCGTCCGTAAATAAAATTTGAACGAACACAGGAACAATAAACCAACCAGGCAAGAACTCTATCAGCAACCTCTAAGTATTAATCTTCGCGGAACGAAGTCTCCCTGGCAACGGTATAAGAGGCCGTAAGCCTGCAAATATGGACCTTCCAGGTGATGCGTCGGTAGAGAACAAGGTAACTATGCGAATCATCTCCTTCCAAATGAACCCTGTTTACGAAAATGTCTGGAGCCGAAGATAGTAGTAAAAGGGCACCACCTTAGGTTTAGAAAAGGAAACCCCAAATCTGTACGCTTCGCCATACAGAGAGATACATTCCACTGCCTTTGGAAGCAACGCACTTGAGTTGGCCATTTGACCGCACCAAAAGAGAGCGAAAAGTCGTCTGCATTAGGTTGATGCACGGGGAAAATATAGTGACATTGAAGCAACTTGCCTGCTGGAAGCTCTCTTCTTATCCGATTGGACAGAAGAGGGAGAAAAGCACAAGGCGCTGAAGGCGGTTTCTACTTATTGGGGGAAGTTGAGGTCGTCATGCATGCGAGACTTTTAATCCTTCCGCCTCGAAACCTCCGGTGGGCTGGCGGCTTCGAAGTCGGGGTTCTCTATTTCGGAAGGGTCCACTTCTCCGCGTCGCCAGGTTTAGTCTTGGGTGGGGACGTGTGGAGCCGAAGTTCCGTTAGTATTCTTCTCCTTTTTCGCGATAGCCTCAAGAGTCCCAAAATACGGTTTCACAACTACTTTGGGGGGGGCTTGCCTCCTGTGTCTGAAAAATTAATGGAGGCACGCAGCCGTTTTGCCCTGCGGAAAACTATCATGCCTGGGGAGGGCGGAATCCTGTTTGTTGTTTTTCAGAGGTGTGGTGTGAGTCCGTGGAGCCACTAGTTCTGCTAGGGGTGAGCCCGTGGCCTTTTGATGGAAAAAAACTCACAGATGAGTTCCGAATGGGCGCGGAAGCGACTGTACCAGTAAGACTGGAGTGCCCAGGAAAATAGGGTGCCTCTTTAACTTTTGATCTATAGGATGTTAGAACGAGCAAGACCTCCTAATCCAGGAGATATATGTCGCATTGCCTCAAGGAAGTAGAGTGTGGTTCTCGGCTAATCATAAATATGGCCGTACATAATAAGAACTTATCATGAGTAGTCTTAAAACAATTCACATATAAATCAGATGGACCAAACTTTGCGCGCATGCATGAATAATTTGTGTGGACGAAGCAGTAGCAGTAGTATTACTTCCGTGGCACAGCTGCCTTGACGTGGTGGCAATACCAACCAGCACGCACCGATTATGGAAGCCTGTCACGATCTAACATAACGAAGTGTGTACGAGCAGAGGGGTCGAGCGCCTCTCTCTCTGTTCTTTCATCACACGTTTTAGCTTGACAGCTCCTTGGTGGGACAGCTCTTGGGTAATGTATTCTAGGGAGTATTCCACGCCAGTGCAGTGTCACTTGCACTGGCGTGCCATTGAGTGTTCGAATAACACCAATAGTTACGGCTTCCGAAGGGTTCAACGCATTGACCAGAAGGCTCACGACCGAAAAACGGGTAACATTCAGCTTTCTACCAATTAACCTAGCTAGTGCTACACTCTTATGGAACATGTAGCCTTTGGTCAAAATGCTGCCATCACCGAAGCGAATAGCGAAAAAAATATTTGAAGCCTGAGGGTGGGAAAATGCCAGGTAGTCGCTCAATGAGGGTCTCTGACATCACCAAGGCTCGGTTCACCACACTAGCAGTGTTAGTCTTCTCGCTCGTGGCTCCAAGTCCCACTCACCCGAGGAATATTCGAGGCCGAACGTGCCAGTCTTGGCCTGATCACTTTCAAAACAAAACAGAAGCGGACCCATCCATTTCCGGAGCCCCAGAGAAGGGAGATGAATCAATTATCATCTTAGTCTTCTTCTTTTTTTCATTTGTTTTTATAGTAAAGAGATAAATGTTTCCACTCATGCAAGAATTACTTTTGTTATGCGTTTGGCAGAAACGTAAGCCTCACCACATAAGAGAGTACATAATTTTCCCAAAGAAAGTCGGAAAAGAAGTTATCTAAGCTCTCCTAGTCAGCTCTCTTTAAGTGCTACTAGTAATTATGCTTGGAAGATTTTCCTGGAAGGGGAGATACCGTTAGAATAGATACATTTATGAGAATATGATCAGCTGAGCCAAAGGGAGCGAACTTGTATAATCCCATCGAAATACATAGACTAGAATTGAAGAATACATCAAGAATATTAGGTGAAAGGTCATAGCGGTCAGGTATGTGATTTAGTTGGGACATAACTTGCTTCTAGGCTCTAAATCATTGAGAATAGAGAATGTGATGGCTTCGAACCCATCAACATCAGTATAGGAGAAATTCAGCCATTCCGTATGGTGAACGTTGAAATCTCGGATGTAGATGATCTTTGCTTTTGGATGTGAGGATGTCCCCACGGTGAGGATGTCCCCACGGTGAGGATGTCCCATTCTCACGGTGAGGATGTCCCATTCTCACGGTGAGGATGTCCCATTCTCACGGTGAGGATGTCCCATTCTCACGGTGAGGATGTCCCATTCTCACGGTGAGGATGTCCCATTCTCACGGCAGAAGTTTAGATAGTCGAAAGAAGATACAAACTTTGTACAACTTAGGAGAGCCGTTGGCGAAACATGGGATAAGTGTAGTCGCAGAAAGACATAGAACTTGCGCCATAAAACTTTAAAGTTACATAGGAGTTTCAAGGTGTTTGAGGCGGGCAACATATGTGTTTATGTTTGAATAAGCAAAATACCACCTGTGAATCGGAAACATGGTAGAGATTAAAATTATATATGAAAAGGGGGCTAGTGAGAACGTCGAAAATACCTGTCTCTGAGAGAAACAGGATATTAGGAGAAGTACTAGATAGATGCTATTCAACTGATGATTGGTTACTGGAGACAACGAATGTTGGTGTGGTGAATAGACTATTATATGGGAATCACAGAAATTCTAGGGTCATGGAAGGGGGCGGTACTACCACTGCCAGAGCCCTCCCTCTCATTGGAAGTAGTCAGGCTGAAACCTCTATATTCTTAGCAGACCTAAATGCTGAGGTCTAGAGGCCAAAGTTTTATAGGAATTTGTTATATTTTGCTCGATATTTGTATGCAGACAGTAATAGTTAGAACTGCTTATGGGATAAAAACAATGACAATTGGCATTTTATGTGGTGCATGTGAAATAAAAAGGGTACGACTAGCCCGGTAGTCCACTTTTCATGCGGCCGAAAGTAAGCCCAGCAATCACAAAATGGAGTGTGTAGGATGGGTCCGGGCACCACTTCAACATTCCTTAGTCGAGATAGTACTACTACCCTGTGTTGCTGTTGTCATCTCAAAACACAAGATTGTTTGATTAACTTCATGATCTAATCTCTTTATGATAATCAAAGTACCTAGAAAGAAGATAAGCGGTGGATAAGAATTGCTGGAAAAATCCAAGGGGTATGTGGAATGGAAGTCTTTCAGGCAGGGCAAGTTCGGTTTATCTCACATCGCAATCTAGAGTTATTTAATATTTTCATGGAATTATTACAGAAGACAGCCGGTCCCAGAATCAGTTTATCTGTCTATTCCACGCTAGGGTGTAGTGACTTAGTCAACTTTTGGGACGTCTGTTTGATACTACTCTCGTGATATTTTACTCTCCTGTCGTAGAGAGGTTCAGTAAACAATCACATGTGTGCGCCTTTTATTTATGTACTTTGTTATACATGGGCTTACAGAACTCGGGAATTCTTCTCTCGAGTTCTTAAGTAGAGACAAAAACGAATGAAGTGAAAGATCATCTCTCTGTCTCCTTATATCTCCTAAGATCAATGCAATCGCTTGTAAGATGTGACGAAACCAGGATTTATTATTCGGATCCTGAAGTTAAAGTTCACACCAATACAGGGTCTTAAGATGATCCTCAAAGTAAAGTTTAGACAAACACAGGGTCTTAAGATGATCCTCAAAGTAAAGTTTAGACAAACACAGGGTCTTAAGATGATCCTCAAAGTTAAGTTTAGACAAACACAGGGTCTTAAGATGATCCTCAAAGTAAAGTTTAGACAAACACAGGGTCTTAATATGATCTTGAAAGTAAGGTTCAGACGAATCCAGTCTTAAAACGATCCTGAAAGTGAGGTTAAGGCGCATCCAGGGGCTTAGGACTAAAAGTGAATAATCCTTTTAACTTGAGGTTGCAATTGGAGAGGGGTTTTTTAACTTCCACCGCCTTAATGATAAAGAAAGACGAAAATGATTAACTTTTTCATGTAGGGGTTTGACCGCCACGTGACATGTGAACGACGCTTTTTTTAATAGTTTTTACGCACAGTCCTTATTTAGGCTCAGTGTGCTGAAATAAAGAAGGAGAAGAGGCTAAGCTGGGGCCGGACAGGGCGCCGAGTTCCGTCAGCACGGCAGCCAGGAAGGCAAATCGCCGCGCCCCTTACGGGGACGAACAACACTATCTACAGGCTATGATAGCCCCTGGAAAGGCGACCCGAATTGAAAATCCACCCATGAACTGAATCACACTCAATGTAGCTTAACTTCGCTAAAATGGGAGCAGTGCTTCAATTCAGCTAAGTCGTAGCCCTAATTATGGACATAATCTAAGACACCTAAAAGATGGGAGGGGGAATTTATAAGAACTCTGAAATACTTCCTCAAGATGTGACTGTATGGCATGAAAATGCATCAGCTCATGCTTCAAGTACTACTATGTATTTTTAATTGACATTTCAATGTAAAACCCTCCGTACCTCCGCTCCAATCTATATCTTCATTAAGATTTTTATACTGTTTATAAAATTGTCGCCCCATTTTGTTTATTATCTTCAAATGCCTTTGAAACTTTTACAGTTAAAGTGTTTTATTATCTTCACATTCTTCTGAAACCTTCTCATTTAAAATGATTTATTATCTTTAAATTTCTTTAGAAACTTTTTCATTTAAAGCGTTTTATTATCTTCAGATTCCTTTGAATCCTTTTCATTTAAAGTTTATTATCTTCAAATTCCTTTGAAAGATTTTTTTTAAGCGTTTTATTATCTTCAAAATACTTTGAAACTTTTTCATTTAGGCGTTTATCTTTAGATTTCTTTGATTTTTTTCAATTAAGGCGTTTTAGGATCTTTAAATTTCTTGAAAACATTTTCATTTAAAGCGTTTTATTATCTTCAAATTCCTCTGGATCTTTTTTTTTTAAAACGATTATCTTCATATTTCTTGGATTTTTTCAATTAAAGCGTTTTATTATCTTCAAATTCACTTCAAACATTTTCATTTAAAGCGTTTATTATCTTCAAATTCCTTTGAAATCTTTTCAATTAAAGTGTTTTCTACTTTCTTTGAAATCTTTTATTCGCCGGTGCTTACTGATGGTACTCGCAAAACTGTCCTTCATATATTTGGGTAGAAAAGAAAGGTGTCTAATTCCGAGACAACTAAACTGGCTCCTTTTAGGGGTGAAGGGGTGCCGAACCGCAAATTGAGGTGGCGGACACTTCATTTTTGAAGGGGGGAGATTCGCGTCTTCTTCTTTTTCATCCTTCGAGGGGTCACCGGTCATGGAGTCTACCTCTTTGGGAGTGAAGCATCCCATAACCGGTAACAAGGCCTACTTAATGTTTAGGCTAAGGACTGTCCTTGTGACTATCTGGCTGTTTAACTGTGGGATACTATACAAATCAGGAGAATAATAATGAATAAATAATAACCATGAGAATGTTTCAGCTCGTCTATTCATACCAACTCCAATTTAGGATGAGGGACTTCTCTTCCCTTAATCGGGACGCGGGGTGGAGCTTATAGGGTCAAAGGTATGTGCGTGTGTTCTCTACTTATACTGCTGGGCGGAGTCAAGGGGTGTGTGCATGTTCAGTGTAGGCACGTGTGCACCCAAAAATTATTTGCATTTTGGCCACCTGACCGAGCTTGTCAAGTCGACCTCCATAGCAAGATTGATTTCGTCGTTTCACAGGTTCATGTAAACTTTGGTTGGTCAAGTCAGACTTCGTTCTATGTGTGCCCAGCTGTTTTCCACTTTTTTCCATATATGTGTCCAGACCTTCGGTTCACATTAATTTCCTAATGATTGTATGTTTGTACATTCGCGTGTGAACCACAACTATTTCGTTTGCCTCATTCCAACATATTCTATTTTGCTTTGATACATATTATTGCAATTGTACATTATTTACAAGTATTTGCTTTGTTCTACATTAGTTCATTGTTACAACATAGCATATTATTTCAGTTTGGGATTTGTGCACCCAATTTCAAGATTTCCATAGGGCCAACGGGGTGCTCATTTGTGAGATTCCTTGTTGGCTCTACTCCACCTTGCAATTTGGCACTACATCCTAATTGTGAACATGTGAGTTAAACTTCCTTCTTTTCTGATGGTTTGGGATAGGCGCGCGCCCTTAAATCCATAGCACCCTAAAACTTCTACTCTTTTAGTCACTAGGCTTTTTCTACAACATTTTTTTAGGGGGGAGGAGGTTTCCCCTCTATTTAAAATAAATTTCTCAAAGATCCAGTTTAAATAATTTGCAGGATAAATTATCGTTGCACATACTGATTCCATCCAATTACAATAATTTCCAGATTCCAATCAATATCAATCAAATGTACTCGTACCTCGGAAGGCGAGCTTCAAGTTCGAATTATATCAAAAGCCAGAAAATTAACTTTCTCTTTGAAATTTGTCCATATAATTTTGGTTATAACGATCATTGTCAATTTTAGAAATTTTGCAGTATCGATAACAGTATGATTATCAGAAGGATGGTTGGATTAAGAAAGTTCGCAATGCTCCAAATGTCCATCCCGATTTAAAACGAAGCAGGTTAGGATTCTTCTATGGCATACTTATGAATACCCAAACTCAAAGGAATCATCTCTTTGTGGGGCAAGACAGGTCCCGACCTTCCAACTCGACTTGAACACAAGCATACAAAAGGCCTATGCGATCAAAGAGACCCGCTAAGTTTGCGCCTGCCTCTGGGGGCAAGAAAGAAAAAGAGAAGGGCAAGAAAGAAAAAGAGAGAAGGGGAAGAAAGAAAAAGAGAGAAGGGGAAGAAAGAAAAAGAGAGAAGGGGAAGAAAGAAAAAGAGAGAAGGGGAAGGAAGAACAGATGCGTTTCGCAGAAAAGATTCTTGCTATACCCTTTCCGTTTCTGACAGAAGAAGCTTGCCAGACTCGTCCAATTCGGAGAAAATAAAACCAGCTTATCAAGTTTCATGCGTTTTAGTCAGTCAGTCAAAATTCATCCACTTATTTCACACGCCGGGAGGACCAGACATAACGCTTGCTACTGGAAGGCCGATCGTCTCTTTAGATTCCAAAGCAAAGGTCGCCGCTACTCGATCCCTGCCGACGAGCAACAATCATGCAAGTTACTTCTCCGTTTGCCCAGCATGTTTTCCACAGGAGTAACGAGGCAAATTCGTCTTTTAGGTACCATTGTTTCGTACTTCATTTTTATTCATGAGTTTTGTACCACTCTTATTCTATCAGATTTTCCTTGACTTCTTCTCAAGGTAGATAGACCCAAATGCAGATCAAATTGGGTATTCAACACTGTTAACAAATGGAGCCATAATGCAGTCTAATTTAGAAGGGAGAACAAAATTTCAAATTTCCGATGAGTGGTCAAATTTTAAACAAAGTCAACATGGAAAATGATTTAGGGGGTTTAATCTCGAGTGATCTAAAGGGTTCTATTATACACAGCTACACATTTTGCGTTTAAATCGAAAAAATATTAGGCTTACTTTATATAAAGCGCTTATAAAATTACATTTGGAGTAAGCGATGCAATTCTAGTCTCATACATACAAAAGAACAATGCAATATTGGAACGTGGTCAGCTTCAAGCAATGAAAATACTTCGTAAACTTAGAAATAGATCGTACGAAGAAAGGTTGAACCACCTCAATTTATCTTCACTTGAAGATCGGCATCTGCGTGGCCATCTAATCCGAGTTTTTAACTAATATAAGTAATGATTCACTATTTGAACTAGCTAACCAAACGATCACTAGAACAAAATGGTTTCAAGCTAGCAAATAAAAGATTTAACACTGTTAGCACAAAATTTCTTTACCCATAGCATCCCTTCCATTTAAATGTCCATCACCTCTGACTTCCACCCTTTCTATTTTGGGGGGACTACCTTCGAATGGATCTTACGGCCCTTTGCATGTTCATATATTTTTTTTAATAATAATCTAGCATATTTTTTAATGCATTTTTAACAAAGAGGAAGAACTGAGGTAACCTTTCAGCACAAAGGTTAATAAAGATTTCCATAAAAAAAAATGATGATGTTTTAGCGAGAGAGAGAATTTCGCCCGTTAGCTCTGTTCTCACATTTACCGGCGACGGAGTTAATTTGCCTATGTTATAGGTGGGGGGGAAGGGATTCAGTTGCTGTTCGATCTCCCAAACCCTTATCAAGAAGTTGGAACTCAAACTCCCAAAACTTATTTTGCCTTTTCAGGGTATATAAGTGGTTTTCGGTTTCTTAAACACAAGTACCTCCACCAAAAGTGTGAAATTCAAGTGATGGGGTAACGCACATCGCCTCTGAATGAGAAGGAAACACCCCTACTCCACTGCAATCGAGCCTACACCCAACGATTTGGTTAAAAAATAAAAATAATAATAATAGGAATTTTTTAAGGCAATATTTTAGGCCATGAGTCTACACAATGGGCCTTATACACTGTAGGGTGGATCGAAAAAAATTTGAAAATCACTTTTATTAGATAAAAATAATCTATTAACTACTCGATAAGTTTTCCTTCCTTTTCTTCCGTTTGTTTCCATGCAACCTGTAGACTTTTATCATCATCACTCTGAAATAGAAGAAATTGAACAATTAACAGTCGAATATTTAAATTTTCACTATTATTCAATATCTATTTATTTAATGCAGTTAGAGTTTTGTAGTATTATTAACTTTCATTGCGAAGTCCTTCTTGGTATTAAATGAGGCTGTTTTTCTCCTGGACTCAATTATGTTCCTTATATAGCCGTCCCGTTTGTCTTCTCCGCAAACTGCAGTGACGCTTCTGTGACCAGTTTGATGCATCTTTCAACCACTTTTGTGTGACAAGGAAACTTCGGAATATCCAATTTAGGTTGTTGACAGATAAATTCTTCAAGTTGATCATCAGAGAATGTTCTCGTTAGCGGAGGTTCGGTCACAACGGTCAGCTGCCAATAAATTAGGTGGATGTAGTCATCAGCTTCAAGGTTTATGTCTGGGATCTTGAAAGTGCGTATTAATTTCCCTTAATAATCTTTTCGTGCTTTCATAATTCTTCTCCAAGCGAGTTCCCGGATATGATTTCTTTCATCTTGCAGAATACAGAGAAGAATGTTTTACACATGTGAAAAATAAGTATTCCTCTGAATCACTCGCGCAACTATATCTTTAATCTGTTTGTTTATCCCTTCCAGTGATTGCACTGTCTTGAAGAGGTTGAGTGCTTCATCTTGCGAAGAAGAATTAGCTTTTATTTCAAACCAGCATGGTGCATAGACATTCATGACGAACAAGAAAATGGATTTCAGCGTGTCAGAAGGGTCGGAAGTCGAAACATAATCGAAGTATCCGATTTTCCGTTGTAAGCCATCGTGCATGCGACATTTTTCCAGTGCTCTTACGAACCATTTCAGCAAACATTTACCTTTTGAGATAGATAGAAAGATATCAAACACATACTTTTGATCGGTGCCCAGGTTTCCTCTGTCAAAAGACGGCAAGTTAGTTGGAATTGGCTCGTATTCAACAACACTTAGAGTCTCACATTTATCCAGTTGTTTCCTTATAGGCCTGACAAATCGATGAGGCCGCGTTGTTTTCCCATCTAAATTGTTGATGATATAGAGCAATGGGAGCTCATTTGCATGGGGATGGAAAATAAGCCAATGCAGTGGGCTATTAGGTTTTTCTCCTAACATTCTGACCACACCTCCTTTTGTTCCTATATTCGCTGCCGTTCCATCGCATCCCACAGTAACGATTTCATCAGTTGCGATGTTATTTGTTTCTAGATACGAGAATATTGCGTCGCATATGGATTTGTCAGAAATTGTCTTCATTGTCAAGTGTCCAAGTTATTCAATCATAGGGATGTGCTCTTCGATTATCTTCTTGTGATGAGTTCCCCCATCGGCTCAACAACAAATATGCTATCTTTTCTGGCATCAAAATAAATTGAATATAATGGTTTATCGGATCTAATTTCTTGCTGTAGTGTAGTACGTTCTTTGAAACACTCCCTTCTAACTTTTGACCTGTCAAGCCTCTAATTGACGATAAGTCCTTAAGGATTGAACTTGTTATTAAAACTGCAGCTCAATCAGACCCACCAGTGCGGCCACATTCCAATGCAAATTATGACAATTTTACTCGTTTAGATGGAGTCTTGGATGCAAAGTTTTTGTTTACCCCTTTGCGTTTCACGGATGAAGGAAGCTCATAGTCGCTAACTTCGTCAGCAGACTTCCTAACTGCACTCTCAATATTTTTTTTTATTGAATTTGATCAATATTACCTATTGCCATTTTCCTAGTTGTTCGTTGGTCTTCCAGAAACGTTTCCTCCAATGGCGGCACCTTATTTTCTTTGCTACAGGAACAGTTTTCAAAGTTATCGCATTTACAACACGAAATATCAAACAATTGTTCTGCATTCTTTGTAAAATCGTCACATTTCCGTTTGAATGATGTCACATTTTTCCTGCTAATATTTCTCATTAAAGCCTAATATTTTGAACAATAATTTAAAATTATTTTTCTAACTGCCTCTATTGACACACAAGGGATTGCTGCCGTTTTTGCAAATAAAAATTAACCTCTCCGCTACTAACGTGATAATTTTTTTAATTAGCGGATCTTTTCCTTTTCTCGCTCAAACAAAACATATTTTATAACATCTTTATAAGTTGGCAACACTCGTTCACTAATGGCGCAGAGTGCGCCAAACAAAGGGCTTTCAATTTCATGACGCATTCTAGGTTTAAATGCCATAATTATATATTGTTTTAATTTTTTTCTTACATATTATTTAGCTCTGAAATATAATAAAACGTGTATAAATATTTATTGAAGACTATAAATAACTGTTCTTAAATACAAATAGAGGAATGTGATCAAAAAGACACTAGACAGAGCCACACACACACACACACATCCACTCTCAACGAGATCCTCCACGCTACTGAAGCATAATTGTCACGTTCGCCGCTATAATATGTCATTGAGGAACCTCTAAATATCAATCAATTACTTTTAAATTTAACTTACTTGTTCTTTAAAATACAATAATTATTTGTTTGTACGTATTAATTCAAAATTTGAATTTAATTTTTAGATATAATCCACGAAAGTCAAAATTTAGTTGAAAATCGCATTATTTTCAATTTTCAATGGCGTTGAGGAACCTTTAAAAATTAGTATATCAAAAAATCCTTCTAGGAAGTTTAGTTTGGCAGAAAGACCCATAAAAAAAATCGTGGTGGGAAAATAAATTTCAGAAAAAATGTTTTTCCCTCCACCCTATTGTACAGTGAGCGCTGGGTAATTGATCGCCTAACTTCAATATAAAATAAAATAATAGTTCATTTCTAGATATATTTATAAAAATTACATGTTAAAGTTTTGAAGGATTTTGCTATTCATTCTATTCAATTAAATCAGCGTCGGCTTCAACTACGCCCTCCATGTGGCGTCGGAACCTGCTGCAAGTCTTTTTGACCGTCCCTTTGTTTAACTGGCAGGAAATTGTGGTTATTTTAGACCTAACTCCACCTTGGTGATGCACGGGGGTCTTTCGGTCTCTTTCTCAACCATGTCCACGCATAATAGTCCAGGTGGTTGCAGTCTAGGAGGGTTGGAATCCAAATGCTCGGAGTAATGCGGTCAAGCAAGTTGTTTGGTAGTCATGGTGCAGAATCCTGCTGCCACCACCTCGATCTAGCAAAAATCAACTCCTCCAAGCACTTTATGTAGCCCTTGGCATTTAATCGGATTTTCCCCAGAAAGATAAACGTGAGAATAAATTGGCTCTCACTACTGACGACCCCAAGCACCATGATGTGGGCTGAGAACTTGCTCTTCACGACGCTTGGTACATCTCTGGAGGACAGAGCAAACCAGCGATTGTTTTTCGAGTTGACCACCTGACTCTAGCAGGAATTCTTCTCGTCTGAGAAGAACCAAAGCATGTCAGGCTTGAGGGGATGCTTCAGTTTGTTCGCAGGATTCTTCATCTTCTTCGAGAGAAGCTCGCCCTTTCTCTTTTTCTATGAATAACAGCGGATATCTTCTTGCACTAACTGAGTATGGACTTCATTAACTCGTTGGTATCACTAACAATGATGGCCTGGATGTACGCGACAAATTCGGGGGTTATTTTAGTATCAGAAAGTTTATGGTGATATTTATGATCTGCCCTACCCTCGTAATCATAGCCTGACTTATCCAACTCTTTCCTGATCCTCTGCGCTGTCCTCAGATTCATAACACCCAAACAGTTGGAGAGTTTCGTAATCAAGCTCCCAGTGTGAATCCCAAGCAGCACAGCTTACCTTTTCCAAATATTTAGATGATTTTCTTCAGCCATCGCAATGCTTCTTTCGCATACGATGCACGCCTGAATCTACTATAAAAAAAGAGAGAATCGACGTCAGACAAAACGCATGCGCGTAATTCAGAGTTGCCAGCGGCGAGAAATTACCATGCTGGTTTTGTTATGGTTGAGTTTCGGTAAGTTGTCCGAGAGCCATATACTAATGAAGTTATGAACATTTAAAAGTTTTTAAAAGTCTAAGTTAACAAGGCTTGGGGAAAGGTAAGGTAGATTTGTTTTCCATCATCATAGAAATGAAATGTTAGACAAGACGGCCCATAAAATTACCAACGAGAAGAAGATGCAAAACAGAGGCATACCAAGAACCTCCCCTTGCGGAACATCAAATCACACCTCCGCCAGTCTAGATATATCATTTTTAATATGAATAGATTGAAAATAAAATGAAAGAGAGAGTGAAACTGATTTATGGCAGTTCCATAGACACCCAAGGATTCACAGAGGTGATGAAGAGGAATAGCGTGGCCAATAGTGTTAAATGATAGCGAGAGATCCAAAAATTCTAAAATATGAGGCTGACCAGCATATACCGTAAGGTGAATGCACCCTTTTGCATATATATATATAAAAGAGTTGTATTCAGTATTGTATCCTGCCTTCAAACGAGACTGAAAACAAATCTCATTAGTGTTGGAGGAGGACAAGTGATCTAGAATCTGAGATAAAACCACCCTTTTAAGTGCTTTTTGAAATGGATTGAAGATGAGATTTTTTTTTTTTAAGAGCTCATCTGGCGACTGCCTAATTGGGCATTAGTCGCCGTATTAAAAACTAACTAGCCTATTAGTTAGTTAGGCTAGTTTAAACTAAAATCTAAGATAAAAAAACGCCCCCTCCCCCCCAAAAAAGAGAGGGAAAGGGAAGCGAGCAGGAAGCAAGCTCTTGCGTCGGGGGAAAGTCCCCCAGCGCAGGAGCGTGCGACCTATAAGGGAAAAAACGAAACAAAAGCAAACAAAAGAAAAAGAAACAAAAACATGCTTAAATAATAAGGGAAAAGGCCCGCCTCACCCAAAAATTCAACAAGTCCATCAGTCAATGTGCACGAATTCGTCCCGAGCATAAGGGACAGGCGGTAGCGACCCCGCCCATCCCGGTACCGGGACAGGTAACGTGCGCGAAGATTACCCAGACTGGGACATTCGACAATAATGTGCCGAACAGTCTGGGGGACGACGCAGTCGTCGCAATAGGGCGCAGGCGAGCGCTCCATCAAATAGCGATGCGTCACACGAGTGTGCCCGATTTGCAGACGACAGAAAGCGACCTGAAGCCGTCGCGGCATTATGGGATAGGTCCATGGGAACAGTCACGGCGCAATGGCACGCAACTTTAAGTTCCCTTCGACCGTCTCCGATCTTCTTTGCCAAACAGTTCGAAGAGCTGCCCGTATTCCTGCCATGTAGTCGGTGTGAGGAAGAGCGAAGTGCCGGTCCGGTCACAGAGTCGTCTCGGACTCTTTGGCGCCCTCATCGGCGCGCTCATTTCCCGCAATTCGTACATGTCCAGGAACCCAGCGGAAGATAATCTCGACATCTGCCCGGCTCGCCAAAACCGTAACGTCACGGATATCGCGTACCAGGGGATGCGGAGATTCCAATGCCCCGAGAGCACTTAGCGCGCTTTGTGAGTCGCTATAGATGACAATCCGGTCTCCGAACTGGGCACGTCGGGTAATCTCCAGCACCAAGTGGTGTATTGCCACCAGCTCGGCCGTGAAAACAGACGCAGTGCCTGGCAGAGCCCCACTGACTTGAAACAGAGGAGATACGGCGTTGAAGCCGACCCCCTCTTGGGGCATGGAGCCATCCGTATACACTGGCACGGTTTCAGCGTGACACGAGGTGTGCTCCCAACAGTTCGAACGAAATACTCCCGGCGCCGTACAAGCTTTGGGAGCAGAGGCGTGGCGACAAATAGCCAAATGTGGTACCCTCCAGGGTGACGTCCTGGGCACAACTAGGGGCGCCACCGGCCAGAGAGCTATATCTAGCTCTCGAAGGAGTTTCCTGGCCCTAAAACCAAAGGGCTTAGGGTATGACTGGCGTCTCTCGACGGCATAGGCACCATCGAGATCAGCTGCGGATGCAGTGAGAGCTGTTGGCGACTGAGGGAGGCGCCGGGCTCGCGCGTACAGTCGAGTGATACACTGCACGCGGCGCAGAGCGAGTGGCATCTCCCCAGCATCGACCAACAGGCTCTCAATGGGGGAAGTGCGGAAGGCACCGGTCGAAAGGCGAAGGCCGGTGTGGTGGATCGAATCCACCTTCGGCAATAAACGCTCGGCTGCTGATGCATAAAATTCGCATCCGTAGTCGAGCTTCGAACGAACAAAGGATCGATAAAAAAGTAAGGCAGTAGCCCTATCAGCGCCCCAAGCGCTGAACGTCACGGAACAGAGAATATCCATGGCGCGGGTACAAGAGACACTGAGGCTGCGAATATGAGCCTCTCAGGTGAGGCCTCGGTCAAATACAAGACCAAAGAAACGGTGCGATTCAACCTCTTCCAGGCGTACCCCATTAAGAAACAAGTCTGGGTCAGGGTGGAGCTATGGATACGGCAGAAGTGCACCACCTTAGTCTTGGCCAAGGAAAACCGAAACCTGTGCGCTTTGGCATAGCGAAAGACGCGGTTCAATGCCTGTTGGAGTCGACGCTTTAGAGTTGGCATCTGGGCCACGCCAAAAGCAACCTAAAAGTCGTCCACGTAGAGCGTAGCGAGAACATCTTTCGGCAGCACCGAGGTGATGCCGTTGATGCTCAGGGCAAAGAGTGTGACACTGAGGACACTTGACTGCGGGACACCCTTTTCCTGCACAAGTGGGCCGGAGAGGGCTTCCTCCACCCGTACGCGGAATCTAAGATCTCGCAAAAATTCAGATATAAACATTGGGATGCGTCCCCTCGCTCCATCGTGTGGTGAGTCTTCATGATACCGTATCGCCATGAGGCATCATAGGCCTTCTTCAGATCGAAAAACACCGTGGCGTAGTGCTGTCTACGAAGGAAGGCCTCGCAGACGGCATTTTCCAGTCGGAGCAGAGCATCCGACGTGGAGTGGAACTTGCGGAAGCCGTACTGTGCAGAAGACAGATGACCTCCGCTGTACAGAAAAAGGGTTAATCTAACATATACCAATTTCTCCATCAACTTGCACACGCAAGAGGTTAGAGAGATTGGGCGAAAGCCGGCCAGAGTAGAGTCATCTCTTCCCGGTTGGCGAAAGGTGAGCACAGTAGCGATTCGCCAGTAATCCGGGAGGAGACCCTCCACCCGGATCCTGTTGAACAAATCTAACAAAAAGGCCATGTTTCGCTCAGCCAGGTATCGAAGCATGGCGTATGGGACATCGTCCTGGCTAAGGACAGTGTCCGAGCTTGAAGTAAGAGCGGAACGCAACTCACTCAGAGTAAACCTGTCGTTAAGGGTTCTCCGCCTCTGGAGGTAAAGTCCAGCCGGCGGCATTCCGCGACGTCACGACGTGCATTGAATGCTGGCGTAATAGCATCCGGGCTAGAGAATGCGGAGAAAGCGGTCGCGAAGGATTCCGCCACGGGCGCGGGGTCCGAGATTTCGGTCCCATTCTCCTAGAGAACGGGAGGGGGATCTTGCAGAGAACTTGACCCAAATCCTTTTGCCTCGGTTTCACACCTCTGCTAGAGGGGTCTCTCCGTTAAGAGCAGACACGTATGCCCGCAAAGCAAGCGGCGAGCGTGCTTCGAAATATACCGTAACCTAGCCCTAGTCCGACGAAATTTACCGAGAGTGAAATCGCTCGGGAAGCGCATGTAGGCATAGCGATTCTGCTTGATGTCCGTCTTACACTTAGATGACCACCAGGATAGCGTTAGGCGTGCGAAACGGCCAGACCTTCTAGGAATAGTAGCTAGGCCTGCAGCGATGAGGTTGCCGGAGAAGAACTCAACCACCTCATCTACTGACCTAAACTCCTCGACTGAGATAGAGAATTCAGTCATTTCCTGAAATGCAGACCACCGCGCCCAGGGCAAGCACCACCGGCGCGAGCTCTCGGACGGCAGCGGCCCATAAAATGATATTTGGAAGGGAAAGTGACCACTCCCCAATCAAAATCGGGCTGTGCATCCGGAGAGCACAAAGATAAATCGAGGCAGGATAATGAAGCGGTTCTCGGGCAATGATGCGTAAACTCATTCCCATTTAGGACACTCACTCATCCGACGTGGCGTGGACCTTGCGGAAGCCGCACTGTGCAGAAAACAGATGGCCTCCACTGTCCAGGAAAAAGGCTAATCTAACATTTACCAATTTCTCCATCAACTTGCACACGCAAGAGGTTAGAGAGATTGGGCGGAAACCGGTCGGAGTATAGTGATCTCTCCTCCGTTTGCGAAAGGCGAACACAGTAGCGATTCGCCAAGAATCTGGGAGGAAACCCTCCACCCAGATCCTGTTGAACAAATATAACAGAAAGGCCATGCCTCGCTCACCCAGGTGTTGAAGCATGGCGTATGGGACATCGTCCGGACCAAGGGCGGTGTCCGCGCACGAAGCAAGAGCGGAGCGCAACTCACTCACAGTCAACCGGTTGTTAAAGGGTTCTGAGCCTCTGGAGGTAAAGTCCAGCCAGCTGCGTTCCGCGACATGACGACGTGCATTGAATGCTGGTGAGCAGCATCCCGGCTAGAGAATGCGGAAAAAGCGGTCGCACAGGAGTCCGCCACAGACGCGGGGTCCGAGATTGCGGTCCCATTCTCCTGGAGAACGGGAGGAGGGTCCTGCGAGAACTTGCCCCGAATCCTTTTGACTCACTTCCACACTTCTGCTAAAGTGTTCCTCCCATTAAGTGAAGACACGTATGCCCGCCAAGAAGAGCGGACGGCGTGCTTCGAAATATACCGGAACCTACCCCTAACCCGATGAAATTCAGCGACAGTAAAATTGTTCGGGCGGCGCTTATAGCGCATGTAGGCATAACGTTTCTGTTTGAGGTCCGTGCAAAACGGCCAGACGTTCTAGGAATGATAGTCAGGCCCGCGGTGATGAGGTTGCCGAAGAAGAACTCAACGGCCTCATCTACCGACCTAAAATCCTCGACTGAGATATAGAATTTAGTCATTTCCTGAAATGCAGGCCACCGCGGCCGCGCCAAGCACCGCCGAGGTGGGCTCTCAGGCGGCAGTTACCCTGAAAATGATATTTGAATGGGAAAGTGATCACTACAATGGAGGTCAGCGACCAACCCCCAATCAAAATCAGGCTGTGCATCCGAAAAGCACAAAGATAGGCTAAAGCAATAAAATGAAGCGGTTCTCGGACAGTGATGCGTAAACTCATCCACGTTTAGGACACCCATCTCAAGCTCTTCGATCAGATCGGCAAGGACTTGTCCCCTGGGATTTATTGAGTAATCTCCCCAGAGAGGATGCCTGCCGTTCATATCTCCAGGCAAGAGAAAGGGCCTCGGCAACCGTGCCACGACGCGGCGGAAGTCCCCCTCGTCGAAGTCAGCTGACGGTGGAATGTACGCAGAAATGATAGTATACCTCCTATCCAGGTGCAGCTGCACAGCCACTGCCTGAAAGGAGGTATCTAAAGAGAAAGGAAGAACGGAGACATCATGCCGGGTGTAAACCGCGCATCCCCCAGCCCGAACATCCCGTGGTGATGGGGTCGCAAGACCCTTATACACCGGGAGGGTGGGCAGGTGGCACGCGCCTAGCATGGTCTCCTGCAGAAAAATAGCTAACGGGGAACGGGACGAGATGAGCCTCCGCAGCTCCTCCCAGTTGGCCGGGAGTTCACGGCAATTCCATTGAAGGAATATGCTCTCTAGGCCTAGCTCGGAGGAGACGCGGGGGCCCTCCTCGAACAGAACACCCTCACGGGAATGGCCGTACGCTTTCCGGATGCAGAACCCCTGGCGCTGTCGCCTTTGAGGAATTATTGGGGGCGGTTGGGCTCGAGTCTTTCCCTCCCTCCCCCTCGAAACCTTAAGCAGGCGCTGTGGCTTCGGAGGCGGGGGGCCCTCTTTTCGAGGAACCACCGTCTGTCTCCAAGCCACTCGCTCCACCACTAAACGTGGGCGAAGGAGCTGAAGCTTCTTTGTTGCTGTCTTCCTTTCAGGGGACAGCTTTAGGAACCCCAGAAGATGACCTTGCGACCAACTTCAGGGGTGTTGCCTCATGTAAGTCTAACGACTTGGTGGAGGTGCGTGGCCGTTTCGCCTTACGAAAAACGGTCACGCTGGGGGAAGAGGGGGAGGCCTGGTTTTAGCCGGGGCTGGGAATGAACCCTTTTTGCCTCTATCTTTACCACGGAAGCGCCGGGGTTGAGTAGAGCCCACAGAAGGGCTCCGAATGGGCGCGGAAACAACCGTACTCGTTGGCCCGGATAGGCCAGGATTAGAGGGTGCCTTTCTAACTATTGAGGCATATGACGTCCCAAGCAGGACCAGGCGCGCCAGGACCAAGTCCTTAGCCTCGCGGAATGAGAGTCGATCCTGGGCCTGAACGGCCATGATTTCTTTCTCAAGGAGATAAGCACCACATTGCTTCGAAGAAGCGGGGTGCAGCTCTCCGCAATTGACACACTTGGCCACACACGATTTAGACTTATCGTGTGCGGCCTTGGAGCAATTTACACAGACTTCGGGTGACCCCGACTTTGCACGTCTACAAGAACGATTCGTTTGGCCGAAGCGGTGACAGTAATAGCACCGCCGCGGAAGTGGCACGAATGTCTTCACGCAGTATCGGTACCAACCAGCACGCACAGACTAAGGGAGCTTGTCACAGTCGAACATGACGAAGACTGTAGGGGTGGGTCTTGAGGCCCCTCCCTGTTTTCTCATCACACGTTCGACCTTGACCGCCCCATGGTCGGCCAGCTCTAAGGTAACGTCCTCTATGGAGTAGGCAACGGGTTCCCTCGCATAAACTACTCCTTTCACAAAGTTCATGGTAGAGTGCGGTGTCACACTTACCGGGGTGCCATGAAGTGTCCGAAGAGCACTTATCTTGGCCGTCTCAGCGGGATTTGCCGCATTCGCCAGAAGGCTCCCGTCCGAGAAACGGGTCACCTTCGGCTCTCTACAAATTGCCCTAGCTAATCCTCTCCTCTGATAGATCATGTTGCCCTTGGCCAACATGGTGCTATCAGTGGAGTGAATAATGAGGAAGCGTTTGAAGCCAGCGGGCTCAAAAACGCCAGGTAACCTCTGAATGAGGGGCCCCATGCACTTTTGGTCTTAGTCGTAGGTTCCGGACCCCGTGGGGCAGAGGGGGTGGATGTACCGATCTTGGCGTGGTCGCCTACTAGAGTGGCAGCAGACCCATCCGTCCCCGCAGCCCCCGTGGATGGAGAGAAGCCCCGAGTCTTTTTAGTCTTTTTTTTCTTCTTTTTATGAGAGGAGGGTGGGGAATGAACCCGCTTTTCACTTCCGCCGGCAGAAGCCCTAAGCCAGATGGACCGGCCTCAGCCAGGTCCTACTCCGAAATGGAGAAGGTCCTGGTGGTCGCAGGGGCACCGGTTTGAGGAGATCCCTCCCCTCCTTGTACTGCCTCGAAGACCCTAGCCGTTTGAAGAGGACCTTGCATAGGGGCGGATTCGGGTTCGGTGCTTGGCGCCGAACCAGGATTCCCCCCCATGGAAGGCCCTACCATCTGAGGCTGGGTTTCCTCAACGACCATGTCTATCGCAGGAGGGGCCTCCAGTTGGCCATCCCCTCCTAGGACATCGCAGGTCCCCTTGGTAGCGTTACCAGTCCTGTGTGGGGAGGCACAGGCCTTGACCACGGCAAGGTTTAATATTCTTGCCAGCAGGTCTTTTGAGGGAAGCGACCGAAGGGGCCTGGCTTTCCTCTCCCCTCTAAGGGGTTTGCCCTACACAGCCGCTTCGATGGGGAACGGTTTGCTATGGGCTGCCTGCTGGCTTTCTTGGCAGTCCCCTTGGAAAGAAAAGGAGGGACTGCCGCTGGAAGCAGGGAGGTTCCCGAAAGCACCTCCAGAGAAGGGGGTGAGGGGGAGTCCCCTGCACCCGTAGGCGTAGGAGAGGAGTAAGCCTCCTCTCCGGTTAATGAAATATGGAGGGTTCCCTGTGCAAGCACAGGGGGGGGGGACCTCCATTTTTTCTTTCGAGCTGCCCTGTACATGCTGCTCCTTCCATGTACAAGGGGGAATGCGGAAAGATTTGGGGATTTTGGGTGTTTATTCATGGGTATGGTGACCCTGTATTTTCTACAGGATGCAATCGCTCATCACCTCTCGCAGTAGCCCGCACTGCCAGAGGTGTTTATAGTCCTGGCAGAGCCAGGTGCCGCCTGATGCCTGGCAGTCCATCGGCATGGCGGCTCCACCTTAGACACGGCGTAAAACTGAGTGTGAAAAGGAAAGGAAAAGGGATGTGAGGAAGGTATGGGTGGGGATGAAGCAGTTTGGTAAAAAAAAACATCCCGAACCGGAGCTTAGAGGCTAGGGAACGTTGTTCCCTCCCCCCTCAGCCCCGATCCGGCACGGTTGGCTTGAGAAGGAGGTCAGCATCTACCCTGTGAAATTAGAGGCTGACCAGAGAAAGTTGTGGGAGAGGTTGTATGAAAAGCGACGAAGTAGGGGAGAAATACAGGCTATGTGAAGGAAGGAAGAGAGGCTAAGCTGGGGCCGGACGGAGCGCTGGACCCCGTCAGCACGGCGGCCAGGATGGCAAATCGCCGCGCCCCTTACGTGGTTGAAGATGAGAGATTGGGCGATAGCTTGTCGGGTCGTTTGTGTCCAGGTTTCTTTAGGATAAGTTGTTGAGAAGCGTGTCAGAAGTCATTTATTACTATTCCAGACGAGAGAGTGGTATTTAAAATATCAGTGAGGTAAGGGATAGGAACAAGAACGAAGTTGAGGTAAAGAGTTGCTGGATATAAGGGAAGAACGAGTCTTTATTTGAAGAGAAGAGGGAAGTTAATTATTGATAAACATTAAGGGAGAGAAAGAAGTTCCAACTGGAAAAGAAACAGGTGTAGTAACCCGCTAGGGGAGAATCGAGGCAGAAAGTAAGGCGGAACAGATATGGTTTATCTTGTCAAAATAGTGAATCAAATTCAGGTGGGGAGAAAGTGAAAAAAGATTGGGATTTCAGAGGGGCGGAAAGATTAGCCAGTAGCTTGTTTTAGTTTTTACGTGGATGCGGCGGGTGTGAGCCTCATGGGAGGAATTTAGGAAGGCGACGTAAGAGGGAGTTAGCTATTGAGGCTGTTGCTCTCTCTGGATCGCAAAAATAGTAATTTCGAAGTCGTCTCTCGCATACGGCCTCTTTCTTGGCCTTCAAAATAGTAGCCGAGAACCACGGTGCAAGCTCTTAGTGAGTGGAGTTGAGAGTGAGGGGTGAGGCAAGATTCACACTCATCTGTTCTTGGTTAATGAAACAGCTGACGATGATAAAGTTTAGTGACAGGTTGTATGCTAGGGTTAAGTAAAAGAAGAAGAGATAAACAAAAGTGGATGACCAAGTGGTCAGAGATAGTTGTGGAAAAGTAAGATATGGTTATAAAATGGAAAGGAGTTGGACTCTTTCGGATTTATACGAGCAGAGGCCAAAACGAAAGCAATCGCCTCCAAAATTCTCAATTCTCATCGATTAATCCGTCCTTTCGTCATTTTTCTCTATAAAATTAGTCCATTTTACCCATAAATCGCACCACAGTAGCCCTTTTTGTTAGTCAGAAATATCACAGATCATTACAAATGACGTCATAATTCTCATTTTGGCACAAATTGGAGCGAAATGAAAATGATAGGGGCGGATAACTCGATTAGACTCGTTGGGGAGCGGCGCAAGTCTTCGGAGCTCAGCACCCCAGTTCACAACGAAGCAAGGTTTTCACGGCGTCCTACCCTTTCCATTCTTCGGAAAAGGGCAGAACGTAAAGAACAAGGAATGATAATGGACAGAAATAAATAACACTAAACAAGATCCATACAAATGTTATGCATAGAATATGGGCATTTGTGTGGGTCTTATAGGATTTAGGGGAATAAGTGTAAAATGATATCGGTCTCAGAAGCACAGGCACTGACCGAGAGCCCCAACCTTGTCACAGGTGGTGCAGGACCTAAAGAGGAATTTAAGTCCCCAAAACATGAACAAGGATGATCAAGGGACTATGAGGCTTGAAGTGAGGTAGGTCGTGAAGCCTCAAAGGGACCATTTTCTCCTTTCTTGTTCCGAAGTCATTTTGACTACCTCCCCGACCCCACTCTCCCCACCATTAAGCCATTCACGGAGAGGCGCCATCAGTGGCTACGGGCTCGAACCCAGTTTATATTTACTGGTTCAAATCGAAAAGGCGTTGTCCCTTTAGGGCTTATCTCATTCCCTCCAACCACAGAGTGGGGGCCATCCCCTCTTCTACGACCTCATTAAATAAATGAGTGGCACCAAAATTATGGAGGCCATTTGTCCATCGCAGGGCGGCCTCAAATGGCTCATTTTTACTTCGTCCCTGGATCGCCCCCCAACTCCCCTGGGAGGTAGTCGTTTCTCCCTGCTGTGCTTCCCTGCCAAAAGCCACAGGGACTCCATACCGGACTTGGGTTTCCCCGTGGCCAGATACATTAGTCCGATGGGGTGAAGGAGGGGATGATCTGTGTGGCGGGATCAGGGAGGGGCAAAGAGGGATCAGAGAGAGGACCTGAACATTATAAAAGAGAAAGAGAGAGAGAGATCGAACCATGGGTGAGTAATTTTCTATGCGTCCAAACGACTCCTCTAAGGAAGAGGGGCCCACACTTGTTCTTCGCATTGTGACTCAATTTCCTACGAATCCTTCAATAAGATTTCTCGGGATCTTGATCACAAAGGAACGGAGAAACGCCCCCGCGGTGGAGGCCTAACCTGGCTACCTAAACTTACAACTCCGAGTGAAGATGAGGAAAGGGCAAAAATCAGGCCATTCTTCCGTTATGGTCGTCTAGCAAAATGTTGACCAGGAAAATTATACTGCTGTTCATGCCCCTAAGAATAGCCGCTAAATGAAAGAGAATTGACGATGAGTGAAAAGAACGAGGAGTAACAATACGGCAACAAAATAATCAGGGCCTCTAAATTTATGTTTTCCCCCTTTTGTCGGGTGTAAAAGGCCACCTTAGCAAGTGTTTCTTCATCCCTTGTGTTTTTTGGGGGCACACGGACTAACGAGGAAGCACTCGAAGAGATCAAGTACTCACCTTGAAGCGATAAATTCGAGAAATCTCGACTGACTCAATGGTGAAATTAGGCCAGCGCCAGCGGAGGATCAAAGAGAATCGCGGTCTCCATCTTCCATCACTATACGGGCGCAAGGCGAAATTTCGCATCACTTTGCCTTCGCTTTGGGCGGTGGTAGAGACGCCAGGAATTATATCGGAGGTCGTTATTGGGGAAATCGTTATTGGAAGCCCAGTGGGAATTACCACGCTTAGGTTGCAAGTTCGATTCCTGACGAGGGAGTGAACACAACAAAAAAATGGCGCTCACAGGGAAGCGGTACGTTGAGTCGGAGGTATCGGGCATGCGCACAAACAGATCTGGACGCAGTCAATTATACTGCTGTTTCTCCCATTCTCATTTCCTTCGCACACAAGACCCATCTCTCTTCCGTATCGGCACCTGACAGAGGAGTTACCATATCCACCCACCCTTGACGCGGAATCGATGACTCTCCATTGGGCCACGAAATGTTCTCTTGTCGTTGGTTGGTGACAAAAACCAGTACTCTCTTCCTTCAGTGCCCCCCTTCCCTGAACAAGTATTGAAATAAAATGTTTGCATGTACCTCGCTGTACCAATAAATTTATTTTATCTCAATGTAAAAGTTATGTTAGGGGTTAAGTAAAGGATGGTTAGTCTTTCCATACTTTATTTTAATGGCTCTGGCTTCCCTCTTTTAAAATTCTAAGTAATAGAAGATTTTTTTTTTTTTACATCGCCAGTGTTGTCCGGCTGCTAAGTCTTGACTCCCCCTCCCCCCCCCCCCGGGCTCTCAGGAGATTCTTATGCTGATGTTCATATGGACTTCATTATATAAGGTGGGAGGAGGACCTCGGCCGCCATTAAAAAGAGACGAATAGCACAATTAATTAATTAGAGGCTCTGAGGAAGGGAACCGGGGTCGTTCAGTACCCAAATTTTGAATAAGTCTTTAAAACCCAGGACTGAACCACCCTTTTATTCATTTCTAGTCAAATTTTCATTCGCGACTGTACGGCGTATAACTCTGTGGGACCAATTTGATCATCTAGATTTCTAACCTTGGGAGCAGATGACATCTCTGCTCCCTCCGACCTCTTGGGAGATTAAGGGAGAAAGATTTGATCCTATAGCGTGTGCTGTAGCCTCCCAGCCTTCCCCGCCCCCGCCCCGCCATAAGGAGAGGAGGAATATACAACACCCCCGGATATCTAACTTATGGTAACCAATTATCTGGTTATGTACTTTTATGTATAACGTCGTACAGTTATGAATTTCGGAATAATGAGAAAGGGACCCCCTTTTAGGGCCCAATCCAATTAATATGGTGAGGTAAGTATAAGGAAACAGATGTCATGTAAGTAGAGTTGAAACAAACCAAGTCAAGTGCTCTCAATTATTCTGACTTATGACCTTCAAAACTTTCAAAAACTCATAGAAAAGTAAAATGGTTGCCATCAGACCGACCGACCGACCGACCGACCGACCGACCGACATGCACGCGTCTAAAAACAACGGCGAAATGAGAAGAAAGCAAAATAGGTGTGCAGAGTTGCAAATGCGCCTGGTGATGAGGCTTATCTCTGTTATTGGTGAGTTGTTTTGTTGTATTCATATTTTTGTTAAGTTTATCTATTATGTTTTTTTAGTTATTTTTTTCGGGTTATTATTTACTTTACCGTAGTCAATTTTATTAGACATTTTCTTACTTCTTCCTGTATCATTTTTTGTGCTTTGTTCAAATCTGTTTCTTCATTTTTTGGCGGGGGAAACATTTTTATTCGGATTCAGTCGAAATCGGAGTAAACCGCGATTTTACCGCATTTCGCCCAACGACCCCCAAAATGAAGAACAGATTAGAACAAAACACAAAAAAAAATGTTAAGGAAAAATAACCTGAACTAACATCACCTAAACTTTAATTTTTAAATTAGTAGTTTCTGAAACTATACAAACCTTTTGTACATACCTAACAATAGGGGACTTAGCCCCATCCTCCCTCTTTTTAGTGGGAGCTCCATTCCACAAATCCCCCGATTTTTTCTAATTAACTCATAGTATAACCAACTCAAAAGTACAAAAGCCCGATTTTGCCCCATTTCGCCTTACAAACATCAAAAATAAAGAGCAGATTGGGATAAAAAAAAACGTAAAATGTGGTTGCCAAGTGAGAGAGAGTAAACCTGCAAAGCCGTTGTCGACTTTTATTACACAGTAATTTCTTGTGCAACGAAAACGGTAATGAGGAAAAAACCTTACACTGTGCCCAACATTTGCGATAGATGGAACAGTTGCGAATCATTTCGTGTTCCAAAATAAATTCCAATGCACGATTAAGGTCACTATGAACCCCTTTTTACGACGTCTTTGAAATATAATTCACATCCACTACCACTCAACGCAAAGCTGCCCTATCCAAAACAGAGGCAAATGCGAAAAAAGGTGACGAAGTAACCTCGGTCAAAATTATGTTGACAATGTGACGTCACTGTACCTCTTTTTTTCAAAAATACTTTTCCACTCTGCCGTTAGTCATTACATTTAAAGAAGAGAAAAAAAATGAAATTCAAACTATTCTTTTATTATAGCATCACCGCTCCATAGCTTCTATATAGAGGGATTCGCAAAAATGCGCTTGACACGGTAGGAGTGATTAAATTTATTTTTAAGCGATTACGGTTTTCTAAATATTAACTTTTTTCGTAAAACGAGACTAGTTTCCGAAGTTTCCTACAGTAATTCTACAGATTAACATTGCCACTGTTTTTCCAAATTAATCTATTCTATGGGCCTATCTGAATTCTCTGTTGCTATTTATTCGAGCCATTGAGCTATTATTTGCCGCTACTAGCCCTATCGGTAAGACGTCATAAGCCTCGGGAAAAGATAGCGATTAAGAATACCAATTCAATAAATTACCCATTTACCCACGATGTAGAAGGGTAGAGGTAGTAGGTTATTTATACGGGTTAGTTATATTAGTTCTACAGATTAAAGACTAAAATTCACGCGAGAATGCAAAAAAAAACATTGTATCACAACCGTCATCAATGATCAGTCAGTTCGAACTGAAGCCTTCGGATTTAAGCTATGCTACGGCAAGTTGGGTAGAATAGGCTTCTTGTTTGCTTCCTTTACGGTGGGGGAAATCAACATACAACTTAAGAGAACTTACTAAAAACAAACTATACCAACTCACAAAAATTAACCTAGCCTAAAAAAAAAACAACTAAAAACTAATAAACTTAAACCCTACCTAACCCAAGCTTTATTTTTTCTTATAACAAGGTACCAATGACAAGATGGCTGCCAATCTATTTTTCTTTAACAGCATAAGAGGGAAATTTTAAGAACATCCCCACCAATCATTTCAGACTTTAAAATGTATTTTTCTTGCGTTTTTAAATGCCAGGAACACGAATATGATGTTCAATATCGCCGTAATTCACCTAGTTTCTGGATAAAAGGTTTTCTTTATTTATAATTAATTTAATTCAATCCGTTCGCCCAAAGCGCACGTATCATTCTTTTGGCAGTGCCTAAAACAGGAAACATTAGAGAGCCTAAAGACGTGTGGCCCCGCATTTGAATTCAAACCCTAGGTTATTATTTTCTAAATAGGGGTAAACTCCCCATGACTCCCTTAATGATGTGTAGTTGCACAACCAACACACCCCGCTATTTCTAATCAACTCGTAATATACGCAATTCGAAAGCCCAGCAATAGGTTCGAATTGAAAGGCGATTACAAGACATCGTAAAGCGCCCTAATGGTCATTGTTTTTTGGCTCTGCGCTCTGGATAATCGGAGTGAATTATATTAATTAGAAATAAAGCAAAACTTTGATCCAAAAAGTAATTGAATTCGGCGGTATTGAACATCATATTCGTGTTCCTGACACCTAAAAACATAAAAAAAATACTCTTTTTTTCAAATTTACCCAATTAGAAATTACAACATAGAAATATTTATAACAAAGCGCCGTCGATTGCGCGTTGGAGTTGTTAATATGTAGAATTACGATTTCCTCATTCCATCATCAGTTTGGAAATAATGACACGATTTCATAGGAACGCTCTTTAAATACTCAAATTTTTCGGATGTAAATTAAAATTTTAAAAGATTCAAAGAAAAAATAACAATTTAAAGTTGTCTCATTATTGCATTATTTCATCGTCTCATTATTTCAAGGCAATAAGAGACAAGACACTCCTTGTCATTTTACTAAGAAACTATCCCTAAAAAGAGGGTCAAATCCACATTCTTACCCCCCTTCCCCTCCGAGTTGAAGTTAGCACAGATTACAGCCCTTATACCTCCCCAAATTAGCACCCACCTTCGTATGACCTCAGCATACGAGTATATACGGAAGTAGCACTGTATTCTTCACTTAGCAAATGTTCATCTTCCCTAATTTTGAACCAACAATGTATTTACATGAACCATGGCACGTGTAAAGAAGTGAGCATTGACAATGATAATTATGACGCCTTGTGAGTGCAATGAGATATTTTCACACTCCAGTGATCCCCGAATGAGTTGTGAACCACACGAGACACTGGCAAGAATGCCACTAAATGAGTGACACAAAATCGAACAACACAACCTCCATCTTTCACAGACCGAGTCACACTGAAAACTTACATATTCCCATCTGCTTAAAGAATCTCAAGCAATTAATGATCGCATCGATTGCTCATTGACGCTGCAAAGTTCTAATGATTTCACACCGATAAAACTTCTAAAACTGCCCGAGGTGATTTCTATGCATTGGGAGAAATTTAAATTTAGGCGAGTGTGAAATTAATTGCATTTCCAATTAAATTCTGCTTCCTCACCCCGGCAACAGAAAATTTGGAGTGAAAGTAAAATTTCCAGATTTTGGCTTCATTTGTGGATCAAATTTCTCGCATCATTTCCCAGGAATGCGATAATGAGAGTGATGCACCAGACAGGATAATTTATCTGACTCAAGATGATATCGTTTTCCATACCCGCCCCATGCCCCCAAAGAGTCATTGGCTGATATATCTTTTATTATTTTTAATAATAACCTAACCAATTTATAACTTTTATAGACGCTTTTCATCCCAATACTAAACCTATTAATGAAGTAGTAGTAGTATTTTTTTATTATTATTTTGGGAGCCCATCTGGCGACTGCCTACTTGGGCATAAGAAGACCGAGGGAACCAGGAGCCGGTCCTCTTTTGGGGAGAGGTGCCAGAAAATATTATGTTTTGACACCAAACAGCGTTCAGGGGGAACCTTCGTCGCCCCGGGGCAGAGGGACCTGCTCCGCGTCAGAGGTATGCAGATATAGATACCCTTGGGAAGAATTTCTTGAAACAGTGTGTGTGTGTGTGTGTGTTTCTTCTTGGGAGAGGGAAAAAAAGCAGTGCTGTAATTAGCTATGGGTGTGTTGAGAAGTGTAAGATCTACCCACCCGAATACAGGGCTGAACACAGCGCGTCCACCAATCGCTAGCCAGATCTCTCCGTAAGCTGAAGTAGAAGGTAACAATGAAGCTTCCTTTCTTTGATGCTATCCTAGAAAAAACTAAAAATTGACAACTTGCTAGAAATTCATCTATTATTTGTTTTGGTATATTTTTTTAAGAGTGTGATATGTTTATAAACTTAGTGCTGTGAAATACCTTATTTACAAATCTTTCTACCTCTCCACCTCTTATTCCACCATGCATTAAGAATTTTAAACCCTGAGGTCCTACTTTAAAAATAATTGATATCAGCTTTTTTTTGTAGCCACTTAGGCAACATTATCTTATTCTTCATAGGATTTTTCTAAAAATCATATATACCTGGTAGTTCCTGAAGTGGGACTTTTTACCACATTTGTTTTTAAACACTCTAACAAGTTACATATAAAACACTCCCGTCTTGCTAAATTTAAATTTTTCTCAAATTCTTTCTATTGACAGTTTCTTTAAATTTAATTAGGCCACTCCTTGTGGCAACCTCACTAACCATAAGGGAAATCTTTAAATAGTAAAATTTTAGAGGTAATAACGCTACATAATCAGGTGTAAGCACTGAACAATGTTATAGGAGGGCTACCTTTCCCCGCTACGAACTCACTTCCACAGGGCAAGGTTCCAGAGTCCATTCTCACTAAGAAAAAATCAGCCACTATAAAAAACATATTTTGGTTTAATTAACCATGTATAGGAGCTCCCAAAACTACTTCCCTCAATCCCTGGCTAACAAGTTAGCAGCATCCGATAACTCAGAGGGCATAGTATAAGATAAAGCTTCAGTTTAGGAGGGTTTATATTCATTATTAAATAACTTAAAATAAAATAAATAAACTATGCTCCTACTTATTTTTTAAGCATATGTTATTGTTTCCAATAATAATAGAATACAATATTAAGTTCAACCTAGTATTACCAGTAAACAATGTAAGTAGTGTATATAAGCTGGTGATCTTTAGACAGCGTTTTATACGATATGTCAAGTCTACTACTAACTCTGTTTTGCAATGGCTGTCAGAAACCTGAAATCGAATCTAAGAGGTTATTTTAATAAGTTACCTTTTTTACTACAAATCACCACTAACTCTCAATCACATGTAATAGCATGGCAGGATATTTTTTTGCATACACAAAACTCTGTAATACCACGTAATTACATCATTTATAGGAAAGATCGTAACAGACAAGGAAGAGGAGTATCCTTTCTCTTCCACAACAGTATCTCTTCTGTACAGATTTCAAAAACTACATCTTTGGAACTACTACTTCTTAGGATATCATGCAAAGAAAAATATATTGCCCTAAATATGTTCACTAAAGAGCTTCAAGTCACCCTGGTCAACAGTATATTGGCAAATGCCATTTCTAGTAATGAAAGATACAAATGGGTATACAACGAGGGAGTGATATGAGATATATGTGAAAGATTAAATGTGAATTTTGGATGATATTTAAGGATAGTTAAAGGATATGTAATAGATAATTAAAAAGGTAATTCGCGGGATTTAACAGGGTATTCAATGGTAATTAAATGGATATTAAATGGATCTTAAAAAAGAGGATGGATCACAATTAGTACTACGTAAATTGGGTTCTTGTTGGATGGAAGCGAGGGCCAGAGTGAGAGAGTGGACGCTCACAATTTTTTGTGAGTATTGGCAGTTACAATATTCGAACGTATTTTAAAAGAGTTATATATATATATATATATATATATATATATATATATATATATATATATATATATATATATATATATATATACACTCATATAATGGTTGACTCATCACTCTGCTCGAGTTCATTTGATAATAATATATAAATTGGTTATAATTGTTTATATTGGGAGTACTGCAGATTATAGGAATTTGATGCAGTGCCTCAAACACTCCCCCCTTAAGAAAGTTACTCCCCCCTCTTCTTTTGATATGGAATTGCTAGTTTCTATAACGCCGAGGTCTCCTTACGATGCGACCACAGCGTGTCACAGTACCAGTGGTTTGGCTGCAAGCGCGGGGACATTTATTCGCTTTGGCACCGCCAGTTGCATTGGGCGAAGCACCGACACGAGTGGAGGGTGGCGTAGCGAAGGTGATGCACTCTTTGGTTCCTTTCGAGAAGGCGTCTAGCGGGAGGGTTTTCCGCTGACACGGTGACCAGTAATGGAGAGACCACCGTTGCCGAAGAAGGTTCCTGCAACAAAAGAGGCGGAGGTAACAAAGTGAAAGGTAAAGGTTGTGTAGCAGGGGTTACTGGAAGAGTAGTTTGGAAGTTATTTGGGGTATTTTCTATCGAAATATTATCCTGCTTGGAGCCAAGCTGAAGGACAAAGCTCCGGCTTCCTAGAGATGACGAGAAAGTGTCCAGCATAGACACGTTTCAAGGAAGAGCGAGTTGAATTGCGACGTACAAAAACATGGGAACATGTTGTCATCTGTTTCGGCATGAAGGTTTTGTGATTCGAAGGCACTCTAGGAGTGGTTGGCTTAACCTCAGCTATCACCCGTACAAAATTGTGTACATAAGAAGCAGGATCGAGTGAGAAAGTCGAGATTGGTCAGAAGAAGAAAAGAATTGGCCAGGAAGACGAAGTTGAGTACCATACTCAAGTTCAGCTGTAGAATAAGCCAAATACTTTTTCAAGGACGAGCGAATACCCAGGAAAATCAAAGGTAGCTTGTGCACCCAAGTGACGTTGGGATCTGTGGAGCCTAAGCTTGCTTTGAGTGTCCTGTGTAGAAGTTCAACCTCGGCGTTGTGCTGAGGATAGTACGCTGTGGTACACAGGCAAAATGAGCCAAGCCCTGATATAAGTGCATTTCATTAATGGGATTCAAACTGGCCATCATGATCAGTCATGATCGTAGACAGAACACCAAAACGAGCGACCCATGTCGAGACGAAGTCTCGAGTGACAGTGAAGGCTCTGATGTCCGGGATAGGAACTGCCTCTAGCTAACGAGTAAAATGCTTGATCATGTTGATAAGATAATTGCAGCCACAGGAGTAAGAAAGAGGTCTTATTAGATCGACGTGAACAGCGTCAAAACGTGACGAAAAGAGAGGAAAAGGGACCAGAATTAATTAATCCCCCGTCAATCAATCAATATTATAAATTCAAACGTATATTATACGAGGGGCGGTCAATATGTTTTGCAATTCGGATATAAGGAAAAGGGTTTATTATTTTTTAATATAACTACCCACGACTTCAATGCACTTACGCCACTTGTCCCTGAGGCTTCGAATTCCCGACAACCAGAAATCTCCCGACTGCTGTTCAATCCACTCCTGGACGGTGAGCTGGACATCTTCATCGTCCCCAAACTGGCGTCCACGCAGTGCAGCCTTGGGCTGGCGGAATAAAAAGTAGTCTCTAGGGGCCAGATCTGGACTGTAGACGGGATGGTTCAGCTCATCGAATGCGCACTCGCGCAGGGCAGATTGTGCAACTCTGGCCTTGTGGATTTTGACGACGTTGAAGTTGATCATGGGGCGTGAGGTTTCTAGGGACCTTGGTCATGGCCAAATTGTCGTGGATGATGTTGATAACATTTTCATGTGATATTCCAAGTTCTTGCTTGATTTCTTCGACCTTCACCAGTCGATTTTCGATGATGATCCTCTCCACACGGGCCATATTGTCCTCGTTGGTCACGTCTGACGGGCGTCCTGGACCGGGGTCATCTTTAAAGGACTCACGACCATGGCGGAACTCCCTATTCCAGTGGGCAATGGTTGCATAGGAAGGAGCGGTGTCGGTGTACACTGCAACCATGCGCTCATGGATCTATTTTGCATTCTTGCCTTCCTTGGTCAAAAATTGATCACTGCGCGGTGCTCAACCTTCTCCACTGTTGAAAAAGTTGTGACTGACGATCTGCGATCAGCTACTGCTTCTTAAATAGACGAGGTAGGAGCGTTCGGCTGCAGGTCCTGACTTGTCATAACTTGTCCTAACACCCCCACAAACAGCCATTCCCCTTCCTCTGTTTTGCCCTACCGATTCGCAAAACTTATTGACCGCCCCTCGTATATAATTTTCATAACTCCACGCGCACATTTACGTATTTTCCTTTTAGAACACCCATTTCATTCAGGTGTTTCCTTTTTCGAATCACGTTTAATCGAAGGCATCCTTCTTCCAATTGTTACAATTCTTATCAAGTTAAATTAAATAATATCCCTTAAATACAACGAGTGAGTAATTTCCTTTTTATAATATTTTTTTCATATTTTTCACTTTTCCGTCACGTGACTAAGTTACGCACGCGCACACACACACACACACACACACACACACAAACACACACCTGAACTTTACTCGCCATTCTTTCAGGCAGATTAATACAATTCATACGTTCTACCGTATACTTACATCTAATCAACAAACATCTCATACAACATAATGATCACAATGGTAAACCAAACATAGGCTAATACAACGGGGAATGACCAATCAGTTATGACAATGCAATCTTCAGCTGAAATCCAACAAGGTCCAGTTAATGTCCCACACGCCTTTCTCACTCTACCAGCTTTTGATTCATCGAACCCCATCGCTTGGCTGGACGTTTGTGAGCTGATTCTTTGCCCTTAAGCAATAACAGAAGAAGAAATGAGCTTCCAAACTACAAAAAGTTCCTATATGTATCGTCATTAAATTTAGGGATATTTTATTTAGTGAGTAAAAGTGGGAGCATGTGACGAATTGAGGGACGCCTCCCGTCAAGAATTTGGGGAATCACAAGTTGAAGACTTAAGAGAGCTCCCTAATACTCAAGAAATGGGAGATAAGTGTCCCACCAGCTTCTTAAATCATTTGAAATGCCTTATCAGGGCAAAAGGCGTGCAATCTGACCTTTTCAATCTTCTCTTCACCTAAACTTTCATGCAGGGTGTCCCAGAGTACATTAGGCACCTGATCCTGACGTCATCACATACCGATGTTGACCAGCTGGCAAAAGCAGCCGACCAGTTATATAAAAATCCATACGTAAATTAGGGTAGTGTGCAAAATCACTGCCCTTAGCCTAATTCTTCCATTTCCTAGGTTCGGGTAATGGCAAGTTCTGCTTGTGAACGACCATAGCCTTCTGAAATTCCATTCCCCCTAACAAGGGATTTAGCAGCCACGTTATCGATTGAGAGTGATCTTAGCCGTTTGAAACTGCAGCAAGGGACACGGAACGAGCGACGGCATGGGTATTGTGAGAGGAGAGATAGGACCCGTTCGAGTCCTGTAAAAGAAAGTAAGAGGGAACCTCAACACAAAAGGTGAGATGCAGCAGTTTTCACAAACTTCTTCCACCTATTCTCACCATAACCTTTCACAGGTTGACGGTTGAAGTCAGACATTTTACGTGGAATCCATATGTCCAGTTTGCTGACTTTTCCAATTGCCTCTAAATGATGCAAAAGGGCTATATTGCTAACCCTAAAGATTTAGTCAACTCGCCTGATGTCAGATATGGATCAGCTTTGACACAGGCACACAAACAATCATTGTTAATAAGTGAGGAACCACCTCTTCTTAGCTGATCTTGGAGATTGGATTGGCTGCGACGACTTATTGCCTCATCTCCAAATGCTTGGTTGATACGACGTTGCGATTGGGCAGCGTCTAGGCCGGATTGTAATCATACACTAAAAGAGTACGTTGCTCTTCACGAGAAAGATTCATTTGATGGGTAACTTTTTAAACTTTAGCCTTTATATAGGATGTCCAACCAACCTTTTTTTAAGTTTATTTATTTTAAGGTTTATACAGGATGTACGACTAATTAATGTGCAGTGGTCCAGGCTTTCCTAGGCTTCGCTTGAAAGTGCATAGTGACTTAGTCTATGCCAGTGTACTTTCAAGCGAGGCCTAGAAAATACTAGACCACTTCACATTAACTAATCATAAGTAAAAAAAAATAAGAATTGTGCTGGAACTTTCTTTCCAACCAACCTAATAATTATAGTATTTAAGAAAGCAAGAGTTATATCTAGATATGAAAAAAAAAGCAAACCGAGATAGCTGACATCCATTTGTTTCCACTCCGACTTCTCAAAACACAGTTTCTGAAAAAAATAAAAATGTTTTTTTAAATCCATAAGTGAAAGACCAATTTTTTGCGCTCATATAATAATATAATCATCTCTTTTATTGTTTTTTTGCTAGATCCTTTGCAAGAATTACCCGTATCGACTATTACCGCGAGCCTATGGTACATTTATGGCAGGGAAAGAACTTTTACTCATTAACTTTGACTGTCACACTGAGTTTGAATATAATAGTCATTCTGAATAACAGAATTAAAGTTTGCCTTAAAAACTGTTAAAGATAGTTCCCCTCTTGCTGACCTTATACGATTTTCACTCACATTTTTTTTCCCAGAACACTGCCTTATAGAACTCATCAGTTTATATAATAATAGCCTATGGTTAAACGATGAATTCCGGCATCAATGGAAACGATCTCTAGTCCTGTTTGTATTAAAAATAAACAATCTGCCAGAAAATCCTTTCTCTTACAAACCAGCTGCCTCTAGAATATATTTAAAAGATAGTTAATAGGAGACTAATGGCCTAGTTGGAAAAGGAACGCTGTATTTCGAACTAACAGTATGGCTTCCGCACAGGTCGATCAACTGGTGATGCCTTTACACAACTGAAATGTGTCGTTAGAGAGGCCTTCCTGCAATGTAAATTTACCACATTTGACTTAGTATGGCATATGGGTCATTAATGAAAATGCACTCCATAGGATTTAGGGTCCATCTACCAAATTTTATAAAAATAATTCTTACAAAATAGAGTATTTCAAGTTGAACATAAGGGTTCTCGTTCCCAAAAATTCGCATGGAAACCAATGTTCCACTAGGGAGTGTTTTAAATCCAACTCTTTCTCTTTATTTGCTCTATATTAATGACATCTTTTCTAGAATTACTCACTCTAATGACACATCTATCTTCGCAGATGATTCTGCTATGTGGCACACTTCTGAAGATTTCCAATCATCTTTAGACACCATACAAGAACCACTATACACTTAAAAGAAGGGCTATACCAATGGAGCTTAGATATTTCAACTGAAAAAAACTAAATACCTTATTTTTTCTCGACCTCCAGTTTTAAAACATGACCCTTAAAGTTACAAAAAGCAGCAAATTGGAAGAGAATTAATATCTAAATTCCTTGGCAGGATTTTTGATGTCTCACTTACATGGAGAAAGGATAATCAGACGCACCACATGTTTTCGGACACCTCTGAAGTTTTAAGAAATTAAATAAATGAAAGGTCCTAAAGTTTTTATTTGCATATTAATAAGAATATAACAGTGAAATAAATAGTAATAAATTATATATGCCTCAAACAATCAGAAGAATTAACAAAATTTGGCAACCATGTAACAGAAACATATAACAGATAAACAGATGAAGCCTTGTGAAAATCACAGCAACAGTAAAGTGATACAAAAAGCTCAGTAGCGTATCAAGAGTCCCTCGACAGTGACCGGGGCATTTATTTTTCGAGGATTCCTGTCTACGTGGGTGCGACACCTTAGTGCTAGGATGCTGGCCCTCTCCTGTGTAGATTACTTACACATAAGCCATGGACTTCTGACAGACACTCACTGTTAAAGATATTTACGGTATTTGTTTGCTTAAAAGTGGTGTATGTATCATTCGTTTAGAACAGTGCAGTCGCTACACATCTTATCACAATAGACCGAATTCAATATCAGGGTATTCGCCTACCCACAGGCGCATTATGCTGCACACATGTTATAAACTGAGAGGCAGGAGCTGGAATTATGCTACTAAACTATCGTAGGCTCCTGCTAGGATTACAATACCTTTTACAGGCAGTATGAAACAGTGAGTAAATAACAATGAGCTGTTTTAAATTTTTGGTTGTAATAAGGTAAAGCCAATTATATTCTATTGTCCTTGGTAATTGCTGCTTTAATTATAGCATACATGAACTCAATCGACAGGTTGATAATCAACATTTTTTTCATTTTAAATACCCCCCCGCCCCCACATGATAAGAATAGCGTACATATATGGTTCACCTCTAAGCAAAGTAGCAGGAACTGGCTTCTTTACTCCGAGGAAATCTATGCATTCCCTCTAACTGATGAAACATCGGTTTTTATGCTTGAGTTGTAGCGATTTTCAAAGCACCAATACATTTCACAATTCCTTATATGTGCGCTATGCGTAAACCCCCTTTCAACCATTTGTGCATTAGCCCATGCATTTATCCATCACTATCTTGTTAAAATTCATATGATACTTTACTCCATGCCAGAAAAGAGAATATGATTTCACTGGATCATACAGGGATCATAGGGAAAGAAAATGCAGACCAAATTGCTTAAACAGTATATCTAATTGGTAATAAAATCCATCTACAACCACTTCTGGGCTAACCTGCCTTGTAACTTTATTATCAGTGTATGGCAATCATCACGGCCAAAGTGCGAACAAAGTCAATAACCGAGTGATAGATGCATGTCCGTGTCTATCGTCTGTCGGCGGCAACTCTGGCCTTAGATACGAGCAAGGCCGGGTAGAGGCGATGCATCGCATTCGTATCTGGAAGCCGTTGGGAGACGAAGCAGGGTGTACGAGACTGTACGTGGCTGCTAACCAAGACAGGGCTGTATGGTACTCCTCTCTCAAAGCTTTTTTCGAGGTATTTATACAGCCTCGGCGGAAGCGGTTCACCGGAGGCCCCCAAAATGGGAACGAGGATCTCATTAGACTTAGCGTGCCAGGGGGTGGGGGAAGGATATTCTCGGTGGTCTCACACCTTTGTGCAAATGTCCCGGGCACCGTGGGTTTGGCGCCGATCAGAAGGTGCGACGGCGAGGAATGGAAGAGGTTCAAATACAACGATGTACAAGTAGACATGAAGAGGTTCAAATACAATGATGTGCAAGCAGACATGAAGAGGTTCTGGCTAAAAGTTCAAATACAAGGATATGCAAGCAGACGTGAAGAGGTTCAAATACAAGGATGTGCAAGCAGAGATGAAGAGGTTCAAATATAATGATGTGCAAGCAGACATGAAGAGGTTCAAATACAACGATGTACAAGTAGACATGAAGAGGTTCAAATACAATGATGTGCAAGCAGACATGAAGAGGTTGTAGCTGTAAGATTCCGGCTTCTAACATGTAATTTGAATAACCAGCCAAATTTTGATGGACAACCTCCCTTACGATGGAACCAATGCAATGTGAGGCTTTCAGCGAAACATTTTAATTGAGGGTACCAGGTTTGATTTTCCTAGACAGTCTCTCAAATGGTCCTGCCATGAATTCAACCTATATTTCTCTTCAATTGTTAGATCAGCTGAAGATTTTCCATTAAAAATCGTGATGAAGTTCTTGAAAGATATAGGTTTCTACAGGGTGGCGCACTTAAAAGTAACCTGCTCCAGATTAATTTTGTTTCTACAAAACCAATAACAATTTCGTTTTAATAAAGTTAAGCATTATTTTAGTAAATATATTAAAAAATAATATTGTCGTAGGGTGACCGTTAAGAAGGCACGCCAGAAAATTGGGATACAGATCCCAGTATGAGGGTTAAATAAACAAAAATCGAGTGCAGTTGGCCTAAATAAACAGTTCTTAGAGGTTCTGGGATTAGAGAAACTTAAGGTAAAAAAATATATAACTTTACTATGTACAAATTAAATATTAATAGGACAAATAAATAAATGACAATAAATAAAATGAGACGCGGGGTACCAAACGAGAGGGGGTTAAAAATGAGTCGACGGGTACGAGAGTCCGAGAGAGGATGCACGGTGATTTCTTCCAGAGAAAATGGGAGAGTGCAATTATCGGTGAGACTCACAAAAAGCCTAATCAACTGGAGGCTTGATTGAATACAGCGAGTAAACGGGGCGCTGCAAAGTTGAACTTTCAAGATTCCTTCTTCTTTAACCTCGCTGAGAAATGAGCTAGGGAGTACTCCAATTGTTGAACAAAGTCAATAACCGACTGATAGATGCATTTCAATGTCTATCGTCTGTCGGCGGGAACTCTGGCCTTAGATACGAGCAAGGCCGGGTAGAGACAATGCATCGCATTCGTATCTGGAAGCCATTGGGAGACGAAGCAGGGTGTACGAGACTGTACGTGGCTGCTAACCAAGACAGGGCTGTATGGTACTCCTTTCTCAAAGCTTTTCTCGAGGTATTTATACAGCCTCGGCGGAAGCGGTTCGCCGGAGGCCCCCAAAATGGGAACGAGGATCTCATTAGACTTGGCGTGCCAGGGGGTGGGGGAAGGATATTCTCGGTGGCCTCACACCTTTGTGCAAATGTCCCGGGCGCCGTGGGTTTGGCGCCGATCAGAAGGTGCGACGGCGAGGAATGGAACCCAAACGGATTATGCGGTCCCGCAAAAATCTAACGCTCCCTTGGGGCTATCTGACCGTGCAGGTGTATCTTCTCAGGCGCCACAGGTAGACGTTGGGTTCTAGTGGGGGCGAGGGTCAACTTTCTCTCTCTGACATCTCCTTCCCTTCCAAGATGGAGCTTCCGAATGAAGTCACATCAGACTAATATAAGGTAATTACACGGCTAAGTTTCCAATAGGGACACAATTGCAAACAGGATGGTACCGGATACTCTGCACAAAAATAAGTCAAATAAAGGGGACTAGGGAAATGCTCGGCATTCCCATTACCGAACACATAAAATAAAAATAATAAATAACCTTAATAATACAATAAAACAGACAAAATAGTTATCGATAGCTGGGGTCAACATAGTTTCGTTAACCAGGGGCCTACATACAAGAATATTAAACAAAAAATCCCACAATACAAAAAAAAGGTACATACGAAAAGGGTAACTCATCAAAAATATATACACAATAATAAAAAAAATAATGGCACATATTTTGATAAGGCATTACACAAAACTACAAAAAATATTCAGGAATATATACAAACTGAACTATTTAACTTTACAATTCATGGGAAATTACTCTGGAGACAAATCCAGACGATTTATGCTTAAGGAGTCGCTCAGGCAATTTTCGAAACCTTTTATATATACAATTTTAAATTCGAATTCTTGGAGATCAGAGACTCCAACTCATGAGGCGACCAGTATTGTTCTTAACGTTCCGTAGATAAGAGAGGGGTTATGATTAGTCTTGATAATAAATTCTTTACGTAAGAGAAACCCTTTGAACTTGTGGATGCTCTAAACGATGGCAAGAGCCTCTCGATCGATTACCGCATAGTTTTTCTCGCGGGGAAGGAGTTTACGGCTCGCAAATGCGATAAGGAAACTTTCGCCATGGTTACCATACTGGAGGAGAACACAACCTATACCATCGTTACTCGAATCAGTCCGTATGCCAAAAGGTTTAAGGGGGTGGGGTAAGCAAAGGATCAGGGATGAAGCTAACTTCCCTTCAAGCTGGTCAAAGCTAGCGATCAAACGGTGTGTTCAGACGAGGCACTCTGGTGCCTTTTTCTTGAGGAGATCACACAGGAGCGCGGCGATTGAGGCAAAGTTCATAGCAAAACGTTGGTAAAAGTGGGTGGACTCCATGAAGGACCTCAACTGCTTCTTTGTTGCAGGCAGTGGTTTTTCGACAACTGCCTTGATTTTGTCAGCTTGGGAACCAAATAGACGTTCCCTATGTAGAAACCCAAATAGTCAATAGTGTCAAAGGCGAAGTGGCACTTGTTGGGGCCAATCGTGAAGTGGTGTTTCCGGAGTCAGCAGAAAGCACAAAGAACAGCCAGATGGTGGTCCCATTCCTGGCTCGCCACGTAAATGATGTCGAAGTAGAAATTGACGGGGACAACCCATCCAATATTCGCCTCATCATTCGGAAATAATTGCTGCATGCTGTCACCAACCCGAAAGTGAGTCGCCAGAATTGCATCAACCCTTTGTCGGTGGAGAAGGCCATGTACATCTTTATATCTTTCCTCAATGTAATCTGGTTATAGACCTTACACAAATCTAATTCGGTAATGAATTTGGCCTTCTCGAACATGTACAAATTCTGATCGATGAGGGAAATCGGTTCGGCGTGAAACACGGTGAAGGTGTTTAACTTCAGGAAGTCGATACAAATCCGGTAAGAATTGTTTACCTTCTTCAACATGACCGGGAAACAATAATCTGAATCTGAGGGCTCTATAATACCCATCTTCAATAGCTTATCTATCTCCTCAGTGAACGCTGTTCTTAAGTGAATTGGGAGGGGATACGGCTTCGAACAGACAGGTTCCTGGGTGGTGAGCCAAATATTGTGCTCGAACTGAGTATCACAACCATGGGTATCCGAGATTACATCGGGGAATTGGGCGAGTAGTGCTTGTAACTGGGTCTTCTGGGAGATCGGAAGCTGAGGGTTTATGCTCGACTCAGTCGATTTGAAATCGGGGGTATCTGGCAAGACGTGAAGAGGATATTCCGCGTCTTGTACCACGCAGGCAACTTGTACCACGAGCAAGGGGTCAATCGAGTAGCTAGACTACAAGGCGGATTCTTCGTCCAGGGCCACAAGTTAATTGGCACAAGCGGGTCGATGGAATTTTTAAGCATGTTCACGTGGAATAGCTTAGTAGCAGACGTGGTTTGGATCAAGTAGTCGACGGGGCCGCGTCTTTCAATCACTAAGAAGGTGCCCTTCCATTGGCTCAAATGTTTATTGTTCTCCGTGGGGAGTAGTAAAAAGACTTCGTCACTGAGTTTAAACTTTTGTTATTGGGACTTACGGTCGAAGTAGGTTTTATACTTGCCCAAGATTGTCTCGGCGTTCTGATGCGTGGTCTCTGCGCACTTTCCTAACCTCTTCCTTGGGTCTAGGAGGTAAGCGTAGGAGAATTAAATCTCCTGGTATAATTTGGAATTGGAGAAGAGCTTCTTTAGAATGCTGAAGGGCCCTCTAACATTATGTCCATACAGAAGCTCAAATAGGGCAAAACCTAAGGTGCGATGGGGAATTTCCCGGTATGCGAAAAGGGCTACCGGCAAGAGATGGTGCCATTCTCGGGTTTTTCGGCGCACAGTTTCTTGAGGATGGATCTGAGGGAGGCATTGAGCCTCTCACACATCCCGTTACCAGCTTGGTCAAAAGGGGTGATAAAAAAGAGTTTTATCATCATGAGCTTGATACTTACTCCATCAGTTGCGATGTGAATTGGTAGCCACGATCAGACAGAATTTCCTTGGGTAATCCAACACAGGTGAAGATGGACATTAGTGGTTCCGCGCAGGAGATACTGTCTATATTCGTCAATGGCACGGCCTCAGGGAACGGGTGGCAAAATTCACTAAAGATAGCACGTGACTGTGACCTTCATTCGACGGGGGGTGTATCGGACCGATTAGATCAATTGCGAGACGGGAAAACGATTCTGAGATTAGGGGTCCTCGTTAACTCGTCTATTGACGACAGTCCTTTGGCAGATGTCACAAGACCTACAGTAGCGAAGGATTTCTTCATTGGCGCCTGGCTAAAAAAAATATTTAAAGATCTTCTCAGTGGTCTTCGTGTGGCTAAAATGTACAGAAAATAGGCTGTCATGAGCAGTGGCTAAAATATGAGCAACGTGAGAACGCGGGACACACAATACTCGCGTTGGGGGTTTACCGTTTTCTGAGCACGCACGGTAAAGTAAACTGTCCGTAACTGGAAAGAGATCACGTTGTCTACTCGGGTTGCTTCTTGCTCATTTGACTGGACCTTAGCCCACAGGGGTCGGAGGGAATCGCAGTTCTTTTGATTCCTGGCGAAGCCTTTAGTCATGCCCTCCTTGAATTCTGAAGAACGTGCGGTTTCTAGGGGTGAGAGCATCTTCGAATTCTTTACCACTTGCGAATGGGTAACCACGGGTTGAGCTACGTAGATGGAGGAGACCCGTGGGCACTGGCCAATGAGGACGAGGCAGAATGTAATAGTGGCTACTACTACTTCTGCACAGTCAGTGAAGTACGCACAATCGATGTAGCACTTAACGATGTGGAACCAATTGTCGCGTCCCAAGAGGTCGTGCACGGAGATGGATTTATTATAGTCCGAGGCTACCGGGGGAAGCAACTTGTCCGACACCACTATGCAGGTGCACCCGGCACCCGGTATCTCTTACAAGAGTGGAGATACGGCAGCCATTAATCGCTTCGGATTCGAACTTAAGGCCTCCAATGGTATTCTTATCAAACAAAAAGTTTATATGGTGGCCGGCAGGACTTGAGTTGCTCAGGGAAGGAGAATATTCCGATCGTGTTGACGGAGGCACAGACGTGGCACAGATCTGATTTACATGGTGAGAAGAGTATTCCTGAACTAAAAGTTTCGGGGGGAGTTTGTTTTCACATGGCCCTCCACACCACATTAAAAATAAATGATGGTTCTACTAGAGAAAGATGGCTGAAGGGTGGGCCGGAAGAGGACGGTTTTACATCCAGATGTTCGGACGAAAAGAGTGTTTTCGGCTTCGGCGGCCCAGTTACCTTGGCAAACTTGTTTCCATTTGGCAGAATGAATTTACTTTTGTTTGGCTCTGGTTTGGGGGAAGGGAGACCGTTTTCTTCATTTTTTCGGATAATGATTGTGGCTTGCGGATTAAATGTCGGCCTCTTCTGTGCATTCTTTGAATGTGAGGCAACGCCGGTCTTTTACGAAATATCTGACTTCAGCCAGAAGTGCAGCCAACAACTGGTCTATCAGGAAGAAATCAACCAGGGCATCGTAGTCATGCGGGATTTTAGAAGCATCGAGCCAAAAGTTGATGTAACGCTAGAGGGTGTACCCAGACTGACGGTATGTTTGGCTTGGCTGAAGGCGGGCATGTCTGAATTTGGATTGGTAAAAGTCTGGGGTTATGTTTTATGCCTCCATTAACTCCGATTTTAAGATCGAATAATCAATTGTTGCCTCCGAGGGAAGTGATATGAATATATCTTGGAGTTGGAGATTCAGCAAGGGCAACAATTGAGCCACTCCATCTGCATCGTATCTCAAAGGTTGATTTCGAAGAATTTCTCGAAGTGGATTAAGAAGGCTCCGAAATCCTCGCCTTCCTCGAAAACCGGAAGCTTAACAGACGCGGTAGAGGGAGCTTTGGACATCGAGCTGATGGACAGCGTATCGTTCCTGGTCGTACTCATTTCAAGTTCATGAAGGCAGATTCTTTCCTTTTCTTCCCGTTCTTCTCTTTCTCTTCTTTCTTTTCGTTTTTTTTCTCTTTTTCTTCTCGTTCCTTCCCTCCTCTTTCTATTTTTCTTATCGTTCCTTCGCTTCTTTTTCTCTTTCTTTTTGTCTTCTCTCATCTCTTTCAGTTCTTTCTTCCTGTTTAATATAAGCTAAGAGGCCCAAGCGACTCTCCTTGCAACCTAAATGTAATAAATAATGAGGTCATTTTATCGCGTTCTACAAACTTTCAAGAAAAGCATTACAAAAAGGGGAGAGGGAATTATTTGACGCACAGGAGAAGTGCTAGTAGGCTTTGGCTCACCTAAGATTCTTCACTTAAAAAACAAAACAAATACAGTGATAATTATTTCGCAAGGCGCGAATTCTTATTATACTCGAAATATTCACTCCGGAGTTTAGTGAGAGCCCGTGTTGCCCAATAGGCACGAAGAAAACAACACAATAAAAAAGACAGAAATAAGATTAACTCCTTTACAATACGGCAGACGTTTTATGAGGCCTGGAAAGCGTTAAAATTTCACACGGTGACAAAATTCATTACAAAATATGGACACAAAAGTGAAAAAGGAAAATGGGTAAAGACTTTTCTAAAATTTCTAAAACCAGAACCTTTAATATACAAGAATAAAATCTTTTAGAATCTGTCACAGGTCTAAACGAAATGAGATCAGATACTGTGGGGGCCCCTAAACAACCTGACACCAGAGTACAATATAGATGTCGTAGGGTGACCGTGAAGAGGGCACGGCAGAAAATTGGGATAAAGATCCCAGTGCGAGGGTTAAATAAACAAAATCGAGTGCGGTTGGCCTAAATAAACAATTCTTAGAGGTTCTGGGATTAGATAAACTTATGGTAGAAAAATATTTAACTTTACGATATACAATGAAAATATTAATAGCACAAATAAATAAATGAAGATAAATAAAATGAAACGGGGGTACCAAACGGGGGAGGGATACAAATTACTCGACAGGGTACAAGAGTCCAAGCGAGGGTGCACGATGATTGCTTCCAGAAAAAATGGGAGAGTGCAATTATCGGGGAGAGTGACGTAAAGCCTAATTGATTGCAAGATTGATTGAATACGGCGCGAAACGGAACGCTGCAAAGTTGAACTTTCAAGATTCCTTCTTCTTTAACCTCCCTGAGAAATGAGCGAGGGGGTGCTCTAGTAGTTGAACGAAGTCGATAACCGAGTGATAGATGCCTGTCCATGTCTATCGTCTATCGGCGGCAACTCTGGCCTTAGGTACGAGCAAGGCCGAGTAGAGGTGACGTGTTGCGTTCGTATCTAGAAGCTGTTGGGGGGCGAAGCAGGGTGTACGAGACTGTACGTGGCTGCTAACCAAGAAGAGGGCTATATGGTACTCCTTTCTCAAAGCTTTTCTCGAGGTATTTATACTGCCTCGGCGGAAGCGGTTCGCCGGTTGCCGCAAAAAGGGGGACGGGGATCTCATTAGACTTGGTGCGCCAGGGGAGAGGGGAGGGTATTCTCGGTGGCCTCACAGCTTTACGCAACAGTCCTTAGCGCCGTGGGTCTGGTGCCGATCAGAAGGTGCGACGGCGAGGAATGGAACCCAAACGGATTACGCGGTCCCACGAAAATCTCGCGGCTCCCTTGCGACTACTTGTCCTTTTATCTGTATCTTCTCAGGCGCCACAGGTAGACGTTGGGTCATGGGGAAGGGGGTAAACCTTCTCTCTCTGACAAATATATTTACTAAGAAACTGCTTATCTTTATAAATACTAACTAGCCTCATTTGCATCTTTTATAAGTGCTTCTTAGGTGGCCCAGGATATAAAGTGATGATGGTCCACCCTCTCATCCTATCTTATTGTAGGTTGTTTCCATATAATTTTCTAACTTGTACATTTGTATTTATATAATTTTGTTTTTGTTGTTTTTTATCTTACACAGCTTATCATTTCTGGGCAACAATCTTGTAAACTTAGTCTTTTATCATGAATCTATGAGATGAAAAGCCATATTGCTGACATTTTGCTTAACCATGTTTCCTACACGAAACCTACTTTGGAAGCGCAGTTCGGTCATAGCCGCGAAAACTCAAAGCATAATTTTAAAATTCATGTGGGTACAGTATTCAGTCTGCCAAAGTTTCGCCCGCTGAATTGGTATGAGAAGAACCAAACAAAGAATCAGAACAAGAAAGAGAAGAAGGAAAAGTAAAGAGTAAAGAAGAGAAGAAGTAAGATTTGCAACGAGAAAGTAGCCGTCTCAGGAGAAGAACTCGAAAAAAAATTATAAATTACGAAAGTAATAAGCAGGAGTGAATATCAAAGAAAGGAAGAAAGAGAGGAAGAAATTAGCTGCTTAAAAGAGGAAGTAAGCTCGGTGGACACAATAAAGGGAAAGAAAGATGAATGTGAGTGGCAGGTCCAAAAAGGGCGAAGCAAGAGGAAAAGCAAAGAAGAAATTACGGCCGAGATAATAGAATTAAAGTTATATACTAGAAGGATATACAAATACCCTAAGAAGTGAGAGTAAGAAAAGTTAATTGAAAGACTTCAAAAGGATATTATAAATGGTGCTACGCGGATGCTTATATAGACAATCACTTCAAAGATATTGAAGATATGCTTCTCGGACAAAATATTAGTCATATGACGTGTTTAAAATAGTTTAAACTACGTGACTAACCTTTTGTCAGTGACCTTATTCTTTACGAAGGAAAAATATCCCGAAGGAAAGTTATCAATAGATCAAGACAGATGCATTCAAGAATATTACGAACGGAATAGAACCATCAATATTAAAAGATTTATAGTGGGTGAAGAGGTGACCGGACCGAGGATTGAGATGGCGGAGTCTTCAATTTTGATGAGGTAACTCGCCAGGCTTCTTCTTCTCCATCCTTCGAAGGGGTTACCGGTCATAGAGTCTAGGAGCACCCTATAACCGGTGACAAGGCCTACTTTTTCCAGCCTACTTAATGTTTAGGCTGGAAGCTAAAGACGGATGGAGTTAAGAGCGAGGACGCTGTCGAATGAATAATTCTGAGTTGCAGTGTCTGTAGAATGTTTCAACCCGTCCATTTATATTCCTCCCAATTAAGGGGCGTGACTTCATTTTTCCTACTCTGTACGCGGAGTGGAGCTTACGGTGTGAGAAGTATGCTTGTGTGTGCTTTGTTAAGACTTCTAAGCGGAGTTAAAAGGATGTGTACGTGTTCATTGTGGTTATGTATGTATTGTATTTGATCGTCTAATCGTGGCTTTATCAAACCGAAATCCATAGCCAGTGATACGACTGTTGATTTTGTTGTTTCGAGGGCGCACGTCAACTTTAACTGGTCAGATTAGATGCCACCCAACTTTACCCAGCTGCCTCATTATCTGGGGTCGAGACCTTTTCGTCTCGCAGCAGTTTTCTCGTATGTATGTTTGTGTTTTCGCGTGGGAGCTTCCAAACTATTCAATTGCCTTTCTTGCACTCATGTTTTTCTCAATGCATGTACACTTGTACTATAAGTATTTCGCTGTATTCTACATTGGTCCATTGCTAATACATGGCATGTTATTTCAGTAGTTAATATATCTGCTGAGGTTTCTCGCTAAGCCTTCTTCATCTTGCAATTTGGGTCTCACTGCACATGTACAATTGTGATTTAACATGTATATATATATATATATATATATATATATATATATATATATATATATATATATATTTCAATTTATTCTACATTGGTTCATTACTACTACATTGTATATTATTTCTGTAATTAATACGGATGCCCTTTTTCAGGATTTCATAGATCCAACTGGGTGCTGATTTGTGAGGTTCCTCGTTGAGCTTACTTCGCCTTGCAATTCGGGCGTTGCTACAGATTAATGGCAAAAAAACCACATGAACACTAAAATTACATCTAAAAATATATATGAGGACGAAAGAAAAATCTACAATCGTAACCACACTCATAAACTCACATACATAGCAAAGCCACAAACAAACAAACAGAGATTAGCTAGATCTCCTAGCGCCTATGCAACTTTCTGCAAGTATAGAACTTTCTTCCCATTTCCCAGCTACTTTTATGTTCTTACCCTATTTACCCTTTTTACTTACCTCACCACATTTGAACAAATGTTCAAATAGAACCATTGTGAGAATAAAAGGTTGATTTATCCGGATACTTTATTAATTAATCCTCATCCCAAAATGCTCAAACTGGAAAGGCTTACTTTTAATATTCAGGATAATAAACTCAAGAACACAAACTCACACTCTATTGAAGAGAGTTGGTATAATTAAATTCTGCTACATTCTTTCCTGATCTCTCCTAGAATCTCTGAAAATTGAGCCAATCGCTGTCAAAAAATGAGTGAACACAAATATAATTGCGTTCGTATTGGTAACCATGGAAACGTGCCTTCATCGGAAAATAAACAGACGTTTGTTATCGTAGCTGATTTTTTTTCTCTCTATTCACAATAAAGATCAGCTATATCGGTTGGCCGGAAACAAATTTCGATCTCTAATTAGCAAGAACAGATAAATATAAAGCTGTAATGCAATACATTTGTTAATTGACGTAAGTACCATTCTCTGCAACATACTTTTGCAATGACTAGAGTGTATACTCCTGCCCCAAAGTATATTTGTTATGGTAGGTCATTTAAAGCAATTTCTTCAGCTGCTTTCTCTGACAAGCATTTTCTGTTAATAATAATAATGATATGGGTATGTAAGCTGAAGCGAATTTGAATAGGATTGGCTTCAAAAAGGTAAAACGAGAGCTGTATCGGAATATGGAAGCGATAAGCATTCAAGAGGGTGTTACTGCTGTGAGTGCTCTGAAAAAATGGGAAGGCAACTGAGCAGATGACATAGTCGCTGAGATGCTAAAATGTGCTTGTGATTGTGTTATGGAATGGGTATTTCGGTTGTTTTTTAAGACATTTGAAATTGAACAACACCTGAAGATGATAAGAATGCTGTAATATACCGTTGCAATGACTACAGATAGATAAGTCTTTTGAGTTTTGGAAGCAACGTGAATGGAAATAATCTGAATGGACGTGTAAAAAAGATAAATTGATGAATTAATAGGGGATGAGTAGGTACGGGTACAGGGAGGGGAGGTCTAAGGGGCTGAAGCCCCCACCCAAAATTTCACACCCGTTTATGTTTATATCTCTTTTATAAGCCCTACTTGTATTCTGCTATTCAGAAAGAGTTATCTAATAATATAGAATAAAAAAACACTTTTTAAACCGTTGAGATCGAATGTATCTTATATGATACATGACTAAAATACAGGTAAATCTCAAAAATAATTATTAAATCCAGTATTATTCCTTAGCTGACGTCCAAAAACTACAATTTATAATTTTCTCATGTGTGGAAAAATTTCGGATCTGAGAGAGTTAGTGTTCAGTTCTTTATAATATGCAGTTATTTATTATCGATATTGTGTAAGATAACCATCAATAATGTTTAATGCCTTTTCTCAGATTCCTCAGAGGCAGAAAGGGTTAGCCTCCCCCTTCCCCCCCAAAAAAAATCATTTATATCCTGCATCCGCCACTGTCGATAAGCAAGATGGATTTAGAGCCAATCGAAGGTGAGGGGTGTCGGGTATTTAAACTGAAATTTCCAGCGTAAATAAATAAATAAAGTATGTTATGAGTATGTTGGTTTAATGTTTGAGAGGGCGTATTATCGCGTAAATATGGAAGATTTATGATAGGTTCTAAAAATGTATAAAGTAAATGTTAAATTGATGGATTGTGTGAAAATTGCAGTATGTATGTTGAAAGGTGGTCGTGCGTTCGGGTGAAAGCCGGAGTGAGTGGTATGTATAAGTGGTCGGGTACGACTAGATTGTGCGATTTCGCCATGGTATTTAATATTGTTTTGGGTGGAGTAGTTAGAAAAGTGCAAATGGGAATAAGAAAAAGGGCACGAGCTTGGTAAGGAGTGGTGATGGAAATGTTCCATCCATGATGGTATAAGCTGAAAACCTGGTGTCAGTAGTTAAATGAGAGAGCGATTTGGAAATGTTAATGGAAGCGTTTGACAAGTATGTGTGAGCAAATTAATAAAACTAAATAGATAAAAGAGTAAAGTGATAGTGTTAGGTGGCGTGGATAAGCTTGTGTGTGATGTTAGAGTAAGTTTAATTATCTAAGATGTAGAGGGAATGATAATAAGCCAATTGCAACCACAAGCTTTTGAATTGTAATAATGTATCAGCGGCGATTAAAGCGTAAGTGAATACTAATAGTGTTTTGAGTGTGGAATGTGCTGTGAAAGTGGCATGAGAGTATACTGGTGCCAAAATTAGTATATAAAAGTGAGACTATGGTGCGAAAGCAAGTTCTAGAGTAAGAGCAGAGCAAATAGGGAATTTGATAAGGGTGCTTTGGTGTGCGTCGGGTAGAAAGTGAGAAAGGAGTACGACGGATGTATTTATGAGGGAATAAGAGTTTTCTGGTGTAGTGTGGGATGCTGTAAGAACTAAAAAAATAGAAGAGAGAATAAAATATAAGAGAGTGAGTGTTAAAGTGTGGGAAAGGTTGCAATACAGCGTGTAAAGTGGGTTAATTGTGTAACTGTGTGCTTGAGAGAGAAAATTTGGATGAAGAGTACGTGGATGATACTATAGGTGATAGGTGTGAATGTATTTTTAAGGGGAGTGCTCTTGGGCTTCTGCCAGGGGATAAACCGTATCTAGAAATGAAACTACAGAGCATAGCAGTCCATCACTGGAAAAGACCAATTTGGCATGAAAAAGATGATTGGTGATATTTTCACTAGATCGAAGGTGAAGGGATGGGATGGAGCAAGTAGTTTTTTTAATAGCGTTGATGCTCGCTGACCATAATTTTCTGGATCGTGGTAGAGGTTAATAATGATATTTTTTTGTATTTGGATTTATCAGAGCAATGAACTCTCGCAGAATGCCAGCTCAAGAATCGGAAAGGCGATAAATTAAGAAAAGAAGAAATATGTTAGTGGAATAGGAAGACTACGGAAGGGATTGGTGTTCGGATCGATCATGAAAGATAAGAGGGAACAGGGAAAACAAAAAGTAGCAAGAAAGTTCGGTCAGAGCCTATAAAAATAAAGGAAGAAAGCACCATGGCCGACAAAACGAGATGAAGGGCTTAGGACATGGTAGCATAAGAACAGTAGAGGGTAAGAGGGGTGCAGTTGTAGGAAAGCACTGAATATTAGAAATTTATGGCTGTGAAAACTTTAAAGATAATGTAAAATATCTGGAAATCCCTCTTTAAATCATGCAGTTAACCAATGAAATCTCCCGTAACAATGGCTCAGAAGGTAGGTAGAAAAGGCGAGGAAGAAGGGAAAGTGAATCATAAATAATAATATAAATATTTTTGCATTGCGTTCTTCAAGGCCACGGGCTTTCTAAAAGCATGTGTGTACCAACCAAAGAAGAGCTTGAGAGAAGATGCTGGTCTTCAAGGCTCACTTGAAGGCATCAATGGAAGATGGAGAGCCTTCAGCATCGGGCAAATCATTCAACAGAGCAAGAGCGAAATTCGAGAAAGCAAGACCACTCCCAAAATACCGACGACTACCAGGAGCAAGCAGTAATGGGACAGAACCTGGATTTAGGGGTTTCAAGAACCTAGAGAGCATTAGTGAGTCGGACAATTAGGAGAGTTGTGCAGGGTTTAAGATTTTGAAGGTGATTCTGTTTCAAATGGGTAGACATTGAAGCTCATGTACCATTGGAGGAGGTAGGTTGTACGAGAGAAACGTTCACCTGGGAATAGAACACGGGTTGAAATGTATTGAACCGTGTTGTGAAGACATCGAAGAGGAGACGCATGGAACCTAGCCAGAAGTTACAGTAATCAAGGCAGGTGGTAACGATAGTATGGATGATACACTCGAAACTATTGTAGTCAAAGTATTGGGTTGAGGAATAAGTTCTTGCAGTTTTATCAAATTTATTCATTACCATTAACAATTTTAGAAAAACTTCATTTAATTTGATAACAATATGCAATTTTATCAATAATGTATTCTCCGTTGTTATTTATGACTTCTTCCTAAAATTCAACTAGTTTTTCGATGCCTCTGCAATAAAAATCTCTGGATTTTGACTCTCAAATTGTTGGAGAGCGATCGGAACAGATGGAAATCCGATGGAACCAAGCCTGGCGAATATGGAGGATGTGGCAGGATTTCGCAATTAAGCGTTTGGATAGCGTCTTTTGTCATATTAGCAATGTGAGGATGAGCATTGTCGTGTTGCAGAAGGACTCCATAACGTCGATGAGGTCGCTTTTCACCAATAGCTTCGGCGATTCGATACATTTTTTAAACGTAGAATTCTGCATTGACAATCTTGTTGTTCGCAAGGAGTTCATAACGAATGATGCCCTTATAATCCCACCACACACACAGCATCACCTTTCGTGGATGAAGTCCTTGCTTTAATCGCGGAAGTGTTTTTTTTTATTCGGGCTAACCCATTGTTTTCTATAGTTCATGTTGACATAAACACACCACTTTTCGTCGTCAGTGATGATGCAGTGAAGAAATCTCTCCTTATATCCACGAGAAGCTTTGTGACGAGCAAGCAAACCTGCGGCAGTCGTGTAGCGTTGAAGTTTGTTCCTTTCGTTCAAAGCGTGCGGAACCTATGCACCGAGTTTTTGAACTTTCCCCATCGAATGAAGGTGATTCACTACAGTTTTCTGATCACACGCCAATTGTACAACCAATTCTCTAGTCTATTGGCGAGGATTTTCATCCAACTTAATGAAGCGGCCAGAACGTTCTTCGTCATTAAGATGGAAATGATCGTTTTAGAAACGTGAAAACCACCATTGAGCTGTCCTTTCTAATAAAGCATTTTCTCCGTACACAGCACAAATATCGCGAAGAGATTTGGCTGCGTTTGCATTTTTCCCGTCTCGATTGAAAATGAATTGGTAAGGCAAAATAGAGCTAGGGGGATGGCTGTTTGTGGGGGTGTTAGGACAATTTATGACAAGTCAGGACCTGCAGCTGCACGCTCCTGCCTTGTCTATTTAAGAAGCAGTACCTGATCGCATATCGTCAGTCACAAATTTTTCAACAATGGAGAAGGTTGAGCACCGCGCAGTGATCAAATTTTTGACCAAGGAAGGCAAGAATGCAAAAGAGATCCATGAACGCATGGTTGCAGTGTACACCGACACCGCCCCTTCCTATGCAACCATTGCTCGCTGGAATAGGGAGTTCCTCCATGGTCGTGAGTCCCTTGAAGATGACCCCAGTCCAGGACACCCGTCAGACGTGACCAACGAAGACAATGTGGCCCGTGTGGAGAGGATGATCACGAAAATCGACGGGTGAAGGTCGAAAAATCGAGCGAGAACTTGGAATATCACATGGAAGTGTTATCAACATCATCCATGACAATTTGGCCATGACCAAGGTCTCTGCTCGTTGGGTCCGTAGAAACCTCACCCCCCATGATCAATTTAAACGTCGTCAAAGTCCACAAGGCCAGACTTGAACAAGCTACCTTGCGCAGGTGCGGATTCGAGAAGCTACACCATCCACCCTATAGTCCAGATCTGGCCCCTAGCAACTACTTTTTATTCCGCCAGCTCAAGGCTGTACTGCGTGGACGCCGGTTTGGGTGGGGACGATGAAGCTGTCCAGCTCGCCGTCCAGGAGTGGATTAAACAGCAGTCGGAAGATTTCTAGTTGTCGGGAATTCGAAGCCTCAGGGACAAGTGTCGCAAGTGCATTGAAGTGGAGGGTAGTTATATTGAAAAATAATAAAACACTTTTGCTCATATCTCGTTTCCTTATATCCGAATTGCAAAACTTATTGACCTCCTATCGTATATATATATATATATATATATATATATATATATAGAGAGAGAGAGAGAGAGAGAGAGAGAGAGAGAGAGATAGATATATATATATATATATATATATATATATATATATATATATATATATATATATATATATATATATATATATATATATATAAGATTTGCGATCGGGACTTTGAGGCGGCCAGCCCATGAGATCATCTCCTTTATCACTCAAAAAATCTTTGACTCTTCGTAGTGTGGCAGGAAGCATCGTCCTGCACAGAGGGAGAAGGTTAAACTGACGAGGATCCGAGATGTGGAAGGACATGCTATCTAAGAGCCTGCTTGTAGATTTCAGCATTGACTGTCCCTTGTAGGAGAATAAGTGGACCAGAACCAGCAGCAGACATCACTTCCCATACCATTACACTGCCTCTTCCATGTTTCACTCTCTTCCTCACACATTCACAAGATAACCTTTCGTCACATCTTCGTCGCACGTACATCCCGCCATCGGAACCAATCACATTAAACTTCGATTCATCGCCAAAATCAACTTGCACCCACTGTTTTTTAGTCCAAACGACGTGTTCGTGAGCGTGACGAAGACGAGCTCTTTGATTCCTCTTGGAGATCAGAGGTTTCCTTGCTGGTGCCCGAGCAAGCAACCCAAAACCTCTTAAGCTCCAGGAAACTGTTTTTTGCGCGATAGGTTGATATCGGGGGTAGAGCTGAACTCGCGGGACATCTCGGCAGCAATCTTAAACTTATCCTTCAGTGACATTCTAACCATAATACTAATCCTGTCTTGGTGACGTTTTATGAGGTGTCCCGGATTTGGGTTTAGCATCTCTCGATCCTGATGACGGAAAACGAGTTACAATTCGTTGCACAACACTTCTACCCCTTCTTACAGTAGTTGCTATCACAGAATTTGATTTGACCTCTTGGTGAAGGCACACATTTCTTTGTTTCTCATCACAGGACACCAGTCGTCTGTCACAAGCTGCCATGTTGACAGTTGAATGTTCCAATAATGTTTCATCATAAGAAGTAACTGTTAACCCATCAACAGTCTCCTAAACACAAATACCTCTGTTGGTAGTTCACTTTTTCTAAGTGACCATTAACTTTTTCTCGCTGCAATTTGCAAGATAGTTTGTTTCTTTTCTAATAACTTATGAAATATTTATTCTATTCACTTGAAATTTTCACGAAAGATAGATATTAGATATATCTAAATATGTCTATAATACTCGTATGTACTCTCAAAGTTTTGATAAACTTCTATAATAAATATTTCAATACACTTGTTCTTACTGATCCTTATATTATGTTCGCTACTATATATATATATATATATATATATATATATATATATATATATATATATATATATATATATATATATACATATATATATATATATATATATATATAATATATATATATATATATATATATATATATATATATATATATATATATATATATATATATATATATAATATATATATATATATATATATATATATATATTTCGGATCCTTACTAGGACCATCTTCAGAAAGAAATTAATGTTCCTTTCCCTTCTCATTAGTTGACATAGTCGCTGAAGATGGTCCTAGTAAAGGTGCTAAACTTCCGGCCAATAAATGATTAGTGTAATCACCTGGGTCTTCATATATATATTGGCCGGAAGTTTAGCACCTTTACTAGGACCATCTTCAGCGACTATGTCAAATAATGAGAAGGGAAAGGAACATTAATTTCTTTCTGAAGATGGTCCTAGTAAGGATCCGAAACTTCCAACCAGTAATCACCTGGGTCTTCATATTCCTGCTACATATCAGATTCCCAAGGAACAAATCAATTACCAGTATTATATATATATATATATATATATATATATATATATATATATATAGGTTGAGTAAGGTATTTGAGGACAGATTTATACTTACACAAAAATGACTCTTAGAAACAAATAATAATGTCTTTTTACTGAAAACGTTTTGAGGATAAGAACATACATTGTTTTGTAATTTTATTCAATAAAGCCTCCTTCAGCTCCGATAACGGTTTCTTTGCGATGTCTGAATCGCCTATATGCTAAGATCAAGTGGTTCTTGCTCATATTGGACATTACTCTGACTATGGAGGCCTTAAGGGGTTCTTTAGTGTTATGAGGGTGCTAATTAACCTCTTTCTCAACTACGCTACATACCTAGTAGTGCAATAGATTGATATCTGTGGAGCTAGGGGCCAAATGTTACGGGTTATATGATCCTGAAATTTTTCTGCCATCCATTTCAGTGTTGCTTGAACCTTGTGTGATGGTCCCGAGTCTTGTTGAAACACATAAGATCTTCCGTTGCGTACATTTTCGATCCATGTCTTAACCATCTTTAGCCTCTAACTCCTTGCAAACTTTGTAGACGAAGGATCTAGCGACTTCTAAAAATCGTGCTATTTCATAATTACTATGTTCAGCCTTTATAGCCACGATAACTACGTGCCTCTTTATCCCTTGTGTAAGCATAGGGTCTGTCATTGATAATTCTGAAATATAGAAAGTATAAAGTCAAATAATATGCTGCTATAGTAAAAATAACATATGTCCTTAAATACCTTACGCACCCTCTATTTATATATAGTGTTTCTAAAAATGAAGTAGGTTTAGGTTGCTGTTACCTTTTTCGAACCGTGATCGCAAGAATCCCGATCGTGCTTCTAACAAGCAGCACACCTGTCTACCTTTGCCCTCAAAATCGTATCAGAGAATCGAAGAGCAATGAGACATGACCTGGTAAAAGCGAAGGGACTCTTTTAGGTGATTAATGAAGTTGTGAAGTCAAAGGGACGAGCGCCAGCAATAACGCTACATGGTGTAATGAGTATGTGAGTGCTAAGTGAAAAGAGTAACAAACTGGATAAGAAAGTAGGTGGAAATTGCCATATGGGATTGGTTATAGAGAAAGTGATGGGTAGAGGAAAGAACACTAGAAAGAAGTGGATAACACTAGTGAATGTAATGATAGATAAAGGCATAAATAGCAGTCTCTAAGCTCTTATGATCGGGGTTGAGACGAAGTAAACAAAAAAGCACAAAGATATCGTTGAGACATTCTTTATGTTGGACCTGAAGAAACTCGCAGTGTCAAAGGAGCATCTCATATTACGAATCGTGTCGTAGCGCCAGTTACTATACTTCTCTCTTTCTGTGGTTTAGTTTTATAATTTTCATAAAAGTTAATTTATAATGGTTATATACGCAGATGCGAATTTGACATCTGCAAGATGCAAATAGAGAGGGAGAGAGAGAGAGAGAGAGAGAGAAAGAGAGCCGGGCTTTATGGAATTAAATTTGTGCCATGGCGGTAAAAGAAATAAAATATCGAGATCAGCGTAAGAGGAGACCTAAAGGCGGAAGGTAGAAGCAGAACAGCAATGGGACAATCGTGGATCCCCATCTCGCCCCATAACGAATACATTGTGTTTGAGGGGGAGTTAAACCGAATAAGGCAGAGAATTAATTACAAGAACCAACATAATCACAGAGTCAATGTAGAATGACAGTGTAGTCAATGATATCAAAGAGGTAAAAAATGGAGGCATGTCCAACATCTGGAGTTCGACGAACACTATCCCACGCATGTAGATATGCCGTCTTGATTAAATGACCTGACCTAAACCTAGATACTACAGGTTCAACTAGACGAGCCTCACACATGTGGTTGCAAAAACGAGACGCCAAAATCCTCTTCGCAACCTAAGGGAGGAAAAGTGTTTAGAAATACGATGATATTTGAAGCGCTTCTTAGGGTGGATATTTGATTTATTACACGAGTTTCATAACTGCGTGTTCGAAATATTTTTTTTATATAATGTAAAGCAAAACCTATCCATGGCAACTACCACAGAAAGTTTATAGAGATCTGTCCGCAGGTGCCAGCTGCGGCATGCTGTCCAATGACCCACCTGACACTCCCGCAAGGCTGTGCCCTATTTAGATTGTTGCACCTGATAGTTGGAGAAGTGGCACACACTTACGGCCCCAGTGCGCCAGTGCCCCAGTGGCCCAGTATTCCGACCTAGATTTAGACTACCTTTGATTTTTCCTTCTCGACATCATTTTACCCCATTTTTCGCCCCTTTCTTTATAGGTAATTTCTCATCTATCTTTCTTGGTCGGCGGCTAAATTTGTAGGCTAGTCACCTCTTCGCTCTTGAAGGGGAGGTGGGGGTAATAGTTTCTTTTCACCCTTTTCTTTTCTCTTCTCTTACTATCCCCCACAATGGGGTATCCGGTGTAGCATGGAAACCATGTTCTAGCTATGTTCATCAGTTGCGTGCCCTCCCGGCCCCAACATCGCGGGTGAATATCCAACGGGACACAATGCCTGTAGGAAGATCTTCCGCTGTATATCTTCCACACATTTAGACTTTCCGCAACTTTACCACTTTTTTTTATATGACCACCCCCTCGCCCTATGTTAGCATGAAGGAGAAAGGGAGAAGACCTAAAGGAAGGAGATGAAAACACAATGTAAGGGAGAGAAGAGAATAGAAATGAAGGGAGGAAATGAATTTGGGACTACCCTAAGACTTATAAGAGAAAAAAAATAAAGGGGAGAAGTGTTTGGTGGCTGGAAGGTGGTAACGATACCGGGTGTAAAAGGTGAGAGTCAAATGCAATACAGGTGGTGAAAAGGAAATCAGATATCTCACTCCGGTTAAGGTCAATGGAGAAGCATGGAACCTAGAAAGTTAAGAAAGTTAACAAGCATGAAAGATTTAAGATTTGGGTGATCTAAGATAAATTGTAAGAAATTAGGCTCAGTTCGATGCTATAATTTGAGCTACATATGGAGTGTTAGCGAGACGGTGAATGAGCATGAGAGTGGAAGAATTTTATGCGCTGCGCTTTGTCGCCCTCAATTGCCTCTTTCAGCCATTTCATGTCGTTTAATGGAGAGTCGATTGGAAATAACCCAGTGGGCTCTTGAGTGGTGTAAAGAGGTGGTCAGTAGGTGGTCATGGTAATTGAGAGAATAGGAAAGTGTATAAGAGAGGGACAGATCCCTGTGATTAAGGTAAGAACTGTAATCATGGGTTGGAGGAGCGCTCTTAGCCTCTTGTGAGCGGCTATGAATGTTGATGCATTAGGTACAACGAAGCTTCCAGGTACGATTAGGAAGAAACCAAAGAAAATCATAGACAAAACTCCGAAAACTGAAATGTGATGGCGGATGGAAGATGTTGAGAATTTAAGAAAAGTATGAAAAGGCATAAGACTGAGGGAAAATTTTAAAGGGACGGGCAGAGTAGGGTTAGCACAGGAAGTCACCGATGATCGTGTGCATCAATTTAAGACCTTTTATTTTTTGCTTTGATTCACCTAAGAAAACAACAAGACGTTGACGGCTGAGCGAAATTTGAGGACGTTGAATCGATACTCTTTACTCTGGAACGTTACACGAAAAGTGATCAATTTTGTAATTAATTTAACAATATTAATAAAATACGTGAATAATATAGTAACATAAAAGATAAAATAGTGCACTTCAATCGAAATTGTCAATGAGAATTAATTCTTTATTATTGTAATAGTTTTATTTGCTACACTTTAGCCACTCTAAAAACAATGTAATTATATATGAATTTCTAGTTATGATTTTCACCCGCGGAGTGAATTAAATGTCTTTAAGTTCGGTGAAGTTATAAGAAAAACGCGAGTGGAAAACTTTCCTGAAAGGGAGATGTAGGCTTTGATGTTGAGTCGCTCGTCAATGCGGAAAAATTGAGGGTAAGAGGCGACCTATGACCTTGAAATGTGGCGAGGATATAGTAGCGTGGTTACCAGAGAATCGTTACCATTGATGCCAGCAAAATATAGCGAGGCCTGAGATTGAGGCAAGCGAACGATAAAGAATGACCACTCTAAGTGAAGGTAGCATGAGAGTATAGGACCAACGCCTCCCCACCCCACCTTACCTTAGTGAGTAAAGGCGGCGTGGTAGAAAACAAGGAAAGAGAAGAGGAATAGATCTGGGTGACCTCTCCAACAGAATGGGACAACCTAGTAGCAAAGGTAGAGCAGTAGCCTGTATGAGAGGAAAGTGCATGAATAGAGCCTGAATAGAAAGTTATGTTTAGGTTAAGGCTGGGATTAAAGGAGTTGGATAAAGAGGAAAAAAAGAATAAATAAATTTATCCATCGACAAGAAAGGACATGGATATTTATGAGAGTGCCCCCCAAAACGAGCTTGTTGACGAAGAAAGGAAGGGCAAAGATAGAGAGTAAGAGCTGCTTAAAACTATAATAATATATAGAACAGGGGTAGCCAAATTATTTGATAAGAAGAGCCACATAGGATACCTTTCATACATATTTGAAAGTTCAAGATCCGCAGAAATTTTCTTTATGATTGCACTTAAAAGTGTTAAAAAATACCAATACCTCATAAAACCCCTACTCACCATTACTAAAACTTGTTTAATCTTTGCAGTTCATGCATCTCTGAATGTTCAAAAACAAAATTGCTGTTTTAAATTTGTATTTAGAAAATTTGAATGCTGCTAAATTAAAATTTATTCAAGTCCTACTCACTGATGTCAAACATTTAATCTTTGCTCTTTAAAGGCTTTGGTTGAGATTTCATTTTTCTAGTTAAAAGTTTAAAATCTGGCTGGAATGATTTTAAGGCTGTTCTGAGAAGTTCAGTAAGGTAGCTGTTAGTGCGAATAGCACACTGTTTTGACGTTACAATTTTTATAACTGTAGGGGAATCGTCCCTTCACCCCCCCTCCTCGTTCACTCTTGGTGCAGTCACAAGGCGGTTACCGCAAAGACATCCGTCGAAGGCATCGGCGGGTTCAGTGCTTAACCGCAGTGTGGCACAACTCGGTGCCATGAAAGACCCTAAAGGTCAAAATGTAAGATCTCCCCCAGGAAGGTGAGATCCAGTTTCACGTCGAATAAGAAATTGGAGACGGGTTTCTCCCAATCTCGAAGGCTAACGAGGAGCCGATGTTTGACTTGGTATGAAAAACCGTTGGCCAAAAGAACTCTCCTGGGGCCGTCCTCAAGCCTCTCTTCCCCTTACCACTCCCCCAGTGGGGTGACGAGGTATAAATGAGGAACTCTGAGGAAAATCGTGGTGGTATACGTCAGTTTCTACGTGACGAAGTCTTTGGATCAAACCGAACTACCGAGACTGGAGAGGTAGAGTACTTGGCTCGCCAGACCAAGAAGTAACCTGCAAGAGAGGCAGGGCTACCTACCTTAAGGGGCTAAGAAGAAGCTCATCCTCGAGCTAAGTCCCTGGTTATCAAACCAAACGATAAGTTAACTTTGGTATGTTCAACTTACTCTTGCTAGAGAGACTCCTCATATCCTGGTGCACCTTAAACACCAGGGGTATTCCTCGTCCTTGAGTAATTAAGAAAAGAAGAAGTAAAAGGCTCCCTCCTCGAACCCGTTACTCGGTGTCCCCACCGAACTCTTAGTTAACTTGGTGAGGAACCATGTTCAACTTGTTCTCGTCAGAGAAATCCCCCTCCGTTTTACTCGCCCTTGAGGAAGACTGGAATTAAGAAAAAGCTCATCCTCGAGCTAGTTCCGGGTTACCAAACCGAACGTTAAGTAATTTATTCTCGCCAGAGAAACCCCCCTCCGTTATCTTCGCCCTTGAAGAAGACCCTCCCCGAGTTCAGTCCTCGTCCATAAGGAAATAAGAAACGAAGGAGAAAAGCTCCTCCTCGAGCTCGTTACTCGGTGGTCACACCGCACTCCAAGTTAACTTGATTTAAGAACCAAGTTCGACTCACTCTCGCCAGAGAGACCACGACTGCCTAGGTGTTGCATAAAGCACCGTATTGGTTCTCATCCATGAAGAATCCCCCCCCGGAAGAACGTGTGGACCCCCAAGCTGCCACCCTCGCCTAAAACAACCGTGTGATCTCGCTCATCTACATCTGGCCGGCGGCACGCGTTGAGAGTAAATAACATTTCTGAGGCCTTTAAACCCCACATGAGTCCGTAAGCCTAATTCTTATATTATTGTTGTGTGTAGAGAAAACGTTAACCAATTTTTGTGGGTAAACTAATTTAATTAATTCTTGTTTAGGATAATATTCAGAGTATTGCTGTAGTTAATGTATAAATGTTATGTATTCAATTGATAAAGGTAAAATATAAGTTTATTTGGGGATTAATGTTCGTTTCTCTTATATATCCTTACGTGTTTCAGAACGGTTCTGTTCTTTAAGATATTCTTATAATATCAATATATTAGACACACTTAGCACTCTTAGAGATAGAACAAAAAGGGGGGGAATTCTACGACAATAACAGTCAAGAGAGATTCATAGCTGCAAGTTGTTCCGAAAGAAGCTGGAATCCAAATATCTGAAGATTAGGATACTTTGCTTTGAGATTTGTTTCCAAAAGTCAGTTAGAGATGAGCTTTTGTGTGCTAGTTTTAAAGCTAAATCTTCCTATTATCTTTTGATTATCACTTATTCTTCTGATTATTACTTGTTTAGTGGATTACAGAACATTTTGTATAGTCTTAGGTTGACATCAAGAGAAGTAGTTGAAAATGAGTTGGATTTATATAGTCATCAAAACTTAAAGAATTTTATAAGCGTGGCATTTATAAATTTGTTGACAGATGAAATAAGGTTGTAAAAACCAATGGTGGTTATGCTTAGAATTAAATAAGTTTTTCATTTATAATATATACCTTAAAATTGGACATTACTTTCGTTACAACCTGTTATATATTTGATAAAGGAACTATAATTTCTATGCTAATGCAATTAGGCAAAGGTAATATTAAGAATTTCTTAATCCTTGAGGGTGTGCTTCTGAAGATTGTTGAGGAACCCTAGAGGAAAAGTAGCACTCTCTGGCACCATCTGGTACTTAACTTTTTATTGCGGGAGAATGGGAGACATTAAGATTCTTAGTAATGATTTCAATAGTTTAGAACTAAAACAATCCAAGCTTACCCCCCCAAAATAAATAATCGCTATCGTTCTGGCAATAAAACTCTTTAAACACATACTCGAAGGTACCTCCTTTTTTTCTCGGTGATTGCAAGGCGATCGATCTTTGGCGCCGCCAAGTCTCTCACAAAATGGCGCTCTCCAAAATAAGGCCTGTGCAGCTGAATCCCTTAGTCAGCGCACTAATGATATTCGTCACAGAGCCAGAGGACCTCATCCTAGGGATGCTCTATCCAGGGCACCCATAAAAAAAACGCAACACGCAATCCACACAACATATTGAATCCACACTACCATCTACCTCACTAGAAGACAATATATTCCTCTCCTGTTATTCTATTAACTCAATAGTTCCTTACTTCACTATTATCGACCAATATACTTTAGCCAAATCTCATTTGATTGATTCTCAATTGAAAAATCTACAGAGGAACGCCTTCACCTCGTTTCATTTTCATAAGATTGCCCTCCCCTTTCCCTGGCATTCTATCATTTGTGATCTATCCAAATGTTTTGTTCACTTTATCTCACCTATGAATTCCGCAAGCTAATCTTCAACTATTATCCTAAGCTTGGTCATTTATGCCCATGCCCTACCCTCAATTCAATATCAGCCTGATTTGTCTGATGTGAAATGAAAAAAGATACACGTGAGTCAGTTGAAACACTCTTCGATGTCTAAAATACAAAGACATACAAAACCCCACCTTTACACAATTTACTGCACCAGCATCAAGGTTTCACACCATCCACGTAGATAAAATAAGTGGATTTTTAACTTCAAAAGAGCGTTACCAATAACTTTTAACTATAACCTCCCGCTATTCTAAGTGATTAGAGGCATATCCACTTAAGGATATAACATTAGAATCTGTGATTGAATCATTCTTCACAAACTACATAACACGGTTTGGTGCTCCTGTTAACATAATCTCACATACTGGATTGCAATTTAATTCTTAGCTGCTTCAAGAGTTATTAAACTCAGTGTCGCAGAACACATTTTCACCTCTCCGGCTAATGCTATAGTAAATGCTGGTCTCTAAATACAACACAAAACCATTTAATCATTGATCGTGGCATAAGAAACTCCTTGAGAATAATTACATAATCTCCCAATCACTACTTGCCATTTGAAACTCAGTCACTCAAGAAACAGGATTTTCCCCTCCTAAATTGGTTTTTGGCCCTCCATTATGCATTCTAGGTGACCTATATATCACCCTTTACAACATAGATCCATGTAATGATATCAATAGACCATGAATTCTCTTCTTCCTCTATTTTCTCTCCTTCTGGCTCCACAAGAAATTTTAATTCCCCGAAATTTGGAAGATTGTACACACATTTCGTAAAAAACACTTAAATACGTCCTGCATTCTCGATCGCATGTAAAAACCGATATAAAGTCCTTAGAGGCGCAAACATGTCTACATTCTGCAGGGAATCAGAGGAAATATTCGTGCTTACATACGATATAAAAACCATCAAAATGGAAAACAACACGCAATCTAACAAACATAACACTCGCTTACAATCAAACATACAAATTCCTCATATAAAACCGACAAAGGCACTCTGATGGATCTTATGAACAAACACGACACCTCTGAACCCTCATATTCAAATCTGCATCATACTTGGTCTGACAATCCTTACTCAATCTTTTAACTAAATTTTGATATTAAAATCCATTAGCTCGTTACACAGAAAAGATACGTGGATATGTTTAAGGAAATTGGACGTATTTTGAGGAATCAATTTACATGTGTGTATTGGATATATCACCATTATTATTACTACCATATTATGTGTAACATAATAATTATTATTCACTTCCCTTGCTGGTTATCATTTTTCCTATACCTTCGTTGGTTTTTATATTGTCCATTAAAAAGTTTTTCTAGTCATTTTAGTTATCAACTTAGTATATTTGATGTATATTCAGGATATATCACAACTAGGAATAATAAGTTATAATATTTGTCATCATCTGTCCATAACTATTGATATTGGTTTAAAATGTGTACTCTTAAGTTTCAAGGTGATTAATTGGGTAATTGGAAGAGACTCATTAATTTAGCCATTTCACACATACAACGCTACAATTATAATTCTCTTCATATTCATTCTTTTACATGCTTTTCCACTCATCATAAGGCGGAATGTTACGTAGCATTCTAACATTTCCCTTGCCCTATATGAAAATTGTCACTCTGGCAGCATCTGGTGCTCAAATTTCCCCCACTGTTATGCTAGGCAATCACCGAAACGTCTCGCTCCCGGAAAAATATATGCGACAGGTCCCTCCTGCAAAGCTTGCTTAATGCAAAACCATAAACATTCCCTTTAAGATGCCCCCAAAAGGGACAACAACAGAAAGTGGTTAATCGAACATTTTAAACACGCACAACGACATCTGTCGGAAGCATTCCTAAAAATATTTTCTTGTATCGTGACGGCACAAGTCCCACCTATCAATTCTTTGGAGTAGCTCTAACTCCGCCTCCTAGTTTTGAAATATAAAAACCCAAACTTAGCTCTATTGAAATATTTTTTGATAGTCATTCTTTGCTACCTGTTTATCATTACAATATTCAGCTATGCAAGCGAATAGTCTTTATAAAGCCTCGACCGATTTCTACCAGATTTTTCATTTAGGCCCTAAACAAAACTTTTATCCAGCTTTCATTCCTCATTGAGCCTTTATTGAAATTTAACATTCATAAACTGGTGGAATCATCAAGTCGATAGTATTAAATTATTTATAAAGTAGTCATATTTATTATTTGTTATTAAATAGTTGTTGCAGAGATTTAATTTCTCTCGTTCATTAATTTTATAGAAGAAAAGCTGTAAAGCACTCGAGCCAAAAGAAGAGACAACGTAGAACGGGAGTTACTGCTACAAAGAGCTACACAAATTCATCTCACTCCTCACAAGTAGTAGCCCCTTTATAGTATTTTTCATACATTTAAAATATTCAATCAAACCTTTAAAAGTTTATCACACTATTCATAAATCCGTATAATAATATGTATTTTGCTAAAATGTTTGAATTACATAGTATTTCACTAAATGGTAAGCAATTAATATAATAGTATGTTTTTAAAACAAAATTTAACCAATATTATTTATATTTTAACTTAAATTCATAACTATTGTGTAGTCATTATCTTTCTAAATTAGCAATATGGCTAAACTAAAGAACTTACAGGAGCACAGAGAGCATAAATCCAACGTCTGCATATCCAAGGGTTATCGCAACTAGATATTATTAAAAAAATAAAATATTAAAAATATAATGTCTAAATAAATATAAAAATATATCAAGGAAAAGAAGTAGCAAATAATGGCTTACAACTCTTAAAGAAGACATCTGCATATCATTCTTGGTTCACTGTAAAGAATCGCAGGAAAAACATCGTCTGAATGTGCTTTGGTGTTCAATGAAGCTTCAATTTCAAAAATATCACCCAGAACAGTTAGACTGAGAGATATAGAACAAGAGTTAAAGGGATGCAAAGCGAGAAAGAAGCCATCGTGGATATCTGAGATCAACAGAAATAAACGTCTCCAGTTCGCCAAAGATTACAAAACCTGGACACATCAACACTGGTCTAAAGTTATCTGGTCTGATGAAAGTAATTAGCAGGTATATAAGAAGGAATATTGTATTTTTTGTTTAGATTTAATGTATGGAATTCGTATTTAAATATATCTTGGAAGAAAACTACTTACAAATTTTCTTTTCTTTAATATTTTACAGATATATAGCACTTCTTGGGCTACCTTTGTGAAACGAAGACAAGGGAGAGGAATTTAGCCCTGCTTGTGTGGTACCAACTGCAAAACATGGAGGTGGTTCTACTATGCTATGGGGCTGCATGTCTTCACCGAGGCCAGCAGAGATATTTTATGCCAGATAAGAATGAACACATCTTACACCACTATATTGTCACAAGTTTTAGAACCGTCTATACAGAAATTGCATCCCACAATGGCAAGAAATGAAGTTATTTTTCAGCAGGACAATGCTCCATGCCATAGCCATACTTCTAACCAGTCAAAGGACACCATTCATTGGATTGAAAGTAATAAAATCAGCATATTAAAATGCCCCAGCCATTCTTCTGACCTCATCTCGATCGAAAAACTGGCAAGAATTGAATATTCGTGTTTATGTTCCTCAACCCAGTAATGTGAATAGGACGATCTATCAAGAGGAGTGGGCCAAAAAGGAATTCATAAGTAATGACTTCCTACAGGAGGCGACTAGAGGGGCCCATTGCCAACAAAAGCTTCCATAAAATACTGAATACAACTTTGATTAGGGGATTGGATACTCTTTTTTCTTGTCGTTTTAAAATTATCACTATATATTTTCCCCATATAGCTGTAGTCGTTTAAGGTTTATCAGTAGTTATTATATACGGGTGTAAGCCATACAAGGGTCAATTTTTTTGGAGTACATATAATAAAAGTATGTAATTAATGCAATAAGCTGTTTTGCAAAGTCTATTTAATTCTTCTTTACTCCAGTATAGGTATATTTTAAAGGCAAAGAAAAGAGTTTCATAAATTTGAGGTTCTGCTTTATTTCTCACAATAAACAGCTTTAAAAAAAATAAAAGAGAAAATGACTGAAAATACAGATATAAAAAATGACCCGTGCGATTCAACTAAAGATACAGAAAATGCAATAATAAAGACCACGGGAGCTCAAGGTAATGAGCCAGAATCAAGGCAGAACACGCAAGCTAAGACAGCAGATAAGAAGGGCGAAAAAAGTAGCAGGAAAAAAGGCAAAAGGAGGACATTCAAAGAATCAAGCGGTAAAAAAAGTGAGTAACTAATTTTTTAAACATGAAATGAAAAAGTTGATTTAGTTGAAATTTTTTATTAGGTGGAAGGGAAAGATTTCAAGGTTACTTGGATTATATATACTTAAATTCATTGTTATAATATATATACTGCGAGCAACCAAAGTCGAAACACCGCTTAAAATTGAGCGGTGTTTCGACGATGCGCGATTGCTGTGAAAAGAGGGCTTTGCTTTAGAAATTTAAGTGTTCTCGACGAGTCCTACCTTGCTTTGGAGGGCCACACGGCAGTGGACGCACTGGTCCTGACAACAGGGCCCTAGCTCTCAAGACGGGAGTATGTGCCCCTTCGCAACTTCATCTAAGTTTGTGGCCACGGCAAAACCGTGCTTCTTGCCAGCGATCTGAATGCAAGGATTGTTGCCTCAGTTTACATGTCGACCAACCAAGCAGGTAGAAATCTCCAGAAACTTATAAACATAAATTGTGACGAGAATAGGACCAGAATCGTTTAATTACTTGACCTCCGCTCCTGCTAAGAAAAGGGATATATTACTCACTAGCACTATATTCCTTCTTTAATTACTGCATCGAACCGGGCCTTCCTATTTCTAGCGACCACCAAGCTACCCTTATTAAAGTTTCAATCAGCCATATCCCGATCCCCATCCTACAACGCAAGAATTACCTTCGCCGAACTGGGATGCTTATAAACAACTTTCAACCAGTAACCCCGACCCCTAATAGATACTTCACTAGAACAAATTAGTGAATAACTAGTAATAACTAGTGAATCCCTCGCAAAGGAATGCAATGACCTATTCAATGCAGTAAGCCACACCGGACTCAACTACACCACTTATAGACACAAGACGAATAAGAAACGAACTAATATGATTAATTACACAGCAACAGAGTGTACTTTGAAACAATTTAATGGACAGAATTGAAATAGAAACTGACGCGCGTATATTTCTTCAGGTTATTTAAAAAATAAATACATACAAAAACGACACTGAACTTAGGCACGACAACACTGATATTACAGAGAAAGTCAAAATCGAAGAGGACTTCAGACTCTTCTGGGCCTCTATTTTTTATAGATAACACCTTGAGAGAATGACAACAACGATCTAGACTTCGAAGACAATGTGATCGGAAAGTAAAATGCATATTTCCATTATTTGACATCCTCATCATTGTAAGGCGCAGGAAATGAGTAGGGCGGGATAGGGCGGTGAAATTACTGTCGTAAAACTCCCAGAAACGTTGAAATCTTTTCGTCGATGAGTTATCGGGCGTATAGGACTGTCACGGGAAACTTCATTAGACTACTCCTAACACCCTGTATGTTTCTATTTTTTTCCACTACCTCTCTATCTCACTACTACTACTTAACTATTTTTATATCTTTTTATGTAAAATATCCAAAACACCGCTTCCAACTTTAGCGAAGATAAGCTACATTGAGTGTGATTAGTGCCGGCATTGTCTACCGCTTCATTTGTCCTGTATTCATAAAATAGTGAATTAAAAGACTATAGACAAATTCAGTCTGTTAACTCACCATACAGGTTAGATTAACACAAAGGCTCGAGCTAAAACAGCCAACAGAAAAAGGCAGGTTCCCAAAATAACTATAGTACAGTCATGGCCAAAGATTTTTTGAGACTACTATATTCTTTCCTATAAGAAAATGAATAGAACTTATCATGTTTTGCATTTTATTTTAATACGTTTGTATCATAATTTGAAAGTAACATATACAAAAAAAAATATGCAACCCAAACCAATTTTATTAATAAATACAGTCAAATGATGTACGCCTTAAATATTTACAATAATGGCCTTTGATCTTCAGAATTGCTTCAATTCGTTTTGGAATGCTAGAGGCCAAATTTGTAATAATATCTCGACTCATATTGCTCCATATTTTATCAATAAACATCCACAACTGCTAATAATTTGATGGTTTCTGTTTATCAACTGTCAATTTGATTATTGCTCACATTCTCTATTGTATTCAGATCTGGCAAACTCCGCGGCCAAAGTCCTTAAAGTTCGATGTTAATTTCGGCCAAGAACTCTATTATTTATTTTGCTTTGCGATAAGGTGCGCCGTTATGCTGAAAAATGCAGTTATCATCCCAAAATTAGTCTTGAACTGTTGGGGAAAGGAGCTGATGAAGCACATTTTGGTACTATTTTGGCTTCATGCCAGTGTTTTTTGGCAAAATTGTTAGTACTCCACTTTCCTTAGTGAGTGACCGGATGCTTCACTGTGGACAAGATACAAAACTGAGGAAAGCGCTCCCATTTTTTCTTCTTCTTAACGAGGGATCTTCCAGAAGCTTCCTGTGATAGAACGGTTTGAGGCCGCTTAATTTCAACCATTATCCATGTTGTTTAGAAACACGATGCTACCCACGTGCATCTTCGCCTTGAAGCCGGGCGCGATTATCGCGCCACCTGAATCAATATTTAACCAAGGAGGTTTATTCCTCCCCCGTTCGCCCCATGCGCCGATCACGCCAGATTGAGTTAGGCTTATGGGCAGATAAGGTATTGTTCTCAGGCGCGGCTGTGCATTCCCTCGAAGCCCCCCCCCCCTCCGTTGTCCCCTACGCCAAGGGGATGTCTCGACTATTTATAGGGAAACTTTACCACTAAGAGCAGATTCGAGATCCAGATTTTCTTCGCGAGGCATCCCTACGATCCACTCTCCCCTTGTGCACCAAGGGCCCTCTTCCTCGAGATCCACCCTTATTGTCCAGAAGAGGACAATATCCCTTGAGTGTCAAGGTTCGAGCCTTCAAGACGCCAAGTCCACAAGGCTTCCCCTGTTGTTCAGAAAGAGAACAACGTTATAACAGTGATTGTTCTTTGAGCCCGTTGACAAGAAACGGTTCTCACCCTTCCCCCCTGTTTTTCAGAAAAAGAACAACATTAGAACAGCCATTGTTCTTTGAGCCCGTTGACAAGAAACGGTTCTCACCCTTCCCCCCTGTTGTTCAGAAAGAGAACAACATTAGAACAGCCATTGTTCTTTGAGCCCGTAGACAAGAGACGACGGTTCTCACTCCCCCTGTTGTTCAGAAGAGAACAACGTAGAACAGCCATTGTTCTTCAAGCACGTTCGCCAAGAAACGGTTCTCATTCCCAAGACGCCACGTCAGGATCATTTAATTCCCCCCCCCCCCCCCTTCGGCTGGAACTCGCCAGCGGACCGAAGATTCCTTCCCGTCGCCTTCCTCTGCACAACACGTGTAATTACGTAAACTGAACGTTACCTTTGAGTATTTAACCTTTTTTTCAACCCTATCTTGTGCTTTAAATGGTTTAGCAAACCATCCCATCCCTTTAATTTTTATTTGTTTTACCTTTTTAAATCTCTTCCAAATCTTAATCCTCGGATTAGCTAGATTTCCCACGACCCTTTCCATTCTCTGTTTATCTCAATATTTTCCGTTTTGTGTGTTGTTGATAGTTTTTATTAATAAAACTCTATTTTATTAATGATAGCCATATTATTATCCTTGAGCTCAGTTCCACTTCTTAAGCATATTGAAGATAAATAATATCGGTCAACCCAGACACCACGCACTCTAAATATAATTGAATAGTTCCCTCGACGAATAGTCATATATGGTATATCGTCGAGAGTCCATTCTACGACACTTCCAATTGAAGGAAGGGAGCTTCATCAGATAATATCAGTTTACCCCAAGTTTTCAAGAAAAGTGGAGCCTATTCGCAAGGCTCTTTTTAGGGAGATGAGGCTTCCTTTTACAGCCCTTCTGGAGTTAAGAAATTTTTGAAAATTCTCCACTTCATTGGACGCTTTGACGCGTTCACGGCGGCTTCTATCCAATCGTGAGCAATCTTGGCATTGTAGGCAACCTGATCCGTGAGTTGGGACCTTACCAGGAGGTGATCTTTACTTTCATTTGAAGCTCTTGGTCGTCTAGAATACTTCTTCATAGTAGGTTAACCAGTCTTTATAAAGTCATTAAAGAGCCTGAAGATGGTGCTTTGATGAAATACCCTTAGCAACTATCTCCCTTCCTTTAAGGCCGCTTTGGTGTTGAGCAACAATTGTTGCACGCTTTTCTTTGGAAAGAACGATTTCTGGAATTGCTAAAGATTCAAACGTTTGTTAAAAACATATTACGAAATAGATTATAATTACACTTTATTCATTTAATTTGGATTTCTCTTTATTTTATCCTTCCGGTTAATTAAAAAAGTTTCAAGGCTCGAAATTCCCCTCCTATTGGAACAGGACCATATCACGATTTTGGATTAAGCGAAATAATGCACTTTTTTTAATACTGACTTTTTTAATAAACTTACAATACTTTAAATATTAGAATAATTATTCCTATTACCTAAATTTTAAATACGACTGAAATAATAATAGTCTCAAAAATTTTGTCCATGACTGAACCATGTGGAGGCTGTTCAAGAATTATTACAGATAACTAATAAATGCAAGTACTTCTTAACGTGTTATTCGTAAGCTAAGATTATTCCCCCCCCCCCTTCCTCTAAATTTAGAGCGAATTAGCAACGAAGAAATAGTAGTAAAAAATGGTGGTACTTTCATATTATCTATAGCCAATTTTTGTTACTAAAGGATTTTTATCTAGAGTATATTTTGCTGAAGGATTAAATTAGGTTATTAAAACTATCAAACAAAATATTTATTTCACAAACCCCAATAATTCAATGATCGATAAATAATATTAGAGAGTAAAACATCTTTCAATCAGATACCATCCCAGCAGAACATAAAATAAGATGAAACTGCCATTTCAAAATGTCAAAAAGTATAATAATAATAATAAATTTCTTATAATGCGCTCTCCAAGGCCGGAGGCCTTCACAGAGCGCACGTTCAGCTGTAGGCTAAGATCAGGTGGGTGAGTAGGCAATCCTGAACAGATGTGTTTTCAGGAGTCTCTTGAAAGTGGTAAGTGAGGCAGCAGATCTAATTTCGACTGGAAGAACATTCCAAAGCTTTGGGGCACAGACTGAGAAGGAGCGGTCGCCCATTGAGCAGATGGACGAGCAAGGAGTATTCAGGAGAGGAGCATGAGATCACCGAAGGGCCCGAGGGGCGAGACGTTGGCCAAGGGCAGAGGAAAGGTAGGTTGAGGCCTTTTGGTGAAGGACCTTGAAAGTGAAGAGAAGAATCTTGAAATGAGAACGATATCTGACAGGTAACCAGTGCAGTTCCTGAAGCAGGTGCTTAGAAGGGGAGAATCGAGAGCGACGGAGGAGTAGTCGGGCAGCGTATTTCTAACCTAGCTGAAGGGCGCGTAGAGAGGAAGATGGGTAGATTTACAAGAAGAGAGTTACAGTAATCGAGGCGGGAGGTAATGAAGGCGTGGACAGCAGTCTCAAGACTTTGGCGATCGAATTGAGAGCGAAAGCGGGAGAAGTTTCGGAGGAAACAAAGGGAAGATTTACTAATATTGTAGATGTGAGGCTTGAAGGAGAGATGTTCATCAAACAGAACACCCAAATTTCTAACAAAGTCAAAGAAAGTGACAGAATTTTCCTCCAGAGGGAGGGAGGGAAAGAGGGATTTAACTTTGTATACTAGAGTGGGGGTACCAACCAGAAGAACTTCAGTTTTGGAGTGGTTAAGTTTGAGGAAGTTAGTCGATAGCCAGTCCGAGATAGAAGAATAGGCAGATAGGAGGTCAAAGATTGAGTGGGCAATGGTCGAGGGGAAAGAGGAAATAAAGATCTTAGTGGCATCGGCATACAGGTGAGGGGATAGACCTAGATTACGTAGGAGGGAGCTAAGAAGTAAAACCTAGATACAAAAGAGGAGAGGGCCGAGGACAAAGCCTTGAGGGACACCAAAGCGAATGGGAGTGGGGTCAGAGGAGACATCTTTAATCACCACAGATTGGGTGTGAGACGAAAGGTAATAGCGGAACCAGTCGAAAGCAACGCCAGAAATGCCAAGGAAAGAGTGGAGGCGATGAGGCGATTAAGCAAGACGGAATGGTCAATAGTATCAAAGACAGAGGAGAGGTCAAGTAGAATGAGGATGGAGGCCCAACCCCGGTCAGCAGCTCTACGTAAGCAATTAGTAACATTGAGTAGAGTGTTTTCGGTAGAGTGCCCAGCTTTAAAACCTGATTGGTAAGTCCCATCAATATTACAGGCAACGATGTGGGAATTAATGCGCGAAACAACTACTCCCTCAAAAACCTTAGAGAGGAAGGAAAGTTGCGAGATCGGGTGATAGCTACCTGAGTCGTAAGGGTTACGCTTCGGCTTTTTAATTATCGGACGGATTTGGGCACATTTGAAGGAAGAAGGGACAACACCAGTAGCAAGGGAGGTATTGAACAGGTGGAGGGGCATTGGGAGTATGACAGGCAATATTTTGATTGATAGCTAGGGGGCGGTGGACGAGTCACTAGGGAAGCCAGATTTTTTAGAGCGCAAGAGTAAGGCAGACAACTCAGAAGCGGTCACGGCAGGAAATACGGTGAGCGGCCGGGAGGGGGGAAATCAGGGAGAATGTGAAAGGCCTGGTCAGGCAGTCGTGGGAGGGAGGCACGAAGGCTCGATGACCTTATCAGCGAAGAATTTCGAGAGGATGGTGGGACTGATGGGGGTGGGGACTTGGTGTGAGGAGGTAAGAGAATAGAGAAGGCGGAAAACGGCGCGAGGGTCTTTCTTATTGTCGGCTAGCAATTTGCGTGAATGAGCTTCACGAGCAGATTTCAGTTTAGCCAAGTAGACAGATGTCGCAAGACGGTGAGTGAGTGAAAGAGCAGTTATATCTTGCCCACGGGAGCGAGCTTTAAGAAGAGCTCCTTCATGGGCAAGTAAAGACTGTCTCGAACGTAGGAGTTCCAGTGAGTACCATGGGGCGCGGTTTCGGCGAGAGGACTAAAGAGTAGTAATGGGGGAGTGGGCATTAAAGCAAGTTAGGAGGGATTTCTCCAAGGATGAAAGGATTTTGTCAGGGAAGGCAAGAGCGTCCTAGGGGAGGGGGGAAATTAGAGGCAACATCATTAAGGAAGAATGGGATGTCAATGGAGGCTAGCCGTTGATAAGGTTTTGGGATTAACTTCAACGTCTCAACCGCCACGGTTGAGACGTTGAAGTTAATAATGTAATGGTCAGAAATGGCATTAGACAGGATAGAAGTGATCAAATTGAAAATTTGACAGTCGGAAATTACAAAGTCTAAAATGTTACCATGGGAGTTTGTTGGGGAAGAAACCTGTTGAGTAAGAGAGAAGAGGTCAAAGATCTCAAGGAAGGAAGGTAGATTAGGGTTAGTGACTGGGAGGATGAAGTCTCCCATGATAAGAAGATGGCCTGATGGGGAGAGACTAGCAAGAAGGTTACTAAATTTGTCAAGAAAAATATCAAGGGAGGAGCTGGAGAGGAGGGCGGTAGAGCACAATAGTTGTTAGAGAGGGAACAGAATTAGAGACAGAGATAAGGGCCTCAAAAGAAAGAAGAGGGGATAATGGGAGGGTATTCAGAGAGAGAGAGAGAGGCACTATGAATGAGAGCAACCCCTCCGCCACGTTTGTTCCGGTGGTTATGGGAGTAGACGTATCCATCAAGGGTCGCTAGCGACAAGCAGCCAAGTTTCACTGAGACCAAGGAGGGAGATACGCGAATTAGTCAGGAGATCGTGAATGAACTCCACTTTATTTACGACGCTAATATATCTGTAGAGTTTAATATGTAAAAGAAGTTGTCAATTGTAACATGCCCTATGTCACGATAATAACTAATTAGAAAGGTTAACAGAATTATGGTGCGTATTTAGGAGAAATTTATCTATTAAAATGATACCCAACCATTTTTTTTGTATCAAGGTCACATTCATGTGGACATTATTGGAGAAGCTGCCATGGAAAACGCTCTCTTCATCTGTCATAGCGTGCAGGAACTTCTATATTGGAGGGGGTATCAATGGACATCCGGAGCAAGAAAAACGAAGAAATCGAAAAAATAAGGGATGTTAGGCATTAAAGGGAGGTAAATCTTATTCTTTCAGGCTTGTGTGAGAATTATAGCTCATTTTTTAGATAATTTCCACAATTTGCTTCATATTTTCCGATAGAGCGGCAGGAATACATCCTATTCGTCGTATTGCTGCAAATTAATATTTTCCATTGACTTTACTGCATATAACTCAGTATTATTATTAACTGTTCCTAAATTTTGGTTGTACACTGTGGGAGCATGTGGGAGTTTGATAACGCTATCCCACTCCCAGCAGTGTCCATCTTCTCCTTCTTGGGGTAGAAGGGAATCTCTCTTATTTCCCTTTTGCCTCGTCGATGCCGAAAATTATCAAGGTTGATGTTTGCTTAAGCCGCGTCCGATATCCCTTGGGAATCTCGCTTAATTCCCTTTCGCCTCTTCGCCTCGTCGATGCTCGAAATTAACAAGGTCCATGTTTGCTTAAGCCGTGTTCGATAGCCCTTTGAGACGCCCATGCGCGCGCAGCCCTCTTTAGACCATGGCTGTGGCTCCAATTTAAGGTGATGTTTGCAAATCCTCAGCAGATAGAGAGAACCCGAGCTTCTTGCCGTCCAGACCTTAGTATCTGCCTCCCGTGAATTGGTCCCCTCGCCCTTGTGATCCCGTCATCAGATTGTCTTCGTGTAATCCGCCCTGATCAGAGGAAGATTATGGAAACCTGTTTACGACCCGGAAGATTGTTCTGGGTCTCTCTCGTCTCACTATATTGGCTGAGACTTCCTGCCGTCTGCAAACGAATCTCAATTTTGTGATTAATTCTCCTTGGAGCCGAGGTAATTTCAACCCCCTTCGGAGTCTCTCTGGACACCTTCACAACGAGGCCTTATCAACGAAGACCTAGCCATTGGTGTTCCACATCTCCAAGTTATCCTTCAGAGGTAACCAGGAGTCCTTTCCTCGTAAGTTTCACCTCTTCGTTTCCAGTCCTAAGAAGAATTCCCCATTTGGTGCAACGCCAATCGACTTGCTAAATCTTTCATTCAATCTCACTTTTTGGATCACTTATGTAAATTCCCGGACCTAGTTTCCTTAATTTTTTGCCTGTCATAGTATTCTTTTATCGTACTGATTATTATTTAGATTTCCATATTTGTATGTTTCCTTGTTCTTATTATTTGTATTAAAATTTATTTTTGTAGATGTGTTTATCTTTCGAATGACCCTTGAGACGAAGCCGGCAAACGTATTTCCCTTTAAAGAGCCAACCTAATAATATCGCACTCTAAGTAGAAGGCCCTTACCTTTTTCCCAATTCAATTGTACCCAAGCGCAGCGCAGATAGTGGCTGCCTGACGTACAGTAGTGTATACCTTTAGAGACTTTTGGGGGCACACGCCTTCCTCCCTCGACAGACACAATAAGAACTTATATAAAAAGTTTAATAATAATACCGAAGAAAAATGCCTTAACTAACGCCGACCTTTTTATAGAGGTATAAATGGTACTTAAAAAGGGTGGTATTGGTTTTCTTTATCTAGAAATTATAGGGAGCTCGATAAGATCAGTTAAGGTAGTAATTAAAACATCAATGTGAAAGGATAGAAGAATACCCATACAATTGTCCAACGCTATTCTTAAAGGCGATTAAGGCCAGATATTAGACACTAAAACTGGAAGTGACGTTCATAAATCTCCTTTGTCGGCAAATTCTATCGAAATGGAAGTAAATGGAGGGATTGCATGGCCAATCAAGCCGGTTAAGATGGTTTTTAGGTATGTGATTAATATGATGTGTTTAAAAGAGAGAGATTGAAGATAATGGCACTATGTAAGAGCAGGAATGGAATGCAATTGCTTTTAATTCGTGGTGGAAAGGGGAAAGATGGTTTGGTTGTGCTATTGAGTGAAGATCGACCTAATATAATTGCGGTGATAGCCAGGGGGAAAACCAGGATAAAAAAAAGCCCCCAGCGGAAAAAAGCACCCGAGTAACTATTCCTTCCCGACTCGCCCATCATGTGTAAACAAAATGCGGCCATAACAAGTATTGAACTTTTTTGATATGCATACATGTATTTATAGCACTCGTAAATTTTAAATTAAACGTCTTTAAGTAAGTCCGTAAATAACAACAATTGAATAGCTTCTTTGATTGATGTTTTTATTTGGCGCCCTTTAGAGCGGCTGATTTAATTTATCTCAATACTGGTATAAATTCGTGGTTTGGTGATAAGTGGTTTCATTCACTTATCTGCTTGCTACTTTGTTGCCTGTTGCTCTAGTTCAACTACTCCTATTACATCAATATACCCATTATGGAATTCGTTCATTCAAATAAAGGAAAATTCAAAGTTATGTTAGGAAGGATATGTGTATAGCAAGCAAAAAGATTTAGCAAACAGTGTTGTATTTTATGAGTGTGTACAGCGACGTGCTAATGTGCAGAGCAAAGCTAAAATTAAAGTAAAGGATAAAGAGATCGTTGGAAGACTGAATACTCATACGCATGCGCCTGATCCAAGTATACTACAAACTCTTAATGCTTTGCAAAACCTGAAAATCCAAAGCCAAAGAAACGCGAAACTCCTTTGCAGATAATTTCACAGGAAATTGAAAATATGGATGAAGGTGCAGCAGCAAATTTACCTAAAATCAGACATTTAAAAACAAATTTGCCGCAATGTAAACAGAGAAGTCACAATACATTTCCATTACTATTAAGTACATCAGATCTTACCATCCGGGAAGAATTCAAGATCACTTAAAGGAATAAAGCTTCGTTTTATACGATTCTGGCACTCAAGGTCCTGGAATTTTAATTTGGGGTACTCAACAAAACCTATCCTGTCCTGAGAACAATAAACATTGGTTCATGGATGGCACTTTTACCGTAACTGGTTCTTTATTTGCGCAAGTTTACACAATACATGCTTTGATTAATGATACTGTAACTCCATGCATATATTTCGTTTTACCTAATAAAACTGTAATAACTCATACCCTAATGCCTAACGCACTCAAAGGTTTGAATGAAAATTTAAAACTGGACACGATTTTGGTAGATTTTTTTAAAGGCAATGCAGAAAAGCATTCATCAGTGTTTCCAGAAACGGAAATTAAGGGATTTTTTTTCCACCTTTGCCAAAGTATCTACGAAGAATTCAACACTTTGGTTTTTCACAGTAATATGCCAACAATTTCAATTTTTCACTTAAAATGAGAATGATTTGAGCCTTGGCTTTTTGTCCGCTTAAAGTAATCGAAGCATTTGATAAACTTGCTGAAGATTTCCCTGAAAACGGTATGGATATTAAATTATTTTGATGATACTTACATTGGTAGGCCAAATAGAAAGATGGGAAGCCCTCCAAAATTCCGCATGCAAACTATGGAATATGCATACAAGGACGACAAATGAGCTCCCCAAAACAAATAATTCAGTGGAAGAATGGGACAGTAGTTTTCGCTCACATATTGGATGTTCTCATTCTAATATTTGGGTATTTCTAAAAGGCATTCAAAGAGAGCATAGGATCTAGGATTCGAAACATTATAAATACATTTAAAGAACGTCCTATTTTAGATTTTGTTATGGGGAGGAGTAGCTTACAATTTGTCTTTTTAATAGTTCATAATTTTTAACACATATTTTGATAAGGTAGCTAATAGAAAATTTGTTTATTTCATTTCAATTTTTACAAGTTTGTAAATCGTATATGCAAACATTATTCAATATTTTTTTCTGATATATAACTTGACTTTTATTTTTTATAAGTTTTGCAATAAATTTTTGTAACTTACAACTATACTTTTTATTTTTTTATAAATTGTGCATTTTGTAATGTCTGTATTTTTTACCAGTTTGTAACTCATTGTCGTAGAGTCGAACGCAGATGCTAGCCGAGGATTGACTCTGCGGTGACGCGGGAAGGAAACACGCCAGTAATTGGGACATAGGTTCGTCCCAGTGCGAGGGTTAAATAATCAAAATCGAGTGCGGTTGGCCTAAATAATCAATTCCTAGAGGTTCTTGGTTTAGAGAAACTGATTGTAGAAAAATAACTTTAAATTATACAAAGAAAATATTATCAGCAAAAAGTAAATAAATGACAATAAATAAATGAGATGCGGGGTACCAAACGAAGGAGGGAGGGGATATAAATGACTCGACGGGGACGAGACTCCGAGAGAGGATGCACAGGGATTGCTCCGAGGGAGAGAGGGATAGGGCAAATGACGGAGAGACTCACGTAAATACTAATTGCATGGATGCTTTGGATACGACGAGTAAGTGGGGCGCTGCAAAGTTCCAATTGCAAAAGTCTTCCTTCTTTAACCTTGCTTAGAAAAGAACGAGGGAGTACTCAAGACGAGGACAAAGTCGATACCCGAGTAATAGATGCCTGTCCGAGTCTATCGTCTGTCGGGCGGGAACTTTGGCCTTAAGTACGAGCGAGACCGGGCAGAAAGGTGACACCTCACGTTTCAAGTTGGAAGCCGTTGAGAGGCGGGGCAGGGCGTACGAGACTGTATATGGCTGCTAACCAAGATGGGGCTCTATGGTACTCATTTCTCAAAGCTTTTCCCAAAGTATTTATACTGCTTCGGCAGAAGCGGGTCGCCGGAGACCTCCAAAAGGGGGATGGTTATCTCATTAGACTTGGCACGCCAGAGGGATGAGGAGGATATTCTCGCGAGCAACAGAGGCTCGCGCCAAAGTCCTCGACACCGTAGGTCTGGCGCCGATCAGGCGTTGAGACAGGGGAAAATGGAACCAACACAGATCACGCGGTGGCCCGAATTCTCGCTGCTCCTTTGGGAATGTCTGGCCGAGCAGGTGCATCTTTTTCAGACGCTACAGGTAGACGTTGGGTTCTAGGGGAGGGAGGGTAACCTTCTCTCTCTGACATCTTCTTCCCTCCCAAGATGAAGCTTTTGAAGGAAATGACATCAGATTAATATAGGGTAATTACACGGCTAGATTTCCAATAGAGACATAAATACAAAAGGAATGATACTGGGTACTCTGCACAAAAATAAGTCAAATAAAGGGGAGTCGGGAAATGCTCGGTATCCCTATTACCGAAGAATATCAGATAAAAAAAATAATAATAGTAATAATACAATAAGACAGACAGGAATAGTTATAAATAGCCAGAGTCAACATATTTAAAAAAAGAAAGACCCCACAATACAAAAAAGGTACATACGAACAGGGTAGCTAAAAAAAATACACAATAATTAAAAAATAATGGTAAATATTATTATAAGGCATTACACAAAACTACAAGAATTATTGAGGAATATCTACAAAAGTAATCCATTCAACGTTACAATTAATTAATGGGAAATTACTCCAGAGACAAATCCAGGGGATTTCTGCTTAAGCTGTCCACAAGGCAATTTTCGGAACCCTTAATGTATACAATTTTAAATTGGAATTCTTGGAGAGAGAGGCTCCACCTCACGAGGCGACCATTATTGTTCTTAACGTTACGTAGGTAAGAGAGGGGTTTATGGTCAGTCTCGAACATGTGCAAATTCTGATCGATGAGGGGAATCGGAATACCCATCTTCAATAGATTGACAACCTCCTCATTGAACGCTTTTATTTTGTGAATGGGTACGGGTTACGGCTTCAAACGGACAGGTTCCTGGGTGGTGAGCCTAATATTGTACTCGAACTGGGCAGTACAACCAGGGGTATCCGCGATCACATCATTAAATTGGGTGAAAAGCGCTTGTAACTAAGTCTTCTGGGAAATCGGAAGCTGAAGGTTTATACTCAACTAGGTCGGAGGGGAATGGGGTATCTGGCAAGACGTGAAGACGATATTCCGCGTCTTGTTCCACGCAGACGAATTGTACGACGACCAAGGGATCGAGCAGGTAGCTAGACTCCAAGGTGGATTCTTCGTCCAGAGCCACAAGTTGGTTGGCACAAGTGCTTCGATGGTACATTTTAAGCATGTTCACGTGGAATAGCATCTGTGCCTGACGGGGTTTGGATCAAGTAGTCAACGGGGCCGCGTCTCCGAATCACTGGCAAGGCGCCTTTCCATTGGTTCAAAAGTTTGTTGTTCTCCGCGGGAAGTAGTAAAAGGACTTCGTAACCGGGTTTAAATTTTCGTTCTTGGGACTTACGGTTGAAGTAGGTTTTATTTTTGCCCAAGTTTGTCTCGGCCTCAGGTCTAGGAGGTAAGCGTAGGATGATTGAATTTCCCGGTCTAATTTCGAATTGGAGAAGAGCTCCTTTAGAATGCTGAGGGACCCTCTAACATTATGCTTATACAGAAGCTCACTGAGGTAAAACCTAAGGTGCGATGGGAAATTTCCCATAATGCGAAAAGGGCTAACGGCAGGTAACGGTGCCATTCTTGAGGTTTTTGGGCGCACAGTTTCTTGACAATGGATTTGAGGGAGCTGTTTAGCTTCTCACGCATCCCTTTACCAGCTGGTTGAAAAGGGGTGGTAAAAAGGGGTTTATCATCAGGAGCTTGCCGACGTACTCCATCAGTTGCAACATGAATTGGCGGCCACGATCAGACAGGACTTTCTTGGGTAATTCAACGCGGGAGAAGGAGATTGGAGGTTCTGCGCAGGAGATGCTGTCTATATTCTTCAACGGCATGGCCTCGGGAAGCCGGGTGGCAAAATCCGCTAAAGTTAGCACGTGGCTGTGGTCTTCACTCGACGGGGGATGTATCGGACCGATGATGTCAATTGCGACTAAGGAAAACGGCTCTGAGATTAGGGGTTTTCTCTGCAACGGTGCGAGCTAAACTCGCCCTTTGACGGCAGTCCTTTGGCAGATGTCACAAGACCTACAGTAGCGAAGGATTTCTTCATGGGCGTCTGGCCAATAAAAATATTTGAAGATCTCCAGGGTGGTCTTCGTGTGGCTAAAATCTGCTGAAAATAGGCTGTCATGGGCAGTGCTTAAAATGTGACCAACGTGGGAACGCGGAACACACAATAATCCCTCTTTGGTTTACTGCCTTATGAGCACGCAAGGTAAAGTAAGCCGTCCTTAACTTTGTAGGAGATTACCTTGTCTCCTCGGGTGGCTTCTTGCTCTTTTGACTGGGCCTTAGCCCACAGAGGTCGGAGGGAATCGCAGTTTTTTTTATTCCTTGTGAAGTCTTCTCTCATGTCCTCCTTGAATTCTGAAGAACGTGAGGTTTCTAGTAGCGAGAGCATCTTCAAATATTTTACCACTTGCGAACGGGTAACCACGGGTTGAGCTACGGAGTTGGGGGAGACCCATGGGCATTGGCCAATGAGAACGGAGCAGAATTCAATAGGGGATGTTACTACTTCTGCCCAGCCAGTGAAGTACGCACAATCAATGTAGCACTGAACGATGGGGAACCAAATGGCACGCCGCAAGTAGTCGTCCACGACGGCGAATTTATTATGGTCCGGGGCTACTGGGAGAAGCAGCTTGTCCGACTTCACTATGCGGGTGCACCCGGTATCTCTTACAAGAGTGGAGACACGGCAGCCATTAATCGTTCCGGATTCGAACTTAGGGCTCCAGGGGTATTCTTATCAAACATGAAATTTACCTGATGGCCGCAGGGAGTTAAGGTGCTCGGGGGGGGGGGAGAAGATTCCGATGGTGTTGAAGGAGGCGCAGACGTGGCACAGATCTAGTGCACCTGGCGAGAAGAGTTATTTCTGAACTGAGAGTTATGGGGGCAGTTCGTTTCAACGTGGCCCTCCACACCACAGAAAAAACAAATGATGGATCTCCTGGGGAAAGATGACGTAGCCGTGCCTGAAGAAAACGGTTTTACATCCTGGTGTTCGGTCGAAGATCGTGGTTCCGGCTTTGACGGCCCAGTTACCTTGGCACACTTGCTACCATTTTGCAGGATGAATTTACTTTTGTAGGAGTTAGGTTTCGGGGAAAGGGAGGGGGCGTTTTCTTTCCTTCTTTTGGATAAAGGTTGTGGCTTGCTCAATAAATGTCTGCCTCTTCTGTGCACTCCTTGAAGGTGAGGCTAATCCAGTTTTTCCCGAAAGATCTGATTTCAGCCGGGAATGCAGCCAACAATGGTGTCTCAGGAAAAAGTCAACGCGTGCATCGTAGTCATGCGGGATTTTAGAATCATCGAGCCAAAGGTTGAGGTGGCGCTAGAGGGTGTAGCCAAACTGACAGTATGTTTCGCCTGGCTGAAGGTGGGCATGTCTGAATTTCGATCAGGAAAATTCTGGGGTCATTTTATATGCTACCAGTAACTTCGATTTTAAGGTCGAATAATCAATTGTTGCCTCCGAAGGGAGTGATATAAATATATCTCGGAGTTGGGAATTTAGCAAGGCCAACAATCGAGCCAGTCCATCTGCATCGTATCTCAAAGGTTTATTTCGAAGATTTTCTCGAAGTAGATTAAGAAGGTTCTGAAATCCTCGCCTCCCTTGAAAACCGGAAGCTTAACAGACGCGATAGGAGGAGCTTCGGACATCGAGCTGATGGACAGCGTGCCGTTCCAAACCTTACTTTTTTTAAGTTCATGAAGGCGGATTTTTTCCAATCCTTCCCGTTTTTTTCCCTTCTTTCTTCCTTCTTTTGTCCTTCTCCTTGCCTTTTCCCTTCTATTTCGTTCCTTTCCTCCTCTTGGATATAAACTAGAAGGTCCTTGCCGCTGAGCTCAAGCGACTCTCCTTGCCATTTAAACGAGCTAAATAAAGATAACATTTTATCGCCTTCGACCAACTATCAGGAAAGAGTACCACAAAAGGGCAGAGAGAATTATTTCGACGCACAGGGGAAGTGCTGGTAGTCTTTGTCGGACCTACGATTCTTCACTTAAAAAAAACAAAAAACCAAAGCGATAATTATTTGTCACGGCGCGAATTCTTAATCATACTTGAAATATTCACTCCGAAATTTAGTGAGACCCTGTTTTAGCCAATGCGCACGGAGAAAACAACAAACACAATACAAAAGAGGAAATAAAATTAACTCTTTGACAATACGGCAGACGTTTTATAGGGCCTGGAAAAGGTGTCACACTGTTACAAAATTCAATACAAAATACGCACACAAAAGGAAAAATGGGAAAAGGGTAAGGTCTTTTCTACAGTATCTAATCCAGGACCTTTAATATACAAAAATCACACCCTTTAGAATCTGTCACAGGTCTAAAGGAAATTAGATCAGATACTGCGGGTGACCCTAAAAGCCTGTCGCCAGAATATAACGTCGTAGAGTCGAATGTCGATGCTAGCCGAGGATTGACTCTGCGGTGACACGGGAAGGGAACACGCCAGAAATTGAGACATAGGTCCGTCCCAGTGCGAGGGTTAAATTATCAAAATCGAGTGTGGTTGACCTAAATAATCAATTTTTAGGGGTTTAGAGAAACTGATTGTAGAAAAATAACTTTAATATATACAAAGAAATATTATTAGCAAAAGTAAATAAATGAAAATAAATAAGATGAGACACGGGGTATCAAACAAGGACGGGGGGAGTACAAATGACTCGACGGGCAGACTCACGTGAAGCCTAATTACAAGGAGGCTTTGGATACGACGAGTAGGCCGGGCGCTGCAAAGTTCGACTTCTAAAATTCGTTCTTCTTTAACCTCGCTGAGAAATGAACAAGGGAGTACTCCAGACGATAATGAATTGGATACCCGAGTGATAGATGCTTGTCCGAGTCTATCGTCTGTCAGGCGGGAACTCTAGCCTTAGGTATGAGCGAGGCCAAAAAGAGAGGTGACGCGTCGCATTCGAAGCTGGAAGCCGTTGGGAGGCGGAAGAGGGCGTACGACACTGTACGTGGCTGCTAACCAAGACGAGGCTGTATAGTACTCATTTCTCAAAGCTTTTTCCGAAGTATTTATGCTGCCTCGGCTGAAGCGGTTCGCCGGATGCCCCCAAAAGGGAGACAGGGATCTCATTAGACTTGGCCCGCTAGGGAGAGGGGAAGAATATCTTTGGCGAGCATCACAGGCTCGCTCGAAAGTCCTTGAAGACATGCGTTTTGATGGGGGAAATGAGAACCCAACACAGATCACGCGGTCGCGCTAAATTCTCGCTTCTCCCTTGGTTCTGTCTGTGCGTGGAGGTGCATCTTTCTCAGTCGCCACGGGTAAAGGTTGGGTTATACAGGGGGCGGGGACGTAACCTTCTCTCTATGACACTCATATATGTATAAAGCATTATTCTAATAATTATATGCGCCATACAACTTATCCCTTAGAATTTAATAACTTTGTATAAGAAATGTACGAATACGTTAACTATAATTATAATCAAGCAGATTTCTAATGACATTTTAATATTTTATTTCATAATGTCTGTATATTTGGAGTAATTCTTTAAAACTGGGGGCTTTTTTCCGGGGGGATTTTTTCCTCGGGGAAAATTTTCCGCCAAGGCCTTTTTCCCTCCGGGGGCGTTTTTCCTAGGTCCAATTTCTGTATATAAATGTGTGAGCTCGAGGAATTATGTGAGTGAAATTTAGATTTGCAAGGGTAAAACTGCACTGGTTATATTGCATGGTCGCTACACTGATAGAAATGGGTCTGAGAAAGATTCTGAGATGATTTGGGACAAGTGATATGTGATGATAGAATTTGAAATTAATGTCGGTTGATGAATTAGGGAATATAAATGGGCGAATACGTGATAGAATAAGAGATCGAATAGCTGGAGAGAATGAAAAAGGAGGTAGGTTTACAGGTCTTTGTAGTGAGAGAGACAACAGACACCTGGGCGGTTCTTTTCGCCTGCGTTAATGGAGGTGCGAAATGATGAGACACCGTGAGACGCCGCGATGACATGAAATGCCGCCTTCACAGAAACCCGCGCCAAGTGTGAAAGCCCAGAAGGTCTCATCTGAAGTCGAACAAAGTCTGCCTCGCCAACTTAAGAACCTTCTCGGCCTCGCGCTAAAGGGCAGGGTTTATTCTCTCTCCACCCCCATCGGTACCCGTTATTCGCCTCCCGTTGAGCTCTGCACAATTCTCGCAGAATCCCTTAAACTCCCGATATTCTCATTGATTCACGCGAGTCTACCTCGACCCGCTTCCCTCGCTCGTCGAACGTGGCGCGCTCAATCTCGATTCGTGTTACTCGAATGCAAGCTTTAAGTTCCCTTTCCCATAATAGTCATCATCCAGAGAATATTGTTTGAGCTTTGCGCCAAGGCAAGGATTCCTTCGAACTAAATCGTTGAGTTAACAGCAACGCGCAACTCTCCTGTGCAAATAAATGCTCTATCTGCCCCCACCCCCCGCCCCTCCCGCTCCAGTGCAAGCCTCATCGTAGGCTTAGTTTACGCTCAATGTCATTCGAGCGTCCCTCGGTTCATATTATCCGTTTGTTTGTACGGAGACCGCCCTCACCAAGTCTTCCTCGCCCTTTAGCCGCTGAGATCCATGTAAATTTATTGTGTGTATATCTCATGTTAAAACTACTTTTAACCTTGTGAAATAATATTGATTTATATATTAGTAAAGTTACTTTTGCACCCGTTTTCTGTCATCCTAGACCTCCAAGATAGTCGACTATTGGCTGACCTACTCACAGTTGATTTGCACTCTGCTTATATTGTAAACTTCCCACACACTCGTAAAGCAGAAAGGGTTAACTTAACCCTATTCGACGACATCTATATTAAACTGGTGTAAGTTATGCGGGATTAACCTACGACAGCTATATAAATTTGGTGTCAGGTGTGTGGTTAATCTTGTTCAATCAATTTATCGAAATTTGATCAATCTATTGGTTAATCATGGTTAAATTATTAATTGTTGGCTAATCTTGGTTCCGGTTCTGGAGTTTAAAAGGTGAGAAATAACCATTGCATACCTATTTTGCGAAGTGTCTTTGTTCCTGTTCCGATTTAATTTTTTTTTGGTGAATTTATTGTCGAGCGACCGAGGTTAACTATTAATTTTATTCCCCCACGGAAATAAATTGTTGTCCTTCGAGGCCTCATCTTGTGCCATAAGTTGAAGGTATAGGAAATAGTATTATTCTTAGTATTGCTGTGCTCTCCTCTCAATTACAGTGAAATCTCGACCGCAAAAGCTCTCTCGTGAGTGTTTCCGCCTTGTTGTTCGTGTGTTCGTTGGTTACCAAAACCCTTCGCACTCATGTTCGTGCGTGAAGGAACCCATAATTACGCTATACTCATTGTCGTGGGTTAATTTAATTCTTGTTGTTGTGCCCAGTGTTAAACCAACAAGCATGTCACTGTTTGAAGTATTTAAGGCCCAGGGTGAGTCACTCGGACTTAGTGAAAAAGATTTGATAGCCTACATCCAGGAAGAAGAGAAAGAGCCGAAAGAAGAGACAAAGAAGAAAGAGAAAAGGAAAGGAAACGAGAAGAAAGAAGAGAATAAAAGGAACGAGAAGAAAGAGACAGAATTCGCTCTCACGAATTGGAGATGGGCAGAGCGAGGAACGAATCGCTCTCCATAATCTCATCGGCTGTTAGGCTAGACGCACCACAGTCTGCGACCATAAAACTCTCCGTCTTTTATGAAGGCGAAGACTTTGCGTCTTATCTCAAACACTTTGAGAAGATCTTCGAGGTGAACCAGTGGGACATCGAGACGAACGACATAGCACAATTATTGCTCTTGTTGAACTTTCAACTTAATGATATATTTATCTCTCTTCCATCAGAGGCAATAATTGATTACTTATCGTTAAAAGCCGAGTTGCTTGCACCTTACATGACCCCTGATTTATATCGAGCTAAATTTAAGCACTGTCGCATTCAACCTAACCAGACCTTTTAACAGTTTGGCTACTGCCTACAGCGTCATTTTAATTTTTGGATTTACGCGTCCAAGGTGCATTATGAATACGACGCTCTGGTCGATTTCGTCTTCAAGGACCAATTTCTTGCGTCACTCCCTTCTGAAATCAGATCCTTCGTGAAGACCTGAGGTGCCACACTCTTAAGGACTGCATTGAGGAGGCAGACGTCTACACGTCTAGCCACAACTGCTATCCGAAAGAAGGGAAGAAATCAGAACCCCCATCCCCTAAATATAAAACCAGCAAGAACAAGTAAGTGAAAGTGATTGGGCCTGCCAACCCCAAACCCATTTCCTCGTCGGACCACCGTGATGTTAAGCCTTTTGAGTTTAGAAGCACCTCTCCTTCTCACCAGATACAACACATCAGTGCCACTTCTAATCCCCCACCGTCGTAAAATGAAGCCCCCTCTTTCTCGAATACGGTTGACCACCAGGTAAATTTTTTGTTCGATAAAAGTACCCCTAGGGCGTTCCAATTTGAAATTGTAGCCGTGAATGGGTACCGAATCGCCACCCTTCCATAATACTGGATGCAGGTGCATTGTTGTATCTGATGCACTACTTTCACTATGTCTCCGGACCACGATAAGTTTGCCCTAGTGCATGATTACTTGGGGCGTGCCAATAAATTCCCCATTGTTCACTGCTACATTGAGTGGGCTGAAGTCGTGCTCTCTCCTAATTGGTCAGTCCCTTGGGTTTCCTCCGCCCCCGTGGCTCAACCCGTTACTACGCGTTCACGCGCGAAGAAGTTACTGAAACCCTCTACCCCTCTGGAACCCCCGTGTGCTCCCGAATTCCAGAGTGCGATGACCCCTGACTTTGCCAAAAGCCAGAGGAAATGTGAATCTCTTCGTCCTTTGTGGACCAAAGCCCGGAATAAAACACGCGAAACCGTCAGAGGGAATAAAGTTATTTCCTTCCTTGTTAAGGACGATATTCTCTATCGAGTGTGCACCGAGGAAAACGACACCGAATCCCGCACACTATGTGTACCCGTTCACACGTCCCTCCAATCAGGCAAACGGCTCATGATAGCCTATTTGCTGGTCATTTTAGTCACCCGAAAACCACTCAGAATATCTTCAAATATTGCCGCCTAAGATTGGGATCAACACTTGACCACACTTCAAGCCCTTCTGTATCGACTCCGGGAACACAATTCGACAAATAGCCCCGGCAAGGGCCACCTCGCTTTCGGCACTATCAATAATCGATTAGCCCCCTAGCAAGAAAAGATCCGAGCCATTTCCTTTTATTAATCTATGTATTAATTTTTTTCATGGAATAAATTTGTAAATTTAACCAAATATTAAGAAAACGCGTATCCTTTATGTATATTAATATTTTTTTTGTTGGTTTGTTTATGTGTACAATGAATTCCTTTTATATCCTTAATTTTTTTTTATCTCTGTTTTGTTTTGTATAATCGTAGGATAACTCACCCTCGGGCAAGTGAGTCCCACTTAATGGTGGGGGAAGTAGGGTAAGTTGAACCGTAGGGTAAGATGAACCACCCCTTGTGATCACATGATCACAGATCGCATCCTGCTCTAAGGATGCACACCCAAAGCCAGTAGTAACCACGTGTCTCTGGTAGCAGTTAGACGTTCTAATCAAGTGCCTGTTAGTTTTAGGGCAAAAAACTGTTTCTTCCATCGAAAAGCAAAATATTGGAAGTTGAGAATATCGTTAATTACTCTGCTATGCATTAGTTTTACTTTTGCTGCAAATTGATGGTGATTAGTTTAGTATTTGATCATTCTTCTGTCCATGTTTTTGATTGTAACAGTTTACACTACCATGTTTTCAAACAATTCATTTAAAATGGCCGCAGAGGGGTAAGCTGAACCTTTAAGTTTAGGGTAAGATGAACAGATGGTTCATCTTACTCTATCATGTGTGAATTATTATTTTTAAATCCTCATTGTAATATATTTGATTTTAGATGCTACGAAAGTACATCAGAAATACGGACCGGGCCTCTGTAACCCTCGATGTGATGAAAAGGGCCTCCACTGCATTCAACGATGGCATGCCCCTACAAGAAGTATCACGAAATTTTAACATCGACAGTGCCACACTGCATCGCTTCATTGTGAAATCGAAGGAGAAAACAGCTCAAGACATCCTAACTGGATATAGTAGACTATCTCAAAGTAAGTGTGTGTTTCCACTGCGCAGCATATTAAAGACTTAGCCGATCAGTTCCATGGTTTGAGTATGGCGAAATGGAGAGCACTCGCCTATGAATTTGCGAAACAGAATGGCACCCTAATTCCAGAAAACTGGGACAAGGAACAAAAAGCTGGGAAATATTGGTTCTACTCATTTAGGAATAGATACAAACTGGCTGCAAGAACTCCAGAATCAACGTCTCTGGCTCGGGCGATGGGCTACAACCGCCATACTGTCAACCAGTTCTATGATAATCTATCAGCAGTGATGGACAGACACAAATTCTCCGCTAATGATATCTGGAATCTCGATGAGACTGGCTGCACTACAGTACAAAATTCCGGGAAAGTCGTCACTGAGAGAGGCAAAAGACAAGTAGGATCACTGACATCTGCAGGACGTAGCGAAGTAATAACACTGGCATATTGTGTAAATGATGTGGGGAATGTGATTCCTCCATTGTTCGTGTATCTCAGGGTGCATTTTCGAGATCACTTCTTTGAGGGTGCCGCGACTGGCGCTATTGGGAGAGGATCCCGTGCTGGTTGGATGAACGAAGAATTATTTTCACACTTTATTCAGCCCTTCATACAGCACGTTCGTTTACAAAAGAGAAACCTATATTTGTAATTCTAGATAACGATGAATCCCATATCACAATTAGAACTATCGACCTTGCTCGTGAGAATGGAGTTGTTCTCCTTACGTCACCATCCCATACATCCAACTGATTGCAGCCTCTCGCCAGAGCAGTGTATAGCCCATTCAAAAAGGCATACAATGTAGCAATGTATGCGTGGGTTAAATCTCATCCAGGGAGAACAGTTACTATATACGAGATTCCGGCTATCTTCGCTGGAGCTCAGCACTACGCCATGTCACAGCCAATATCAAGACAGGCTTTGCAGCCAACGGTATCTATCCCTACAATAAGGATTTATTTACGGATGCCGATTTTGCCGCAGCTGAGGTGACTAACCATCAAAACTTGAAACAGAAACAGATACTTTTGCCGCTAGCGGAGAAAACGAACCACATGACACCGATGGTCACGGTGATGAAGTCAAGGATAATTCTGCGGGTCAAAACTAACCCCAGATACAAGTGCAGGTAGTACGAATACAATGCAAAATTCCCGCGCTAGTCTGCTATACGTCTTGCAGTCGGTGATATATCCCTTCACTAAAGCTCAACCAAGAAACACTAAAGGAGGAAGAAAGAAAAGGGTCATAAAAATACTGACTGATGTTGTGAAGAATTTGTTAGGTAAGATACAGAAGTGAAGACAGACAGCATCTAATGCCACTTCAGATGATGATAGTGAGGACGATGTGAGCGAGACTATGGATTCATTCAGGAAAGATTCCGAGGACGATATATTGGATGACGAGTTGATGGAAGGCGATTTCGTGGTAGTGAACATTCATGGCATGAAGGCAACCACACGAAGATATATCGCAAGAGTCGACGTAATCGATGGTAATGAAATCGAGGGAATTTTCATGAAGAAAATCCCGGGACTCATTGAGAGCCAACAAACCTTCATAATCAACCACGATGATGAAGCATCATTCGATAAAAAGAATATTGTGATGACACTACCAGCTCCGAAAAGTTTGTCTGGTAGTCTACGAAAGTCGAACAAGTTTGTATTCCCATGTGACTTGGGAAGATTCAATCTCTCTTAGACTTGTTGATGGACATAAGTGCTCTGTCAAGTAAAATCACTTTACATTTTGTTAAATTTTCAAAAGGATTTTTTTTCATTTACTCCTAAAAAGAGGATGTACCTATATGTATAATTATTGATAAATAAACATTTGTAATATCCGCTGTTTTGATATCATCTTGTTCACTTATTTCATGGTGTGATTCAACTTACCCCCCTAAGTGGGGGTATGTTGAACCATTTAATAACATGAGAATATCTATTCTATTATGTTTAAGGGTAAATGACAGCTGCTTAAATGAACACTGACAGAGACAAGGTAACGTTACCAGGGAAGATCCCAAGTTGAAATATATAAAAAGTGGATAATCTTACCCCACTTTTCCCTATCATAAAGAAAATTTTCTTAGGCAACCATGCCGTAGCATTGTATAACCTTGTGTATGTGTATGGTACAATCCCCCCCCCCCTTAGATCCCCTATTTGGTCTTTGGCTCCATTTTGAAAATTTGTCCTAGGTAGTGTCAACCTTATCAGCTATTGTTATGTGACTTTAAATTATATTCCTCCCCCACTAATTATTCTCCGATGTCACTTCTTTCCCTGAAGTTACATCTGGGGATGGAGGAGTATCAGAGATCACAGAGAGAGAGAGAGAGAGAGAGAGAGGAAGGTACGCGCCGCCTCACCCTTCAATAGAGAGAGAGAGAGAGAGAGAGAGAGACAACAGACACCTGGACGATCCTTTTCGTCTGCGCTAATGGAGGTGCGAAATGATACGATACCGTGAGACGCCGCAATAATCTGAAATGCCGCCTTCACAGAAACCTGCAACAAGTGTGAGACCCCAGAAGGTCCCATCTGAAGTCGGACAAAGTCTGCCTCACAGGCTTAAGAACCTTCTCGCCCTCGCGCTAAAAGACAGAGTTTTTTCTCGTCTAGTGATGTGTCTGACCCTAAAACCCTCCCCTTCGGACAGAGGCGGGAAACCCCATTCAACCCCTATAAATCGTCCGGCGCCAGAGTTGGAAGGGAATATCCGCCATCCTCTCTGCCCCATCAGTATCTGCCATCCTCCCTGCCCCGTTAGTATCCTCTATCCTCCCTGCCCCGTCAGTATCCGCCATCCTCTCTGCCCCATCAGTATCTGCCATCCTCTCTGCCCCATCAGTATCTGCCATCCTCCCTGCCCCGTCAGTATTTGCTATCCTCCCTGCCCCGTCAGTATCCGCCGTCCTCCCTGCCCCGTCAGTATCCGCCAGGTATCCACCGTCGGTCCCCGCTATTCGTATCCCGTTGGACACTGCACAATGCCTCGCAGAATGCCTCAAACTGCCGGTATTGTCGTTAATTCACGTGAGTCTATCTCGACCTGCTTCTCCCGCTCGTCGAACGCGGCGCGCTCAATCTCGATTCGTGTTATTCGAAAGCAATATTTAAGTTCACTCCCCGTAATAGTCATTCTCCAGAGACTATTGTTTGAACTTTGCACCAAGGCAAGGATTACTCCCTCGAAGCAAATCGTCGAGGTAACAGCAACGCGCAACTCTCCTGTGCAAGTGCTCTCTCTTCCCTCCCCCCTTCCCCCCATTGTAAACTTCATCGTCGGCTTAGTTGGCGCTCAATGTCATTCGAGCGTCCCTCAGTTCATATTATCCGTTTGTTTGTACGGTGACCGCCCTCACCAAGTCTCCCTCACCTTTTAGCCGCTGAGATCCGTGTAAATCTAATGTGTGTATAGCTCATGTTAAAACTCCTTTTAACCTTGTAAAGTAATATTAATTTACATATTAGTAAAGTTATTTTTGTACTCGTTTTTGTGTTATCCGAGAACTCCAAGATAGTCGACTATTGGCCAACCTACTCTCAGTTAATTTGCACTTTGCTTATATTGTAAACTTCCCACACACTGGTAAAGCAGAAAGGGTAAACTTGACCCTATTCTACATCTATTTTAGTCTGGTGTAAGGTGTGCGGGGTTAACCTACGACACGCAATGATGTTCATATATACATAAGGAATGGGCAAATGAGAGAGGGTTGAATTTATGAATGATCTGCTCCTTGTGGGAAACAATATGCGAGGTTCAGCTAGTGCAAAGCAATAAATAACACCACCCACTTCTTCCAGCTACCTGTGGGACGTTCCTCGTCCAATCTAGAAAGGACAGGCTTCATAAGATCATTTGAACCCAGCCCCGCCCCGCCGCCGCCCCAAGGAACGTCGGAATGATACCTTAGCCTTTGCTGTCGCCTAAACCGGAAAATTTTCTAATTATTTCCGTGAGTTTCTATGCTAAAACATTGTCAACAGACGGAAGCTACATACAATGGGAATTGGTGCGGTTAGTGTAAAGCAAGAAATAAACATTGCCAACTCCTTCTGGGGTGCTTGAAGCATAGTGCTTAATGCGAAAGCTGTGAGAGGTACGAGTAATGGGCTATCTGACCACATGAGAGTGCCTTGCAAGGTTAATTTGTTTGGTATGTGAATGAAAAGACACGGCAAGGTTTAAAGTTAGCGAGAATGAAAGGTGAAACGCTATTAAATCAAAAGAAGGAAGAGTGTGTGGGAATGGCTGAGAGTAAAAGAGAATAAGTAAGAATAAACATGAGGTTACGGAAAATATAGGACACATTTGACGAAGTGATAGGGGTGTAGTGCAAATGCTATATGTGGGTGTGATAAAACTGGAAAGAGAAAGCGGGATACGAAAAGCGTAGTAAGGGCAAAACAGCAAGTGTAGTTGGATATGTATAATATTGCAAATAAGATTGTTAGATAGATTTGGATGAATGCATAAAATTAGGCAAAAAGAGTACTGAAATAAGTGATTAATCAAAGTAAGAAATGAAACACATGGACCAAAGGTGGATGAGGGCTCAGATGAAAACAATAAACTCGGGTCTTTTTCGGAACAGTTTCGGCAGCGAATTGGGCGTTCGAGGTTAAGGCTCGCAATGTGCTTTGTTGGTTAGGTTAGATTAGGTTAGGGGAGGTTAGGTTTTGGAGCAAGGAACTGGTGCAAACCTCCACTCAGTTATGACTTCTGTCGGCATTTTAAGCTCAACCATTTGCACCATGCGTGAATGAAATAAAATCAAAAAATAATTTTGATTCTTCTAACCAAGAGTCTTTTCGCATTAAAACATTAAAATTGCCTTCAGGCTTATTACATGGCCAACATAAACTCTAAGATGCTAATGAAAGTTTCATAATATGTACATTTTTGCAGAGTCAGTGTCGTAACCTAGCCTAACCCAATCTAACCTTAGCCTAACTTTAACCTTGCGATAGCCTCAAACGCCTAATTCGCTACCGTGTGAACAACACGGACAAGAATGGATAGTCAATGATGAGGTTAAAAGTAAATGATGAGAATGTTTTGATGATCTGTATATTGTGGCTATGGAAGACGAAACGAATACAATTATGATTAACTTTAAAGGCTACTATATCATAGCATAGAACCCATAAGTCTGTGGATGCTGTGAGGGGTATTAAAAATAGGAAGGCAGATGAAATGAATCAAAATGTGACCAAGACGCAAAAATTATGATGAAGCAAAATGGAATCAAATTAAAATAAAAGGAAGTATAAATTTTATTTTTCAACATATGTACAAAAGCTATATTGAGTTCAAAACACTTTTGCACGTCATGATACCAACCCTTTAAACCAGTTCTATAAAACTGAAAACTGTGAGAATTAAACCAAACAAAAGTAAGTCGGATGTGGTTCTGCGATCCGACTTTTCTTTTTCAAACCTTAAAAAAGCATTAATGGTACTCCTTTTTTTTGTTGATCATGTTAAAAAAAATTTGTTTTAACTTGTTTCAATTCTCAGAGGCCTCAGTTTTATAGAAATGGTTTAAATGGATGGTATCATCGCTTGCAAAAGTGTTTTGACCTCAATGGAGCTTATGTTGAAAAATAAAATCTCTACTTCTTTTTTCTTAATTCTATTCCATTTTTATACGAATTTTTTTAATACTCCTCTCAGTTGTCTCTTTACCTATCATTCGTTTCGGTGTCCTCCGACCTCCGTCCCAACATTGTGGCTCAGGTTAAAATTAAACTCCACATTCATTTTCTTGACTCGTGCGCCGATTGCAAGGGTAAGTTAGGTTTTCATTCTTTTCCCTTTCTTTAGTAAATTTCCATTTTTCTAAACATCTCCTAAAATTCCCCTCTAGCTGGAGTATATTTGCGCAAAATTCAAATTTAATTGATTGTGGTGATAAACGAATCTTTTGTAGAATAAGGGACGAAATTGAGAAGGGCAATCACAGAAGAGTCTATCTTCAAAATTACACATGAAAATATTTGCAAAAATCGACCTAGTGGGCTGCTCATCCCAACACCTTCAATTTGAAGATAAACCACGCCATTGAAAGTGAAATAGTTTTCCTTGACAGCTAGATGCAATAAATGTGAAAATTGTGAAAAACTGAAACCAGTAAAGAGGGAATTTCTATCTGGAAAGGCTTTAGTCAAAATAATCTCTATAGTTGCCTGAAGGGGAATATTTGTAAATAAGGACGTGATGTCAAAGCGAGAAAAGAAAAAAGGACTTGCGATTCAAACTTTGCGATTTCCGAAGCAAAATCAAAGATAGACTCTTCCGTGATTGCCCATCTCAATTTCGTCCCTTATTCTACAAAAGATACGTTGACGGTACATTTACGGTTTTTTCTTCTGGTTCTTGTTCAAAAAGGTTTTTCGATTTTATAAACAATTTACACCCTAATATTACTTTCACTCAAGATCATGAGATTAATAATATGTTTCCATTTCTAGATGTCAATGTCTCTCGTATCACGTCCGGCATTCAAACGTGTGTTTTTAGAAAACCAATTTTCACAGAGCAGGGTTTAAATTTCTTTATTTTCTGTGATTTAACATACAAAATTGGAGCCATTAAAACACTCCTCTGAGAGGTTTTAATTTGTCTTCCACTTATTTTAGTATGCATTTTGAATTCACTTTTTTAAAAGAATACTTTATAAAAAATGATTATCCCTTATCTTTAGTTGAAAGCTGTATTAGGAAGTTCCTCTTCAGGCTTTATAACCCCTCCACTTCTTTTAATGTCCCAAAGGAAATCAGGTATATCCTGTTACCCGACATTCACTCTCTGCCTCATTGCAGAGAATGAATGCCCTGAAAGGTACAAAATAAGCGTAATCGGCTCATACATCCGCCGAGCTTATAAATGCTGCTCTACGTGGGAACTTTTCAACCAAGAGATTGCACGAGTAAAGCAAATTCTCGTCAATAATGGTTTCTCAAACAGCATGATTGACAAACAACTCCAATCATTTTTAAATAACCATTACAAACATGCGGATAAAACTGAAAGTAATCATGGAGAGGTCAACATCAAAGTATATAACAGAAACTAGATGTCCACGGCCTATAAAATAGATGAAAAAAACATCATGGAGATTATTAACCGTAACATCAAGGTTAAAAATCAAACGGATAAAATCCAACTCATCATCTATTATAAAAGAACAAAAGCCAGCAATCTTCTGACGAAAAATAACATCTGCCCAAACTCCTTGAACCTCAAGTCAACCAACATAGTTTACGAGTTCATCTGCCCCAATAAAGACTGTAAGCTTTATACAAACTCCAAATAGATTGGCATGACATCTACCATACTTTCGAGACGGTTAACTATGCATCTACAAAGCGGACGGCCTAAGAACCATATGGAGAGTGTCCATAATATTAACCTAACGAGAGATATGCCGGTTGATAAAACCATTATTAAAAGAAAAGAGGTTAATAAAGCGAGGCTTAACATCTTAGAAGCCAAATTAATAAATGAAGATAAGCCGGCCATCAACAGTCAAGCGACAAGCTGGAATCGCACATTAAAACTATTTTAAAAATTCCACGCACAAGAGTGGCTCATTTCCTCAAACGTTACGTTTAACCAAGGCAGAATAAATACCCCTTAAAAATCGTTTTCTTTCACTTTCAGCCAGATCCTCACTCCACTCATTACATCGGTAAAGGAGGCAAGAACATTTCAAAACGCTCCGAAGATGATCGAAAAAGATCGAAAGCTTAGCAATTTAGTTTGGTTTTAACAAACATATTCATTTAAAAAAGAGATGAATACTGGACAAGTAATTCTCCATCTACAAGATGGAATAAAAAATATAGTTAGAAGAAGAGAAAGTTGCCAAAGGAAATTAATTAAGGCGAAATACACAATGGTCTTCAACAAAATTTGTATATATATATATATATATATATATATATATATATATATATATATATATATATATATATATATATATATATATATATATATATATATATATATATATATATATATATATATATATTTATATATATATATATATATATATATATATATTTGCATATAAATATATATATATATATATATATATATATATATATATATATATATATATATATATATATACATATAGCCCTGGCCAAAATTATAAGGCAGGTATGAAAAGGTGAAGAATAGGATTGAAACTCATTTATTTCCTACTTGACATAATACAGATAAACATTTTTTGCATATATTCTATCAATAATTAATATTTGATGTGTCCATTTGCTTTTATAACCGCTTTAATGCGTTTTTTCATATTGTGCATAAGTGGTTAGGGCAACCTTCTGCAATTCCTATTTTTTATTCCAATTTTTTAGTGATTATTTTATTTTTAACTTACAGGTGGGAATTTTTTGTTAAAAATGTCTCCGAAGAAACGGATTCCTGAAGCTCAAAGAGCTCAAATTAATGCATTGTCCAGAGACGGATAATCCCAGGTCAAAATTGCAAGAAAATAGAAATGCTCAAGAGACGATATACGAACAACCATTAAAAGATACAATGAGACCAATTCTTTCAAAAATCGTGATGGTCAAGGTCGCAAAAGATGTATAACACCGAGGGAAGAGAGGTTGCTGAAAAGGACATCCCTGGTCGATAGGAAAAAAAAAACCTCTTCTGATGTAGCTACTGAGTTTCGGGCGGCAACAAACAAAGAGATATCATGACGCACAGTGAGAAGAAGGTTATTAGAAGCTGGGCTCTAAGGATATAAGGCTAAAAAGAAGCCGTAACTGTCTCAGGTGAACAAGAAGAAGCGATTGTCTTGGGCAAACCAGTATGTTATTGATTATTAGTGGGATTGATTTTAGTTAATAAATCAGTCTAGATAGCTATTTGAAAACCATTACCATAAATTTGTTGAAATGGATAGAATAGTCGTCTGTTAATATTTAGGACTAAAGACTAACCTGAACTGAAATTGGAAAACTTTGAACACGAGGGTCATAAGAAAAGGGACGATATACAAAATATATATTCATAAAATCAACGAATGCACAATGGGAGAATTGAATTAGCAAATAAAAAGTGAGAGGTAATTACAATTATACGAATAAATGAGATAATTAAATTGAGATATGTTAAGGAATACAACGTAAATATAATTGAGATATGGATTACAGGATGGTATTAAAGGATGATATTATAGGATGGTATTACAGGTATAATTGACTTTTACAAAGGAAGAGAAGTGTAGGATAGTATGGTTGACTTGTAAGGAAGGCAGTGAAATATAACGTAATGTAATAAAATGTATGAAAGTAGTGAAAAGTAGGGAGTGAAATGTGAGGTAAGGTAAGGTAAGGTAACTATGATAGACTGTGAATTGGGATCAGCAATGAGAGGAGTAACCAGAATTAGGATCTACTCTCGTATGGCAGTTTGCAGAGAATAAGTGTTAGAGGATTTATAACTGACCTCGATTCGAAGTAAAGTGGAGCACGAGTGAGTGGATGACTGCTTCAAAGCTGGCAGCTAAAGGCGTGCATTCGTTTGTATGTGTTGGTTTCCCGTTTATGTTGGTTGTTAATGAATAGTTTATCCATCGGCATTATCTTTCTGGCAAATTTACGATGTTATTACACTTTGAAATTTGTTACCTTCATAATTTAGCTGGGATTCAAACATAGCCCCTTTGGATTTATGGTCTTCGGGAGATTTGTATGAATGCGTGTTGCCGCGGTTCTATGGTCCCGAAAAAAGCGACGAGATAAAAAAAACAATGTCAACAGACCTAAGTCGCGTGTTCTCAGTTATTCTGACTTATGACCATATGACCTTCAAAACTTTCAATAATTCTAGGATTAACCTTGGAAGAACCTTAGCAATTATATCATTTGAAAGAGAATGTAAAACGACGTAAGGTTTTAAGATTTCATTCAAATCGGCCGTATAGTTACGATGTTATTGCTAAAACCAAACAACCCAGGTGTATGAAGGTTTAATAGGGATTTACTAGCTCGCCAACCTTGAATCAGGGTCGGAACTATTATGCATGGTCTCTTTTTTATCACCCAGCACTCTCTAGAAAATTTCTACATGATGGGTACTACACAATTACAGCAGCGTTTATTGCGTGGTACGGGAGTCCTCGAGGTGTATTAAGAGATTACGGGACGGGAGAGTTCACTTCGTGTTATGGGAATCTCACTGGGTGTTACAAGAGAGCTCAATGAGTATTGCGGAGGGCTCATTACCTGGAACAACCAAAGTGTTTCAATACCCTGCTAGGTGTGAGAGATAACAAGTCGTGCCAGGTTTGGAGACCAGATTGTGTTTTTTAGCAACTCACTGAGCGCCGTATGTGGTCTCGAGGTATTGGAATCTCGGCACCACCCAGATCAAAGTATCTGAGATGCGGTGACCTCCCCGAGCCGGAATGATGTCGAGATTGTTTTCAACTGGGTTCCTGGATATGTGGGGATTGTGGGAAATGAGCACGCTGATGAAGGCGTTAAACAGTCCTCGAAGACTGGGCGTCCGAACCAGCGTTTCGCTCTTCCATACACTGACTACAAAGAAGCAATCAGGTCCGTCCTCCGAGCTGCCTAGTAAGAAGATGGGAAACGGTTGATGGGTACCTGATTTTGCGCACCATTACAATGCACCACGACTGTTCTCATGGGCGTAACCCCTCGATTCTCCAAATGAATTCGGTCGTCTCCGAATCAGGCACACTCGCCGGAGACATCGCCATTTGAGGAGCGTTCCCTTACATCTTAGTGTAAATCAGCGTGCCCTACCCCTCCAGACTGCCTGGCGCATTTTTCTTGAGTGCCGTAATCCGTGAAATCTTCGCATATGTTACCTGTCCTGGTATCTGGATGAGTTATGTTGTTACTGTTTGTCTCGTAGACTCGGGACGGGCTCGTAAACTCTCGAGTGTGGCTTGAAGTAGTTTTTGGAGAAGGTTGGCCTGCTCTAAAGTTTGTTAGGTTTGGGGAACATGCTCGGGCCCCGGAAGTGGTTGGGCCTCCCTCCAGTGCGAGAGCATGCTTTTACCGATTGTTTTCTTAGTTGTTTCCCGTCTTCCTTTTAAATAGGGGAATATTTATACTTTCAAGCTATACACCACTATAAAATATAATGCTAAAAATCAAATTGGAAATCCAAAATTGAACATTTTCATAAATTATTTTATTGATTAACAAACGTGTGAATCCGCACTATACAGGAATCCGGGTAGAGGCAACATAAATGAAGTTTTTCGTTAGTCATACGAAATTTAAAAAATAAGTAAGCCTTGGGTGAAATTAGACGGCCAAGAATTCATAGGCAAATTTGGATATTTTCTCTTATTTTTGCGCAATTTCGTCTCATTGGCCAGTTGGCTGAACGGCCGGTTACTCGAGTGAGTAGCTCCTCAGATATTTTTACGATATCCTTTGGTTTGCTGAGAAGCTCCTCAGATAGATGGCTGAATAGCCGGTTACTCGAGTGAGTAACCTCTGACATTTTTAGTTTTACGATATCCTTTGGTTTGGTTGGATGCATAAGCAGTTTTTTCACCCTTCAAAAATGAGAACGTACGAGCTTGCTAAGGAGGTGCAAAATATCGAACAAATAGTCAAGTATTTGCAAGAAAGAGGTATTGTGCATCAGCAGAGAATTTGCAAACATGAACACAGCATGAAACTTTCGTTGTCACATTACCCACCTATTTGGAACTATCACAAACAAGGATGTAAAAGCAAACCCGAATTGCGAAACTATACCTTGTTAGAAGGGTCAAAAATAATTATGGAAACAATCATCTTTTTCGCTCATGTATGGTGTAAAAACTCCAAAACTAGTGTTTTTTGTAAAGAACAACTAAAAATGTCATGCAATGCTATTACGGACTGGAAGAACTATCTCCGTGAAGTGTGCGCAAATTCGTTAATCTAAATCCTATAAAGATCGGTGGAAATGGATTGACAGTGGAATAGATGGATCCTTGTTCTCATGAAGAAAGAATAATGTCGGAAGGGTTTTGCCAGTGCAGTGGGTTTTCGGAGGGATTTGCAGGGAAAACATGAGTGTTTCATGTATGCAGTTCCTGATAGATTGACAGAAACAATATTTTATATAATTAAAGAATGTGTATTGCCTGGCACGACTATTATTTCTGATAAGTGGCGGGCATACAATGAAATTGATTCCTTTACAGAAATGCAGAATAAACATTTGACTGTTAACCACTCAAAGAACTTTAAAGATCCAGAAACAAGTGCCCACACAAACGAAATAGCATCGCTTTGAGCCAAGGCGAAACTGAGGAATATAATAGAATGTGGAACCGCTCGTTCTCTGATCGACTCCTATTTGTGCAAATTTTGGGGAGGAAACGAAATAAAGGAAAAGACTTAGTTGCTCAAATTTACAAATACATTGTAATTTTTTATATATTAAATAATGTTTAGCTTTTTATTATTTTACTTTCCTTAACTTCTTTTTTTTTTCCTCCTATTCGCCCCACCAAACCACCCAAATATATATAACAGAAAAATAATCCCATCCCTCGATTACCGCGCATGAGAAAGACAGTTCAGACATCTATCTAAGGAGCTACTCACTTAAGTAACCGACCGTTCAGCCATCTGGCTGAAGAGACGAAATTGCGCTATAATAAGAGAAAAGTTCTGGAGAATTTAATTTAAATAATTACAAACTTTTTAATAAAGATTGACATAGAACAAGAGGAGGGAGGTGCTGTTTTATTCGGGATACAATTTAAATCCAGTAGCTTCTGATACCGTTATTATATCTTTCCAATACATATTCCATAAACTATATTTATAGAATGCAATTTTTTTAACAGTTTATATTTTAGTTTGTGAGTCACCGAGGTATATTTGAAGCTTTTATACATGTTCTTTCTAAGATTTTCTTTACAGTTTAAATAAAAGCCCGCTGTGTTGGTTTTTCATATATATAAAACCTTTTTTCAGTTTTTTCGAAGAGTTCAGAAAAATAAATATAGTTATCGAATGTTTGGGGAATTTTTTAAACAAAAAAATTATAAATCGTGAACTTCAGAAAACGCATTAAAATTTTGGCATTGTTGTTTCGTTTTTCGCATATAAAAGCAAATTTAGATGAAAAAAAAAAAGCTCTGAGGATTGTTATTTCCGCATATCAAAAGAATTCCGATCACCCTTTTTTCTTGAATTTAGGCCTGGAAACACCTTCAAAACCTTTAAGTAACAAAACGGCATCCTTCAACAAAATATTTAAAAAAAAATTCTCAAACGATCAAATCCCGATCTCCTCCAACTTTTCAAACAAATTAATCCATCCCTTTCCTGTATTTATGGGTTACCGAAAACCCACAAGCCTGCAACACCTCTTCGACCAATTGTATCATGCATTGGCTCCCATGCATATTCCCTCTCTAAGTGGCTGGCCAATATTATCTGAAATGCCGTTGGATTAACCTCTTCATCACATATAATTCACTCATCAGATTTCATCGAGAAATTTAGAAAAATTGATATCAAAGGCAGTCGCTTAGTTAGCTTTGATGTAGAAAGTCTTTTTACCAATGTACTCGTTGATGAAGCCCTTAAGGTATTATCTAATGTATTAAGGAACCCGATATTAAACCTCCCATTACCACAATCAAAAATTGTTAACCTAGTTAAACTTTCTGTCACTGAAAATGTTTTTAATAGTGATATGGGTTTCTCCTGCCAAAAACATGGGCTGAGTATGGGAAATCCTTTGTCACCCATTCTGTGCAATCTTTTTATGTAACATTTCGAAATGCCTCTACTCCCCTCTGTGACCCCATCCCCAAATTTTGTATGGTACAGATATGTTGATGACATCATATCGATGTGGCCTTTAAATCAACTGGAATCTTTTGACAATTTCTTAAACAACCTCAATAACCTACACCCTACCATAAAATTCAAATTTGAATGGGAAAATAATAATTGTTTACCTTTCCTCGATGTTAAAATTGTAAGAGTAAATGACCGACCTACCTTCTCTGTATACCGTGAAACCACAAATTCAAATTCTTATATCCACTTTTACTCTTGTCATGATATAAAAATTAAAAAAGCCATTGTAATGTATATGGTTCTGAGAGGTTTTATAATCTCTGGCCCATGTTTCTTGTCCGATGAAATTACTTTCATCACCTGTACATTTATAGAGCTAAAATATCCGCTCCATATAATCAATGAATGATTATCCAAGGCTAAGTCAAACTCCTATTGCCCTAAAAGTAGGAACCCAGATACTAAAAGAAACTGCCTAGCCCTTCCATTTTCTCCATTACTGAAAGGTTTAAATAGTATCCTTTCCCCTAACCGCACCACTTTTAAATACCCTTCAACCATTAAAAAATTATTCCCTACCACCAAACCTATAGAAGGAACCAACGAAGCAGGAGTCTATTTAATCCCCTGTAAAGAAATTAACTGCCCTTTATTTTACATAGGCGAAACAGGAAGAAATCTGGAAAAGAGAATATACGAACACAGAGGAGACATTAGACATGGGAACAGAACTTCCAGTCTTTTCATGCATAGCAACAACTTTAATCACCCAAGAGACTTCCCACAGGCCAAACTAATCTACCCATGTAAAGACCTCCGCAAAAGAAAGGTAATTGAATCCACCCTTATAGATGAAATCTCAAACTTTAACCTTTCGGAGGGGCAATCTAAATGCAGCCCCTACGTCGAAGATTTAATCTTAAAAGATATCCTTACTGAATTTAAATTCACGCCCCCTGATTAGGAACTCCAATTGGATCTCTGTAAACTATATATATATATATATATATATATATATATATATATATATATATATATATATATATATATATATATATATATATATATATATATATATATATGTGTGTGTGTGTGTGTGTGTGTGTATTAAACTTTTATTTGAAATGCGTACCAATATTGTAACTACCAATACTCCAAAATTTTGTAAGCGCACACTCTTTCACTCTTGTCCTCACTTCCATCCAACAAGAACCCAATTTACGTATTACTATTTGTAGTTTATCCTTCCTTTCTTTTTTTTGCATTCATTTAATATCCATTTAATTACCATTTAATATCCTGTAAAATACCGCTTAATTATTTTTTTCATATCCCTTAAATATCCTTTTATATCTTTAAATATCATTCCGAAATTCACATTTAATCCCTCATATATCGCTAACGACCCTCCCTCGTTGTATTGTTTTATACCAATTTTTAACTTGTATTATATTCAATCATTTAATATCTCTGTTATTATCTGTTAATCTTTAAATACAATTTATTTTCGTACATGTCTCGTCGTATTCAAACCCTTGCGTTTATCGCTGGCCGTCATGTTTAGGTCTAATCTCCAAATTGAGCCTTTATTCAAACAAACAAATTTGTGTGTGCCGAGACTTATATTCACATGTGCTATGTCAACAATATATACCCACTACACATAAAAATGGTGCCCAGAATTAAATAATCTCCCGTCGCTCCATAAATATAAATTCAAACGTATATATGATTTTCAAAACTCCTCGCGACCATTTACATTTTTCCTTTTCAAACGCCCACGTTTACTTTATTTCTCATTAACAACCATCATATACAACATAACAGAATCATCGGCTAAAATAACGGTGAAAGACTAAGCAGTTTCAACCATGCAATCTTCAAATGAAATCAAATTCCCGCATACCTTCATCACAAAACCAGCTTTTGATTCATCGAACGAAATAGCATGGCTGGACGTTTGTGAGCTGATTCTCCGCCCCCAAACCATAACAGAAGAAGAAATGATAGATTCAATCATCCAAAAAGTTTCCGTGAGTATCTTCATTAAATTTAGGGATAGTTTATTTAATGGGGAAAAAGAGGGAGCTTATAACGAATTGAGGGAGGCCTTCCGAAAGGAATTTAGGAAGTCACAGGTTGGAGACATAAGGGGGCTCCTTAATACTCAAGAGATGGGAGATAAGTATCCCACTAGCTTCTTAAATCATTTGAAGGAACTTATCATGGCAAAAGGAGCGCAATCTAACGTTTTCGACCCCCTCCTCACCGATTTTTTTATGTTTATATCCAAACTTCAACTTACACCTCTAATTCTCCTTCTTTAAACTGGAAAGGCACGGGACAAAAGGTTTTACATACCCTGCCCTCACATCACTTGCTTAGTTAGGTCCTCCCTTTCGCATTTTTTATCCACTTCCTGGTTTCTCATTCTTGGTGGATACTGGTGCAGAATTCAGTGTTATACCAATTTCTAAGGGCGAAAAAGCTTGGGCTCCCTCAGATTTATAAGATTATAAGATGTCAGAGCCGGCAAAGACCGTGTGGTCCATTTCTGGGCCAGCTCTCCTTCAAACCACGCCGATGCACTTAAAGTGTGCATCTAAGCAGTCCTTAAACATGTGTATGGTTGTTGATTTAACAACGATCTCTGGCAACTCGTTCCACGAGGAAACCACCTTGTTTCAGAAAAAATCCTTTGCTATATTTGTCTCAAATCTTCGTTTCTTAAGTTTGTATCCATGGTTTCGGGTTCTTGAGGAAGCGTCCAACTCGAAAAGGGTTTCATTTTTTACTTTATCAAAATTGTTTAGGATCTTAAAGACTTGTATGAGTGTTATTGATTTACCACCCAGCTTAGTGTCATCAGCAAATTTTGAGAATAGGCTCGCTATGCCTTCATCTAAGTCGTTTACATATATTAGAAAAAGCAATGGACCCAGAACGGACTCCTGGGGCACTCTGCTTGTTACGTCTTGCCATCTTGATTGGTGACTGTACGTTGTTTCCTTCCGTTGAGCCAATCTTCGATCCAATTCAATACGTTTCCACCGATTCCATGAGCAGCAATCTTCTTAAATAGACGCTTGTGGGGGACTGTATCGAAAGCTTTTTTTAAAATCTAAGTAGATTACATCTGCTGTTCTATTCGTGTCATACTCTTCGATGATGGTTTGAAAAAGTTCTAGCAGATTTGTTAAACATGATTTGTTTTTCGTAAAACCATGCTGTGATTCGCGGATGATACCAAATTTGCTTAAATGTTCGACTATTTTCTCTTTTATAATAGATTCGAGCAATTTTCCAATTAGAGATGTCAAGCTTATTGGCCTGTAGCTGCTTGAGCTTTGTCGGTCACCCCTTTTAAAGATCGGAGTAATGTTTGCACCTTTAAAGTCTTCTGGAACGACACCTCCATCGAGTAATTTGTTGAATATTGTGGTGAGTGGTTTGGTTATCGTTTCTTTCAACTCTTTCAGGTGTTGAGGATGGATCAAATCCGGACCTGGCGATTTGCTTAGCTTTAAATTTTCGATATGCTTGATTACGTCTTTTTCTGTTACTTGAATACTAGTAATAAATGATTTTTCTTCAGTAACTATTGGTGCATCAAGGTTTGGAATGGTGTCGATGTTTTCCGTTGTAAAAACTGACATATAAAAATCGTTTAAAATCTCGGCAATAGCACCTGGGTCATATATTAAGTCTTTATTTTGTTTTTTAAATGGGCCAATTGAGTCCTTTTCCGTGTTTTTGTTGTTTACATAATTTTCCATTTCTAGCTAGCTCAATTTCGCAATTCTTCTTTAATTTTCTAATTAGCTTTTTGACACCGCGTCTTAGTTCTATCTATTTGTCTGGATGTGCTCCGCGAGTATCTCTACAACGTTTATATGCCTGATTTCTCCTTTTGATTAGTCCCTTGATCTCGTTGTTCCACCACTTTGGTTTTACCTTAGATTTTTGCTTATGGTCTCTTGAGACGTATAATTGGTCAGTGTTTCTGAATTTTGTTATGAAATCATTCCACATTGTAGTGACGGTGTTATTATTATTAGTCCTAGAACTAAGGGCGTTCTTCAACACGTGCTCAAAGTCTTTAAAATTTGCTTTGTTGAAGTTAAGTATCAGTATACGATTCGAGTCTGTGTTTGAACCTGTAGCAATTTTAAATCTGAGAAAATTGTGATCGCTGTCTCCGAGCGGTTCGCCGACTTTAACATTTTTCCACAAAGTTTTCGTTTGTCGTTAAAATAATGTCCAGGATATTGTTTCTTCGCGTAGGTCGATCAACACATTGCATAAGGAAGTTATCATCTAGGAAGTGAAGTAGTTGTGATCCATCTCTGTCAGCAGTAGCATCCGCAAAGTTTACATTTAGAAAGTTAAGGTCGCCAATTATTATTGTAGCTGTGGATCCAATAAGTTCATGGAATGAGCGGAACATAAGCTGATCTGACATTTCCCTCTGGGATGGAGGTCTATAGACAATGACATGTTTAATACTAAGTTTCCAGCTAATGATTTCGCGCATACAATATCCGCATCGCTATAATTCTCCACGGTAACCTCGATGGGATTTAATTTTTTTTTGCAGTACAACATCATGCCACCCCCTCTTCTACCAACCGTCTCCTTGAAAAAAAGATTGTAACCTGAGTTTTTAAATTCACCGACAAAGTCTCTATTAAAAATATTTTTCCAACTCTCGGAAATTTCAATTAGATCGAAGTTTTCATTTTCTACAAGAAGCTTAAATTCGTCGATTTTATTTCTAATACTACGAGCGTTGGCATAATAAACATTTAAGGGGGGTGGCGTTTTATTCGGGCGTTGAACGCTGCATTCCGCAACACCAGCTCTGCGTCCTGAGACTGACCTGCAGGAAAAACCTGTACAGCATTATTTAAGACTCTGCCAAGTCTTGCAGCTCCAACCTGATTCAGATGAAGTCTGTCTTGCTCCAACAAGTCTTCACGGGAGATGCTTCACGCGATTTCGGTGTTGTCTGACTTCTGTGGGGTGGTCCAACTACTGCAGCTGTCTCCGGTCCTCGTTGTCCGCGAGGGACAGACGCTGCGGCAGGAGCCGCTGCGTACTAGGCCACCCATCATTTTGCGTCTCCAGCTCCTCAACCCTGGCACTACCGCTTCTAGCTCTTGGTTTAGGTGACAAAGCTCAACTTCCAACTGGTCACGAGACGCATAGCCTCTATAACTTGTTCGATGGCCTTCAAAGTGGGCCAACAAAAACCGGCCTTCGCACGTCGCGCAGACACGTTTCTGTAGAGTCATTTTAAAACAAGCCTGTTTAACCTAGTAATAAAAAGAGAATTGTTATTTTACCTGAAATATAAATAGATGTTATATTCCTGGAAGAAATGGAGAAGTGTTATGGCGTCTGAAAAAAGTAAGCAATGGAAGAGAATAATCAAACAAAAAAAACAACCTGTATATTTTCCTGAAATGAGAATTAGTGTTGTATTCCTGAAAGAAATGAAGTGTCATGACAGACAGGAAAAAAGGAAACTATGATATTTTACCTGGAGGAGCAAAGAAAAAAACAACAAAAAACTTATTTTACCTGAAATAGAAATAAACGTTATATTCCTGAAAGAAATGCAAAAGTGAAAGGTTTCATGAATAAAAAGAAGAGAGCAATGTTAGATTGCCTCGAACTAAAGCACCACGTCAACTTAATCGGCTATCAGCTGTTCAAATGTCGCAAACCGAACCGCTGCCTGTATTACTCCTCCAACAGGAAGAAAGAATATAAACAGAATTACGTAACAGATACCTAGTTATTATATCGACTGAAATTAAGCGTAAAAATTTATACCGGCTAAAAAGAATAAATAAGTTAAAATAAATGCAGATGTGCTGACGACTATTCCGTGACGCAGCCTTGTACTGGCAAGATGGCCGCCCCTGCTTGCTTACAAAGCAATAAGAATGGGACTTTCATAACTCCGCCTACAAGGATAAAGGAATGCATATTTTAATACAAATGCCTACACACACACTATACTTGCACTTTTTCGAAACTAGAGAAAAAAAATCGGACACTACACACACGGATTCTTATATTTGCATTATTGGGATCAAACGAATAAGCGTGCGCACTCAACCACTGTCAGGTAATTCGGCCAATATTAGGGCCTATGAAAAGCTTAATCTTCAAGTCGCACTCGGTCTCCGTAGAGTTTTTCTATGTACCTTCTCCAATACTGTCCAATATTGGGCCTCGATTTTCTTTCGGCTCTCGATCTCTTGGTTGATTTTCGTTACAGCAAGCTTGTCGATCGCAAAACTTTTTTCACTGTTACAGATTCGTACTCACGTCACAGAGTTCTCCTTTCTATTCGTCTCCCACCCCCGAGCCCCCATTTCATCGCCTTCTGCAGAAGTTTCCCAAACTTACCCTGCCACATTAAACATAATGTGATGTATCGGATCGAGACGACAGGAGGATCTGTATTAGCCCGACCTCCTCATCTACCCACAGATAGACTTTATGCAATGCCTGATGAATTCCAATTCATGATGGATGATTGTATCTGTAGCCCTTCCTCTTCACCTTGGGCCTCCCCACTCCATATCGTTCCCAAATCCACGTCGGAGGAATTCAGGGCCGTTGAGGAATACAGAGCCTTAAACGTGATAACAACCCCTGACTGTTATTCATTACCTTACATTGCTGATTTCACCTCATGTCTCTCCGGCTGTACAATCTTATCTCGTCTGGATCTGATTCCTGCTTTCAAAGATTAGCATCACCACTCCGTTTAGCTCTTTTGGAACATCAGAATGCCCTATGGTTTTCGAAATTCTGGCCAGATCTTCCAGCGTTTCATGGACCAGTGTCGTCTTAGACGCATCCTCAACTCACGTAGGTGTAACCTTGCAGCAAAGGATTAATGACCTGTGGCAACCCCTTGCTTTCTTCTCTAGCTCTACTTTCTGATTCCCCCAAGAGGTAGAGTACGTTCTTATGTGAGCTGGTTGGTATATACTCGTACTTCGCACTACGTTACTTCTGCCCATATTTGGAAAGGTGTGACTTCATTATTTAAACTGACCATGAGTCTTTGGTCGGTGGTTTGTTCTTCTCGTTCCACGTCTTTCGTTCAGACTGCAGGTGATACTCATCACCTAGACTTTATCCTGCAGATAACGAGCGATATTCGCTATGTTTCTGGCTTTTCAAACGTCGTAGCAATATTTGGCTCCTTTCGCCTGCGTACCACCACGTACCATACTCAGAGCAACGGCGCAGTTAAACGTCTACACAGGAGCCTCAAAGTAAGCTTACCATATCCGAATATCACTTGGGTGGACAAGCTACCTTTGATTCTTCTAGGTATTTACTCGTACCCTTTAAAGAGGATTTGGCCTCTTTATGGTCCAGAAAGTCCCCAGATTAACCTCCAAAAACTCTTCCAATTACCCCTGCTACACAAACTTCACCTTCCGTTTTGCTGCTTCCCCCTCTTGTGTTGCAGGAGCCCTCGTCGTCAGCGATGATCAGTCAGGAGCAAATCTATCCACTACTGGTCACCCCGTTAGCAAAAAACGGAGTCAAGACTCCCACGTCCCGCTTGGTGCCATTTCGTAAGGGGATCACCTTCGCTCCGTCAACCTCGACTCATGTCGGTGCCTTACCCAATGCAACTGGCACTGCCACAGCGGAAGTGTCCCCGTGCTCGAAGCCAAACAACTGCACTGTGACAGGCTTCGCTTGCGTCGTAAGGAGACCTCGGTGCCTTCAGAACTAGCAAGGCTATATAGAGAAAGGATGGGGGAGGGACTTTCATTGTTAGGGAATGTTTGTAGCGCTTCCAGATTCTTATAATCTGCAGTACTCGAAATATAAGCAATTATATCCTTTTATCAAATGAACTCGAGATGGTGATAAGTCAACCAATATATATATATATATATATATATATATATATATATATATATATATATATATATATATATATATATATATATATGTATATATATATATATATATATATATATATAAGTATATATATATATATATATATATATATATATATATATATATATATATATATATATATATATATATATATATATATATATATATATATATATATATACAGCCTTGGCCAAAATAATGGGGCAGGCATGAATAAGTGAATAATATGATTGGAACTCATTTATTTCATAACTTGACAGACATAATACAAATAAACATTTTAGCGTATATTCTATCAATAATATTAATGCATCCTCCTTTTTCTTTTATAACCGATTTTATTCGCTTTTGCCTACTTGAAACTAAATTGGCTCAATTTCCTGCCACTCTTCATGAACTTTGGCTGTTGATTCACTTTTTGATTTTGAGAAACATTTGTGCACCCTCACTCTTGTGTCCAAGTGTGACCACAAATGTTCAATGAGATTAAGGTCTGGAGATGCAGGGGCCATTCCATCAAACTCATCACTTTCTTTTCAAACCAACCCTATGAGACTCTAGACAGGTGGCATGGAGCATTGTCTAGTTGTAAGATTACACCATATGGCATGCTATCATTGAAAATTTACCTAGGAAAAGTTGATAAACCTGGTCTAACATGCTGGGAAAAATGTTGGAATTCATTCTGCCCTCACAAGTGAACAACAATCCCGAACCTGAAGACAACAGGCAGCCCCAAACCATTACACTGCACGTTCAAATTTGACTGTTGGGAGAACATATCTCGGATCATCAGCTTCCAGAGGTTCCAAAGATCTGAGGAGAAATATAAATTTTACTGATTATATTTGGTATCAAATAAAAATGTGTATGTACAAGCGTAATAAATTAGGGAAAACTAATGTGGTGAACCTACCTCAAAGTTGCTTTCATCAGACCAAACAACTTTACCCCAATCATCATCACTCCAATCTTCATGCTATTTTGCGAATACAATCGCTTCTTCTTGTTAACCTGAGACAGTCACGGTTTCTTTCTAGCTTTACATCCTTTGAGCCCAGCTTCAAATTACCTTCTCACTGTGCGTATTGATATATCTTTGTTTGTTCCTGCTCGAAACTAAGCAGCTACATTGGGAGAGGGTTTTTCTTCCTATCGGCCATAGATGTCCTTTTAAGTAACATCTCTTCCCACGCAATTGTACACATTTTGCGACCTTGACCATCACGGGTTTTGAAAGAATTAGTCTCATTGTATGTACATTTTAATGGTTGTTTGGGCACCGTTTCTCGAGAATTTCAATTTTCCTGCAATTTTGACTTGGGATAATCCTTCTCTGGACATTGCAATGATTTGAGCATTTTGAGCTTCAGGAATCTGTTTCTTCGGAAACATTGTTAACAAAATATTCCCATTTTTAAGTTAACAATAAGATAATCACTGAGAAAGATAGGAATAAACGTTAATATCACACATTGAATGGCAGAAGGTTGCCCCAACCACTTATGCACAATATGCAAAATGCATAGAGGTGGTTATAAAATCAAAAGGAGGAGAGATCAACTATTAATTATTGATAGAATATACGCAAAATGTCTATTTGTATCACCTCAAGTATGAAATAAATGAGTTTTAATCATATTCTTCACTTTTTCATACCTGCCCCATAATTTTGGCTAAGGCTGTGTGAGTATATTAAACTCTTTTAAAATGAGTTCCAATATTGTAACTGCCAATACTTCAAAATTTTTTAAGCACACACTCTCTCACTCTTGTCCTCACTTCCATCTAAAAAAACCGCAATTTACGTATTACCATTTGTGATCTATCCTTCCTTTCTTTTTATATTCATTTAATATCCATTTAATTACCATTTAATATCTCGTTAATTTCCTCTTAATTATATTTTACATATCCTTTAAATATTAATTATTGATAGAATATACGCAAAATGTCTATTTGTATCACCTCAAGTATGAAATAAATGAGTTTTAATCATATTCTTCACTTTTTCATACCTGCCCCATAATTTTGGCTAAGGCTGTGTGAGTATATTAAACTCTTTTAAAATGAGTTCCAATATTGTAACTGCCAATACTTCAAAAATTTTTAAGCACACACTCTCTCACTCTTGTCCTCACTTCCATCTAAAAAAAACCCGCAATTTACGTATTACCATTTGTGATCTATCCTTCCTTTCTTTTTTATATTCATTTAATATCCATTTAATTACCATTTAATATCTCGTTAATTTCCTCTTAATTATATTTTACATATCCTTTAAATATTCTTTATATCTTTAAATATAATTCTGAAATTCGCATTTAATCCTTCATATATATATATCTCACGTCACTCCCTCGTTGTATACCAATTTGTATCTTGTATTATATACAATTAATTAATATTTCTGTGTTATTATTTGTTCATTTTTTAATACAATTTTTTTTTGTACATATCTCATCGTATTTAATCCCTCGTGTTTACCGCTGGCCGTCACGTTTAGGTCTAATTCCCAAATTCAGCCTTAATTCAAACAAGCAAATTTATGTGTGCCGGGTATTATATTAATATGTGTTATCTAGGTCAACAATTCAATAACCAGCACACATAAGTACAACTTCAACTATTCCTCAAACATGCAGTTGATGAGGTTTGGTGAGCTCGTGAAAGGCCACGGGTCCATGAAGCGGAAGAAGTTAGTCAGCCTACGCGATACTAGATGGGTTGAGCAAAAATTCAGTCATTGTGTTGATCAAATTCTTGTCGGTTATTACCATCTTCTTGTAGGATGATAGCCACTCTTTCTGATTGGCCTCTTTGTCGCTGACTCAGTTCTAGCTCACACTATGGAGCCGAACCGAGCCCTGCAGTCTGCTACATTCGATCTCGTCTCAGCATACGCTACGATCTGGTGACGTATCTCAACAAGACCCGAGAAGGGGCACTGATCAGCTTCCACGACGGCTTTAAGAAGGAATAGGAACTTGTCCAGGAGATCAGCTGGTCATATGACACCATTCCTGTGCCTCGAGATTGTAGGTGGCAAACGGACCAAGCAACTACCTTTCCAGAGGGACGACACTATTCCGGTCGGTTTCAACATCAATCATTTGCTTAGCGGCACGCATGGAGATGTTGCTGTTTTTCTGGAGGCGGCAAAAGTCTACGAGACTGACATCGACGCCTAGAGACTCGTCAAGGCAGAAGCAGAGCGCTGTTTTTCGTCATCAATCAAGTTTAACTCCGTTGGAGATGCTCTTGCCCACGCCCAGAGCATAATGTATCCGAACCTGCCCGGCTCCTCCAAGTTCTGATCACTCTCCTAGTCTCGAACGCGGAGGCCGAGCGTATATTTTGGGGCCTGAAACGACTATAACCATACTTAAGGAATACCATGGGTGAAAAGCGCCTCAACGGCCTAGCGCTGATCAGAGCTAACAACGAAATGATGTTATAATAGACAGCGTAATCAATGAATTTGCCAACAGGAACAGAAGGTTCATATTCGAGAGGTGCTTTGGCAACCTGTAATCTCTACATCGAAAGAGACTTAGGTCGTGCAAAGGACGGTGGGGCAAGACCAGTATCGATATTGTTGGCACCTGAGTGTGGCGACGGCGGTGATGGCTGATCGGGAGCAGTCCGTACAGAGCCATATTATTCCTTCAGGATGGCCCTGCCCGGGGAAGCGGGGTATGTTTTGAAGGTCATTTATAATCAGAGTTACCACAGGTCCCTTAAATAATTTAACACTTTATGCAAGCTTAGGGTGTTCATCAAACAGTACGCAGCGCGCAATCCACAAGCAGGTTGAAATTCCTTAAGATATCAATCCGTTAGAACGGAGAGGTGTTATCCACGAATATAAACGAACACCTAAAGGACCGACAAAGACTAGGGATCGCTATGTCCGTGTGAACCTCGCCGTGCACCTTGATTTTTCCTCCATTTGCTGTCGATATGTTTACGTTGGATTTGCGCAATTTACTCGATATTACCAATTCCGCCGGGATTATTGAGACACTTGTCACGGTGTCAATTAAAAATTCTCAATTTTATCATATATTTTCGCGGCGATGGTGTAAAACAATGGCATACCAGCGGCCACGCTTGCTAAGGCATGCCTCACTAGTTTTCGGGTGGAACCGGCGAAGATGGCCTGAAGGAAGATTACATTTTCAAGCGTTCTCCTCTTTTGGGCCACCTGCACCAGGGCTTATAAAACTTGACCTCCTCGCCAAAGTACAGGTGCGATTGGCAAATCACAGGTTTCTGTTATCTCAGGAATGGTTACAATCCCTCCAGTATTTACACGGACTGTAATTATCACTAGGCAAAACCCGCAGAATTATTTACGCAATTATCACTCGCTTCATTAGAAAACGCACTGGACGCGGATACGGCACTGCATCATTCTGAATTCACACTACACCGCTCTTTATCAAACGCACTAAGTTCATCCGCCAGTTTCCCCAATTGGGCCAGGGTTAGTTCTTTTTGTGTAGCAATTAAAGGCGCAATGTTCGGTGGTAAGGATTGTATAAATTAATGGCGCACGAAGTCCTCGCTTACTCCTACCTGAAGAGCAGTTCTTCGCAGTTCTTATAGATTGATTGAGAGCCGGCCTTTGAGTGTGAAAGATGCTATTAGCTTTTTGAATAGCTCAGGCTTGGGCTTCTCGAAAAGGCCATGCACTTCCGTTTTCAAACTCATAGTTTTGCTCAGCCAAAATGGCTACCGGAAGACGGTCAAAAGTCTCAGGCGGTATTGAGGCTAATACGTGAAAGAACATGGTCTTCTTTTTTAGGACAGAAATGCGAAACTGCGCCTACACAATACGAAACCAACCTGAGACCGCTATTTCATTGAAGATGGGCGGCTTGATGTTAATGGCGTTCACGAATTCCTATTCGCCTTGTTCTGCCTGTTGTTTGCTTGCAGAGTCCATATCTCCGATGCCTTCACTGTTCCCAACGTAGGGGTCACCACTTTATAGGGGGGGGGGGGCTCAAGTAACCACTTTATAGCAAAGGTGTAAAGGTAACCGTCACCAGCTTATGGTGGAATGAGGATACCCAGTTTATCGGAGAGGAAGGATGTCACCAGTTTGAAAGTTAAAATGACGCGGATATTTTGCAGATGTCCCTCAAGTCCCACGAATGAGGTAATAGCTGGCGTTAATATTCTATGTGACTCTAAAGATACACAAATAATATTCCAGCTGGCTGGGCTTACCGAAGGCTTGTAATCGAGAACAGACTGAGAGGAATCACGTACAAAAATAAATGTTTAATTCGAACAAACAAAACAAGCAGACCACAGGGAGGCTTGCGTTTACGGTTAAGGAAAATTTCACTACCGGTCAGGAACAAGACTTAGGCGGGTACAACGGAGGCTTCGCTACGCTAAACGAACTGTAATTAGTTCTTTACTATCGATCGTCTATCTTAATTAACTTTCTACCCAAGTGTAAATGAATCTCCTTCGCTCGAATTCTCCATTTTTATTTTATAAATAGTATAGGAGTCGTGGCCTCTGGGATAACAATGTTCTTAGCTCCACCACTAGGCGGGATATTCCTTATCCCATGTTCTCCGAAGGTCAAATTTACACTTTCTTGATATAATTTTATCATTCCTGAGAAGCAGACAGCCGTATCGGCTTAATTGCATTTAGAGAGGAGAAATGATCATTTTTATTAGAGTGTCGCTAAATTTTAGTGCTATCTGAATTGTCAGCCTCCTGCTTACTTCCTTGACTGGTTTACAAATAAATATATATGTATATCTTCAATGGCATTTATTATGATTCTTCTTTTTCCTGCCAGGCACTTTGCTGTTCCGTTAGTGATTGTATTGTCAGAGCCATGCTCATCTCCACAAGTATCCTGTATTTAGACACGCGTTAAAAGTTTTTCCCCATTTCCTCGATGGCGTTGACTGGTGCCTTTTCGAAGTTTAGCTTAGTGAGCCCAGATTGTCTTAGAGCCTTCTGATGGAATAAGCAGAGCGCGCCGAGTAGTTCTTCTCCAGGTATCTTCATGTTGAAAACGAGGAGTCCTCCCATTATGGCCTTGTTAAAAATCTTGATAATTGATTGTTGGGAAGTGGTGAATTAGGTGTGTGAGAGAGGTAGTGGTGTCCAAGAGAAGTGGGTTGAGGAATAGTGGTGCAAAGTAAGAAAGTATTTGCGCAACAAGATTGGCAAAGGGCATGGAGATCAGGCCCTTTGTTAGTTTTCGTTATTGTTATGTTATCATATATATATATATATATATATATATATATATATATATATATATATATATATATATATATATATATATATATACAGGGTTATTAAAAAACAATGAACTGATTTCATTACGCAATATTTTATTAAGCAAAAACAATAGAAAACTCCAGCAAAGTCACAAGTACTCTACTCATAATAAACTATTATTTCCTGTCTTACAAGTGTTTAATGTGACCACCACCTGCAGTACGGGCAACATCAATGCGATAAGAGAATTCCTCCCGTACGCGTATCAGTATATCACGATCTACTGAGTTAATCGCTGTTGTTATTCGATATTTAAGGTCATTGAGGTTAGTGGGTAGCATTGAAACAAACGCGATCTTTTACATATCACCACAAGAAAAAATCACACGGTGAGGTCTGGGGATCACGCATGGCAAGCAAAAAGAGCAAGTTATTTTGCCCCCTTCCGACCAATCTATCGCTGCGGCATTTTTTCATTAAAAAAAAACTCGAACCATCAGGCGCTAATGGAGCGGTGCTCCATCTTGTTGAAAAATGAAGTCATGAGAATCTGCTTGCAGTGAGTGAAGAGCCAGTTTTGGAGCATATCGAGATAGGTTTGTCCTGTAACGGTGTCTCCTTCAAAGAAAAATGGACCATAAACCTTGTCTTGAGACACAACATAGAAGACGTTCACCTTAGGGGAATTTCTCTCATGTTCAACTGTTTCATGTAGGTGCTATGTTCCTCAAATACGCACATTGTGACGATTGACTGTGTGGCGCAAGTGAAAAGTTGCTTCATCACTAAAAATTAAACGTGAAATAAAGGTTTCTTCTCCCATCATCTCCAGTATCGAATCGCAGAATTCCATCCGCTTCCTCTTGTCTTTGGTAAGTGCCTGGACGAGGCGTAGTCTGTATGGATTCAAATGTACACGTCTTCTTAGCACAAACCAGATGGTGGATTTAGGGATCGCAAGCTCACGGCCAGCTCGATTTGTGGACTTCGGCGGGCTCCCCTCAAACGCAGCACGGATTCTCGCCACTTGTTCCGCCGAAACTCGTAGTCGTCCTTGACTTTTTTCTTCAGACAGACACCCACTCTCTTGACACTGTCGAAACTACCGTCAGATGTTCTTAGCAGAGGGCGGATTAATGTCGAATCGCCATCCATAAGCACATTGAACCGTGACAACTGAATGTGTTTTCTCGAACTCGAGAACGCAGAACGTCTTTTCCTGAGGACTCGCCATTCCGAGGGTGAACAAACAACTGAACGTTGCCGGAGGAACGACGCGACGTGACTACAGCGCACTTGTAGGCCATTCAAAACTTAGAAAATTCCTCTTTCAAATAGTCACAGACTTATTCCATGACGATGCTTGAAAAATAAGCAATGTGTCATGAAATCGGTTCATTCTTTATGAATAACCCTGTATATATATATATATATATATATATATATATATATATATATATATATATATATATATATATATGAGGAATTAAACCACATTCTCCGAAGACAATTTAATTCAGAACAGTTTCGGTGTATCTCACACCCTTTTTCAACTGACACTGGATAGAAAATATAAGAAAAGTGCATACAAGCATAACACAAGGTCAGGTCGTGAAAGATCCCATCTTTTTTCCCCAATCCCCTACTTGTGGCTAATCTAAGGGACGGGGTTAGGCCTAAACATATTGAAGGGCTGACATTTTACTATTTTGTTTATTTGCTTTCTTATTACAGGATTAAAAGAAAATTGACTCTTAGATAGATTTAAATTAGGAACTGACGATATCAAGCTCGATTCTACGATTCTTCTCTTGACATAGTTAGCCGATTTAAATACCATTTTACTTCCATTGAAATCGATCGTATGATTCTTGTCTCTAACATGGCAAAATATTCCACTCCTTTCGCTGCCCACTCTAATATCTCTTTTGTGTTCATCCAATCTCTTGTCTAGATTTCTCCCCGTTTCCCCTATATAAACTTTATGGCAACCGTTGCATGGTATTGCATATACTCCTATGTTAATATGTTCTTTGGGTTTCCTGGCAATCATCAATTGTTTTATGGAATTATTATATTTAAAGGCTAGATTAATACCCGCTTTTCCAAATATGTTCTTCGTTAATCAAGAGGGAATCGACTACATTCTCGTCCAAAGAAGAAATGAGTGAGTGTGGAAGAGCCAAGGAAGAGCTAGTCGTCACTTAGTGTTGTTCGTGGAAATAGTTAGGCGCGCTTCAACCCTTCTCATCACGTCTTCGTATTTTAAGGATCGGAAAAGCCATCCCCGAAACACCCTTCGTTTGCCTCTTAAAGATAAGAGCCTCCCCAGCTTCAGTTTCCCGAGATTGAATTGAACGTCCCTTGAGATGCCCAGAAGTTCAAAGTCGAACTTACCTATCTGGTCCTACTCGCCGCAAATCAAGGTAAAAGGTATTTAAACCCCTCTTCGTCACGTTCCTCGCACTTTTACCGCGTCGAACCTTTGCTCTCAAACTTGCATAATTGTAAAATCATTACTTATCCCTTAGTTCACAATTAATAGTGTTAATTATCTTAGCAGTGAACCGTCAATATTTAATTGCATCGCCATTTAACTTGCCCTATATTTATATGTAATCTTTACTCCTATTAAAGTATATTTTTGTAGCCGTGTTTGAAAATTCCATGCCTTAACAACTGCGCATGCAAAGCACTCTTAGAACCATCCCCAGGTGGAGCCTTAATTTTGGTCGGCCAGTAGTCCTGTGTGCGTATAACGGCGTACATTGGTTATACCACGACACTAGTAAATAATAATTAAGTGAACTTTAATTGCTTCTCACTTCTCAACTTTCACTTTTCAGATTTTCACTAAGACGTTGTTACCCAGATGACCCTTTAATCGGGGATGAGGAGGTCCGGGAGTACGTACCAATACCTAAACTATCAGCTGCACTGGCAAAGTTTTATTCTGGCAATGTCAAATCTACTGACAAGAATCTCATAGCCGACTGTCTGCAGTGCAAAGAGTCGTATTCAGCAGCAACGAAGACAACATCTAAACTAGTTGACCACCTCAGAAGAGTTCACAAAGTTCCGTATGATGAATATGAGACCTTGAGAGCTGCAGAGGAAAAGAAGAAGCGTGAGAGCTCTACGTCACACACACAGACCAAAATTACCTCGTTCTTCAAAATCAAACCTTCACAAGAAAAAAATTTACGCTAATTACATCAAACAACGGACTATAGTAAAGAAACTCATAAACTCCATCGCATGTGACCAACTGCCTTTGAATATTGTTGAAAGTAAGACTTTTAGAGCTCTTCTGCACGAAGCAGAAACATGCTTCGTGTTCCCAAGCAGAACCACACTTAGAAACAGTTTACTTCTGCAGAGAGCGAAAGACATCGAGTCGCAATTGATGACAGAATCCGAACATCTCAATAGTATGTACCTGACATTGGACCTCTGGACGAATCGGAAAATTATATCGTTTCTTGCTGTCACTGTACACTTCATCAACTCATCATGGGAACTAAAGTCGCGCGTCATTGCTTGCGATCATTTTATAGAACGACATACAGCTGTGAACATCGCTACAACATATGAGGGTATAGTCACTAAATTCGGAATTCGTGGCAAGGCGAGGAAGGTGGTTGCAAACAATGCCTCGTCTATGGTGAGAACATTTGATGTTTGTCTACCAGGATTATATGGAAATGAAGTAAGGAATGAAAATAGCGGTGAAAAAGAAGACACCAATGACCTTGATATTTTGGAAGAACTTTATCTGAATGAGGTGCTTGCCCTTCTTCCACCGGATCGGTCCAGTTGCTTTACACACACACAAAAAAACTCTGCATACGAGATGTCTTCAATGATCCCTGAGTCAGAAACAGTGCAATTGAAAAAATACACAAGTGGTGTAGTAGTGTAGCTGCAATACGTTGATCTACTGTGGCAGCACCGTTCTTGGAAAAGATTGGGGTTTCACTGCAGTCTGCCAACGCTACTAGATGGAACTCTCAACTGACAATGCTTAAGTTACTTCTCAAGGAAACCGACGGAGTCAAGTCAGCTATTCGTCTCCTAGGATCAAACCGAACTGTAGAAGAGTTGAAAGGAATGGAAATAGCAATGCTGAAAGAAGTGATACAAGTTTTGGAACCGTTCCAAGAGGCGATGACGCAAATAGAAGGAGAAAACATGGTTACACTTTCTTGTGTTGCACCAGTTGTAGTTGGCATTGAGCACAGCCTCAAACTATCCACAAAAAATAAACCTATCTATTGCTTTAACTTTGCAAATGCACTGCAGTCTTTTATCAAGAAGAGGTTGCATCTATTTCTTGAATATGGACCCCATATTTAAGCTGGCATGGATGTCATGTAAGGAAATGCAAAAGGAAAAGGTTTCGAGGATTGTGGACTTAATTATTTCCGAGTCAACTCAATCGACCTTGAATAAGAAAGTAATTAAAGAGAGTGAACCTTTCGTCTCCGTGAGCATGAATCAAGACGAGGCTAGCGTGAGTGCAAAACGACCTCGTCTTTCTGCCTACATGCCTCTAGCTGTGCAAATGATGGCAAGTGCATCAACAAACGACAGTACAGTGGTGATGGCAGAACTTGAAACGTACCTAGAAGGTGTTCTGCCTTTTGATGTCAACCCACTGAGGTACTGGCGTGATACAAAAAGCTTCAAAATTTTGAAGCATTTCGCTAAGAATATTCTATGGTGCTGCGCAACGTCGGCACAATTTTTACACTCCTGAGCGACCAAAATTCGGCCTGGAAACCTTCTAAGCATTAATGATGATAAAATGCAATTATGACATGTAAAATGTAAACTTAAGTGAAAAAAGAGTATCTGTAAATGTTTTTTTGAATAATTTCAAGAGTATTTTTAGTTGTATTTTTGAAATCTGGAATAGGAGTATTTGTAGTTTTGTAACCAGTACTTGTATTAGTATTTTTAGATTCAGAAATAAAAGTATTTGTATTTGCCTTATAAAAATCAGTATTTGATCTAACCCTGGTAAATGTTATTCTTTGTTGTTGGCGTATACTTTTATATTTCTATGTTGTTTGGATGCGTGACTAATTTTGTTCTTGTTTTGTGTTGTTGAAAAGTTGTTTGTATTTTGTGTATCGGTTGTTTGTTTTTATGTTCTTCATACTTACTTGCTGCTTTCTTCTTTATGTTTCTTCTTGCTTCGTCTTCTTGTTATTATGGTTGTCTTCTTTGGATTAATTTTGTCTTATTCGGTTGGGTTTTCTCTTTCAGGATTTTGTCTAATTCTGGTTGGGATTCTCTCAGTTGATTGTCGATTGAGTCGAGATTGAGTTCATTTTATGCATAAAATGGAACAACTTCATTTTCAAGCTTGCTGACGTTGCTTGGGAATCTTTTATGGCATGGGTTACGTTTGTTTTCACCTAGGAGTGCTCTGATCTCGTTGGTTTTTGGATGTTATTTTTTTCTTTCATGGCTTCTGCTTTTGCCCTTAGTAGAATGTTGAGTGGTGAGATTTGCGCCGCTCTGTGTAGATCTTCTACTCTCTTTCTTGCCCTTCTGCGTGTCTTTGTGATGATATATACACACTTGTTTTGGATTATTTGCAGCTCTTTTCGTGCAGTGTTTGATGCACCGAAGAGAGTTGCTGAAGGGTATATCAGAGTAGATCTTACTAGTGTCATGTATATTTTCCTTTTATTTATCTCGCTTAGGTTTCTAAATATGTATATCGATTTCGCTTTCTGGATCCGATCTGTTAAGTGCTTCCTTTACCCGGTAAAAGTAATTTTCAGGCTGAGTACATTGCACTCATTCGTGTAGGGATAATGTGTATGCCCCAGTCTCATTTCTGCTGAAGTTCTTCTTCCCAGCGGGACAATCTTGAATATATAACCGTTGGTACGGATCGTTCATCTCTTCTCATATTCATTGATGTTCATTATCTCTTCGGTAGTCACTTGAGCAGGCATAGGCGCATTGCGATATCTGGCAACGATGATTTGACTTATATCGTCGGCGAATGGAATATTTAGATTCCAGGGGGTTTACGGGATCGGGGATATCGGCTGTATATATCGAGTACAGGGTCGGAGAGAGGCAGCCGCCTTGGCGCAATCCTGCACGCAGCAGAAAGGGAGGCCATTCCATGTTACCTATACTAATATATGCTGATCTCTCCATGACATAGTCGCAGAGGATCTTCCAGGGGTTTAAACCCAGTTGCAGGATTTTATATTGCATACCCCTTATCCAGATTTTTTCAAATGCCTTGGATACGCCTCGGCATACGATGTCAATATAGCTCCGATCGTTTTTCGCTTGAGTAATTTTCTCTGTGATGACACTTTATTGCCATATCAGTGTTTCTCTTTTTTTCTGAAGCCATACTGCTGGCTGTTATAAAGCGAGTTCTCCTCCAAGTGATCGACGAGTCTTCCGTTTAGGATTTTCTCGAAGAGTTTTTCCCCAATTTCCAGAAGGGATATTGGGCGATAACTCTCCGTTCTCGTCAGGGATTTTAGAAGTTAGGCTATAAAGATTATTTTATCCATTTTGTAAGCGACTGGAAAGTTGCCTACATTTAAGCAGGTATTGAAGATGTTTAGCATTCGTTCTCGGACGCATTTCGGAGCTTTAACGAAGTTGAGCTTCGTAAGCCCCGATCGACCTAGTGCTCTTTGTTTAAAAGAGTAAAGTGTGCTTTTTAGTTCTTCTAGCTTCACTTTATTCACTTCATCTTTTTCTCCCCCGATCACCTGGTAGTTCAGATACGTCCTATCTATGACCTCATTTAGCTCGTCTATTATTTGATTTTCAAAATCAATGTCAAAGTCTTCATTTTCTTCTTCGCTGATTCTGAAGATCTGTTATCTGTTCCCACTGTTCTCCGAGAATCTCCTATATTTCGTTGTCTTCCGCTTTTCGTTAACCATTGGGATCTTTGAGCTCAATTTTTTTTTGGGGGGGGGGGAATTCCTTTTAGCCTTTTGATCTTAGCCCAGAATTCCTTTGGAGTTACTCCGCTATCTAGTTCCTCGATAGCTTCGTTCCACCTTTGTTCCTGTTCGTAGATCAGTATCTTAAGTTCTTCTTTAATTTCTCTTGTACGGTACATTATTTCACGTGATGTTCCAGTGGTGATGCTTTTTTGATATAATTCTTTCAGTTCACGATGTAAATCTTTCAAGTGAGCTATCCATTTGTACGCAGATATTATTCGGCACGCGGTTTGGGGAACGTACTGTCTGCCATCCTCTATTATTTGGTCCTCCAGCCTTTCCACCTTTTCGTCAATATCTTCGAGCGTTGCTTCTTCCAAGTTTGTTGGAATGTAGTTTCTGAGCAAGCACTCGTAGTTATCCCAATTGGCCCTGTTGTAGTCCTTCCTTGCGCGAACTGGAATTAATATAGTTTATATTGATTTGTAGGGTAATCACTATATGGTCGTGTAGCGTACGAGAAGTGCAGGTGAGCGGCTTAAAAGCTTGGCTTGAATGAGTCTTTTTTGAAACTCAGGATGGCCGAGTGGATTTGCCACTGGCTAACAGTGGTCCAGCGACGCGGGAAGCTGTTCGCAACTCGCCTATGCTACTTCCATTCTTTCTTTTTTCTTTGCCCTTTTCCTACTCCCCCTTATATACAGTCACTACAAGGAATTACCTCAGGGGTCATGAGATAATTGAAGGGGAGGAAATTGGTCAAGTAGATGTCAGGCTTGGTGGCTGTTCTTTCCGTGATGTAAGTTGAAAAGTCAGTCCCAAGTCTCTGCACATCGTGCATTCAGACCCCCCCCCCCCAATTAGAATGGTATAGACCCTTCGCACTAATATACTCGTGATAGTATAGTTAGGTAAATAGTCGCACCTCGGGGGTTGATATCCCGTAGCGATAACCATTTTCCCTAGGCTGATGTCTACCTCAATTGCGAGGTTCCTGAGTTGCTTGTACTCGATTTCTTTTTTTACAGCAATGGCCGCTCCGTCGCAACAATCCTGTGAGCAGGTTACTAACAACACTTCGTAGTTCCATATTTTGATGGTTTCACTATTAGTGTTAACTCCGTGTTCCGAGTTTAGGATTATATCTGCATCGATGTTTCTAAAAATGTTCCCGTACGGCACTCTTTTCGGTATCCATCCGTTGGTGTTAATACTCAAGATTCTTAGGTTATCTCTATCCATGTTCAGAGGTTGATTTATTTTGGGGGGGAGCTTAGGGTGCCTGTTAGGGACTGCCTTTGGAGAGGGGTGTTTTTGTTTTTCCTCCGTGATGGTTTCCATGCATTTTTCTATTGTTCTTATTTTTCTTAACAGGGTTGGGGGTCTTAGACCTGCTTCTGGAGGTTATTTGAGATCTAGTACTATGGACTGACTCGCTTTCCTCTTCGGATTCGGATTGCGAGTTGTTTGTACTAGTTTCTTCTTCTTGGGCCACATGTTTGTTCTCCAGATGTTACCTGTTTTTATTCATTTTCTGGAGCTGAAGGTTTTTGTTGAGCAACCGCCATATTTAATATTTTCGCCGAGTCTGGAGTCTTGGGCACCTTCACTGAAGGTAAGTTATTGGTTTGGAGCATCGAGTTCAGCTCTGGCTCGTAGCTTCCTGGAGATCTCATATTAGTGATCTGAGCATGAATAATACAAGTTAGTATTTTCGAGCTCATCTCACTGTCCAGTGTTTCCGCCATCGTATTTCGAGCTATAGTTTAGGAAACTGCGGCCGCGTAGCTCTGGTTACTGCGGGTTCTTGATTCCTCTTCTTTTCTTTTGATAACTTTTTTTCCTCCTTGGAGAATTCAGGGCCATCGTTCGGTGTTCGCCTCCGCAGTTTATGCATTTTTTTTTCGTGTTAGATGCACAATCTTTAAAGCAGTGGCCTTCTTGACAATACTCTAAACAAATCTTTTTGTCCTTGTTTGGGTAATTGTAGCTGGTGTGGTTTTCCAGTTTATAGCAGAAGTACATATGGATGTTATGAGACATCCAGATGTACTGCTAATTCATGGAAGATGGGGTTCACGAAGTCTCGTTCACCTTGTGCTGTCTGGCAGTTGCTTGCAGACTCCATATATTCGATTCTTTCACTGTTCGCGACTTTGGGGGTCACCACTTAATAGGGGGAGGGGGCTTAAGTACCCACTTTATAGTGGGGAGGGCTCAAGTCACCGCTTTATGGCAAGGAGGTAAAGGTACTGTCACCAGTTTATGGGGGAATGAGGATACCCAGTTTATCGGAGAGGAAGGATGTCACCAGTTTGAAGGTTAAAATGACACGGATATTTTGCAGAGGTCTCTCAAGTCCCACGAATGAGGTGATAGATGGCGTTAATCTTCTATCCGAGTCCAAAGATACTCAAATAATATTGCGGCTTGGCTGGGCTTACTGAAGGCTTCGGATCAGGAAAAGACTGGGAGGAATCACGTAAAAAATAAATGTTTAATTCGAACAAACAAAACAAGCAAAGCAAAAGGGAGGCTCGCGTTTACACGATTACGGTCAGGAAATATTTCGCTACCGGTCAGAAAAGCGAATGTAACGAGAACAAGATTTAGAATAGGCTGGTACAAAGGGGGCTTCGCTACTCTAAACGAAACGTAATGTTCTTTACTAACGATCTCTTTACCCAAGTGTGAATGAATCTCTTTATCCATTTTTCTTCTATAAATAGTATAGGAAGCGTGACTTCTGGGATCATAATGTTTTTAGCTCCGCCCACTGGGCGGGATATTCTTATCCCATGGTCTCTGAAGGTCATCGATTCACGGCGCACAAATTTGCACTTTCTCGATATAATTTTATCATTCCTGAGACGCAGACAGCTGTCTCAACTTAATTCCTTTTCCAGATGAGAAATGTTCGTTTTTATTATACTGTCACCAAATTTTACTGCGATCTGAATTCTCGGCTTCTTGCTTACCTTCTTGACCGGTTTACAAATAAGTATACATGTATATCCGCGAGGACATTTGTTACAATTCTTCATTTTCCTGCGACAAACTTTGCTGGTGCAATTTTTGTGCCAGGGTCATGCTCTCCACAATTTCACGCTCTGGCCGAATAAAGAAGTTGAGTCTAGCTCTGAATTTCCTTTACCTTTATATGAAGCTACGATCACCCAATTACCCAGCCTACTAAACTACAAGATAGATCCTTCTCACACCCATACTGTCACATAGCCCGAATCTCAAAATTCTACCTTCATTTCCTATTAATCTAATTTATGTACAAGATATTGTATTTATATGCTATCTAGGTCAACAATATAATAACCAGCACACATAAGCCACTCAGAAACTATAAGACATAGGCCTTTTCTGATAACAGATCATGAAAGCGGGGGTGCAATTTACATAGTATAGCAAATTCCCGGCAGACATCTTGTTCCATTCCAGAGATATTAGCATCTAAATGTGGGTGCACAGGAACATGCTCAATTCGAGTGTCAAAAATAGGTGAAGACCCTTTTTGGAGAAGCTATAACACAGAAACCCATTGAAATTTCGGCCTAGAATTTGGCACATGCTCATTATATAGGTAGAGGTACCAGCATATTTTTTTTTCAACCAAATCTAACTAAGTCAGTCACCACGGTATCTGTGGTTGAGTTCATATGAAATGACTCTGTAATGAGCAAGAAAAAATTATCCAGATACAAGATCATGTTCATGATGCTGATAACGGTATGAATAGTCAAGACAATCGAACAATACAGTTGCCTGGCCCTAGATGATCTTTACGCGCTCATAAACCCGTACGTTGTTTAGACTTGTAATCTTTTCGATTTATAATTCATTTTGATGCCTTAATTTAACTTTCTTTATCTAGTGGATTGTATATTTTTTAATTTTGAAAAGGAATGAATTCTTTATTTGGTGGGAGTGACTGTTATATGTTCCCTTTATTCATTTATATTTCTTCATATATATTCATGTTAGTAATATTTTGTTTTACTTCTTTTCTAGATGTATTATGAATATAGTTGATAAATTGTAATGATAGTTATGAGCATAGCTGCCTTACAAGCTTTTATTGTAATGATAGAAATGAGTAGTAAGGTATATTCAAACAACCCCTTTTTATAGGGTTTAATCAACTATATTCATAATACATCTAGAAAAGAAGCAAAACAAAATATTAGTAACATGAATACCTATGAACAAATATAAATAAATAAGGGGAATGTATAACAGATCCGTTCAGCCATGGTGGAAAGGGAGCCTCTCCACCTTTCCTCCTTCGCCCTTCCACTTTTCGTACCAGGGAGACGTGCACGCCATCCAAAGAATGTGCTCGTTATTGATTCCCGAAACACAATTATGCACTTTTCTATTACTCTCACCCCAATAAGCTTGGCATTTTCTACTGAATGTCCTCTCATGTTGGGGGTCAATGCCAACCAAGCTGCTCGGTTAGTCTCTGCTCCAGCACTCCAAGTTGATCTTCCATTCACTGAATTCACAAATGTGATGGAGATAAGCACAATGGCTTGCTGCCTGCCAAACTTCACTGCATTAAACCCCTCCTCATCTCGTCACCGCTCTCGCGATAAAAAGGTAGCTATAGCCTCCGCCTGAAACACCAGGCTAAACATGGGTACCATATTCACGCCATCACCCTCCCAGCCGCAACCCCTGGGGAAGTAGACTGCACCCACGTGCTAGTTGAGTGCCTCCAGCAATCTCTTGCTTTTTATGTAATTGCGACTGTAATTTCCCTCTCTTTTCCAGACTCATGTCCCTTTGCCCATTCCTTGATAGCAATTAGTTCCGTTGAGTGGAGGGCACAAAACGCTACCACCCTCTCTCCATTTCATTCCCCAATCTTCCAACCACCCCGACGTGTCCACATCACAACACCATGGAACCCCTGCGCCATATTCCATTAGGATTAACACGGGAACGCTTCCTGAAAGTCATCGCCATACTATTAGCCCAAACAGGATTTGGAGATGGACCTTGTAAAGTTGAAAAACGCCCTACAGAAGAGGACCCTTTACGTCATCGTAGTCGTCGTCCTCCTCCTCGGAAATGACTGGAGGGGTGCGGGGTATGTCAGGAGTTGGCTCACTGTCCACTATTTCGTCGTCCCCATCACCTGCTGTCCAAGCTGCTCCTCAGGTGGTGTATTGTGGGTCCTGTGATACGGCAAACATTTTGCAGAGTGGACGCCGGATATTTTCTTCCTGGTGATTCGTAGAATGGCGTGAAGAGGCAACGAACACGAGTGAAGTGGAGAGAGAGAGTGGTAGGTGGCACTTGCTTTTATATCATCCAAGACGCACTGGAGGTAGTCGGCTGGTCCGGATGCAGTCACCGACTGGCAGCATCATTACATGTGACGTTAAGGGATCGGCATCCAACGGTGAACATGGTCGGCGGTATACGGCGACAAGTGATTGCAACATCGTGTGCGAAAAATTTTAGACGTGAATGGGGCGGCGCTAGTGGCCGCTTTATGCCGACCTTACGCCGCTTGTGTTATGACGTCATTATGGACGCCGCGTCCATCCAGACTCCCTTAAGTGTGTTAGCATGAGCTCACTCCACGTCGACCACTTTTAGAAATTTTGAACATGCACAAAACTTTTAAGTCTGCTCCCCAACCTTAGGCGCGCTCGCCAAGACCAAAATTTAGGGCGGCGCTGTGCACCGCTCATGTCGACCGTTGTCGACCACGAGGTCGCCAACTGTCGGGACGGGGGTTTAAGTGTACCAAATTGTCATCTATTCGTCCAAAGTGATGCGAGGAATGGCGTGAGGAAGCAACGAACACGAGTGAAGTAGAGAGAGTAGTAGGTGGCGCTTGCTTTTATATCATCCAAGACGCACGGGAGGTAGTCAGCGAGTGCGACGTTGCAACATCGGCCGGTCCGGATGCAGTCACCGACTGGCAGCGTCATCATTACGTGTGACGACCACGAGGTCGCCAACGGTCGGGACGGCTAGTCGTCAAGGTGTGACGGGGGCTTAAGTGTACCAAATTGTCATCTATTCGTCCAAAGTAGATAAATAATTAGCCTTAGCCCAGTTTTAAGACCGAACGAAGGCTATCGAATATGACGTCGGGGAAAAGAAAACTAAATGGGACTTTAATGTTTCTTCGAAACAAAACTCGTAAAAGTAAAATCCTTTAAGAGCAAAACTAAAAGCGAGGCTATTGCAGGCTTTGTTCAGGGTTACTAGAAAGGCCAGAATAACAAGTTCGAGAAAAAGTTTTACTATTCAAACAGAAACGGAGCGTGGCAAGTGACCTGAGAAACCGTGCACCCGGTTTTGCTCCTGCGAGCGGAATATGCAATAACGGGTTGATGTGCACCAAAGCGTTTGAAGATGACAATAATTGTAGAAATGCAACTATTTACGACGGCCAAAATTTATGGTACTATCGGTTGTAGGTTCGGGGACGATTCGTGCTTCAATATCATATTTTATGCCTTTCTCCGATTTCTGGTGTCGCTTTACTCGCTGAATGTCGATCCCTAATCCATCTTTGCGTCGTTGCCTTTCGAACCAAAAGGCTCGGTTCAAACCCCCCTTCAGCCCGTTGCAGCTGGAATGAGCCAACTTAACTTTTGCTCCTTTAAAGTTTGGTAAATGGGTGTAATTTGGGGAGTGAGGGATCGCCGCACACAAAACTGTAAGCTTCTACTAAGATATGCGCTAGAGCATGCAAATCGGAGGTAAAAACCACTAAAAATCAAACACTAATTACCCAGTGACGGCGAGGTCTAAATAGCAAAATTGAGGACGTTGTTGAGGGCGTAAAGGTCTTCCCCGGATTTTGGGTCGAGCTCATTTTCATCTGTGTCACTGTCCTCTTCCGTTCGGGTGGACTCGACCTCGTCGACGTCAGGGATCAAGGGATCAAAAACTTCGCCTGTCTTCGGCACATCGAAATCTTCCTTGTCGGGAAGCGAGGTTTTGGTCATTTCATTGGAGCATACGACTGAGTCCGTCGTGTTGGGGGCGCTTTGCTCGAAACCCTTTGCTCTAATGGGGTAATCGCGGATGGAGTTATTCCGTGGGTCGGTGGCAGACCTAACGAAGGCGCTGAGCTGCTTTGATATCCTACGATTGACAAGTCGCCAATAGAGCAGTTCATCGAGGAACTTGTCTCGATGGAGCCAGTTGACAAGGGAAACAAAGTCCTTTTCCAAGTTGAACCTCTTCAGTCCATAAATCTGAAATAAAATATCCTAAATAAAATTTCCATCACAGGAAGGAATGAAGAATTTTGCGGAAATCAGTAAAAATGGGTTTGTGGGGACATGTCCCCTCCTGCAAATAACTCTAAACAGCGAAGAGGAAGCGCGCATTAAACTATAGCACACCGGTAAGCGTACAAAGTCTCAGGCATGGAGGAAGTTCCGGTATGGGTGTCTTTTCTCAGCCAGATAGTTCGAGCTAGCTGCCACTTTAACCAGGCAGGAGTGAGAGGGACAGGCTATCACAGTACTGCCAGAAGCGCAGGAACGGGGAGAAATCTGAAGGGAGTAATGTTTTCTGTTTCCGTCTGCAGTCTCCACTCCCACGGAAATCTCTCTCCATAATTACGATCGATCACGTTTCAATCAAAAGTGTTTTCACTTTCTAAAAAATCCCTAAATACTCTTCCATTTTGCTCTTTTCCATTTCCTAAATTTATAAACATATCAACTTGGGCATGCTTTGATGTGGACATTGATTCCTGCCATCGGTAATCTGTAATCTTGCGTTGGTCGGATACTCTAGAAGTAGTCTCCACCTTTTTTCCTCGGTAAAAAATAATACGCACTCTCTTTCGAGACGAACTCAAGATTCCTCTTAATAAGGTATTATAACCAGTGGAGTATTAATGAACAATATTATTTTAACTTGTAAAATCGGTTTCATATATTTTTTTCCCATTGAAATCTTTTGGTCCTAAATTACCCATTCATCAACTCATTTTTGTGTAACGAGTGATTAATTCACATCATTTCGTGTATACTTTACTAAAAGACTAATCGTTTTCCTCCATCCATCATCTGGACAATAGTAAATATATTCCACATTATGTAATCCAAGGGTACCTTATTTGGACCTCCACAACGTGGTACAAGCAGTGCTCACAAATTAGTGCCAGAATTGACCGTTTAAAATAGTGGCATTAATTGCCATAGGTTCAACGCACACACTAACTCGCCAAACAAACCTTTCAAATGCCTCTTTTGCTTAACACCGCCGAGGACCTCCACAAACGCACTCATTAATCCTCGTTTCGAACATGACTTCCTTCGATTCTAATGATTTCTCCTGGCAAGGATCTCTTTGTCGCGTCTCCGACCACGACAGCTATGGGAAGAGGATGCTACCCAGATGAGATATTTCCCCCGTGCTGCTCCTGCCCTTTATGTCTTTTCGTTAAATTTAAAACGAAAACCAACATGGGTATATTCGTAGAGTTTCAATGGAGAGAGAGATCCAAAGGTGCGTAGATCCTCATACAAACATTGATTGGGGCAGAGATGATGCCGCCCACTTCGAATTTAAAAGGCAATAGAAACGAGGCTGTACCACGCATAAAGTGGCGAACAAAGGATAAAATGGAAATGTCTATAGAGAATAAATGCACAGGTAGCCGCAATCTAGTTCGAGATTGCGAGGGGCAGTGAGGCCTGTAGGATGTGCCTCTCCTCTACGTACCTACCATGTACAAAAGTCTACCCTCTCCCTTCGGGGCGGGGCAGAGGGCAGTCAACTGCTGGCCTTGTGGCGTGTAAGGCACGCGAACTACTCATTTTTTGCGTGTAGTATGGTTGCGCAATGTGCATGCTACACCCCGAGACCCCCTTGCTACATCTGCTGCTGAGATTGTTCTGCCTCACGACCACGAGCTCTGATTGACGCACTCAAATCTACAAGTTCACACGGGGTTGAAGTCCTACTTGATCCTGAGAGGCAATTTCAAATCCGACGCCCACTTACACACATTGAGTGCTGGATCCAAGGGAGAATCGACCCGCGTCCAGTATACGGGGTTCATCGAGGCGAGTGGACTAGGAGCAAGAACCTAAAGCCAGGGTAACAACTACATACAATTTTTAACTTGGCAAAATTAAGCTTCATATACAAACCCTCATTCCTATACACATCCAGAGCACAACACCTTTTTTATCTTTTGTTCTATTGAAAATCAAGCTCAATTTCAACGAGAGCGTATCCAGAAGAAAGTTTGCGAGGAGGAGAGATGTGTAAAGTGGTGAAGATAGGCATTGAGGCTATTTTTTTAATGCGCCTATCTGGCGAATGACTTCAAGGGCATAAGTCACGGTGGTTTAGAATTTCAGCCTAGTGCTTGGCTACTTTAAAATGAACAAATCCAAATTAAAGGAAAATACCTAACAAAAAACCAAGGCGTCGAAGCATGGAATACGGGACATCGTCTGGGCCAGGGGCGCTGTCCACTCACGAAGCGAGAGCGGAACGCAACTCACTCGATGCAAACATGTCGTTGAAGGGCCCTTGCCGTGCTCTGCCGGGAGAGCGCGGCAATTCCATTGAAGGAATATGCCCTCCAGACCTAGCTCGGAGGAAATGCGGGGTCTCTCTTTGAAAAGAAGACCGTCACAGGAATGGCCGTACGCTTCCCGGAGGCAGAACTAGAAGCAATGCTGGCCGAATAAGGTACTGTTGCCTTCGAGAACTGCTGGGGTGGGGGGGTCACTATGCGAGTCATTTCCTCCCTCCGCCTCGAAACATTAGGCAGGTGGGGCGGCCCCAGAGGCGGAGATCACTACTTTAGAGTATCCACAGTCTGCGAGGCACCCAGTTCAGCCTTAGGTTGGGACAGAAGCCGAAGTTCATTCATCGGTGATGTCCTCCTTTCGGAGGGCAGTTTTAGTAACTAAGGAAGACAGCCTCGCGACCACCTTCAGGGGTTTGCTTCTGAGGCTCGCGGCCGTTTCGCTTTATAGGAAACGGTCACGCTGGGTGTGGGGGAGGGTGGCCCTTGTTCTAGCCGAGGGTGAATGTGAACTCTTTGTGTCGCCAGCTCTACTGGAGGAGCGCCCAGAGTGATTAGAGGACAGCAGAAGAGTTACGAATGGGCGCTGAAACGACCGTGATCGTAGGCCTGGATGAGCCAGAAGCAAAGGGTGCCTTTCTTAATATTGAGGCATTGGATATGCCAGGCAGCGGCGGGCGCGCCAGAACTAAATCCTTAGCCTCGCAAAATGAGAGATGATCCGTATCCTGACGGTCAAGATTTCCTTCTCTAGAAGATACGCACTGCATGCTTCGAAGAAGCGGGGGTGCGGCTCTCCGCAATTGACACACTTGGCCATACACAATAGGGACTTATCGTGAATGGCCTTGGAGCAACTTTCATAAATTTGGGGTAAACCCGACTTTGCACGTCTACATGAGGATTCATAAGACCGAAGCGGTGGCAGTAGTAGCACCTCTGCGGCACTGGCACGTATGGTTTCAGGCGGTAGCGATCCCAACCGGCAAGCACCGGCTCAGGAAGTCTGTCGCGGTTGAACGTGACGAAGAGTGTAAGAGTGGGTCTCGAGGACCCTCCCTGTTTTCTCATCACACGTTGGACCTTGACCACTCCATTATCGGCCAGCTCTAAGGTGATGTCTAGTGTCCGAAGGGCAGTAATCATGGCCACCTCGGAGGGATCCGACGCATTCGGCAGAAGGCTCACCTTCGGTTTTCTACCAATCAAGCTAGCTAATCCTCTCCTCTGATGGATCAAGTTGCCTTTCGCTAAAATGTAGCCATCAGTGGAGCAAATAACCAGAAAGCTTTAGAACCAGCAGGCTCGAAAACGCGGGGCGGATCTAGGTTCAGTGTTTCGCACCGAGCACAGATTCGCCCCCATGGAAGGTCTTACCATATACGGCCGGGTTGCCTCCAGGAGCATATCTCAAGGGGGATGGGTCCAAAAGCATCATAGATCCCAGTCTAAGTACCTGCAGGCACGCCGACCCCTGCAATGCCAAAATAAATAACTGCAGGAGTACAGGGGACCAACAGGCACCGCTTGCTCTCACCCCTAAAACGGTTTACCCTATCGAGTCGCTCTCATCGGGAGCGATCGATTTGGGGCTGCCTGCCTACGCTTTTGATAGTCCCCCGATAGAAAAGGCGGGACTGCCATTGATCAAAAGATGGAGGCACCGATAGTCAACTCAATAGAGGGAAGTGAGGGGGGAAATCCTCGCACCAGTAGGCTTAGGAGAGTTAAGCTTCCTCTCCCGTAGAGGAGCAGCTTTGGAGATGGTCAAGAGCGGCTACAGAGTTGACAGAGGAAAAACTCTTTTGCTGCATGTAGATGGTGAGAAGGGAGCCCCTCCACCGGTCGAAGGGGTGTGTCGTGTTACCTCGTCCTCCCCGACCAGTAGGGAGGGTAAAGCCGCAATTTGATTATGATCCCTAAGACCAGTCCCACTATTACTTTCACTTATAGCCAGGGTATCAGATGAGAAATAAGGAACTCATGGAAGGGTGTTTTTTTATGTTTTTTTTTAAGGACCGCCTAACCCGGTTCAAGAACATGCGACCTACAACAGTCAGTGGAGGAGGTCAGCTTTCTCGAAAAAGTCATATAGTCCAGAAGGCCCGAGTACAGGGGACAAGCGTCACATTCAACAAGAATGTGCCGAACAGTCTGGGAAACAACCGAGTCGTCACAGTTAGGCGGAGGCGAGCGCTCCATCAAATGGTGATGCGTCCCGCGATTGTGTCCAATACGGAGACGACCGAAAGCAACCTGAAACCGTGGCGGCATTGCGGGGTAGGTCCATGGTAACAGTCCGGCGAAATGTCACGTAACTTTAAGTTCCTCTCCATCTTCTCACATCTTCTTTGCCAAGGAGCCCGAAGAGCTGCCCGTATTCCTGCCATGTAATCAGTGTGAGGAGGAGCGAAACGGTGGTCTGGTCACCCAGTAATCGCGGACTCTTTGTCGCCCTCATTCCTCGCAATTACTACATGTACAGGAACCCAACATAAGATGATCTCAACATCTGCCCGGCTCGCCAAAACCGTTGCGTCACGGATATTAACGAACCAAGGGATGCGGGGATTCAAATGCCCCAGGAGACTCAGGGCGCTTTGTGAGTAGGTAAAAATCACAATCCCGTCTCTGAGCCAGGCACGTCGCGTTATCTCCCGTACCGAGCCGTGTATTGCAACCAGCTCGGCTGTGAAAACGGACGCAGTGCAAGGCAGAACCAAGCTAACTTAAAATGGAGGGGATATGGCGTGAAAACCGACCCAACCTCTTGGGACTTGGAACCATCTGTATACACTAGCTCGGTTCCAGCGTGACACGAAGTGTGCTCCAAAAAGGTTGAACGTAATATTCCCGGCACTGTAAAAGCTTTGGGAGCAGAGGCGTGGCGAAAAATAGTCAAAGGTGGTACCGTCCAGGGTGACGTCCTGGGCAGAACCAGGGTCGCCACCGGCCCGACAGCTATACCTAGCTCTCTAAGGAGTTTCCTAGCCCTAAACCAAAAGGGCTTAGGGTATGACTGGCGTCTCTCGGCGGCATAGGCATCGTCGAAATCAGCTGCGGATGCAGTGAGGGCTGTTGGCGACTGAGGGAGGCACCGGGCTCAGGCGTAGGGACGAATAATGCACTGTGCACTCCATAGAGCGAGTGGCATCTCCCCAGCATCGACTAGTAGGCTCTCAATGGGGAAAGTGCGGAGGGCACCGGTCGCCAGGCGAAGGCCGGTGTGGTGGATCGAGTCCACCTTCCACAATACACACTCGTCTGCGGATGCATAAAACTCGCATTCGTAGTCGAACTCCGAACGAACAAAGGATCGATAAAAAAGTAAGGCAGTAGTCCTCTCAGCGCCCCAGGCGCTGAACGTCATGGAACGAAGAATATCCATGGTGCGGGTACAAGAGACCCTAAGGCTGCGAATATGAGCCTCCCAGGTGAGGCATCGGTCAAATACACGCCCAAGGAAACGGTGCAAGTCCAGCAATTCCAGGCGCACCCCATTGAGAAACAAGACTGGGTCAGGGTTAAGCCGTGAATGGCGGCAGAAATGCACCACCTTAGTCTTGGCTAAGGAAAAACGAAGCCTGTGCGCTTCGGCATAGCAAGAGACGTGGTTCAATGCCTGTTGCAATCGATCCAGAATTGTCATCTGGGGCGCAATAAAAGAGATCGAAAGGTCGTCTATGTACAGCGTAGCGAGAACATCTTCCTGCAGCACAGAGGTGATGCCGCTGATGTTCAGAACAAAGTGTGTGACACTGAGGACACATCCTATTTCTGCTCCATTGGGACGGAGGGCTCCACCCACCCGTATGCGGAATTGACGATCTCGCAAAAAATTCAGATTATAAACATTGGGAAGCGTCCCCTCGCCCGCATCGTAGGGAGAGTCTTTATAATACCGTATCGCCAGGTGGTATCATAGGCAAAAAAAAACGTGGCGTAGTACTGTCTACGGAAAAGGACTCGCAGACGGCATTTTCCGGTTGGGGCAGAGCATGCGACGTGGAGTGGAACTTGCGGAAGCACTGTGCAGAAGACAAATGGCCTCCGCTGTCCAGGAAAAAAAAGACTAATCTAACATTTACCAATTTCTCCATCAACTTGCACACGCAAGAGGTTAGAGAGATTGGGCGAAAACCGGCCGGGGTAGAGCGATCTCTCTCCGGTTTGCAAAAATCGAATACAGTAGCGATTCGCCAGTAGTCTGAGAGGATACCCTTTACCCAGATCTTGTTGAACAAATCTAACAGAAAGGCCATGCCTCCCTCACCCAGGTGTCGAAGCATGGCGTACGGGACATCGTCCGGACCATGGGCGGTGTCCGCGCACGAAGCAAGAGCGGAACGCAACTCACTCACAGTAAACCTGTCGTTAAGGGTTCTCCGCGTCAGGAGGTAAAGTCCAGTGGGCGGCCTTCCGCGACATCACGGTGTAATGAATGCAGGCGGAGCAGCATCTCGGCTAGAGAATGCGGAGAAAACGGTCGCGAAGAATTCCGCCACAGAGGCGGGGTCCGAGATTGCGGTTAATTTTTCCTGGAGAACGGGGTCCTGTGAGAAATTGCCCCGAATCCTTTTGACCCGCTTCCACACCTCTGCTAGAGGGGTCTTCCCGTTAAGTGAAGACACGTATGCCCGCCATGAAGAGCAGCCGGCGTACTTCGAAATATACCGCAACCTAGCCCTAGCCGAACGAAATTTACCGACAGTGAAATCGTTCGGGCGGCTCTTATAGCGCATGTAGGCATAAGGCTTCTGCTTGAGGGCCGTTTCACACTCGGCTGACCACCACAGGAGTAGTCGGCGTGCAAAACGGCCAGACCTTCTAGGAATAGTAGTTAGCCCCGTGGCGATGAAGGTGCAGGAGAACAACTCAATGGCCTCATCTAAGGAACTAAACTCCTCGACTGAGATAGAGAATTCAGTAATTTTCTGAAATGCAGACCAACGCGACCACCCCAAGCACCGCCGGCCCAGAAAATGATATTTAATGGGAAAGTGATCACTACTGTGGAGGTCATAGACCACCCCCCAATCAAATCAGGCTGTGCATCCGGGGAGCACAAAGATAGATCGAGGCAAGAAAATGAAGCGGTTCTCGGACAGTGATGCGTAAACTCTTCCACATTTAGGACACCCACTTCAAGCTCGTCGATCAGGTCGGCAAGGATTTGACCCCGATTATTAATAGAGTAGTCTCTCCAGAGGGGATGTCTACCGTTTAGATCTCCGAGCAACAGAAAACGGCCTCGGCAACCGTGCCACGACGCGGCAAAAGTACCCCGCATCGAAGTCGGCTGAGGGTGGAATGAACGCGGAAATAACAGTATACCTCCTATCAAGGTAAAGCTGCAGAGCTACTGCCTGAAAGGAGGTATCTAAAGCGAAGAGAAGAACGGAGACATCATGACGGGTATAAATCGCCCATCCTACCGCCCGTGGTGGTGAGGTCGTAAAACCCTTATACCCCGTGAACGTGGGCAGGGGGCATGTGCCCAGAATGGTCTCCTGCAAAAATATAGCTAACGGGGAACGGGAGAAGACGAGTCTTCGCAACTCCTCCCAGTTGGCCTAGAGTCCGCGGCCATTCCATTGAAGGAATATGCCCTCCAGACCTAGCTCGGAAGAGATGCGGGGACCCTCTTCTAAGAGAAGAACCTCAAGGATATGCAGTACGCTTCTCGGAGGCAGAACTCCGGGCGCTGTTAGCCAGACAATCAATGCGCTGTCCCCTTCGAGGACTTATTGGGGGAGGTTAGGCTCGCCATGCGAGTCTTTTCCTCCCCCGTCTCCGAGCCACCCAGCCCACCATTGGGCGTGGACGAAGGAGCCGAAGCTCCTTTAGTGCTGTCCTCCTTTCGGGGGGCAGCTTTAGGAACCCCGGAAGATGGCCTGGCGACCAACTTCAGGGGTGTTGCCTCCTGCGAGTCTAACGACTCGTTGGAGGCGCGTGGCCGTTTCGCCTTACGGAAAACGATGACGCTGGGGGAAGAGAGGGAAGAGGGGGAAGCCCTGGTTTTAGCCGTGGATGGGTGTAGACCCTTTGTGCCACCAGCTTTACCAGGGAAGCGCTTGGGATGGGTAGAACCCGCAGAAGGGTTCCGAATGGCCGCGGAAAAGACCGTACTCGTAGGCCTGGAGGGGCCAGGAGCAGAAGGTGTCTTTTTCAACATTTAGGCTAGCACGTCCCGCGCAGCGCCGGGCACGCAAGGACCAAGTCCTTACCCTCGCAAAATGAGACGATTCTGAGCCCTTTACTGCCAGGATTCCCTTCTCAAGGAGATACGCACCATATTGCTTCGAAGAAGCGGGGTGCGGCTCTCCGCAATTGATACACTTACCCACGCACGATTTGGACTTATCGTGTGCGGCCTTGGAGCAACTTACACAGGTTTCGGGTAACCCAGACTTTGTACGCCGACAGGAGAGATTAGTATGGCCGAAGCTGTGGCAGTAATAGCACCTCGGCGGCAGTGGCACGAATGCCTTCACGCGGTAGCAATACCAACCGTCACGTACCGACCCAGGGAGCTTGTCACAGTCGAACGTGACGAAGAGTGTAGGGTGGGTCTCGAGGCCCCTCCCTGTTTTCTCATCACACGTTCGACCTTGACCAGCCCATGGTCGGCCAGCTCTAAGGTGATGTCGTCTATGGAGTAGTCCACGAGTTCCCTCGCATAAACTACTTCCTTCACGAAGTTCATGGTGTAGAGTGCGGCGTCACACTCACGGGCGTGCCATCAAGTGGCCGAAGGACACTAATCATGGCCCCCTCGGAGGGATTCGACGCATTCGCCAAAAAGGCTCCCGTCCGAGAAACGGGTCACCTTATGCTCTCTACCAATCACACTAGCTAAAGCTCTCCTCTGATGGATCATGTTTCCCTTAGCCAACATGCACCCATCAGTGGAGCGAATAACCAGGAATCGTTTGAAGCCAACGCGCTCGAAAACGCCGGGTAGTCTCTGAATGAGGGGTCCCGACGTAATTGAGGCTCCGCTCTGTGCAATAGTACCTTTGGTCTTTGTCAGGGACTCCACACCCGAGGGAGCAGGGGGGCCAGACGTGTCGATCTAGGATTGGTCGCTTACCGAAGCAGCAGACCCATCCGTCCCCACAGCCCCCGCGGATGGAGAGGAGCTCCGAGTCTTTTTTTGTTTCTTTTCTTCTTGGGAGAGGAGGGCGGGGAATGAACCCGCTTTTCCCCTCCGCTGGCAGGAGCCCACAGGCCAAATGGACAGGCCTCAATAAGGTCCTTCTCCGAGATGTTGAAGGCCCTGGCGGTCGCAGGTGCACCGGCCGGAGGAGGAGATCCCTCCCCTCCTTGTACTACTGCCTTGGGGACCCGAGCCGTTTGAGGAGGACCTTGCATGATGGCGGACTCAGGTTCGGTGCTTAGAGCCGAGCCCGGATTAGCCCTCATGAATGGCCCTACCGTCTGAGAGGCTGGGTTGCCTCAAGGACCATGTCTATCTCGTAGGGGTGGGGGCTCCATATTGCCATCCCTCCCCAGGACATCACAGGTCCCATTGGCAGCGCTGTCACAAGTCGAGTATGGGGAAGCACAGGCCTTGACCCCGGCTAAGGTTAGTATGCGAGCCAGCAGGGCTTTTGGAGGGAAGCGGCCGATGGGCCATGTCTTCCCTCTCCCCCTTAAGGGGGTTTGCCCTACCGAACCGCTTCAATGGGGAGCGGTCGGTTATTGCCTAGGCTGCCTGCTGGCTTTCTTGGCAGTCCCCTTAGAAAGTAAAGCGGGGACTGCCGCTGGAAAGAGAGCGGCACCCGAGGGCACCTCCAGACAAAAGGGTGAGGGGGAGTCCCCTACCTACGTAGGCAAAGGAGAGGAGTAAGCCTCCTCTCCGGTCAAAGAAGGACAGGAGGGGGAAAGACCTCCATTTTTTCAGTGGAGCTGCCCGATGGCAGCTCCGACGGTGAACGAGGGAAAATTGAGGAGAGAATTTTGGTTTTGTCATCATTGGGAATGGTGACCCTATTTTTTTACGGGATGCAGACGCTAATCACCTCTCGCAGTAGCCCGCTCTGCAAGGGGTGCGTACTGGGCTGGCAGAGGCAGGTGCCGCCATTTAAGGCCACCCCTCCCGCCTTGTGACCTGGCAGCTCCACCTTGGGCACGGCGTAAAAAGGATAGTGTGAAGTGAGAAGGAAAGGGGATGTATGAAAGGTATGGGTGGAGATGAAGCAGGTTGTTAAAAACCCACCATCACAAACCGGAGTTCAGGGGTTAGGGAACATTGGCCCCTCTCCCCCTCAGCCCCAATCCGGGATAGTTGGCCGAGAAGAAGGTCAGCATCTACCCTGTGAAAATAGAGGCTGACCAGAGAAAGTTGTAGGGGAAGTGAGGAAGTAGGGGAGAAACACAGGCTGTGTGAAAGAAGGATAAGAGGCTAAGCTGCGTCCAGTCAGCACGGCGCCCAGGAAGGCAAATCGCCGCGCCCCTTACCTGGGTGAGGATGTAGGGTCAAAACGCAGGCTGTCAGAAAGAATAAGAGGCTAAGCAGAGGACGGACGGGGCGCTGAGTCCTATCAGCACGGCGACCAGAAAAGCAAATAGCCGTCTCTCTTACGGGGGTCAGCAGGGCAGCCAGAAAAAAAAACATCCCTTGACCCTTATTGGGTTGAGGCCGGGAGAGCAAAACTTTTGGGGGCGCCTGAAGGGCTTATATTTCGTCATCAATATTTCAGCAGCAACAAGGTTGCCCATACTACCCATTCCATCATCTTGCGGGCCCACGCACCATGTGTGACACCTAAATCTGTTCTTTCTTTATCACCCACGCCTCTCCCTACACCACCACGCAACTTCGCACAAAATGTCTACCCTCTCTTATATCGATGGGAGTAGAGGGAGGGTGAGTCGACTCTTGCATTCTCGCTGGTCACATCTTCACATTCCACACAACACGAGGTATATCACGCCCCTTTAAGGTATAAAAGAGCTAGCAAGTCTCAAGGCTATGGGATTATTAAACGAAAGAACATATCGCAAAGCACGAGTCTCCACCCATTTCATGCACGGATGCGGTCACATTTAATCGCATTAGACGACGCGCGACTAACGCCACAGTTAGGATATTCTTACACTACCAACACAGGAAAGAAAGAAATTTAACCTAAAATCAGGTCCATTCAGTATACTCGTAAAGCAAGTGTATGGAACTGCAGGAGTGAGGCTAGCAGACCCTTTGCCCTTCCATCTCAGGAGCCTCACTTTATCTCCTTGCTGAATGGGTCGACTGTTTGGCAGAATGACGGAAGCACAGCGCGATAGGATGCTCTCGTCTTTCATGCAAACGCCCGAGAAGTATGTGATGGCACATTGCCATTGGTATTGGATGGGAGTGCAGCTTTGGGAGTTCGCGTCCTGGGGGATAAAGAAGAGCACCTTGGGGGCGTGGCACAGGTGATAGCGGGTCCAGCTATTGGGGTCCTGCGAATAAAAGAGCATCGCATTAATCTCATTTAAGCACCAGAACTCGACCACCCCAGACTGTGGCAGAAGGAACAATTACTGGTTTTACTGGTAGTCTATCCAGACGAGAACATTTAGGAAAAGAAGAAGATTGTAAGCGTTGTGATTTTAAATGTGGACGCTTTAAATGAGGATGAATTGACTGTACTGATGTTAGAAAGAAGGAATTTAATTTAAAAACCTTTGGTGCAGCTGTCCAATAGAACTTAGCAGCGATAAAAACATTAAAAAGGACGATGCAATCAAATCAGGTTGCAAATAGAATAAACACCTGTAGAACTACAGAAGAGGAAGCATTCCAAATTGAGATAATAAAACCAATAGGAAGGAAGCTGGAATAGACGCTTCTGCAAGAAGTAGACCAAGGCAGAACCCTTGATCGACTTTTGGCGAGGTATGACCAAAAAAGGGGAAGCATAATATACAAAACTTGGGAGAGAGGGGCAAATTAGTACTATATGGACCAGGGTAAAATGTTTCTTTGTATTTCTTTTAATGCTAAGTTCCAATGCGTACTAGGGCATAAGTTCCGTATAGACCCATAGCCTAATGCTAGGCTAGATTTAAAAAAAAAGAAAGATGTTAGAAGACAAAATCCAAAACCAAAAAGGCAAGAAGAAGGAAGCACGCTCGGGCATCGGGCAGGCCCGCGTAGGATCATAAGAGCATTTTTTTTTAGGAGCTCATCTGGCGACTGCCTACTTGGGCATAAGTCACCGTACTCACCACAGCTTACTACTAGGCTATATTAAAAAAAACAAATAACGATAAAAAGGACAAAGGCTAAAAAACAACAAAAAAAAAAGCAAAAAGGAAGCAAGCTCCGGGGTCGGTGGGGCCCGCCTCCCTTCGGTGCAGGAAAATGCGACCTACAACAAATAGTCAAATAAAGTCGAGGAGGCCACCCTCCTCCAAAAGTCGTATAGTGCACAAGTCTGAGTGCACGAAACAGTCCAGAGTACAAGGGGCAAGCTGTAGCGACCCGGCTCATCCCAGTACCAAGACAGGTAGCGTGCGCGAAGATTACCCAGACTGGGACATTCAACATGAAAGTGTCGGAACAGTCTGGGGGAAAAAAGCAGTCGTCACAATAAGGCGCAGGCGCGGACCATCAAATGGCGCTGCGTCGCGGAAGTGTGTCCAATTCGGATACGAAAGAAAGCAACCTGAAGCGGTTGCAGAATTGGGGAGTAGATCCATGGTAACAGTCGCGACGCAATGGAATGCAACTTTAAGTTCCCTTCGACCGTCTCTCATCTTCTTTGCCAAGCCGCCCGTATTCCTGCCATATAATCGGTGTAAGGAAGAGCGAAATGCTCATCTGGTCGCCCAATCGTCGCGGACTCTTTGGCGCCCTCATTCCTCGCAATTCTCAGTACGAGATAATCTCAACATCCGCCCGGCTTGCCAAAACCGTAGCTTCAAGGATATTGGGAAACAGGAGATGCGAAGATTCCAATACCTCGAGAGCACTCAGGGCGCTTTGTGAGTCGCTATAGATCACAAACCGGTCTCCGAACTGGGCACGTCGCGTAATCTCCCGTATCGAGTGGTGTATAGCCACCAGCTTGGCCGTTAAGACAGACGCAACGCCTGGCTGAGCCCCGCTGACTTCAAGGAGGGGATACGGCGTGGAAGCTGAGCCCCGCTGACTTCAAGGAGGGGATACGGCGTGGAAGCCGACCCCCTCTTCGGACTTGGAGCCATCCGTATACACTGGCACGGTTCCAGCGTGACACGAGGTGTGCTCCAAAAAGGTCGAACGCAATACTCTGGCGCTGTAGAAGCTTTGGGAGCAGAGGCATGGCGACAAATAGCTAAAAGTGGTACCCTCCAGAGTGGCGTTCTGGGCAAAACCAGGGGCGCCACCGACACGACAGCTATGCCTAGCTCTCTAAGGAGTTTCCTAGCCATAAACCCAAAGGGCTTAGGGTATGACTGGCGTCTCTCGGCGGCATAGGCACCATCGAAATCAGCTGCGGATGCAATGAGAGCTGTTGGCGACTGAGGCAGGCGCCGGGCTCGCCACTACAGGCGAATAATGCACTGTGCACTCCGTAGAGCCAGTGACAACTCCCCAGCATCGACTAGTAGACTATCAATGGGGAAAGTGCGGAAGGCACCGGTCGCCAAGCGAAGGCCGGTGTGGTGGATCGAGTCCACCTTCCGCAATACACGCTCGACTGCAGATGCATAAAACATAGCATCCGTAGTCAAGCTTCGAACGAACAAAGGATCGATAAAAAAGTTAGGCAGTAAACTTATCAGCGCGCTGAACGTCACGAAATGGAGAATATTCATAGCGGGTACAGGTGACCATAAGGCTGCAGATATGAGCCTCCCAGGTGAGGCGTCGGTCAAATACAAGACCAAGGAAACGGTGCAATTCAACCACTTCCAGGCGTACCCCATTAAGAAACAAGTCTGGGTCAGGCTGGAGCCGTGGATGGCGGCACAAGTGCACCACCTTAGCCTTGGCCAAAGAAAACCGAAACCTGTGCGCTTCGGCATAGTAAGATACGCGGTTCAATGCCTGTTGGAGTCGACGCCCCAGAGTTGGCATCTGGGGCGTACAAAAGAGATCAAAAGGTCGTCCACGTATAGCGTAGCGAGAACATCTTGCGGCAGCACCGAGTTGATGCCGTTAATGCTCAGGTCAAAGAGTGTGAAACTGAGGACACTTCACTACGGGACACCCTCTTCATCTCCATTGGGAGGCGTCCCCTCACTCCCATAGTTTGGAGAGTGTCCATGATACCGTATCGCCATGCGGTATCATAGGCCTACTACAGATCGAAAAACACCGTGGCGTAGTGCTGTCTACGAAGGAAGGCCTCACAGACGACTTTTTCCAGTCGGAGCAGAGCATCCAACATGGAGTGGAACTTGCGGAAGCCGCACTGTGCACAAGACAGATGGCCTCCGCTGTCCAGAAAAAAGGCTATTCTAATATTTAGCAATTTCTCCATCAACTTGCACATGCAAGAGGTTAGAGAGATTGGGCGGAAACCGGCCCGAGTAGAGTGATCTGTCCCCGGGTTGCGAAAGGCGAGCGCAGTAGCGATTCACCAGGAATCTGGGAGTAGACCCTCTACCATGATCGAATTGAACAAATCTAAGAGAAAGGCCATGCCTCGCTCACCTAGGTGTCGAAGCATGGCGTACGGGATATCACTCGGACCCGGGGCGGTGTCCGCACACGAAGCAAGAGCGAAAGGCAACTCGCTCACAGTAAACCTGTCGTTGAAGGGTTCTCCGCCTCTGGAGGTAAAGTCCAGCCGGCGGCCTTCCGCGACATCACGACGTGCATTGAATGCTGGCGGAGCAGCAGCCCGGCAAGATAATGCGGAGAAAGCGGTCGCGAAGGATTCCGCCACGGAAGCGGGGTCAGAGATTGTGGACCCATTCTCCTGTAGAACGGGAGGGGGGGGCGACTGCGAGAACTTGCCCGAATCTTTTTGACTCGCTTCCACACCTCTGGTAGATCAGTCTTCCCGTTAAGTGAAGACACGTATGCCCGCCAAGAAGAGCGGCGGGCGTGCTTCGAAATATACCGGAAACTAGCCCTAGCCCGACGAAATTAACCGACGAGTTGTCGGCGTGCAAAACAGCCAGATCTTCTAGGTAGGAATAGTAGATAGGCCTGCAGCGATGAGGTTGCCGGAGAAGAACTCAACGGCCTCATCTACTGACCTAAACTCCTCGACTGAGATAAAGAATTCAGTCATTTCTTGAAATCCAAACCACCACGCCCGCACCAAGCACTACCGGGGCGGGCTCTCGGGCGGCAGCGGCCCAGAAAATGATATTTGAATAGGAAAGTGATCACTACCGTGGAGGTCATCGACCACCTCCCAATCAAAATCAGGCTGTGCATCGGGAGAGCATAATAATAGATGGAGGCATGAAAATGAAGCGGTTCTCGGGCAGTGATGCCTAAACTCATCCACATTTAGGAGACCCATCACAAGCTCGTCATCAGGTCGACGAGGCCTTGACCCTGGGGATTAATAGAGTAGTCTCCCCAGAGGGGGTGTCTACCGTTAAAATCTCCGAGCAAAAGAAACGGCCTCAGCAACCGTGAGACGACGCAGCGGAAGTCCGCCGCGTCTAAGTCGGCTGACAGTCGAATGTACGAGGAAATAACAGTATACCTCCTATAAAGGTGCAGGTGCACAGCTACTGCCTGAAAGGAAGTATCTAAAGCGAAGAGAAGAAAGGAGACATCAAGCCGGGTGTGAATCGCACATTTTCCCGCCAGGCCCCCATCCCGTGGTGGTGGGGTCGTAAAACCCTGAAACCCCGGGAGGGTGGGCAGGGGGCATGCACCCAGCATGGTCTCTTAAAAAAAGATAGCTAACAAGAACGGGAGGAGACGACCCTCCACAGCTCCTCCCAGTTAGTCCTGAGTCCACGGAAATTCCATTGAAGGAATATGCCCTCCAGGCCTAGCGCGGAGGAGATGCGGGGACCCTCTTCGAAGAGAAGACCCTCACGGGAATGACCGTACGTTTTCCGGACAATTCGCTGAAGGCGCTGTCGCCTTCGATTTCCGCCTCGAAATCTTAGGTGGGCGGGAGGCCCACTTTTTGAGGATGCACCGTCTGGGTGACGCGTGGTCGTTTCGCCTTACGGGAAACGGTCACGCTGAGGGAAGTGGGGGAGCCCTGGTTTTAGCCGGGGCTGGGTGTGGACCCTTTGTGCCGCCAGCTTTACCAGGGAAGCGCCCGGGGCGGGTAGAAGCCGCAGAAGTGTTCAGAATGGACTCGGAAAAGAAAGTACTCGTAGGCCTGGAGAGGCCACGAGCCGAGGGTGTCTTTTTCAACATTGGTCGGCCAGCTCTAAGGTGATGCCCTCTAAGGAGTAGTCCACGAGTTCCCTCGCATAAACTAATCTTTTCACAAAGTTTATGGTAGAGTTCGGCGTCACACTCACAGGCGTGCCATCAAGTGTCCGAAGGGCACTAATCATGGCCACCTCAGCGGGATTCGACGTATTCGCCAAAAGGCTCCCGTCGGAGAAAAGGGTCACCTTCGGCTCTCTACAAATCACACTAGTTAAAGCCCTCCTCGGATCGATCATGTTGCCCTTAGCCAACATGCTGCCATCAGTGGAGCGAATAACGAGGAAGCGTTTGAAGGCAGCGGGCTCGAGAAAGCCGGGTAGTCTCTGAATGAGGGGCCCCGATGTAATCGAGGATCCGCTCTGCGCATTAGCACGTTTTGTCTTAGTCAGGGGCTCCACACCTGGGGTGGCAGAGGGGCCGGCTGTGCCAATCTTGGCTTGGTCGCTTGCTGAAATGGCAGCAGACCCATCCGCCCCCGCGGATGGAGAGGAGCCCCGAGTCAATTTCGGAGATGAGGGCGGGGAATAAACTCTCTTCTCCCCTTGCCGGCAAGAGCCACCAGGCCGGATGGACCAGCCTCAGCAAGGTCCTTCTCCGAGCTGGAGAAGGTCCTGGCGGTTGCAGGGGCACCAGCCGGAAGGAAGAGATACCTCCCCTCCTTGTACTGCTTTGGAGACCCAGCCGTTTGAGTAGGACCTTGCATAGAGGAGGACTCGAGTTCGGTGCTTAGCGCCGGGCCCGGATTCGCCCCCATGGAAGGCCCTACTGTCTGAGGCTGGGTTGCCTCAAGAACCATGTCTATCTCGGGTGGGGAGTGGGGGGGGGGTCCATTTGGCCGTTTCACTAATCGAATATGGGGAGACACAAACCTTGACTCCCGCTAGGTTTAAGATTCGAGCCAGCATGTCTTTTGAGGGAAGCGACCGATGCGGCCTGTCTTTCCTCTCTCCCCTAAGGGGGTTTGCCCTACCAAGCCGTTTCAATGGGAAGCGGTCGGCTATGGGCTGCCTTCTGGCTTTCTTGGCAGGCCACTTGGAAAGTAAAGGGGGCACTGCCGCTCGAAAGAGGAGGCGCCCGAAGGCACATCCAGACAAGGGGGTGAGGGGAAGGCCCCTACACCCATAGGCGAAGGAGATGAGTAAGACTCCTCTCCGGTTAAAGAGATTTGGAGGGTCTCCTGCCAGAGCAAAAGGGGCGGAGGGGGCCTCCATTTTTTTAGTGGAGCTGCCCGAAGTGGCTCCGTCGTTTGTGAGGAGGAAAGGAGAAAAGTTTTATTTTGGGGTTTTACATCATCGGGCATGGGGACCCTATTCTTTCTGTGGGAAGCAAACTCTAATTACCCCTCGCAGTAGTCCGCTCTGCAAGGGATGCGTACTGGGCTGGCAGAGCCAGGTGACGTCCTTTAAGGCCACCCCTCCTGCCTGGTAACCTGGCAGCCCTTCAGCATGGCGGCTCAACCTTGACGGTGTAAAATTGATAGAGTGTGAAGTGAGAAGGAAAGGGGATGTGAGGAAGGTATGGGTGGGGATGAAGCAGGTTGTTAAAAACCCACCATGCTAAACCGGAGCTCAGGGGTTAAGGAACATTGTCCTTTTCCCTAAGCCCCAATCCGGGATATTTAGCTGAGAACAAGGTCAGCATCTACCCTGTGAAAATAGAGGCCGACCCGAGAAAGTTGTGGGAGGGGTTGTAGGGGAAGTGAGGAAGTCGGGGAGAAACACAGGCTGTGTGAAAGAAGGGAAAGAGGCTAAGCTGGGGCCGGACGGGGCGCTGAGTGCTGTCAGCACGGCGGTCAGGAAGGCAAATCGCCGCGCACCTTACGGGGCAGAAAGGGAGAAAGGTGTTAGCGGAAGGCGGAGAGAAGGCTAAGGTGGGAGGGCACAGGGGGCTGAGTCCAATCAGCACGGAGGACAGAAAAACGCATCCTCGTGCCCTTTATGATGGCAGGGGAAAAAAGGGGGAGAGAAAATGACGATGTAAAAAGGGGATGGATGTACGAAAGCAGGGTCAGAATTGATACAAAAAGATGAGGTAAGAAGGAGGAGAAGCTAAGCTGGGTCGGACAGGGCAGCAGACTTCTGTCAACGCAGAGGTCAGAAAAACACATCGCCGTGCCCCTCAGAGGGAAAATGTTTAGAGTGAATAAGGCACAGGTAATCTCAATCTAGTGAAATAATGGCGGAGGCAATGGCACCAGTAAGGCATGCAGCGTTACCCGAATAGATGTTTATTAAATTCTCTAGAGGTGCTCTCATTTAAGGCCTTTAATTTCTCAGTGAAAACAAGTTAAGATGTGATATCCGAACCAGGAGTCTCTATAGTGTATGGCACACCCTTAAAGGCGCCCCAAAACTGGCCTAATCCAGCTACTTACGGTACCCAATGTGGCGTAACTAATCGGAAGCAGTGTATCCTATCCACTCGCCAAGATCCCTGAATATCAAAGCAGAAGAAACATCCCTCCCATGTGACAAACAGGTTGCCTTGGCAACAGTGTGGTCACCACCCAAAACCAAAAATATACAAATATGTACATCTCTAGACTCCGTTAATATGAGTCATGTTTTTGAAATAATTTCTTGGCCCACCAAGAAAGTGTTTTAGAAATTAAGGTTTTATTTATATTTTAGCGGCGTTATCAGAATCATATTCAGAACAAAGGAGAAATGTGAGATAAATAAAATCTTGTGGCTCTTTTGGTGTGGCAGGTGGGTCATAGTTCGGAGCCCCTTGCTTTAAATGAATAAAAATGAACCCTATAAATGAAAATTAACCCCTACCTCTGTGCCTATGTCATTCTCCACAAGCATCGGAACAACATACAACTCTTTTTGAAAAACATCCGCCAAGAAATTAAAGAGAAGAAACAACTCCTCGGAATCCGCCAGATAAACAAACATGACATGATCTCTTTTCAAGGATTTTTCTTGTATATACTCTGCAAACAAATATATTTTATTAGTAATAACCCAAATTTTATTAGTTATGCAAAAAATCCCACAGGAAAATGAAAGGCGGATTCCAAGTTCGAAAGTACTTGGAATCCGCCTTTCATTTTCCTGTGGTATTTTTTTGACATATTGCTCTACTCACACGCTACTTTGTGAGTTTCTCATATTTATTAGTTATGTATATATCTGAAAATATATATTTACTATTGGATTATAAAATCAATGATTTGACTCACTGTTAAGATCACGGTGGAATCTTCTGATTATAAGGAAAACAGACAAAGTGACGATGATCACAAAAGCTGAATAGCATACGATGATTTCTGCTGTGTATGTTCGTGGCCACTCTGCAACATTAAAAAAATGAAAAAGAAAATAAATTTACTTTTAAGCAGGACTATTAAAATAACCCATCCATAAGAGCAAGCTTGGGCAAGGAAACTTCTTTGAAATTTCATTCATCACCATGACACCACTTTTGGACGAGTATGTATAGCTTGTGCTAAGAGCCATCTCCGTGCATAATTTATTTAGTGTGGACACACTGGCGCACAAACATTAAACCTACGAGGAGAGGAGTAAGCCTCCTCTCTGGTAGAGGGTACGAGGGGCTCCTGAGAAAGCAGAGGGATTTTTTTTTTTAACTATCTGGAGACTACCTACTTGGGCACAAGTCGCCGCACTCACGAAAGCCTAGCACTAGGCTACTTTAAAATATGAATATGAAAAACAACAACGAGAATAAAAAGGAAAAATGGGAACAAGGAGGAAGCAAGCTCCGGCGTCGGGCGGAGGTGCCCGCGGCGGAGGAACGTGCGACCTACAAAGAAAACAACAAAAAAACTAGTTAAATAAAGGGGAGGAGGACGGCCTCGCCCCAAAAGACTACAAGTCCACCAGTCAATGTGCACGAACTCGTCCCGAGTACAAGGGACTGGCGGTAGCGACCTCGCCCATCACGGTACCGGGACAGGTAACGTGCGCGGAGATCGCTCAGTCTGGGACATATAACCAGAATGTGCCGAACAGCCTGGAGGACAACGCGGTCGTCACAGTAGGGCACTGGCGAGCGCTCCATCAAATGGTGGTGCGTACCGCAAGTCTGTCCAATTCCAAGACGACACAAAGCAACCTGAAGCCTTCGTGGCATTGGGGGGTAGGTCCATGGGAACAATCGCGGCAGGATGGCACGCATATTACATAACATAAGAACATAAGAAAAGAAGGAGACTGCAAAAGACCATTCATGGCCTACACTTGGCAGCTCCTGTTCCAGTCAACACACAAAAGATTTCTTACCAGAGAAAAGTCATCAACATTGTCACCCTTTACAGAAGTTCGTCAGATCTAATCTACAATATACATAAAATGCATCCAGAGGATTATGTCCATTCATGCAACCGCAAAATATAATCTCCCCACTCCTTAGAAAAATATATACATATGTACATAAAAAAAAGAAGAAAAAAAAAAGTCAGTCCCATCTAGCAGCTTCATCCATATATTTATCTAATCTATTCTTAAAACTACCCAGAGAGGAGGCTTCTATCACATGTCTAGTGAGCCTATTCCATTCATCTACCACACGATTTGTAAACCAATTCCTCCCAATCTCCTTCCTAAACCTATACTTATCAAGCTTAAACCCATTGCTACGTGTCCTGTCATGTTCACTAAGTATAAGAACCTTACCCAGATCCCATTTATTATATCCTTTTACCCATAAATTATATCCTTTTCTTATGTTCTTAACATTTTGGAATACGGACGAAATAGTACGTCCCATCGTTCACGCCGATAATCTACATATTTACCGAAAGGTATATTATTATTTATATCTACAAAGTTTAAAAAAATATAATAGTTAACCCAAAATCTGAACCAATAATAACAATATACTCTGAAAGACAAGGAAGACTGGGCCAGAAATTTCCTTTAGACAATGGACCAGTGAGGCATCAGACCCTTCAACATAACTCTTTATCCAGACACGGCGGATCAATTGAAAATTTTAAAAGTGCCCTAGATAAATTCTTAATACACCTTCCAGATGAACCTAAGTATGCATTTCCGGGAAAAATGAGTTTCAGATGTGAAAAGTATGCATGAAACTACATATTTTTACATTGTTGTGCACATTGGTGTAAAACGAATCTTTACCAATTTCGTTAATTTCACCATGATTAACAAAGTGTAAATTGATTAGGCCTACCTTCACAGAATCCACAGGATACATCACACAATGTTCCATGATTCCCGCTACGGCTCCCGCAATCATAATAACACGAATATTCTCCGTCGGTAAAGATTCATAATCATCGAATGACATTTTTAAAGTATATATTAATCTTTATGTTTCCCCCAAGGTATATAATGAAGAAATAACAATTATATCTAAGTTACAACGGGAGAAAAACGGAAAAGTAAGAGAAAGTTAAAAGAATAGTAGACCCTAAAATAGCACACTTTACACTATCGGACTAGCCGACAAAGTCTCCCATTTTCTTTGCCAGGCAACACGAAGAGTTGCCCGTATTCCTGCCATGTAGTCGGTGACAGGAAGAGCGAAACGCTGGTCCGGTCGCAGAGTTTTCGCGGACCCTTGGTGCGCTCATTCCCCGCAATTCCTACATGTCCAGGAACTCAGCAGAAGATAATCTAGACATCCGCCCGGCTTGCCAAAACCGTGGCGTCACGGATATCGCGAACCAGGGGATGCGGAGATTCCAATGCGCTTTGTGAGTCGTTATAGATCACAATCCGATCCCCGAACCGAGCACGTCGCGTAATCTCCCGTACCGAGTGGTGAATTGCCACCAGCTCGGCCGTGAAGACAGACGCAGCGCCTGGCAGAGCCCTGCTGACTTCAAACAGAGGGGATACGGCGTGGAAGCTGACCCCCTCTTAGGACTTGGAACCATCCGTATACACTGGCAAGGTTCTAGCGTGACACTAGGTGTGCTGCCAAAAGGTCGAACGCAATACTCCCGGCGCTGTAGAAGCTATGGGAGCAGAAGCGTGGCGAAAAAGAGCCAAATGTGGTACTCTCCAGGGTGGCGTCCTGGGCGGAACCAGGGGCACCACCGTCCCGTGAGCTATACCTAGCTCTCGAAGGAGTTTCCTAGCACTAAACCAAGAAGGCTTAGGGTATGACTGGCGTCTCTCGGCGGCATAGGGACCGTCGAAATCAGCTGCGGATGCAGCGAGACCCCTTTGGCGATTGAGGGAGGAGCCGAGCTCGCCACTACAGGCGAATAATGCACCGCGCACGGCGTAGAGCGAGTGGCATCTCCCCAGCATCGACTAGTAAGCTCTCAATAGGGAAAGTGCGGAAGGCACCGGTCGCCAAGAGAAGGCTGGTGTGGTGGATCGAGGCCACCTTCTGCAATACACGCTCGGCTGCGGATGCATAAAACTCGCATCCGTAGTCGAGCTTCGAACGAACAAAGGATCGATAAAAAAGTAAGGTAGTAGCCCTATCAGCGCCCCAAGCGCTGAACGTCACGGAATGAAGCATATCCATGGCGCGGGTACAAGAGACCCTAAGGCTACGAATATAAGCCTTCCAGGTGAGGCGTCGGTCAAATTCAAGACCAAGGAAACGGTGTAATTCAACCACTCCAAGCGTACCCCATAAGAAACAAGTCTGGGTGAGGGTGGAGCCGTAGATGGTGGCAGAAGTGCACCACCTTAGTCTTAGCTAAGGAAAACCGAAACCTGTGAGCTTCGGCATAGCGAGAGACGCGGTTCAATGCCTGTTGGAGTCGACACTCCAGAGTCGGCTTCTGGGCCGCGCCAAAAGAGATCGAAAGGTCGTCCAAGTAGAGCGTAGCGAGAACATCTTCCAGCAGCACCGAGGTGATGCCGTTAATGCTCAGGGCAAAGAGTGTGACACTGAGGACACTTGCCTGCGGGACACCCTCTTCCTGCTCCAGTGGGCCGGAGAGGACTTCCTCCACCCGTACGCGGAATCGACGATCTCGCAAAAATTCAGATATAAACAATGGGAGGCGTCCCCTCGCCCCCATCGTGTGGTGAGTCTCCATGATACCGTATCGCAATGCGGTATCATAGGCCTTCTTCAGATCGAAAAACACCGTGGCGTAGTGCTGTCTACGAAGGAAGGCCTCGCAGACGGCATTTTCCAGTCGGAGCAGTGCATCCGACGTGGAGTGGAACTTGCGGAAGCCTTACTGTGCAGAAGACAGATGACCTCCGCTGTACAGAAATAAGGCTAATCTAACATATACCAATTTCTCCATCAACTTGCAAACGCAAGAGCTTAGAGAGATTGGGCGGAAACAGGCCAGAGTAGAGTGATCTCTCCCCGGGTTGCGAAAGGCGAGCACAGTAGCGATTCGCCAGGAATCCGGGAGGAGACCCTCCACCCGGATCCTGTTGAACAAATCTAAGAGAAAGGCCATGCCTCGCTCAGCCAGGTATCGAAGCATGGCGTATGGGACATCGTCTTGACTAAGGACAGTGTCGGAGACCGAAGTAAGAACGGAACGCAACTCACTCACAGTAAACCTGTCGTTAAGGGTTCTCCGCCTCTGGAGGTAAAGTCCATCCGGCGGCCTTCCACGACATCACGACGTGCATTGAATGCTGGCGGAGCAGCATCCGGGCTAGAGAATGCGGAGAAAGCGGTCGCGAAGGATTCCGCCACGGACGCGGGCTCCGAGATTGCGGTCCCATTCTCCTAGAGAACGGGAGGGGGGTCCTGCGAGAACTTGCCCCGAATCCTTTTGACTCGGTTCCACACCTCTGCTAGAGGGGTCTTCCCCTTAAGAGAAGACACGTATGCCCGCAAAGCAGAGCGGCAGGCGTGCTTCGAAATATACCGTAACCTAGCCCTAGTCCGACGAAATTTACCCCCAGAGGGGGTTTCTACCGTTTAGATCTCCGAGCAAAAGATAGGGACTCAGCAATCGTGCCACGACGCGGCGGAAGTTCCTCCCGTTGAAGTCGCCTGACGGTGGAATGTACGCAAAAAAAACAGTATACCTCCTATCAAGGTCCAGCTGCACAGCTACTGCCTGAAAGGAGATACGAGTATCTAAAGCTATGAGAAGAACGGAGACATCATACCTGATGTAAATCGCACATCCTCCCGCCAGACCCCCATCCCATGGTGGTGGGGCATGCGCCCAAAATAGTCTCCTGCAAAAAGATAGCTAACGGGGAACAGGAGGAGACAAGCCTCCGCAACTCCTCCCAGGTGGCCCTGACTCCACAGCAATTTCATTGAAAGAATATGCCCTCCCGGTCTAGCTCGGAGGAGACGCGAGAGGGGCCCTCTTCGAGGAGAAGATCCTCACGGGAATGGCCATACGCTTCCCGGAGGCAGAACCCCGGGCGCTGTTGGTAGGACAATGCGCTGAAGGCGCTGTCGGCTTTGAGGAATTATTGGGGAAGGTTGGGCTCGCCATGCGAGTCTTTTCCTCCCTCCGCCTCGAAACCTTAGGCGGGCGTTGCGGCTTCGGAGGCGGGGGGCCCTCTTTTCGAGGATCCACCGTCTCCAAGCCACCCAGCCCACCACTAGGCATGATCGAAGGAGCCGAAGCTCCTTTGTTGCTGTCCTTTCGGGGAGAAGCTTTAGGAACCCCGGAAGATGGCCTGGCCTTCAAATCCAAGGGTGTTGTTTCCTGTGAGTCTAACGACTCGGTGGAGGCGCGTGGCCGTTTCGCCTTACGGGAAACGGTCACGCTGGGGGAACAGGGGGGAGCCATGGTTTTAGCCGGGGCTGGGTGTGAACCCTTTGTGCCGCAAGCTTTACTAGGAGAGCGCCCGGGTTGAGTAGAACCGACAGAAGGGCTCCGAATGGGCGCAGAAACAACTGCCCTCGTTCGCCTGGATGGGTCAGGAGTAGAAGGTGTCTTTCTTAGCATTGAGGCGCAAGACGTCCCAGGAAGAGCCGGGCGCGCCAGGACCAAGTCCTTAGCCTCGCGGAATGAGAGACGATCCTGGGCCTGAACGGACAGGATTTATTTCTCAGTGAGATATGCACCACATTGCTTAGAAGAAGCTGGGTGCGGCTCTCCGCAATTGACACACTTGGCCACACACGACTTGGACTTATCGTGTGCAACCTTGGAGCAATTTACACAGACTTCGGGTAACCCCAACTTTGCACATCTACATGAGCGATTTGTATGGCCAAAGCGGTGACAGTAATAGCAACTCCGCGTCACACTCACCGGGGTGCCATCAAGTGTCCGAAGAGCACTTATCTTGGCCGCCTCGAAGGGATCCGCCGCATTTGCCAGAAGGCTCCAGTCGGAGAAACGGGTCACCTTCGGCTCTCTACAAATCACACTAGTTAAAGCCCTCCTTGGATCGATCATGTTGCCCTTAGCCAACATGCTGCCATCAGTGGAGCGAATAACGAGGAAGCGTTTGAAGCCAGCGGGCTCGAGAAAGCCGGGTAGTCTCTGAATGAGGGCCCCCGATGTAATCGAGGCTCCGCTCTGCGCACTAGCCCTTTTGGTCTTAGTCAGGGCCTCTGCACCCGGGAAAGCAGAGGGGCCGAATGTACCGATCTTGGCTTGGTCGCTTACCGAAGTGGCAGCAGACCCATCCGCCCCCGCAGGCCCGCGGATGGAGAGGAGCCCCGAGTGTTTTTAGTGTTTTTTCTGTTCTTTTTTTTTAGGAGAGGATGGCGGGGAATGAACCCGCTTCTGCCCTCCGCCGGCCGGAGCTCCTAGGCGGGATGGATCGGCCTCAGCAGGGTCCTTCTCCGAGATGTAGAAGGTTCTGGAAGTCGGAGGGGCACCGGAGGGAGGAGGAGATCCCCCCCCCCTCCTTGTACTGCCTTGGAAACCCTAGCCGTTTGAGAAGGACCTTGCATAGGGGCAGACTCGAGTTCGGTGCTTGGCGCCGAGGCCGGATTCACTCCAATGGAAGGCCCTACCGTCTGAGGCTGGGTTGCCTCAAGGACCATGTCTATTTCGGGGGAGATTTGCTCCAGTTGGCCATGTCCCCCTCCCAGGTCATCACAGGTCCCATTGGCAGTGGTGTCACAAGTTGAGTCTGGGAAGGCACAAGACTTGACCCCGACTAGGTTTAATATTCTAGCCAGCAGGTCTTTTGAGGGAAGCAACTGAAGGGGCCTGGCTTCCTTCTCCCCCCTAAGAGGGTTTGCCCTAACGAGCCGATTCAATGGGGAGCGGTCGTCTATAAGCTGCCTGCTGGCTTTCTTGGTAGTCTCATTGGAAAGTAAAGTGGGGACTGCTGCTGGAAAGAGGGAGGTGCCCGAAGGCACCTACAGACAAGGGGGTGAGGGGGAGTCCCCTACACCCGTAGGCGAAGGAGAGGAGTAAACCTCCTCTCCGGTTAGAGAGATTTGGAAGACCTCCTGCGAGAGAGGGGTGACCTCCATTTTTTCCGTGGAGCTGCCCGAGGGCGGCTCCGACGATGGACGAGGGGAATTTGTGGGAAGATTTTTTATTTTCTCATCATTGGGCAATATGACTATTTTTTTTACAAGAAGCAAACACTCATCACCCCTCGCAGAAGCCCGTCCTGCAAGGGGTGCGTACAGGGCTGGCAGAGCCATGTGCCGCCATTCAAGGCCACCCCTCCCGCCTGGTGACCTGGCAGCCCTTCGGCATGGCGGCTCCATCTTAACAGGCGTAAAAAAAATAGATAGTGAAGAGAGAAGGAAAAGGGATGTGAGGAAGGTATGGGTGGGGATGAAACAGGTTGTTAAAAATCCACCATCCCAAACCGGAGCTCAGGGGTTAGGGAACATTGTCCCCTCCCCCCTCAGCCCGATCTGGGATAGTTGGCTGAGAAGAAGGTCAGCATCTAACCTGAGAAAATAGAGGCCAACCAGAGAAAGTTGTGGGTAATGTTGTAGGGAAAGTGACGAAGTAGGGGAGAAATACAGGCTGTCTGAAAGAAGGAGAAGAGGCTAAGCTGGGGCCGGACGGGGCGCTGAGTCCCGTTAGCACGGCGACCAGGAAGGCAAATCGCAGCGCCCCTTACGGGGGAAAGCACAGGGAGCGCCACCTCCTTTTCAGAGGTGGGGCTGCCCAAGAGCAGCTCCAAAGATGGCTAAGGGGAAGCCTCATCAGAGTTCAAGTCAACCCAGTGACGGGGCCTCCTTAATTTGCTCTCAAGCTGGGAGGATCTGCAATTCCTCCACGTACAAAGTGTAACAGGCTGCACAGGATACCCCCTTGCGAGGTCCTGAGAGTGGATATAAGAATGGAGAGAAGGTGCGAGGGGTAACGCAACTTGCCAAAGAATTATGTGTCGTATCATGTTAAGATGGTCTTTGACAAGAGGAATTTTGTTTGTAGTGTGGTGGTGGCGCATAAGATAGATTTTGTGCTGCCTAGTGGATGCGAAGACACTGTTTGTATGTTGTGTGGGTTTGTATCATATATGAATTGTGACTAGGTTGTGGGTGTGTACTTTAGGGTGGTGCAGATATACTGTATAGAATCATAGGTTTTTCTTTGTGTTGTCTGAAGTTAGTGCTTGTGAGTGTTCTGAGGGTGTTGTTTGGACATTGCCTTTGAAGTAATGTTTTGGTTGAGAGATAGTTGTGTGTGGGTATAGAGTGATGTAGCTAGTGTGGGGTTATCGTCGAGTTTGAGAGTTTGGCCCTAGATAGATGTGTGTGGGGTGGTTTGATGTGCGATAACCATGGGTAAAAACCACAGTTGGATGTGCACGAACGGAACAGAGGCAGGTCGTACGCGCAAAGTTCCACCAGACTGGAACATTCAACAAGAATGTGCCGGACAATCTGGGGGACCTAGCTGTAATTACAATATGGCAAAGGGGGCACTCCATCAAATGGCTATGTGTTCTGAGTGTGTGTCCAATTTGGAGGTTATAGAAAATGACCGCAAGTCGTAGAGGCATTGAAGGAGGGTGCACCGGAAAAGCCTTGCTGAAATGGGAGGGAACTTTAGTTCAGCCATCTCTCATCTCATTTGCCATGCAGCCCAGAGGGCTGCCCTGATTCCTGGCATTTAGTCAAAATGGCGAGCATTCAAAGAAACATGAATCCCCAAAGTTTAGGAAATGATTAGTGTGTCACAGCAAAATTGGCACCATCAAGAACGGCCGCGAACGAAATGAGAGCCGTTGGACTCGCGCAAAATGCATTGTACACTCCGTAAAGCGAGTGGCAAATCCTCAGGATTGACAAGGAAGCTGTCTATAGGGGATTTGCAGGTCACCAGTCACCAAACAGATACCAATGTGGTGGATCTAGCCCACTTTCTATAATTCTCACTCGGCTACGGATGTATAGACCTCACATCTGTAGTCTAGTTTAGACCTAACAAAAGAGTGGTAGTGCTGGATGCCAAGGAACGTAGAATGTCCATGGCGAGGATACAAGAGACCCTAAGGCTGCAAATGTGTGCCTTCCAGGTGAGTTGGCAGTCAAAAACAAGACGAAGGAAATGATGCAAGCGTACTACATTCAGGCGAGCACCATTTTAAAACAAGTCCAAGTTGAGGTGAAATGTGGAAAGCAGCAGAACTAGTCTTGGCAAAAGAAAACTTCAACGTGTACACTACGGCATAGCGAGAGACGCAGTTCAGAACTTACTGGAGTTAACAGTCCAGGGAAGGCATATAGGATGCATCACAAGAGATTGAAAGGTCGTCCATCGTTAACATATTCCGCCGAACTAAGGTGATATCGTTGATGTTCGAGGGGGATCAGTGACACTGAGGACACTTTCCTCTGGCTGCCCTAGTGAACCGGAGAGCGCTCCCACCTACCCGTACGTGGAATCGACGATCTAGTAAGAACTCATAGAAGAAGATTGGGAGGGGCCCTCTCACTTCATATTGTGGACAAGTACTGTCCACGAAGGAAAGCCTCGCAGATAACATTTTCCAGCTGGGGCAAAGTATCTGATGTGGAGGAAATTTGCGATAGCTGCAATGTGCAGGAGACAAGTCACCTCCGCCGTCCAAAAAATAAGCTAACATAACATTAACCAAATTTCTCCAACTTACATTTGCAGAAATTCAGAGGAATTGGACAGAAACTAGCTGGGTTAGAGTTGTCTCTCTCCAGGTTGTGAAAAGCAAGTGTGGTAGCCATCCGCCAGGAATGTGGGAAGATACCCTTCCTCCCAATCCTGTTTAATATGGCTAAGAAAAAGACCATGGCTCACTCACTCAATTGTCAAAGCATGAGGTAGGGGGATATCGTGCGGATGAGGGGGGTTATAGCTGCATGAAGTGAGGGAGGAACCCAGCTCGCTTAGTGTAAACAGGTCGCTGAAGTATCTCCCACCTCTGGGGAGGAAGGCCAATCAACGGCCTTCATTGAGTCCATGAAATTCAATAAATGCTGGCAGAGTAGGGATGCCTACCATTCATAGCAATTTTTTTTTTTTACTTAAAGAGGACTATTCTGCCGAGTGCCAGCAAGAGGAAATTATTCAACTCAAATATATCGCCTCTTTATAAAGTATTAAAATGAACAAGGAAAAACAAAAACAAACACAATCCCGAAAAAAAATTAAGACTAAGAAAAAAAAAGAAAGATGAAAAAGCATGATTAGGTGCCAGAAGGAGGCTCGAGCATGCACTCAAACACCACACACAAACCAATGGAGGTCTTCTGGGACTTACCCTCCCCACCCGAGGGTATCTTGAGGCTGATTGAGCCAGCCATTCTTGGCCTGATCTCCGTAAGGAAATGGATGATGTAACAGGGGTCATGCCCCTTCCACAAGAATTTGGAGGTCTTGGCAGGCCAATGGGAGAGATGAGGGGAGGGGGGGGGCGGTTTGATCCAATAGTGGAGTTATGCGAGTGCGATTCCAAGGAATGGGTTAAGATAAGAGGAAGCCTCCCTCTCTTCGCTAAAAGAAAAGTGCAGGAGATTCTAAGAAAACAGGGGGAGGGGGGCACCTCCTTTCTAGAGGTGGAGCTACCCGAAGGTTGCTCCAGATGTGGTAAAGTGGTAGACCTTTTTCCATTATAAAGTGGCGAGAGGGTAACGCCTACACTAGTCAGAGGTGTGTTGTCGGGTCTCTCGCCCACCCCAGCACCAAGGTCGGGTAAAGTTGCACAATCATATTTGGAAGGTAGACAGAATTTTTTAACAATTTGCACCCTCACAAAATACCCAAAGTTTGCACGCCCCCCCCCCCCAAAAAAAAAGGTTGTTCAGCCGCACTTGCCTATCCCTTCTTGGATTTTCAGACTTTTCGGGAGTTCGAACCTTGGGTACATTAAATGTACGGGTGCCTGCCTGCGCGGCAACTGGAAGTTGACTAGTGAACAGTCATTCTCCAAAGGCCAAAGCTTTCAACTGAGCAATCAAAGAGGCAGGGTAATAGAGTGGATCCCTCACTAGGTCGTACTAGTCAGCGAGACGAAGGCAAGGATCTGAAGATGTCAGGTGACAGACCCAGACTTTAAGTTGGCCTGGCAGCAAAATGGGCAGTAGAGAATAGCAGCCATAAGCAATACAGCCTTATGCACCCAAAAACAAATGTAGGGAGGTGGACATCCCATTAGGCAAAGGGAAGGAGGAGTAATGGGGCAAATCCAAACCTTCCCATTATTCATGCCCCAATGTCCAGGGATCTTCAGAACTGGTTTCTTAAAATCTGCAGGTATTAAAGAGCATTGATTATAGAGATTCTAAAGCCTCTGTTCTGACATGGCATGAGGTAGCTGGTTGGGTCCTCAAATTAAATCTATATAGAGGAAATAAAGGGATACTTTTAGAAAAAAGGGGGCATAGGGGGAAAGGGGGCATAGGGGGAAAGGGGAATGTATCAGCTTCCCCCAGCCCTGTCAAAGAGTGAGCCAGGCCTTCCCTATTTGCACATTTCGACCGGGAGGACATGCGGCTTCTACAGGCACCAGATGTAGCAATATACATAGGGTCATCCCTGTGAGGCTCTGGTTGGCAAAAGCACCAACAGGAATGGCTGTGAATAAAAGGAGCGTTGGTAACCTGGGCAGACACTGAACTTGCGCAAGTGCTTTATGCACTGTGCATGACTTTTTTGTTGTTTTTTTAGGGGCCCATCTGGCGACTTGTACATGACAAAGTGAGTGGCATATACCCAGTGTTGACAAGGAGAGTCTCTATAGGGCATGTGCAGAAGCCACCAATCACCAAACAAACTGGTGTGATGGACCAAATCCAGAATCGACAATGGTTGTTTGGGTGAGAGTGAGTATAACACATCTGTAGTTGAGCAGAGCCAACAAAAAAATAAAATAAAAGTAGGAAAGTCCATCAGGATCCCATGTGCTGAACACAGAATATAAAAGTCTATGGTGCAGGTACAAGTACAGATAATGACATGTGGTTCAGAGCCTGTAATAGCCTTAACTACAGGGTAAGAATTTGAGTTGCACAAAATGAGATTGAAAAGTTGTAATACTCATAGTACTGTGTAAGATTTGGGAGCAAAGGCATGATGACCAATGTTCGAAGGTGTATCCTCCAGGGCGGCATGTTGGGAGGAACTATCAGCGCACCAAACTCTCAAGGGCATTTTCTAGCCCTGAACCCAAAAAGGTTTAGAGCTTGGTTGGCCTGTCAAGGTTGGCTAAAAATGAAATGAGAGCCATTGGTAACTGGAGCAAAAGCTAAACCCTCACATACAAGTGCATGATGCCTGTGTACAGTGTGCGAGTGGCATTTCCCACATATCCACAAGGTAGCTCTCTGAAGGGGACATGCAGAAGGCAAGAGTTAAATCAACATTCAAAAATAGATGCTCAATATGCTTAATACCTAAACCTAAAATAACATCTACAGATCTATAGAGCACTAGGGCTATGGGAGAACCTTGTCTAGTTTTTAAAAGTGGCAAAAATTGAGGTCATCTCTGCCAGAAGGTTTTCGAACAGAGCTTCCTGGGAACTAGGACTGATAAGAGGATGGAAATAAAGTGAACTTAACCGTATTGTGCAACTGTCCACCTATGGGAAAGTTCAATGATAGATCCTTGCAGTCTGTGCTGGGTAAATCAGTATGTGTGTGATTCATAAAAAAAAACATTTCAAAAACTCCAATGAATATTTAAGGCCTAACAATTACATGGAAAGAGAATATTAATACTTATTAGCAATAGCATTTAATGATTAAAAAGAGCTAGGCAAAGCAACAAGACTAGAAAAATACTGAGTTTATTTGCCTACTATTGGTACGCTGCACTATCTGTCCTTTGCACATTGGCAAGATCCTTAGTCCTGAAGAAAAGGTCCTTGTGAGTGGATAATGAAACCAATATAAAGATCAGCGTGACAAGTGCCGGTAAGCCCAGGGACTAGTCCTTGTTTGTTTGTTTGTTTGTTGGGGAGAGGTTATTAGGAAGTGTGTGTTTTGAGAGCACTTGCAATCAAGTAGGAACCATCATCATTCATAGGGAAGGGGAACTTGTTCCTCTTCAAGGGCACATGGATTCAAATGCACAATGGCAGAATTCCTTGGAACAGAGAAGTTGGTGTGTGTTATGCTGTGAAGACAGGAGAGGAAAGATAGTGGTGTTAGGATTGGCTATGTGAGATGACCGGGTATAAGATCTACTTACCACCATAGGGGTAAGCACAGAATGGCCACTAATCAGTGGCTAATTTCTACATGCACTGATCTATGTATCCAATCTCACTTGGGGTTTAACCTGGTACCTGAATCTCAAAAGACCAATGCCATATCACAAGGCTAGGATGAGCTCTTATTTGCCTTAAAAGAGGAAATCAACTTACAACTTTTAGTCAATGACATATTAAAGTAATGGTGGGAGAAAAAAGTGCATCATCAGAGTATTGAAAAAATACCACTCACTAAATATAGGCGAGATTGAATAGTCACATTTTTCCTGAGAACATTTTGGCGACAGAATTTGGACAGTAACTGCAAAGAATCCAGGCATCGTCACAGTTTTGAGCTCTATGGTCAGTGGCTCAGCAGTGAGAGAAAACCTGAAATTAAGTTTAAAAAGTTATTTGGAGCCTTCATTAATTGATATTTTAGTGATACAATGTATACTTAGTTGTGCTAACAAAAGAAAAGGTTTGAGTTATAAAAGTTTAGATATTTTAAAGTTTGAATAGAAATCAATTATCTAATTTCTAAACCCAACTACCATCGTATGGTCATTTTTCCTTTTCATACATGACTTGAAGGTTTAAAGTGGTATTTTTTAATATCTCAGCTCTTAGCACCAATTTATTCTTGCAAATTTATAATATCTTTCTAGCCCAAGTATTTCAGGGTGCCAAAATTTGCTATTGAATTCTTTGTCATCCTAAATTTGTTCTTATATTGTTTTTTAATATTTAGCTTCCTTGTTGGTTACACAAGTTTCCTTTTTTATTAAGAAATTTATTTATTTTTTTTATTTAAGGGGCTATCTGGCGACTGCCGACTTAGGCATAAGTCGCCGTAAAAAACAGCCTAGCTCTAGGCTACTTTAAAAAATTAAACAGAAAACAATAAAAAGAAATAACAATAACAATAACAAAGCAATAACAAAAACAATTACAAAAACAACAACAACAATTAAATCGGGTTAAATAAAAGGGAGAAGGCCGGCCTCCCCCCAAAAGTCAATAAGTCCACCAGTCAAAGTACACGCACTCGTCCCGAGCACAAGGGACAGGCGGTAGCGACCCCGCCCATCCCGGTACCGGGACAGGTGTCGTGCGCGAAGATCACCCAGACTGGGACATTCGACAAGAATGTGCCCAACAGTCTGGGGGACGACGCAGTCGTTGCAATAGGGCGCAGGCGAGCGCTCCATCAGATAGCGATGCGTCACACGAGTGTGCCCGATTCGGAGACGACAGAAAGCAACCTGAAGCCGCCCATTGGGGGATAGGTCCATGGGAACAGTCGCGGGGCAATGGCACGCAACTTTAAGTTCCCCTCGACCGTCTCCCATCTTCTTTGCCAAGCAGTCCGAAGAGCTGCCCGTATTCCTGCCATGTAGTCAGTGTGAGGAAGAGCAAAACACTGGTCCGGTCGCAGAGTCCTCGCGGACTCTTTGGCGCCCTCATCGGCGCGCTCATTCCCCGAAATTCCTACATGTCCAGGAACCCAGCAGAAGATAATCTCGACATCTGCCCGGCTCGCCAAAACCGTGGCGTCACGGATTTCGCGAACCAGGGAATGCGGAGATTCCAATGCCCCGAGAGCACTCAGGGCGCTTTGTGAGTCGCTATAGATCACAATCCAGTCTCCGAACCGGGCACGTCGCGTAATCTCCCGTACCGAGTGGTGTATTGCCACCAGCTCGGCCGTGAAGACAGACGCAGCGCCCGGTAGAGCCCCGCTGACTTCAAACAGAGGGGATACGGCGTGGAAGCCGACCCCCTCTTGGGACTTGGAGCCATCCGTATACACTGGCACGGTACCAGCGTGACACGATGTGTGCTCCAAAAAGGTCGAACGCAATACTCCCAGCGCAGTACAAGCTTTGGGAGCAGAGGCGTGGCGACAAATAGCCAAATGTGGTACCCTCCAGGGTGGCGTCCTGGGCAGAAACAGGGGCGCCACCGGCCCGAGAGCTATATCTACCTCTCGAAGGAGTTTCCTGGCCCTAAACCCAAAGGGCTTAGGGTATGACTGGCGTCTCTCGGCGGCATAGGCACCATCGAGATCAGCTGCGGATGCAGTGAGAGCTGTTGGCGACTGAGGGAGGCGCCGGGCTCGCGTGTACAGGCGAGTGATGCACTGCACGCGGCGCAGAGCGAGTGGCATCTCCCCAGCATCGACCAACGGTCTCTCAATGGGGGAAGTGCGGAAGGCACCGGTCGCAAGGCGAAGGCCGGTGTGCGGGATCGAATCCACCTTCCGCAATAAACGCTCGGCTGCGGATGCATAAAACTCGAAACCGTAGTCGAGCTTCGAGCGAACAAAAGATCGAAAAAAAAGTAAGGCAGTAGCCCTATCAGCGCCCCAAGCGCTGAACGTCACGGAACGGAGAATGTCCATGGCGCGGGTACAAGAGACCCTTAGGCTGCGAATATGAGCCTCCCAGGTGAGGCGTCGGTCGAATACAAGACCAAGGAAACGGTGCGACTCAACCACATCCAGGCGCACCCCATTAAGAAACAAATCTGGGTCGGGGTGAAGCCGTGGATGGCGGCAGAAGTGCACCACCTTAGTCTTGGCCAAAGAAAACCGAAACCTGTGCGCTTCGGCATACCGAGAGACGCGGTTCAATGCCTGTTGGAGTCGACGCTCCAGAGTTGGCATCTGGGCCGCGCCAAAAGAGATTGAAAGGTCGTCCACGTAGAGCGTAGCGAGAACATCTTCCGGCAGCACCGAGGTAAAGCCGTTGATGCTCAGGGCAAAGAGTGTGACACTGAGGACACTTACCTGCGGGACACCCTCTTCCTGCTCCTTTGGGCCGGAGAGGGCTCCCCCCACCCGTACGCGGAATCGACGATCTCGCCAAAAATTCAGATATAAACATTGGGAAGCGTCCCCTCGCCCCCATCGTGTGGAGTCTCCATGATACCGTATCACCATGCGGTATCATAAGCCTTCTCCAGATCGAAAAACACCGTGGCGTAGTGCTGTCTACGAAGGAAAGCCTCGCAGACGGCATTTTCCAGTCGGAGCAGAGCATCCGACGTGGAGTGGAACTTACGGAAGCCGCACTGTGCAGAAGACAGATGGCCTCCACTGTCCAGGAAATAGGCTAATCTAACATTTACCAATTTCTCCATCAACTTGCACACGCAAGAGGTTAGAGAGATTGGGCGGAAACCGGTCGGAGTAGAGTGATCTCTTCCCGGCTTGCGAAAGGCGAGCACAGTAGCGATTCGCCAGGAGTCTGGGAGAAGACCCTCCACCCAGATCCTGTTGAACAAATCTAACAGAAAGGCCATGCCTCGCTCACCCAGGTGTCGAAGCATGGCGTACGGGACATCGTCCGGACCATGGGCGGTGTCTGCGCACGAAGCGAGAGCGGAACGCAACTCACTCACAGTAAACTTGTCATTGAAGGGTTCTCCGCCTCTGGAGATAAAGTCCAGCGGTGGCCTTCCGCGACATCACGACGTGCATTGAATGCTGGCGGAGCAGCATCCCGGCTAGAGAATGCGGAAAAAGCGGTCGCTAAGGATTCCGCCACGGACGCGGGGTCCGAAATTGCGGTCCCATTCTCCTGGAGAACGGGAGGGGGGTCCTGCGAGAACTTGCCCCGAATCCTTTTGACTCGCTTCCACACCTCAGCTAAAGGGGTCTTCCCGTTAAGTAAAGACACGTATGCCCGCCAAGAAGAGCGGCGGGCGTGCTTCGAAACATACCGTAACCTAGCCCTAGCCCGACGAAATTCAGCGACAGTGAAATCGTTCGGGCGGCGCTTATAGCGCATGTAGGCATAACGCTTCTGTTTGAGGGCCGTCTCACACTCGGCCGACCACCATGGGAGTGGTCGGTGTGCAAAACGGCCAGACGTCCTAGGAATAGTAGTCAGGCCCACGGCGATGAGGTCGCCGGAGAAGAACTCAACGGCCTCATCTACCGACCTAAACTCCTCGACTGAGATAGAGAATTCCGTCATTTCCTGAAATGCAGGCCACCGCGCCCGCGCCAAGCACCACCGAGGTGGTCTCTCAGGCGGCAGTTGCCCTGAAAATGATATTTGAATGGGAAAGTGATCACTACCATGGAGGTCATCGACCACACCCCAATCAAAATCAGGCTGTGCATCCGAAGAGCACAAAGATAGGTCAAGGCAAGAAAATGAAGCGGTTCTCGGACAGTGATGCGTAAACTCATCCACATTTAGGACACCCATCTCAAGCTCTTCGATCAGATCGGCAAGGACTTGTCCCCTGGGATTAATGGAGTAATCTCCCCAGAGAGGATGCCTGCCGTTCAGATCTCCAAGCAAGAGATAGGGCCTCGGCAACCGTGTCACGACGCGGTGGAAGTCCCCCGCGTCGAAGTCAGCTGACGGTGGAATGTACGCAGAAATGATAGTATACCTCCTACCCAGGTGCAGCTGCACTGCCACTGCCTGAAAGGAGGTATCTAAAGAGAAAGGAAGAACGGAGACATCATGCCGGGTGTAAACCGCGCATACCCCAGCCCGGCCATCCCGCGGTGGTGGGGTCGCAAGACCCTTATACCCCGGGAGGGCAGGCAGGGGGCACGCGCCTAGCATGGTCTCCTGCAAAAAAATAGCTAACGGGGAACGGGACGAGGCGAGCCTCCGCAGCTCCTCCCAGTTAGCCTGGAGTCCACGGCAATTCCATTGAAGGAATATGCCCTCCAGGCCTAGCTCGGAGGAGACGCGGGGGCCCTCCTCGAATTGAAGACCCTCACGGGAATAGCCGTACGCTTCCCGGGGGCAGAACCCCGGGCGCTGTTGGCCGGGCAAAGCGCTAGAGGCGCTGTCGCCTTCGAGGACTTATTGGGGGAGGTTGGGCTCGCCATGTGAGTCTTTTCCTCCCTCCGCCTCGAAACCTTAGGCGGGCGCTGCGGCTTCGGAGGCGGGGGGGCCTCTTTTCGAGGAACCACCGTCTCCGAGCCACTCGCTCCACCTCGCGGCGTGGGCGAAGGAGCCGAAGCTCCTTTGTTGCTGTCCTACTTTCGGGGGACAGCTTTAGGAATCCCTGAAGATGGCCTAGCGACCATCTTCAGGGGTGTTGCCTCCTGTGAGTCTAACGACTCGGTGGAGGCGCGTGGCCGTTTCGCCTTGCGGGAAACGGTCACGCTGGGGGGAGAGGGGGGAGCCCTGGTTTTAGCCGGGGCTGGGTGTGAACCCTTTTTGCCGCCAGCTTTACCAGGGGAGTGCCCGGGTTGGGTAGAGCCCGCAGAAGGGCTCCGAATGGGCGCGGAAACAACCGTGCTCGTTGGCCTGGATGGGCCAGGAGCAGAGGGTGCCTTTCGAACTACTGAGGCATATGACGTCCTAGGCAGAGCTGGGCGCGCCAGGACCAAGTCCTTAGCCTCGCGGAATGAGAGTCTATCCTGGGCCTGAACGGCCAGGATTTCTTTCTCCAGGAGATATGCACCACATTGCTTCGAAGAAGCAGGGTGCGGCTCTCCGCAATTGACACACTTGGCCACACACGATTTGGACTTATCATGTGCGAACTTAGAGCAATTTACACAGACTTCGGGTGACCCCGACTTTGCACATCTACATGAGCGATTCGTATGGCCGAAGCGGTGACAGTAATAGCACCGCCGCGGCAGTGGCACGAATGCCTTCACGCGGTAGCGGTACCAACCGGCACGCACCGACTCAGGGAGCTTGTCACAGTCGAACGTGACGAAGAGTGTAGGGGTGGGTCTCGAAGCCCCTCCCTGTTTTCTCATCACACGTTCGACCTTGACCGCCCCATGGTCGGCCAGCTCTAGGGTGATGTCCTCAATGGAGTAGTCAACGAGTTCCCTCGCATAAACTACTCCTTTCACAAAGTTCATGGTAGAGTGCGGCGTCACACTCACCGGGGTGCCATGAAGTGTCCGAAGAGCACTTATCTTGGCCGCCTCGGCGGGATTCACCGCATTCGCCAGAAGGCTGCCGTCCGAGAAACGGGTCACCTTCGGCTCTCTACCAATTGCACTAGCTAATCCTCTCCTCTGATGGATCATGTTGCCCTTGGACAACATGGTGCCATCAGTGGAGCGAATAACGAGGAAGCGTTTGAAGCCAGCGGGCTCGAAAACGCCAGGTAACCTCTGAATGAGGGGCCCCGATGTCATCGAGGCTCCGCCCTGTGCACTCTTGGTGTTAGTCTTGGTCAGGGGCTCCGCACACGAGGGGGTAGAGGGGCCGGATGTGCCGATCTTGGCTTGGTCGCCTACCAAAGTGGCAGCAGACCCATCCGTCCCCGCAGACCCCGCGGATGAAGAGGAGCCCCGAGTCTTTTTCGTCTTTTTAGTCTTCTTTGTTTTTTTCTTTTTTGGAGAGGAGGGCGGGGAATGAACCTGCTTTTCACCTCCGCCGGCAGAAGCCCCTAGGCCAGATGGACCGGCCTCAGCCAGGTCCCTCTCCGAAATGGAGAAGGTCCCGGTTGTCGTAGGGGCACCTGTCGGAGGAGATCCCTTGCCTCCTTTTACTGCCTCGGAGCCCTCAGCCATTTGAGGAGGACCTTGCATAGGGGCGGATTCGGGTTCGGTGCTTGGCGCCGAGCCCGAATTCTCCCCCATGGAAGGCCCTACCGTCTGAGGCTGGGTCTCCTCAAGGACCATGTTTATCACAGGAGGAGCCTCCAGTTGGCCATCCCCTCCCAGGACATCGCAGGTCCCCTTGGCAGTGTTGCCAGTCTTGTGTGGGGAGGCACAGGCCTTGACCCCAGCAAGGTTTAAAATTCTTGCCAGCAGGTCTTTTGAGGGAAGCGACCGAAGGGGCCTGGCTTCCCTCTCCCCCCCTAAGGGGGTTTGCCCTACCGAGCCGCTTTGATGGGGAGCAGCTGGCTAAGGGCTGCCTGCTGGCTTTCTTGGCAGTCCCCTTGGAAAGAAAAGAGGGTACTGCCGCTGGGAAAAGGGAGGTGCCCGAAAGCACCTCCAGAGAAGGGGGTGAGGGGGAGTCCCCTGCACTCGTAGGCGAAGGAGAGGAGTAAGCCTCCTCTCCGGTTTGAGAAATATGGAGGGTCCCCTGTGCAAGCACAGGGGAGGGGACCTCCATTTTTTTGCTGGAGCTGCCCGAGGGTGGCTCCGTCGATGGAACAGGGGAAGTTGAGGGTTTGGTTTGTTTTTTTTTATCTTCATCATTGGGCATGGTGACCCTTTTTTAAACACGGGATGCAATCGTGCACACCTCTCGCAGTAGCCCGCACTGCGAGAGGTGCTTACAAGCCCGGCAGAGCCAGGCGCCGCCATTTGGGACCACCCCTTCCGCCTGGTGGCCTGGCAGTCCATCGGCATGGCGGCTCCACCTTAGACACGGCGTAAAATATATAGATTGTGAACAGGAGAGGAAAAGGGATGTGTGGAAGGTATGGGTGGGGATGAAGCAGATTGTTAAAAACCAGCCACCCCAGACCGGAGCTCAGGGGTTAGGGAACTTTGTCCCCCACCCCCTCAGCCCCGATGCGGGACGGTTGGCTAAAAGGAAGGTCAGCATCTACCCTGTGAAATTAGAGGCTGATCATTGAAAGTTGTGGGAGAAGTTGTGTGAAAAGCGAGGAAACAAGTGTTTTGAAGGAAGGAAGAGAGGCTAAGCTGGGGCCGGACGGAGCTTTATTAAGAAAAGGTCATTGAGTAGCTGATTTGAGAGGGTCACTTGCAGCTCACTCCACATGGAAAAACTCCCAACCCAAGTCCATTTGTGCATCAGAAGAGCACAGAAAAAGGTCAAGACATTAAGATAAGGAAACAAAGCGGGTCTATGAGATGTGTGAATTCCTCCACTTTAAGGACAGTCATTTCCAACTGTTCATCAATTTTTTTTTTAGTTTTAGTGCTCCTATCTGGTGAGTGCCTTTAAGGGCACAAGTCAATATAATTTAAAATTTGAGCACAGTACTAGGCTACTTTAAAATTACCAAAACCAGATTAAAGAAAGAAAAAACAGAATCCACAACATGAATGTGGAGAAAGCAGCCTCTTTCAAAAGGTCGGATAGTACACAGGTCTGTGTACAAGAACCCATCCCAAGTAAAAGAGACAAGTGATAGCAGCCCCACTCATCCTGATACCAGGACAGATAACATGCATGATCACCCAGACTGGGAGATTCAATAAGAATGTACCAAACCGTCTTGGGGAAAATGCAGTGGTCGCAATAAAGGGAAGGCAAGCATTCCATCAAAAGGCAGTGTGGCGGCACACAAATGTGCCCAATCTGAAAATGACAGAGGCACCAGACTTGTACGTACAAGTGAATAGTGCACTTTTCAGAGCACAGAGCGAGTGGCATCTTCCCAGCATTCACAAGTAGGCTCTCAATGGGGGATGTGGGGAAGGTACTAGTTGCCAGGTGGAGACCAGTATGGTGGATCAAGTCCACCTTCTGCAGTACATGGTCGACTGTGGATGCATAAAACTCACATCTCTAGTCAAGCTTTGAATGAATAAAGAATTGATAGAAAAGCAAGGCAATAGCCCTATCAGCACCCCAGGTGCTCAACATCACAGAACAAGCATGTTTATGGCAGGTTACAAGAAGCCCTAAGGTGCGAAAATAAGCCTCCCAGGTGAGGTGCAGGGTGAAAACAAGATTAGGTAAATGGTGCAAATCCACCACTTGGGGTGGAGCTGTGGATGGTGGCAGAAATGCACACCTTTGTCTTGGCCAAGGAAAACATAAACCTGTTCACTTTGGCATAGCCAGAGAGCTGGTTCAATGTATGGTGGAGTTGCTGCTCCATAGTTGGCATCTGGGCCACGCCAAGAGATTGAAAGAGCATCCATGTAGAGCATTGCGAGAACATCTTGTAGCAGCAACATGGTGATATCATTGATGCTCAGGGCAAAGAGTGTGACACTGAGGACACTTCTCTGTGAGACACCTTCTTTCTGACTTCATTGAGCCAGTGAGGGCTTTTTCCACCTGTAGTGGAATCGTCCCCTCACCCCATTGTGTGGAGAGTCTCCATGATACCTATCACCATGCAGCATCATAGGCCTTCTCCAGATCAAAACCACTGTGGCATAGTGCTGTCTATGAAGGAAGGCTTCACACACAGTATTTGCCAGTCAGAGCAAAGCATCTGATGTGGAGTGGAACTTGTGGAAGCTACACTGTGCACAAGAAAGATAACCTCCGCTGTCCAGTAAAAAGCTAATCTCACATTTACCAATTTCTTCATCAATTTACACACGCAGGAAATTTGGCTGGAAACCAGCCAGGATAGAGTGATCTCTTCCTGATTTGCGAAAAGCTAGCTAAGTAACGATTCGCCAGGAATCTGGGAGGATAATCTCTGTCCAGATCCTGTTGAACAAATCTAACAGAAAGGCCATGCCTCACTCACCAAGGTGTCCAAGCATGGCATGTCCATACCAGGGGCAGTGTCCATGGACAGAGTGAGATATTTTTTTTTTATTAGAGCTCATCTGGCGACTGCCTACATGGACATTAGTCGCCGTATTAAAACTGGCCTAGTTCTAGGCTACTTTAAAATAAAATTAAACGAAGAAAAAAACACCCTAAATGGGGGAAAGGAAAAAACAAATGCAAAAAAAAAAAACAAAACAAAAAAAAAAACCTGCTTAAATAATAGGGAGAAGGCCGGCCTCCCCCAAAAAGTCAATAAGTCACCAGTCGATGTGCACGCACTCATCCCGAGTACAAGGGACAGGCGGTAGCGACCCCACCCATCCCGGTACCGGGACAGGTGTCGTGCACGAAGATCACCCAGACTGGGACATTCGACAAGAATGTGCCGAACAGTCTGGGGGGCGACGCAGTCGTTGCAATAGGCCGCAGGCGAGCGCTCCATCAAATAGCGATGCGTCACACGAGTGTGCCCGATTCGGAGACGACAGAAAGCAACCTGAAGCCGCCGCGGCATTGGGGGATAGGTCCATGGGAACAGTCGCGGCGCAATGGCACGCAACTTTAAGTTCCCTTCGACCGTCTCCCATCTTCTTTGCAAAGCAGTCCGAAGAGCTGCCGGTATTCTTGCCATGTAGTCAGTGTGAGGAAGAGCGAAACGCTGGTCCGGTCGCAGAGTCCTCGCGGACTCTTTGGCACCCTCATCAGCGCGCTCATTCCCCGCAATTCCTACATGTCCAGGAACCCAGCAGAAGATAATCTCGACATCTGCCCGGCTCGCCAAAACCGTGGCGTCACGGATTTCGCGAACCAGGGAATGCAGAGATTCCAAAGCCCCGAGAGCACTCAGGGCGATTTGTGAGTCGCTATAGATCCCCATCCGGTCTCCGAACCGGGCACGTCGCGTAATCTCCCGTACCGAGTAGTGTATTGCCACCAGCTCGGCCGGGAATACAGACGCAGCGCCTGGTAGAGCCCCGCTGACTTCAAACAGAGGGGATACGGCGTGGAAGCTGACCCCCTCTTGGGACTTGGAGCCATCCGTATACACTGGCACGGTACCAGCGTGACACGATGTGTGCTCCAAAAAGGTCGAACGCAATACTCCCGGGGCAGTACAAGCTTTGGGAGCAGAGGCGTGGCGACAAATAGCCAAATGTGGTACCCTGCAGGGTGGCGTCCTGGGCAGAACCAGGAGCGCCACAGGCCCGAGAGCTATATCTACCTCTCGGAGGAGTTTCCTGGCCCTAAACCCAAAGGGCTTAGGGTATGACTGGCATCTCTCGGCGGCATAGGCACCATCGAGATCAGCTGCGGATGCAGTGAGAGCTGTTGGCGACTGAGGACTGAGGGAGGCGCCGGGCTCGCGCGTACAGGCGAGTGATGCACTGTACGCGGCGCAGAGCGAGTGGCATCTCCCCAGCATCGACCAACAGGCTCTCAATGGGGAAAGTGCGGAAGGCACCAGACGCAAAGCGAAGGCCGGTGTGGTGGATCGAATCCACCTTCCGCAATAAACGCTCGGCTGCGGATGCATAAAACTCGCATCCGTAGTCGAGCTTCGAGCGAACAAAGGATAGATAAAAAAGTAAGGCGGTAGCCCTATCAGCGCCCCAAGCGCTGAACGTCACGGAACGGAGAATGTCCATGGCGCGGGTACAAGAGACCCTTAGGCTGCGAATATGAGCCTCCCAGGTGAGGCGTCGGTCGAATACAAGACCAAGGAAACGGTGCGACTCAACCACATCCAGGCGCACCCCATTAAGAAACAAATCTGGGTCGGGGTGAAGCCGTGGATGGCGGCAGAAGTGCACCACCTTAGTCTTGGCCAAAGAAAACCGAAACCTGTGCGCATCGGCATAGCGAGAGACGCGGTTCAATGCCTGTTGGAGTCGACGCTCCAGAGTTGGCATCTGGGCCGCGCCAAAAGAGATCGAAAGGTCGTCCACGTAGAGCGTAGCGAGAACATCTTCCAGCAGCACCGAGGTGATGCCGTTAATGCTCAGGGCAAAAAGGGTGACACTGAGGACACTTCCCTGCGGGACACCCTCTTCCTGCTCCTTTGGGCCGAAGAGGGCTCACCCCCACCCGTACGCGGAATCGATGATCTCGCAAAAATTCAGATATAAAGATTGGGAGGCGTCCCCTCGCCCCCATCGTGTGGAGAGTCTCCATGATACGGTATCGCCATGCGGTATCATAGGCCTTCTCCAGATCAAAAAACACCGTGGCGTAGTGCTGTCTACGAAGGAAAGCCTCGCAGACGGCATTTTCCAGTCGGAGCAGAGCATCCGACGTGGAGTGGAACTTACGGAAGCCGCACTGTGCAGAAGACAGATGGCCTCCGCTGTCCAGGAAATAGGCTAATCTAACATTTACCAATTTCTCCATCAACTTGCACACGCAAGAGGTTAGAGAGATTGGGCGGAAACCGGTCGGAGTAGAGTGATCTCTCCCCGGCGTGCGAAAGGCGAGCACAGTAGCGATTCGCCAAGAGTCTAGAAAAAGACCTTCCACCCAGATCCTGTTGAACAAATCTAAGAGAAAGGCCATGCCTCGCTCACCCAGGTGTCGAAGCATGGCGTACGGGACATCGTCCGGACCATGGGCGGTGTCCGCGCACGAAGCGAGAGCGGAACGCAACTCACTCACAGTAAACTTGTCGTTGAAGGGTTCTCCGCCTCTGGAGGTAAAGTCCAGCCGGCGGCCTTCCACGACATCACGACGTGCATTGAATGCTGGCGGAGCAGCATCACGGCTAGAGAATGCGAAAAAAGCGGTCGCTAAGGATTCCGCCACGGACGCGGGGTCCGAGATTGCGGTCCCATTCTCCTGGAGAACGGGAGGGGGTCCTGCGAGAACTTGCCCCGAATCCTTTTGACTCGCTTCCACACCTCAGCTAAAGGGGTCTTCCCGTTAAGTGAAGACACGTATGCCCGCCAAGAAGAGAGGCGAGCGTGCTTCGAAATATACCGGAACCTAGCCCTAGCCCGACGAAATCGTTCGGGCGGCGCTTATAGCGCATGTAGGCATAACGCTTCTGTTTCAGGGCCGTCTCACACTCGGCCGACCACCATGGGATTGGTCGCGTTTAAAAACGGCCAGACGTCCTAGGCAGAGTAGTCAGGCCCACGGCAATGAGGTTGCCGGAGAAGAACTCAACGGCCTCATCTACTGACCTAAACTCCTTGACTTAGATAGAGAATTCAGTCATTTCCTGAAATGAAGGCCACCGCGCCCGCGCCAAGCACCACCGAGGTGGGCTCTCAGGCGGCAGTTGCCCTGAAAATGATATTTGAATGGGAAAGTGATCACTACCATGGAGGTCATCGACCACCCCCCAATCAAAATCAGGCTGTGCATCCGAAGAGCACAAAGATAGGTCAAGGCAAGAAAATGAAGCGGTTCTCGGACAGTGATGCATAAACTCATCAACGTTTAGGACACCCATCTCAAGCTCTTCGATCAGATCGGCAAGGACTTGTCCCCTGGGATTTATGGAGTAATCTCCCCAGAGAGGATGCCTGCCGTTCAGATCTCCAAGCAAGAGATAGGGCCTCGGCAACCGTGCCACGACGCGGCGAAGTCAGCTGACGGTGGAATGTACGCAGAAATGATAGTATACCTCCTATCCAGGTGCAGCTGCACAGCCACTGCCTGAAAGGAGGTATCTAAAGAGAAAGGAAGAACGGAGACATCATGCCGGGTGTAAACCGCGCATCCACCAGCCCAGCCATCCCGCGGTGGTGGGGTCGCAATACCCTTATACCCCGGGAGGGCAGGCAGGGGGCACGCGCCTAGCATGGTCTCCTGCAAAAAAGTACCTAACGGGGAACGGGACGAGACGAGCCTCCGCAGCTCCTCCCAGTTGGCCTGGAGTCCACAGCAATTCCATTGAAGGAATATGCCCTCCAGGCCTAGCTCGGAGGTGACGCGGGGGCCCTCCTCGAATTGAAGACCCTCACGGGAATGGCCGTACGCTTCCCGGGGGCGGAACCCCAGGCGCTGTTGGCCGGACAAAGCGCTGGAGGCGCTGTCGCCTTCGAGGACTTTTTGGGGAGGTTGGGCTCGCCATGCGAGTCTTTTCCTCCCTCAGCCTCGAAACCTTAGGCGGGCGTTGCGGCTTCGGAGGCGGGGGGAACTCTTTTGAGGAACCACAGTCTCCGAGCCACTCGCTCCACCTCGGGGCGTGGGCGAAGAAGCCGAAGCTCCTTTGTTGCTGTCCTCCTTTCGGGGGACAGCTTTTGGAACCCCCGAAGATGGCCTAGCAACCATCTTCAGGGGTGTTGCCTCCTGTGAGTCTAACGACTCGGAGGAGGCGTGTGACCGCTTCGCCTTGCGGGAAACGGTCACGCTGGGGGAAGAGGAGGGAGCCCTGGTTTTAGCCGGGGCTGGGTATGAACCCTTTTTGCTGCCAGCTTTACCAGGAGAGCGCCCGGGTTGGGTAGAGCCCGTAGAAGGGCTCCGAATGAGCGCGGAAACAACCGTGCTCGTTGGCCTAGATAGGCCAGGAGCAGAGGGTGCCTGTCTAACTACTGAGGCATATGACGTCCCAGGCAAAGCCGTGCGCGCCAAGACCAAGTCCTTAGCCTCGCGGAATGAGAGTCTATCCTGGGCCTGAACGGCCAGGATTTCTTTCTCAAGGAGTTATGCACCACATAGCTTCGAAGAAGCAGGGTGCGGCTCTCTGCAATTGACACACTTGGCCACAAACGATTTGGACTTATCGTGTGCGACCTTGGAGCAATTTACACAGACTTCAGGTCACCCCGACGTTGCACGTCTAAATGAGCGATTCGTATGGCCGAAGCGGTGACAGTAATAGCATCGCCGCGGCAGTGGCACGAATGCTTTCACGCGTTAGCGCTACCAACCAGCACGTACCGAATCAGGGAGCTTGTCACAGTCGAACGTGACGAAGAGTGTAGGGGTGGGTCTCGAAGCCCCTCCCTGTTTTCTCATCACACGTTCGACCTTGACCGCCCCATGGTCGGCCAGCTCTAGGGTGATGTCCTCAATGGAGTAGTCAACGAGTTCCCTCGCATAAACTACTCCTTTCACAAAGTTCATGGTAGAGTGCGGCGTCGCACTGACCGGGGTGCCATGAAGTGTCCGAAGAGCACTTATCTTGGCCGCCTCGGCCGGATTCGCCAGAAGGCTCCCGTCCGAGAAACGGGTCACCTTCGGCTCTCTACCAATTGCACTAGCTAATCCTCTCCTCTGATGGATCATGTTGCCCTTGGACAACATGGTGCCATCAGTGGAGCGAATAACGAGGAAGCGTTTGAAGCCAGCGGGCTCGAAAACGCCAGGTAACCTCTGAATCAGGGGCCCCGATGTCATCGAGGCTCCGCCCTGTGCATTCTTGGTGTTAGTCTTAGTCAGGGGCTCCGCACACAGGGGAGTAGAGGGGCCGGATGTGTCGATCTTGGCTTGGTCGCCTACCAAAGTGGCAGCAGACCCATCTGTCCCCGCAGCCCCCGCGGATGGAGAGGAGCCCCGAGTCTTCTTTGCTTTCTAGTCTTTTTCTTTTTTGGAGAGGAGGGCGGGGAATGAACCCGCTTCTCACCTCCGCCGGCAGAAGCCCCCATGCCAGATGGGCCGGCCTCAGCCAGGTCCCTCTCCGAAATGGAGAAGTTCCTGGTTGTCGTGGGGGCACCTGTCGGAGGAGATCCCTTGCCTCCTTGTATTGCCTCGGAGCCCTCAGCCATTTGAGGAGGACCTTGCATAGGGGCGGACTCGGGTTCGGTGCTTGGCGCCAAGTCCGGATTCCCCCCCATGGAAGGCCCAACCGTCTGAGGCTGGGTCTCCTCAAGGATCATGTCTATCACAGGAGGGGCCTTCAGTTGGCCATCCCCTCCCAGGACATCGCAGGTCCCGTTAGCAGCGTCAAGAGTCATTTGTGGGGAGGCACAAGCCTTAACCCCGGCAAGGTTTAATATCCTTGCCAGCAGGTCTTTTGAGGGAAGCGACCGAAGGGGCCTGGCTTCACTCTCCCCCCTAAGGGGGTTTGCCTTACCGAGCCTCTTCGATGTGGAGCGGCTGGCTAAGGGCTTTGGTGGCAGTCCCCTTGGAAAGAAAAGAGGGGACTGCCGCTGGTAAAAGGAAGGTGCCCATAAGCACCTCCAGAGAAGGGGGTGAGGGGGAGTCCCCTTCACCCGTAGGCGTAGGAGAGGAGTAAGCCTCCTCTCCGGTTGAAGAGATATGGAGGGTCCCCTGCGTAAGCACAGGGGATGGACCTCCATTTTTTTTGCTGGAGCTGCCCGAGGGCGGCTCCGTTGCTGTTATAGGGGAAGTTGGGGGTTGGTTTTTTAGTTGTTTTACATACATGGGCATGGTGACCCTCTTTTTAATACGGGACGCAATAGCTCATCACCTCTCGCAGTTGCCCGCACTGCGAGAGGTGCTTACAAGCCCGGCAGAGCCAGGCGCCGCCATTCGGGGCTACCCCTCCTGCCTGGTGGCCTGGCAGTCCTTCGGCATGGCAGCTCCACCTTTGACACGGCGTAAAATTGATAGAATGTGAAGAGGAGAGGAAAGGGGATGTGAGAAAGGTATGGGTGGGGATGAAGCAGATTGTTAAAAAAAACCCATCCCGAACCGGAGCTCAGGGGTTAGGGAACAATGTCCCCTCCCCCCTCAGCCCCGATCCAGGGTGGTTGGTTTGAGAAGAAGGTTAGCATCTGCCCTGTGAAATTAGAGGCTGACCAGAGAAAGTTGTGGGAGAGGTTGTATGAAAAGCGACGTGGTAGGGGAGAAATCGGGCTATCTGAAGGAAGGAAGAGAGGCTAAGCTGGGGCCGGACAGGGTGCTGAGTCCTGTCCGAACGGCGGCCAGGATGGCAAATCGCCGCGCCTCTTACGTGGTAGCTCGGAGGAGACGCGGGGGCCCTCCTCGAACTGAAGACCCTCACGGGAATGGCCGTACACTTCACGGGGGCAGAACCCCGGGCGCTGTTGGCCGGACAAAGCGCTGAAGGCGATGTCGCCTTCGAGGACTTATTGGGGGAGGTTGCGCTCACCATGCGAGTCTTTTCCTCCCTCCGCCTCGAAACCTTAGGCGGGCGTTGCAGCTTCGGAGGCGGGGGGCACTCTTTTCGAGGAACTACCGTCTCCGAGCCACTCGCTCCACCTCGGGGCGTGGGCGAAGAAACCCAAGCTCCTTTGTTGCTGTCCTCCTTTCAGGGAACAGCTTTAGGAACCCCGGAAGATGGCCTAGCGACCATCTTCAGGGGTGTTGCCTCCTGCGAGTCTAACGACTCGGTGGAGGGGCGTGGCCGTTTCGCCTTACGGGAAACGGTCACGCTGGGGAAAGAGGGGGGAGCCCTGGTTTTAGCCGGGGCTGGGTATGAACCCTTTTTGCCGCCAGCTTTACCAGGGGAGCGCCCGGGTTGGGTAGAGCCCGCAGAAGGGCTCCGAATGGGCGCGGAAACAACCGTGCTCGTTGGCCTGTATGGGCCAGGAGAAGAGGGTGCCTTTCTAACTATTGAGGCATAAGACGTGCCAAGCAGAGCCGGGCACGCAAGGACCAAGTCCTTAGACTTGCGGAATGAGAGTCGATCCTGGGCCTGAACAGACAGGATTTCTTTCTCAAGGAGATATGCACCACATTGCTTCGAAGAAGAAGGGTGCGGTTCTCCGCAATTGACACACTTACCACGCACGATTTAGACATCGTGTGTGGCCATGGTGCAATTTACACAGGCTTCGGGTGACCCTGACTTTGCATGTCTACAAGAATGTTTCGTATGGCCGAAGCGGTGACAGTAATAGCACCTCCGCGGCGCAGTGGCACGAATGCCTTCACGCGGTGGCGGTACCAACCGGCACGCACCGACTCAGGGAGCTTGTCACAGTCGAACGTGACGAAGAGTGTAGGGGTGGGTCTCGAGGCCCCTTTCCTGTTTTCTCATCACACGTTCGACCTTGACCGCCCCATGGTCGGCCAGCTCTAGGGTGATGTCCTCAATGGAGTAGTCAACGAGTTCCCTCTAATAAACTACTCCTTTCACAAAGTTCATGGTAAAGTGCGGCGTCACACTCACCGGGGTGCCATGAAGTGTCTGAAGAGCACTTATCTTGGCCGCCTCGGCGGGATTCGCCGCATTCGCCAGAAGGCTCCCGTCCGAGAAACGGGTCACCTTCGGCTCTCTACTAATTGCACTAGCTAATCCTCTCCTCTGATGGATCATGTTGCCCTTGGATAACATGGTGCCTGCCATCAGTGGAGCGAATAACGAGGAAGCGTTTGAAGCCAGCGGGCTCGAAAACGCCAGGTAACCTCTGAATCAGGGGCCCCGATATCATCGAGTCTCCGCCCTGTGCACTTTTGGTCTTAGTCAGGGGCTCCGCAACAGGCTGGGCAGAGGGGCCGGAGGTGCCGATCTCAGCTTGGTCGCTTGCCATAGTGGCAGCAAACCCATCTGTCCCCGCAGCCCCTGCGGATGGAGAGGAGCCTCGAGTCTTCTTTGTCTTCCTGGTCTTAGTCTTTTTCTTTTTTGGAGAGGAGGGCGGGGAATGAACCCGCTTCTCACCCCCGCCGGTAGAAGCCCCTAGGCCAGATATACCGGCCTCAGCCAGGTCCTTCTCCGAAATGGAGAAGGTTCTGGTGGTTGCAGGGGCATCATCTGGAGGAGATCCCTCCCCTCCTTGTACTGCCTGAGAATCCCCAGCCGTTTGAGGAGGACCTTGCATAGGGGCGGATTCGGGTTCAGTGCTTGGCGGAGCCCGGATTCCCCCCCATGGAAGGCCCTACCCTCTGAGGCTGGTTTTCCTCAAGGACCATGTCTATCACAGGAGGGGCCTCCAGTTGGCCATCCCCTCCCAGGACATCGCAGGTCCACTTGGCAGCATCATGAGTCTTTTATGGGGAGGCACAGGCCTTGATCCCGGCAAGGTTTAATATTCTTGCCAGCAGGTCTTTCGAGGGAAGCGACCGAAGGGGCCTGGCTTCCCTCTCCCCCCTAAGGGGGTTTGCCCTACCGAGCCGCTTACACGAGGGGCGGTCAGCAATAGGCTGCCTGCTGGCTTTCTTGGCAGTCCCCTTAGAAAGCAAAGGAGGGACTGCCGCTGGAATTAGGGAGGTGCCCAAAAGCACCTCCAGAGAAGGGGGTGAGGGAGAGTCCCCTACACCCGTAGGCGTACGAGAGGAGTAAGCCTCCTCTCCGGTTAAATAAGTATGGAGGGTCCCCTGCGCAAGCACAAGGGGAGGGGGGAGCTGCCCGAGGGCGGCTCCGTTGATGTTCTTGGGGAAGTTGGGGGTTGGGTTTTTTTTATTTTCATCATTGGGCATGGTGACCCTATTTGTGCTAAGGGAAACAATAGCTCATCACTTCTTGCATTTGCCCGCACTGCAAGAGGTGCTTACAGGCCTAGAAGAGTCAGGTGCTGCCATTTCGGACCACCCTTCCCGCCTGGGACTGCTGCTGGAATTAGGGAGGTGCCCAAAAGCACCTCCAGAGAAGGGGGTGAGGGAGAGTCCCCTACACCCGTAGGCGTACGAGAGGAGTAAGCCTCCTCTCCGGTTAAATAAGTATGGAGGGTCCCCTGCGCAAGCACAAGGGGAGGGGGGAGCTGCCCGAGGGCGGCTCCGTTGATGTTCTTGGGGAAGTTGGGGGTTGGGTTTTTTTTATTTTCATCATTGGGCATGGTGACCCTATTTGTGCTAAGGGAAACAATAGCTCATCACTTCTTGCATTTGCCCGCACTGCAAGAGGTGCTTACAGGCCTAGAAGAGTCAGGCGCTGCCATTTCGGACCACCCTTCCCGCCTGGTGGCCTGGCAGTCCATCTGCATGGCGGCTCCACCTTAGACACGGCATAAAAAAGATAGATTTTGAAGACGAGAGGAAAAGGGATGTGAGGAAGGTATGGGTGGGGATGAAGCAGGTTGTTAAAAACCAACCACCCTAGACCGGAGCTCAGGGGTTAGGGAACATTGTCCCCCCCCCCCCCTCAGCCCCGATCCAGGACAGTTGGCCGAGAAGGTCAGCATCTACCCTGTGAAATTAGAGGCTGACCAGAGAAAGTTGTGGGAGAGGTTGTATGAAAAGAAAGGAAACAAGTGTTTTGAAGGAAGGAAGAGAGGCTAAGCTGGGGCTGGATGGGGTGCTGATTCCCGTCAGCACGGTGGCCAGGATGGCAAAATGCCACGCCCCTTACGGGGGAGAGGGAAACCAGGCCCCTTCGGTCACTTCCCTCAAAAGACCTGCTGGCAAGGATATTAAACCTTGCTGGGGTTAAGGCATGTGCCTCCCCACAAAACTCTTGATGCTGCCAAGGGGACCTGCGATGTCCTGGGAGGAAATGGTCAACTGGAGGCCCCTCCTGTGATAGACATGGTCCTTGAGGAGACCCAGCCTCAGACGCTAGGGTCCCCCCCCCCCCGTAAGGACAGGGGGGGGGAGAACCTCCATTTTTTCTGTGGAGCTGCCTGAGGGTGGCTCCGTCGATGAAACAGGGAAAGTTGAGGGTTGATTTTTTATTTGTTCATCATTAGGCATGGTGACCCTATATTTTATAAGGGAAGCAATCGCTCATCACCCATCGCAGTAGCCAGGTGCCACAATTTAAAGCCACCCCTCCTGCCTGGTGACCTGGCAGCCCTTCAGCATGGCGGCTCCACCTTGGGCACAACGTAAAATTGATAGAGTGTAAAGAGAGAAAGTTGTGGGAGAGGTTGTATGAAAAGCACGGAAACACAAGTATCTGAAGGAAGGAGAAAAGGCTAAGCTGGGGTCGGACAGAGTGCTGAGTCCCAGTAGCATGGCAGCCAGGATGGCAAATTGCCGTGCCCTTACAGGGCGGGCCTGGCAGAGCCAGGTGCCACCATTTACCATGGCGGCTCTACCTTGGGCACGGCATAAAAAAAATAGATGGTAAAGTGAGAAGGAAAGGGGATGTGAGGAAGGTATGCATGGGGATGAAGCAGGTTGTTAAAAACCCACCATTCCAAACTGCAGTTCAGGGGTTACGGAACATTGTCTCCTCCCCCCTCAGCGTCGATCTGGGATAGTTGGCTGAGAAGGTCAACATCTACCCTGTGAAATTAGAGGCTGACCAAAGAAAGTTGTGGGAGAGGTTGTATGAAAAGCGAGGAAACACAAGTGTCTGAAGGAAAAAGAAGAGGCTAAGCTAGGGTCGGACGGGATGCTGAGTCCCATCAGCATGGCGGCCAGGATGGTATATCGCCATGCCCCTTACTGGGTTGGGGCAATAAAACAACCACATATATTGCAAAATGAGTCAGGAGAATTCAAACATTTCCTTCATAATGAGGCCATACTACTGAATGTTATTTCATAAAACAAATCTGAAAAAAAACAAAATTATATTATACACAATTGCTTTATATATCTAGATGTGCATAAAGAGAAGTCAAATTACATATGAGTGGAACCAACATGGATGTCCATAAATAAAAAACTTGATGTGATAGAAGAAAACTATTGCCATTTTTAAACTCAGTTACCCTGAATTTCCCAAGAACAGATCTCAAACTTAAGTCAGCAGAAAAGTTACAATTTGTTGCCCAGTGTAATTTAACATTGTTTCATTTAAATATGATTCCAGCTTGGGTTGGTTCCTTATAACTACTCAGCCTTAAGGACACAAAACATTATTACATTCAATGAATGGATTTATTTGCATAACAATATGAATATAACAGTGAAATTATGATGAATAAGATATATATACCCCAAACAATCAACAAGAAATAAAAAAATACAAAATTTACCAAAATATTTTTTTATTTTAGGAGCCCATCTGGCGACTGCCTACTTGGGCATAAGTCACCCTACTCACGACAGCCTATTACTAGGTTACTTTAAAATAACAATATGCAAAAAACAACAATAATATAAAAAAGGAAAAGGGCAGGAAGCAAGCTCCGGCATCGGGAGGAGGTCTACCTCCGCCAAGGGCAGGAATGTGTATCCTACAAAAAAACAACAACAAAAAAACTAGTTAAATAAAGAGGAGAAGGCCGGCCTCTTCCAAAAAGTCATAAAGTCCACAAGTCAATGTGTACAAATCTGCCCCAAGTACAAGGTATAAGCGGTAGCGACCCTGCTCCTCCCGGTAATGGGATGGGCAACACGCGCAAAGATCGCCCAGACTGTGACATTCAACAAGAATGTGCCAAACAGGGGGGGGGGACACAGTCTTCATAGCAGGGGGCAGGTGAGCGCTCCATCAAACGGTGGTGCGTCCCGCGATGTGTCCAATTCAGGGAGACAACAGAAAGCAACCTGAAGCCATCGTGGTATTTGGGGGTAGGTCCATAGGAACAGTCGCGGCGTAATGGCATTCATGGTGCAATCACAAATGGTGAGAGAAACCACCCCTGAACTTTAGCTGCAGCCCTATAGCATTAGTGTGGCAACCCTACTTTACTTTTTTGCAGTATGCACTCTCATTTCCACTGATCCCCTGTAAACTCTTAACATTCCCATGGGTCGAGAACAACTGGATTGTGAATTCATCAGAACATAAGATACACCCCACGGATGTATGGTCCGGTTACAGTAAGCATGTGCTCACGCCAGTTAATGTCTTCTGTTTCAGCAGCTTCTGGTGGACTGTGGACTTTACATGACTTCCGGTCTTGTGCAAGCAGTCTATAATAGACTGTACTGATGGATGCATTATCCTGCCCTCCCTCCATCCATTCATGTTGTAGGTAATTGCAGTTTTCTTATGATCTTAAAGTCTCATGCATTGCATAATGACCCTGGGTCATCCAAAACCAGGTCAGTCTTGGATGATCCCAATATCTTGGATCCTCTTCAACACTCAAATCTGATCCTCTAACCCTCCGGACAATTTGTCAACAAGTTGCATATCAGACTTCTTGGCTCCAGTCTAGTTATATGTTCTCACCATTATCCTATCATTAGGAGCCTATCAAATGAAATATCATATTAATAAAAAAAATATCACCTGTTATATGCAGACATTTGACTATAACATACTGTATACTGATAATAACTAGGATTTCATACATTTCAATAGCATTGCCATTTCAGATATTTAAAAAATAGTTATAGGGAAGTTTGTAAATTTATCTTTCTTTCCACATGTATTAGACACATACATGCCATCCTACACCAACATATAGACATACCCAAGGAATAGGAAAAGGTCTAAATGTCCAAAAACTTTTGGCCACATCTATATATTCAGACATTACTGTTTATGAAATATTTGCACTATTAACTCTATACTTGTATTGATACATAAGATTTTATAAAAAAAGTTAAACCCTATTTTTTATATAAAATAAGGAGAGGTTTTAGACTTAAGCTATCTTGTATATATATATATATATATATATATATATATATATATATATATATATATATATATATTTATGCAAGCAATATATGAGGAATTAAACCACATTCTCCGAAGACAATTTAATTCAGAACAGTTTCGGTGTATCTCACACCCTTTTTCAACTGACACTGGATAGAAAATATAAGAAAAGTGCATACAAGCATAACACAAGGTCAGGTCGTGAAAGATCCCCTCTTTTTTCCCCAATCCCCTACTTGTGGCTAATGTCAGCCCTTCAATATATTTAGGCCTAACCCCCCCCCCCCCCAGATTAGCCACATAGGGGATTGGGGAAAAAAGAGGTGATCTTTCACGACCTGACCTTGTGTTATGCTTGTATGCACTTTTCTTATATTTTCTATCCAGTGTCAGTTGAAAAAGGGTGTGAGATACACCAAAAATGTTCTGAATTAAATTGTCTTCGGAGAATGTGGTTTAATTCCTCATCTTTTCTTGCGATATTGCATTAATTTTCATCATATATATATATATATATATATATATATATATATATATATATATATATATATATAATTTTTAAAAATACAGGGTGAGTAAAATTTTACAAGTATGAGAATATTAAAAAAAAACATCTAAAAATGGAAAACAGAATTTTTGAGAGTCTGATATAAGAGGGTTAACCCATTAGTCGCCCAGCTTTTTTGCTCGAACTCACCCTCTGCAAAATTATAAATAGTACATATTATCGAAAATAATTAAAATAAAAAATTTAAATACTTTTTTATAAATCAAATAATATATCATTTTAATTGAAAAGAATCATTCTATTGATATAATTAAAAAATTATTAATAGCCTTCTACATATTTATAATTATGATTGATAATTCTCAGTTCTTACACAAATTTTCATCAACACCAATGGTTGTTTTATCTTTTTAAATCTGTTACGCTTTAAAACCTATATCTATTATAGAAAACAGTGCCACCCTTCATACTATTTTATATCTTAAATTGTATGAAAATTTTGCTCAGGGCCTATTTTTTACCTATAAAACTGTATTTTCCAGACAAAATAGGCTTGTTGGTTTGTATGCTTTCAATAACATACTAACTAAGGCATTTCCTCGTTTTTATTGGTGGAAAATGAAAAACATAAGCGTATTTAACTAAAAAATAAGGAAGAGTCAGTCAAGTTACTCTCATTCATAAATCTCTGTTTATAAACAAAGAAGGCCTGACCTAAGCCATTTATGTATTTTAATTAGATACTAATCACTAAAATGGGTTTGAAAAAAAATGTTTACAACTTATCATAATTATCAGGGCAAATAGGAGTCAATGAGTCTATAGTGAAAGGCTGAAAGGCCAGGCCACAAAAGGCCCTCAGGTGGGGTGATTAACGTAGCAGTGAATCGAGGACTTGAAACCAACATGCACACCAAAAATGTTAATATCATGATGAAGTAGCATTACCACAAATCTACATATATTTGAGAGTATGAAAAGTATTAGTAAAGAGAAAATAAGTTTAAACGTTTACACCTTTTCTCAATCCATTAAAACTCACTTACTTTGGTTGAAATATATGAACTGTGTGAAGTTCGATTCTTTCTTTACATTCTTGCATTTCATCTAAGCATTGTACCAGAGATACAGCATATGATATATTTGAAAAGGGGGCAGGTTGCAACGTTATTACAAGCTTACCAGATATTTTTAGATATTGCTGGTGAATAAAGAAAAATGCATGCCATGTTGTTTCATTTTTCTGGTTAATATCTACAAAAGAAATCAAATTTATACAAAGAGAAGATTGTGAAAACATGCAAAACCAAAACATTCACAATATTTGGATCAGCAACGTGCATATTCAAAACTAAAGGGTGAAAAGACAAATTATTCAAATATTTAGTGCTTACCATAATTCATAATGTCTGGGACCTTAAAACTGTAAATGCCACCAGTGAATTCATCATCTTGAAGGTATAAATCATAAAAGTTACCCTCCATCTGCTCATCAGTAAATGTGTAGCATGACCAATATAGGGAATTTTCTATCTTCAGGGTCATATTTCCATTGAGAGAAAACTTTCGACATAATTTGATTTCAGGCTGGTTTTGATTTTGCAATAAGAAGGTTAGAGCTGAAAAGATGTAAGGCACAATTATTTTTAAATTTACTGCAAAAAGACTAAAATTAAAAATTTTATCGTGTGTTACAGTTGAAGAGGTTTATAGGTTTCATTAAACTTGACAAAATAAATTATATATTCACTATATTAGCATTCATGAATTAAAATAATAAATCTTTAATGAAATTTTTCTGCTTTTCAAAAGAATTTGCACCTTGGAGGGGTCAAAAATGAGCTAAGTGAAAGGAAAGCTGTAAGGGATTTCTCACTATGCCATGGAGCATTAATGAAGCTTCAAATAATCTTTTCTTTATAGCAGGTTTCTTTCCAAGCATTTAATCTAAATCTTTCTTTAGTATTTCAATAAATTGACTTTATCTGAGATTTTAAATGGGGGTATTGGAATCAATGTAAATTTTTGCACTTTGATTGGCACCAAAAAATCACCTGACCCCTAAACAGCTGAGTTTGAAGATTTTCTACATCCTTGCTATTTGAAAAATCATCAAATTCTATTTCTAGATCATTATCAATAATAAATCATTAAATTTGTCAATAGTATTGTGGCATTTTTTGGTAGGCAGATAATATAAAGAGGTCTGCAAGAATTTTTTAAAATATGTAAATAATATAAAAAAAAAAACAGACAGTAGCATGACCCATAGGGCAGTTTTCTTAGTCTTATTTAAGCACACTGCCAGACTAGATTTGAGGTGAAAGCAAATATATTGGTGTTTACACAAAATAGGAAAAAGTTACTTGAAATAGAGCCAATATCTTAGAGGTAGCTCCAGAGAATCACAGAAAATGATGAGCTAGTAAGGTGGTTCTCTGCAAGAAGGGCTTAATACCAATGGAAAAGGCAACTTTTATAATATAAAGAGGCTATATCTATTAAGTTGCCTCAAAACTTGCTCCTCCATTGAAAAAAAATGTCCACTAGGTAGAGAAAAAAAGAGGGAAATGAAATAGAGCAATTCATCACCAAATATAAAAAATAAGTGAAAATAATTATTTAATATTAAATAATTATTTATCTAAATATCGATAACCATTATGCATATTACAAATTTATCAATGGCTCAGACAAGATGCAAAATATTGAAAACAAATGAACTTATGATGAAAATCTTTTCCAAAACTCAGCAATGGAGAAAATTTAGCCTACGGAAGTATTTTAAGGAATATCCAAGCCAGGAAGGACTATTTCACCTCCCAACCAATTTATATTAGAAAAAAATACCAATGAACTAAGTTCTTTAAACAAATGAGCAATTTACTCAAGAACAACATTTTAAAATTAAAGTTCTACTTCTAGTAAGCCTAAACAAGCTATAATATTTAAGTTTGCCCTTTTTAATTTATCTTACACTCATATTTTTATTTAAATTTCCTTATTTTACATTGTTAAATTGTTGAAAGACAATACCAAAATTACTTTAAATGATTTTTTTAAGGAAAAAAAATTAAGAGAACCTTAAACAATAATGGTCACATTTTTATTTTTTAAAATTTTAGGAGCCTATCTGGCAATTGCCTACTTGGGCATAAATCACCGTACTCATGAAGAGCCTAGTACTAGGGTAAATTAAAATAACCAGATGAAAAAAACATAACAATAAAAAAAGGAAAGGGGCAACAAGCAGGAAGCCTGCTCTGACATCGGGAGGAGCACCCCCACCCCCGGCACGGGAATGTGCAACCTAAGAAAAAACAACAAAAAAAAGTCAAATAAAGTGAAGGTGGCCAGCCTCCTCCAAATGTCGTATAGTCCACAATCTTTATGCACGAACTCACCTCGAGAACAAGAGACAAGCAGAGGTTAGAGAGATTGGGCAGAAACCAGCCAGGGTAGAGTGATCTCTCGCCAATTTGCGAAAAGCAAGCACAGTAGCAATTCACCATGAATCTGGGAAGATACCCTGTATCCAGATCTTGTTGAACAAATCTAACAGAAAGGCCATGCCTCGCTCGCTCAGGTGTTGAAGCATGGCATACAGGACATCGTCCGGAACAGGTGCGGTGTCTGCGCAGAAAGCAAGAAGGGGTGCAACTCAGTCTGAGGAAACCTGTCATTGAAGGGTTCTCCGCTTCTGGAGGTAAAGACCATCGGGGGCCTTCCACAACATCACAACGCACAGTGAATACTGGCAGAGCAGCCTTCCGGCTAGAGAAAGCTGTCGGGAAGGATTCCACCATGGACGGGGGGGTGCGAGATTGCAGTCCCAGGTAATGTGCATGAAGATCACCCAGACTGATACATTCAACAAGAATGTGCTAAACAGTCTGGGGGACGACGCAGTAGTCACAATAGGGCACAGACGAGCGCTCCATCAAATATCGATGCGTCACACGAGCGTGTGCGATGCGGAGAGGACAGAAAGCGACCTGAAGCCGTCGCGTCATTGGGGGATAGGTCCATGGGAACAGTCGCGGCGCAATGGCACGCAACTTTAAGTTCCCTTCAACCGTCTCCAATCTTCTTTGCCAAGCAGTCCGAAGAGCTGCTCGTATTCCTGCCATGTAGTCGGTGTGAGGAAGAGCGAAACGCTGGTCCGGTCGCAGAGTCCTCGCGGACTCTTTGGCGCCATCATCGGGGCGCTCATTCCCCGAAATTCCTACATGTCCAGGAACCCAACACAAGATAATCTCGAAATCCGCCAGGATCGCCAAAACCGAGGCGTCACGGATATCGCGAACCAGGGGATGCAGAGATTCAAATGCCCCGAGAGCACTCAGGGCGCTTTGTGAGTCGCTATAGATCACAATCCGGTCTCCGAACCGGGCACGTCGCGCAATCTCCCGTACCGAGTGGTGTATTGCCACCAGCTCGGCCGTGAAGACAGACGCAGCGCCTGGCAGAGCCCCGCTGACTTCAAACAGAGGGAAATACAGAGTGGAAGCCGATCCCCTCTTCGGACTTGGAGCCATCCGTATACACTGGCACAGTTCCAGCGTGACACGAGTTGCGCTCCAAAAAGTTCGAACGCAATACTCCCGGCGACGTACAAGCTTTGTAAGCAGAGGCGTGGCGACAAATAGCCAAATGTGGTACCCTCCAGGGTGGCGTCCTGGGCAGAACCAGGGGCGCCACCGGCCCGAGAGTTATACCTAGCTCTCGAAGGAGTTTCTTGGCACTAAACCAGAAGGGCGTAGGGTATAACTGGCGTCTCTCGGCGGCATAGGCGCCGTCGAGATCAGCTGCGGATGCAGTGAAAGCTGTTGGCGACTGAGGGAGGCGCCGCGCTCGCGCGTACAGGCGAGTGATGCACTGTACGCGGCGTAGAGCGAGTGGCATCTCCCCAGCATCGACCAACAGGCTCTCAATGGGGGAAGTGCGGAATGCACCAGTCGCATGGCGAAGGCCGGTGTGGTGGATCGAGTCCACCTTCCGCAATAAATGCTCAGCTGCGGATAAATAAAACTGGCATCCGTAGTCGAGCTTCGAACGAACAAAGGATCGATAAAAAAGTAAGGCAGTAGCCCTATTAGCGCCCCAAGCGCTTAACGTCACGGAACGGAGAATGTCCATGGCGCGGGTACAAGAGACCCTAAGGCTGCGAATATGAGCCTCCCAGGTGAGGCGTCGGTCAAATACAAGACCAAGGAAACGGTGCAATTCAACCACTTCCAAGCGCACCCCATTAAGAAGCAAATCTGGGTCGAGGTGAAGCCGTGGATGGCGGCAGAAGTGCACCACCTTAGTCTTGGCCAAAGAAAACGGAAGCCTGTGCGCTTCGGTATAGGGAGAGATGCGGTTTAATGCCTGTTGGAGTCGACGCTCCAGAGTTGGCATCTGGGCTGCGCCAAAAGAGATGGAAAGGTCGTCCACGTAGAGCGTAGCGAGAATATCTTCCGGCATCACCGAGGTGATGCCGTTGATGCTCAGGGCAAAGAGTGTGACACTGAGGACACTTCCCTGCGGAACACCCTCTTCTTGCTCCATTGGGACGGAGAGGGCTCCCTTCACCCGTATGCGGAATCGGCGATCTCGCAAAAATTCAGATATAAACATTGGGAAGCGTCCCCTCGCCCCCATCGTGTGGTCTCCATGATACCGTATCACCATGCGGTATCATAAGCCTTCTCCAGATCGAAAAAGACCGTGGCGTAGTGCTGTCTACGAAGGAAGGCCTCGCAGACGGCATTTTCCAGTCGGAGCAGAGCATCCGACATGGAGTGGAACTTGTGGAAGCCGCACTGAGCAAAAGACAGATGGCCTCCGCTGTCCAGGAAAAGGGCTAATCTAACATTTACCAATTTCTCCATCAACTTGCACACGCAAGAGGTTAGCGAAATTTGGCGGAATCCGGCGGGGGTAGAGTGATCTCTCCCCGGTTTGCGAAATGCAAGCACAGTAGTGATTCGCCAGGAATCTGTGAGGAGACCCTCCACCCAGATCCTGTTAAACTAATCTAACAGAAAGACTATGCCTCGCGCACCCAGGTGTCGAAGCATGGCGTACGGGACATCGTCCGGACCATGGGCGGTGTCCGCGCACTAAGAAAGAGCGGAACGCAACTCACTCACAGTAGCATCGGAGTAGCATCCCGGGTAGAGAAGACACGGACGCAGGGTCCGAGATTGCGGTCCCATTCTCCTGGAGAACGGTAGGGGGATCCTGCGAGAACTTGCCCCGAATCCTTCTGACTCGCTCCCACACCTCTGCCAGAGGGGTGTTCCCGTAAGTGAAGAAACGTATGCCTGCCAAGGAGAGCGGCGAGCGTGCTTCGAAATATACCTTACTACTTTGAGGAGAGCATCCATTTAAGAACAGACCCATATCAGGGCAAGCCTTGGCTTGCGGCAACCCCCCCTTAGTCTTGGCCAAAGAAAACCCAAATGTGTGCACTTCAACATGGCAAGAAATGTGGTTCTGAGTCTGTTGGAGCCCTCACTCGCGGGCAGGCAACTAAAGAGATTGAAAGGTCTATGTAGAGCGTAGCAAGAACATATTTTGGTAGCAGCAAAGTGATGCTGTTGATGCTTAAGGCAAGGAGAGTGACACTGAGGGTACTTCCATGCAGCATGCCCTCTTCTTGCCCTATTAGACTGGAGAAAGTTCCTCTGACTGTACTGGAATCGATGATCTTGCAGGAACTAAGACAAGAAGATTGATAGGTATCCCCTCGCCCTTTCAAAATGGAAGGTCCCCATTATACTGCATCACCATGCAGCGTCATAGGCCTTATCCAGATCAAAGGACATTGTGATGAGTGCTGTCCATAAATAAATGCCTCAAATATAACATTTTCCAGCAGGAGCAGAGCATCTGACTTGGAGTGGATCCTGTGAAAGCAGGAGGCAGGCGACTTATACTATCTAGAAAAAAAGCTAACCTAATATTGACCAATTTTCCATCAGCTTGCATATGCAGGAAGGCAAAACAATTGGGTGGAAACCAGCCAGGGCAGAGTGATCTCTCCATCTTATGAAAAGCACATTGACAATGACTGAAATCTGGGAAGATAATTTCCATCCAGATACTGTTGAACAAGGCTAACAAAAAGGTCATGACTTACCCAGGTGTTGAAGCATGGTGTACAGGATATAGTAAAGACCAGGGATGGTATCCACGAAGGCGAGGGTGGAATGCAGCTTACTTATTGTGAATGGGTCACCTCCACTTCTGGAATTGCAGTCCAGTGGGCAGCGGTAGTTGGCAAACCCACAACATACTTTAAATGCTGGCAGAGCAGCATCCCAGCAGAGAATGTAGAGAAAGCCATCACAAAGGACTCTGCCTAGAGAGCAAGATTCCTGGAGGAAGGGAGGGTGAGAACTTGCCTCAAATCTTTTTGAAATGCTTCCACACCTCCTCTAGAGGATTATTGAGTGAAGACATATACCTGCAAACAAGAGTGGCGAGTGTGCTATGAAACATACCAGAACTTGGCCCTTGCTCAACCAAATACATGCAAAGGAAAATTTTTCAGTTGGCACATATAATGCATAGGGGCATATTCTCATATCTCTGAGGTCCATCTCACACTTGGTTAGCGAGCAAGAAAGCAGACAGCATGCAAAACAGCTAGATGATTGAGGAAGGTTAGTCAGGGCTGCGGCAATGAGGGTACCAGAGAAAAACTCATTGGCCTCATCAACTAACCTAAACTCCTTGACTGAGATAAGGAAGTCAGTCATTTCCTTGAATGCAGACCACCATGCCCACTCCAACACTAATGAGATGGTTTCTCAGGTCATATAACTTGGCAAAAGATATTTGAATGGGAAAGTGATCATTACAATGAAGGTGATCGACCACCTCCTACCCAAAATCACAGTGTGTATCTGATCAGGTCAATGAACCACTCCCCTGGGATTGGTTATAGAGTACCCTCCCCACAAAAGAGCTGGACTACTATTGAAACCCCAGAAACCATGCAATGATGCAAGGGAAATCTGCCACATTGAGGTCAGCTAATGGTAGGTTATATAGACAAACGATGGAGTATATGCAATCCAGGTTGTGGGGTTATAAAGCCCATATAACCTGGGAGGGTGAGCAGGGGTGATGCACTTAACATGGTGTCCTGGAGACAGACAGCTAAGAGGGAATGTGAATCATTGCAGTAAGATGAAAGCGAGCAGTCTATCAGATGAAAGTGTATCTGTCGTAGAATGACTCCCGACGATACCATATATTACACTATTCGTTGAGGGAACTTCCTTAATTATCTTTAGAGTGCGTTACTGTCTGGCGGCCGATATTATGTATCTTCGATATGCTTAAGAAGTGGAACTGAGCTCAAGGATAATAATATTGCTATCATTAATAAAATAGAGTTTTATTAATAATAACTATAAACAAAACACAAAAACGGAAAATATTGACATAAACAGAATGGAAAGGGTCGTGGAGACTCGGGCTAATCCAAGGATTTAAGGGATTAAAAAAGGTAAAACAAATATAGAGTTAAAGAGATGGGATGGTTCGATAAACAATTTAAAGCACAGGATAGAATTGACAAAAAGGGATCAATACTCAAAAGGTGACGTTTGGCTTACGTAACTTTTCATTAGGGTGCAGTGGAAGGTACTTGAAGGAATATTCGGTCCGCTGGCGAGTTCCAGCCGAAGGGGGGGGATAAAAGGATCCTGACGAGGCGTCTTGGAAAGGAGAACCGTTACTCGACGAACGGCTTGAAGAACAATGGCTGTTCTACTTTGTTCTCTTCTGAACAAAGGGGGGATGAGAACCGTCTCTTGTCTACGGGCTCAAGAACAATGGCTGTTCTATGTTGTTCTCCTTTGAACAACAGGGGGGGTGAGAACCGTTTCTTGGCGAAGGGCTCAAAACGAACAATGGCTGCTCTAATGTTGTTCTCCTTGAACAACAGGGGGGGTGAGAACCGTTTCTTGGCGAAGGGCTCCAAACGAACAATGGCTGTTCTAATGCTGTTCTCCTTGAACAACAGGGGGGGGATGAGAACCGTTTCTTGCGAAGGGCTCAAAACGAACAATGACTGTTCTAATGTTGTTCTCCCTTGAACAACAGGGGGGGGATGAGAACCGTTTCTTGGCGAAGGGCTCAAAACGAACAATGGCTGTTCTAATGCTGTTCTCCTTGAACAACAGGGGGGGATGAGAACCGTTTCTTGGCGAAGGGCTCAAAACACACAATGGCTGTTCTAATGCTGTTCTCCTTGAACAACAGGGGGGGAAGCCTTGGGACTTGGCGTCGGAAAGGCTCGAACCTTTGGCACTCAAGGAATATTGTCCTCCTTCTGGACAAGTGATGGTGAATCTCGAGGTCGAGGTCCCTTGGCGCACAAAGGGAGAGAGGGTCGTAGTGATGTTTCGCGACGAAAATCTGGATCTCCAATCTGATCTTAGTGGTAAAGTTTCCATATAAATAGCCAGGACATCTCCTTGGCGTGGGGGAAAATGGAGTGAAAGCTTGGAGGGAACGCCCAGCCGGGCCGGAGAAAAATGCCTTATCTGTTCATAAGCCTAACTCGATCTGGCGAGGTCGGCGTATGGGGGCGAACGGGGGGACGATAACCTCCTTGTTTAAACATTGGCATCCGGTAGCTGAGATAAGATTCCAAGCCTCGAATCGAAGATGCACGTGGGCAGCATCGTGGTTTTTAATAATATGGGATAGGAGTTGAAATTAACTCGTTCTATCACAGTATCCCACCAGTATACCCAATCCAAAGATAACAGAAAACACCTGAAGCTGCCAAGGCATTGGGGGGTAGGTCAATGGGAACAGTCCTGATGCGATGGCATGAATGTTTAAGTTCTTATCAGCCATCTCCTATCTTCTTTGCTCAGCAGCCAGGAATGACCTGATTACTGTCATGTAGGTGGTGTGAGGAAGAGCAAAATGCTGGTCTGGTCACACAGTCCTCGCAGATTCTTTGGCACCCTTATTCCGCGCAATCACTACATATCCAGGAACTGAACCGAATGTAATCTCAAAATCCACCCGTCTCATGGCAATCATAGTATAAATACCTTCAACAGGTGGGTGCGAAGATTCTGATGCCCCAAGAGCATCAGGGAACATTGTGAGTCACTGTAGATCACAATTCATTCCCCAAACTGGGAACAATGAGTTATCTTCCCATAGCTAGCAGTATATCGCAGCCGGTTCAGCTGTGAAGAAAGACACAGTGCCTGGTAGATCTCTGCTGACTTAAAACCAAAGGAATAGAGTGTGAAGATCGTTCCCCTCCAGGACTGAAGAGCCATCTGTGTACGCTGACACGGATTCAGTGTGACACGAGGTGTACTCCAAAAAAGTTGGCAGTGTTGCAACAAATAGTCAAAGGTGGTACTCTTGAAGGTGGCATTCTGGGCAGAACTAGAGGCGCTACAAGCCTGAGGGTTACACAACCTCTCAAAGGAGTTTGGCTTAAGGTATGACTGGAGTCTCTCAGTGACATAGGCACCAATGAGATCAGTTGCAGATGCAATGAGAGCCATTGACAACTGAGGGAGATGCTGAGCCTGGGTGTACAAGCACATAATGCACTTGGTAAAATGCAGGCTAAGTGGCACCTCCCTGGCATCAACAAGCAAACTTTTAATAGGGAACATGAGAAAGTTCTTGGTTACCCAACAATGTGGTGGACCGCATCCACCTCCAACAATTCAAATTCAGCTACAGATGAGTAAAACTTGTATCCGTAGTCAAGCTTTGATCAAACAAAGGAATAATAAAACAGCAAAGCACTAACCCTATCATCATCCCAAGTGATGAATGTCACAGAATGAAGAATGTCCATGGTACAGGTACAAAAGACCCTAAAGCTATGAATATGGGCCCCCCAGGTGAGGCATTAGTTGAAAACATTAGCAAAGAAAAGGTGAGAATCTACCACTTGCAGGCAGGCCTTATTTAGGAATAAATCTGGATTGGGGCGAAGCACTGGGTGGTGAAAGAAGTGCACTACCTTAATCTTTACCAAGGAAAACCAAAACTTGTGTGTTTTGGCATAGCGAGAGATGTGCTTCAATGCCTGTTTGTGAAAACACTCCAGAATTGGCATCTGGGCTGGACCAAGGGATCGCAAGGTTGTCGATGTACAACATCGAGAGAATATCTTCCGACAACACTGAGCTGATACCATTGATGTTCAGGGCAAAGAATGTCAAGCTGAAAAAACCCTTGTGGGACACCCTCTTCCTATTCTATTGGGCGGCAGAGGGCTTCCCCACCAGGCATAATTGGAATCTATAATCTTGTAGAAATTCTGATATTAAAATTGGGAGGCATCCACTCACACCCACTATGCAAAGGGTCTCCATGATACTGTATCATCATGGACTATCATAAGCCTTCTCCAAATGAAAAAACACAGAGGCCCCAATGTTATCAAGACCCCACTCACCTCATGCTTTTGAGTCCCCCTACCTCTATTTGAGGGTCTCTCAACTTTGGCCTGGTTACCTGCCAAATCAGCAATGTTCCCCCTGTTTTCATATTTCTTAGGAGGGTAGAAAATACACCCATCCCCACATCCTCCCTGCTCAAAAGGGCACCAACTTGGACAGTTCAACCTCAGCTTGGTCCTTCTCCAAAATGAAAAAGGACCTCACCACCTGTAGGGCCCCATCGGAAAGAAAGAGGACTCTCCTCTCCTTTTGAGTACTCAGGGATCCATTTTACCCTGATGGTCTCAAACACAAGTAGACTTAAGTTTGAGGGTTTCTCCCACAGTCAGAGTCCACTGTAAGAGAAGACCCTGTCATGTGAAGGAGGGCACCTTCAGGTCCTTGCTAAGGTAGGGACCTCCATCAAACCATCTCCCACCACAAGGTGTCAGAAATTGCAAATGGGGAGTCACTAAGCCGGTGGCCAGCTGGTAAAATATACAAAGGAGCCAGCAAGCTGACCTTAATAGGAAAAAATATGGGATACAGACACAGCAGCCCCCAAGGTCACTATATATGGCCAGGAAGGGGAGGCCCCAATGAAACCCATCTTCCTTACCCCACTAAGGAAAATTGCCCTATCTGAATGTTCCCATCAGAAATGATAATCTTGCAACATTGGTTTGGGTTTGTTTTTTTTAATAATTTGGGGGAGCTATGAAAGAGAAGGGGGATCGCTGCTTGTTGACTTAAGAGAGATGTCACGTGGTGACACTGAACAAGGGAGTAAGTTTTTTTTTGGGGGGGGGGTTATAAGGCCCATCTGGCAACTGCCCGCTAGGGCATAAGTCGCCGGAAACACGACAACCTAGAACTAGGCTACTTTAAAATAAAAATATGAAAACATAACAATGATAAAAATGTGAAAAACTTAACAATTAGGAAGCAATCTCCGGCACAAGGGAGTAAGGGGAAAGTCCCTTAGACATAGAAGGGTAAAACCCCCTCTCCATTAGAAGTTTGTAGGGACCCATGGAGGATCATTTCCTCCATTTAGATGAAGTTGCGTGTCAGTGGATTCCATGGTCTCACTCCCCAAAACCTATGGGGGATGAGTTTATACTTTGAGGCACAGCTCTCCTTTAGCTCGGGAGGTGTAAGGAAAAGTCTCCATAGGATCAGAAAAATCCAGAATGTGATCATTTACACATAATCAGACTCAGGCGTGAGCAAAAATAGGCCTAAACAACCCACCCCACCATACACAGTGACTTTGTCCTTGCGGTTTAACCCATAAAAGATGGGGCAGTGTAGCCACCTCATATGTGCACTGGAAGCGGTAAAGAGAGGGTAACCCAGCAATCAGGCTTTCACTGCTTGCATCAGGAAGGAACCTCATGGTGCATCCTGTACCTCGCCAGGTTCTGGTAAGAAGCCGAAAGTGCACCGAACAACCAGAACCTCTCTGGACAGTAAGATGAAAAGTTGGGAAGGGGTAGAGTAGGGTATGATAGTAGAGATAGGCAGGTCCATAAGGATTAGGGTGTGTGATTACCTATTATTATGATCATACTCTGGCACTAGGACCGGGACAGTATGCCTGTCAGGGTTTTCGTTGTAGCAAGTGTGTTAACTCCCCCCCCTGAAATCATCCATCCTCTTGCTGGTTAGAAGTCAAGGAGAGATCTAAAAGGAGGCTGTGCCACAAGGTGCTTAACTGCAGGCACTCAGGCCAGGAGGAAGTGTCATTCCTCCAGGTATAGCAGTCTACAGAGGGGACCCCCTGTGGGGAGGGGAAGGAGAAGTGCTAGTGTATGCACTGGCATCTGCTAAGTATATGGAGTTGTTTACCAGACTGATAAGTTAACTGCCAATGCCATCAACCCAACTTATATCAACTCCATGTGAGATTAACACGTTGGCTCCCACATGACACACCGGTGGGTCATGGTTGAAATGTTAGTGAGTCCCGCCCGACCCACTGATGGGTCGTTCCTTTATTTTATCATTATGGGCTTTCTGGGAACTGATATTCTACGATTGCTTTGACTTATACTTTTGGTACAGTAAGAACAATTTTTTTAGGATTTAGCAATTTTTTTCATTTTTCTTCTGATTTCACCATGTAATGAGGTAAAATAAAAAGACTTTAATTAACAGTATATTGCAGTATACAATTTTAAATGGCATTTAAACCAAAATAGTTCTTTTTGAAAAGATTGAAAGACCTTCTAACAGGCGTAGTAAATTTAAATCAATTAGTGTCTTTTGCTAAAACACACAAGACAAAGGGAAAGATTACCTGTACATTCAGCACAAAATGTATTTACTTTTTTTGTTTTTAATTTGCTTCTTTTGCATTTATAATTTTCACATCTTCTGCAAATTATTCTATTAGATTTGTCCCTTTCATTGCATTTTTTCAAGCTATGGCAGGTACTAGTCTTTGCTGCTCCTCATGTTGTTAAGAGTTGCTTATCCACATCACACAACGATTCAATGATGGATTTTCTGAAATTGACAATATTATGCTTTTTCTTAGAGGTGTGAAATAGCTCACCATTTGATCAGAGATATCTATTCCCTGTTTTATCTCATTGTAATTTAGAATTATTTCTGGCTTCTTTACTTTCACATCATTCACCTTTTGCCCTGTTTCTTTGAAGCCAAGATTGTGTTTCATAGATAACATTAGCACATTGCGCCTATCTTTCCACTATGCCAATACAATTCCATCATCTTTTTGCATGATGATAATTTGTACTTTTGGAGCCTTGTGCTTGTAACATCTTTTGGGTTGCCCCTTCTATTTGATCTTAGTGTGCCCAGAAGGTGGGTTTTATGCTTTAGCAATTCTTTTGCTAAATCAATGGACATATAGAAGTTATCTGTGGCTATTGTCCAGCCTGCAACCAGATAATCTTTAGTAACATCTAATACTATTTGGGTTGCATAAGTATGTTCATCTGTTGCTTTCCCTCATTGAATTATATTTCCTGATTTTCGGGCATATATACAGCTAGTGTACATACAACGGTGGGGATCACAGACATTGTAAATTTTTATGCCATACTTGTGTGCTTTCCCAGCATTGTATTGATGGAAAACTAACCACCCACGCCATGGCACCATTGTTTCATCAACAGCAATCTTGGAGTATTAGCATAAACAAAAAGAATTTCAAGAATTTATAGAACATTTCTAATCTTTAGTAAGTGGCCCATTCCACCAGTTTAGTTATCGGCAAAGTGAACAAATCACAACAAAGTCTGAAACATGTTTTGTGGCATTACTTGAGGTATACAGTGCTTCCTTGCTATATCACAGTTCACTTTTCACAGCTTCACTACATCGCAGGTTTTCAAGTCATACATATCTAATTTTATATCAGGGTATTTTTTAAAAAAAATATATAAAAAATTTGAAATTTATTATTTTAATTATTTCTAACTAAGATATACTAAAAATATTATAAAATAGTAAAAACAAATTAAAGTTAATATATATATATATATATATATATATATATATATATATATATATATATTAGTAAAAGAATATTAAATGGAAATTTTAATAAAACTATGTAGTGGTGTAGCGGGCTTGTACTAAAAACAAAGAGAGATGCAAGCGTATGGAAAATAGAGTACAAATGCGGCCGCTTCTGCCCAGGTGAGATCGTATTCAGCACGCTATTGGCTGATTGTTGGGAGGTGGCCAATCAGAGCACTTTTTTTATATTTTACGTTTTTTTTAATATTTTATAGTATAGTATTTTAAAAATTATTCGGAGTCTTAGGCTTTGCAGCCCCATGAAGTCACATTTCCACTGCATTTTTTTAATTTATTTTTTAAATAACTGATTAAATGTGTGTGAGGAAGGTTAATAAGAGTGTGTGGATGGTATATAATGGTTTAAAACACGTTTAAATGTGTTTAAATATATTTAAATAATTAAATAAATATATGGTTTCTACTTCGCAGATTTTTCCCTATCACAGGTAGGTCTAGAATGCATTAACTGCGATAGGTGAGGGAGCACTGTATATGAGTTTTTAAAGAAGGGATCTCTTCGCCAATAATTTGAAAAGTTTGTTTCTTGGAACCATCCACTGGGTGCCACCCATTCCCTGAAGTACCAGCTTGATTATCATTAACATTTTCAGTGTCACTTTCAGAATCTGATTCAGAAACAGCTGTATCACTGCTATAAGATATATCAGGTGGATGATAAAGATCATCATCATCTGAAAACAAATCATATTGGGAATCATCATCATTCTCACTGCTGGAACTGCTTGAAATGGTTTTTCTTTTCTTCAGACCATAAAACATATTTAGTGATAAATTTCTTTTATTAGCACTCATTATAGGTTTGCTAATATTATTTGAAATTTATAATTTAGTATTGCTAATGCACTAGTATCAAAATAAATTTGAAAAGAAACAATGGTTAGTATGCATGTGATAGTTTTATTTATAAAATTTCCACACGACCAACAGGTAGTTGGTATGGTACATAGGATGTAATTTAAACTAGGGTACCGTATGACCAACCGATGGGTTGTGGGTATCTAATACTACCTATGTGATCCTTGCCTCACATATAATGGAGTGTAAAAATATCACACCCCTCATGTGAAAATTAATTAAAATATCATATTGAGATCCAGAGCTAAAACATAAAATGAGGCTCGGGAACCAATGTATTAAGTTTCAAGAGAACTTTCACTTCATAACTTTTGCATCAACCACAGGCAGGTGTAATAAAATTCTGACAGCATGCAACAGCTTCCCTCCACTCTAACTTGGTCCCTAAAGGACAGCCTTTCAGAAAGCATGGCCCCCACTTAATTGTGGTAACATTAGCAGGCCTACAGCATAGGCTGTACAGTCAAAGCTTTCTCCCTTGATATCCCAAGTGATTGAGATATATATATATATATATATATATATATATATATATATATATATATATATATATATATATATATATATAATCATTTTGAAATGTTCTTCACATGTAGACAAACATGTATGAAAGAACACACAATTGTATGTTGTTAGGCAGGGATTTGGACATTGCAGTCTTTTGTGACTTAAATTTTGCATTTTCTCATAAACTTTGAAATCTTTGCCTGCTTTCAGTGTTCATTATTCACACTTTTTCTAACTCTCATCTTTGGATGTGATCTTTTTTAAGCCCATTTAAAATGTGCATCCTTGGAATTGGATCACTTGTGAATTCATTCTGATGAGCCTCAATCTTGGGGCTTATTCCTGAATTTACAAGAGTATGAAACTTCCTGACATGCAATAATGTCATTTTGTCTATTTCCACCCCAAAAAATTAGATGGGGACCTCCTCCTCCCCCCCCCTCCCTTAAATTCACATGAGAAAGGAAAAATATCTCATTTTATTCCAAGGGAACTTTATGATCATTATATCTACTTGATGGGTTCTTCCTATGGGCCTATCTTTCCTCTAAAATTACATGGTAACAATATCTTTTATGCACAACTAAGACAAAATAATATTAAAAAAATCAAATGGATCTTCAGTGTATGGTTAACCTTCACCCACAAACTGCATTCATCAACTTACCTTTCCATTTTGGAGAAGGAAATGAAATGTTCAGAAATACTGAAGGCATGATTTCATTATCAATCTTGTAAAGTTCAATGTTAAAAGGCAGTGTGGTAGGCTCAAAAACCTTTTCTACATGACAATCGGGACAATCTGAAAAAATATAAATATGTTTTATTTGCCTTCACCAATAAATAAGGGGATGGGTATTAAATTAAAAGACACACTTAGCATTTTTAGTACAAGTTGTTTGAGAGTGGGATAATTGTATGCTGTGTCACCTTTTGTGGTTCAATAACTGTGATTGAATTTAACCTGCATTGCAATCACATGTTCCTCATAAGATAAACAATCACCACCAATCTTTACTTAAGCTGCTTCCAGCTAAGGTCTATAGGTGCCTCAATGTTATTGTGAGTCTTGAAATCACCAGTTTATAGGAGTGGGGCGAGTGAGTGATGGAGTCAGGCCGAGGGTGGCATGGAAGGGATCGAGGGCTTGTAAAAAGTAGACCTACTTTTGTCTTCCAATCAAATTTGTTCTGACTCTCAAAGTTTCTCAAGGAGAATACGCTTTTAGACTGGGTTCCAGAAGGTGGCTTGATAATCACAAGTTAAAGAAAAGGACTCTAAAGAAAAGCAACGATAAGTACATTTTATTCTTAGTTTTGGGCCTACCAAAATGAAGCAAGTGGAACAATTCAAGTCTTATGTGGCTATGTTTAATTTTCTGGTTAATGCTAGATAGCTGAGTCTAAGGAGGCAGAATTCAAGGATGAGGGAATGGATTTGTGATACTAATAATACCAATAAGATGCTGACAGACGACTTAACTGATTCTCTCTCTCTCTATCTTAGTCTCTTTTCCTCTCTGTGTGTTTAATATATATATGTATGCCTCTCGTTTACAAGGGACATGACCTTTTTTCACTTTTCAATGATCAGAAATATGTTCTTTAGTTTCTTCGTTGGGCAGAGTTACAAGTTATGAGCATCTAATGAAACTACATATTTTTCAACATTTGGGCCTATCCTGTATCAGAGAGACTGTTTGCCTTTCACGGTTCCTCGGAAATTTTAACAGGTCAAGGAACACACTACCATGTATTTGTTCAGCTTGTCCCTGTTATCTATCATTGCGATGGTTTCTGCCTGACAGCTGTTTCCTAGTGTGCGTATGTTTGTGTGTGGCCCCATGAGAATACTAGCTATCCGCTTTGCTTAATTCATACTTTCTTAATAAATATAAAATTATGATGTAGTATTTCTCACTATCTATTACATGGTATATTACCTCATTAATTCATGTGTGTACCCATTCTCAGGATTTCATAGATACATCTGCCGCCCATTTGTGAGGTTTCCTCACTTGGCCTATCTATCCTGCAATTTGGGTGCCACAGGCCTTCTTTCCTTGCAATTATAGAGCAGGCTATAATTTAGCCAAGTGGAAACACCACTCTGATTTTGGCGATGTTGAGCCACATCAGTTGTGGTGGGTTACTGTAGTGCCAATGTGTCAACATTACAGTGTAGAAATAAAGCCATTTTAAATGAATGTAGATCGGTGGTCGAAATCGTACCATTAATATTATATATTTAATAGTAGGAGTTTTACCACCAATGTGCACTCACTTAGGATGTCTTTGTGAGTGGGGAACCACTGATTAACAGGAGATTTGAAACCACGGGTATCTACAGTATATGTCAGCCAATAGGAAGGCGACCTGATTTGGAGTGAGTCCACCATTAAATATATATATATATATATATATATATATATATATATATATATATATATATATATATATATATATATATATATACACAATCATTTTGAAATGTTCTTCACATGTAGACAAATATGTATGAAAGAACACACAATTGTATGGCGTTTGGCAGGAATTTGGACATTGCAGTTTTTTGTGGCTTAAATTTTGCATTTTCTCATAAAATTTTGAAATTTTTGCATGTTTTCATTGTTCATTATTCACAGGAGTATACTTAGAAGACCTAGTAAAACTAAATATCATCAATATATTTAGAAAAATATGGATAAAAATTCAAGACTCCTTTCTATGCCTATATTTTATAGATATTTTAATTGTAAACTACTCTTTATTGCATAATACCACAAAATGACATAAATGGAAATTCTACTAAGATTTATCAATATTGGACAATTTATTGGACAAAGAAACTTTGATTCAATTCCAAAAACATCAATGAGGGTACAATGTTGATCATTTGCCAGGCAACCTGGCACAAATCATCATCACCCTCACCTTACCACATCCATCTCTATTTTCTTATCATAACCATCTCATCAACACTCATTCCATACACAATTATTTCCTGACTATCTTATCTTTTCTCTCATTATCATATTTCCCACTTATATTATCCCAATCCCAGGGTCAGTAAAAATAGGATACTACACTTGACAGCCTTTTACAGACCATGTAGTAAATGAAGTTGAGGCTAACTTTAAAGTGCAGCATGACATAATTAAGTTATTAAGTTGGACACAAAGTGACAGATGAATTTTAAACTTAACAATCGTAAAGTTGTTAACATGGAAAGGGATAATAGAGGATTTAGCTATGAAATGGAGGGGAATTAGTTGAATGCAATAGATGATGAGAAGGACTTTGGAAGAGTAGTAGATAGATCAAAGGTTTTCAAAGCAGTATATTGAGTCAATAAAATAGAGCAAATAGTGTTGGTCTTCATTAAGAGGAATGTTAGTCACAAAAGTAACTCATATGTAAGGCCACATTTAGAGTACTTTATACAAGCATGGTCCCCACAGTTTAGACATAATATTAACCTGCTAGAATAAGTGTAAAGGAAGGCAATAAAGATGATACCTTTCCTGAAGCACCTTGAATATCTAGATAGGTTGAGGGTACAAAATTTGTTCTCATTTAAAAAAAGGTCTCTGAGAGGCAATATGATTAAGCTTTTTGAAATTTGTTCTGGGGTAGAGAAGTTGGATTTTAGCAAGTTCTTTGAATTGGAAGGTAGTAATAGGACTAGGGCCAACACTTTAAAATTAAAAAACAGGTATAGGTTGGATGTGGGAAAGTATTTTTTAACCAACAGAGTAGTAAACTACGGGAATGGTTTACCACACAAGACAACAAGACAATAAGAAGTCCAAATTTAAATATTTCCAAGCACAGGTAAGATGAGTATAAGGATAGAGTAAGTTCTCATGGTTTTAATGTTGTATTGGGTCAAATTACATACTGTAATATGAATTTGTATATTTATTATATTATTGATATGTGTATTGCATTAATTAGTTTTTGACAAGCCATGATGGTGATGCTTTTTAAGCAGTTTGGATGGAATATAGTGAATGAAGTTAATGGCATATATCAACTTGGATGACCTCCGATAGGTCCTTGTGGCTTTAGTCAGCAGTTGAATTGTTGTTATGTTAAAGCTTTGGCAATATCAAAGAAAATGTCTTGTGAACCAATTATAATAATTATTTTTAAATTATTTTGTTTTTGTTTTAGCAAGATAAACTTTAACCCTGTATATGCTGAATTAATTTTCAAAAATGAAAAACATATTAATTATATTTACCATTTCTATTAAGTGGTAAAGAGTTAGTGGCAAACAGCGTGCAAATCTGAAGCAACCCTTGTATGAACATAAACAGAGCATATGTCATACTTGCTTGCTAGACTCCATGCATGTAATTTCTCTAGCTATAAGCCTTTATTTTTTATGTGATAAATTCATCACATACACACATAAAGGGTTAAATACATCGGCAATCTGGCACAACACCATTGTTAACACTAACACAAACTCAAAACAGCACAATTACAAGCTACACACAACCCCCCCCCCCCTCCCTCCAGCCTCATAACATCCTTTCATTAAAGTTCACAGAGTATTGAACAAAAATAAAGTTGTTACATTAATAAAAGTGAAAAAAAAACAATTATACTTTTTTTTAGAGTTAAAAGATAAAATTTAATATGTATGTACAGATTTGACAAAAAATATACACACACTGATTATACATGCTTTCTTTTCACATCTCTTGGGTTGTATGGTATTGACAAAAGTAGGGCTCCATGCACAATGGCACTTGACAATGCTTGCACCATAAAGTTGCATTTTGTAATATATTTTTTAGCACAATTTTATTCCACCCACAGCTGGAATTAAAGCTATATAATGCTTTTCTGAAAAACCTATTTTTCATAGTCTATCAAAGGAATTAGCCTCCTGGCTAGTATAGTGGTTAGCATGCTTGCCTGGCAATCACTGGGTCAGCAGTTTGAATCTCCATCCGGATTCTTTTTAAGCTGACACTATTTACTAAGGGAGGTTACCACTGTGACCAGGCATCACGGTGGGGAGTTGGAGCTTGCCCTGGCTAACGTCCGCCGGAGAAGCAACATAGCTTGATATCATGACTAAAACCAGCAAACTTTAACTTTAACTTTTAAGGTCGAGTACATAGTTGGTTTGAAGCATTAGTCACTGAGTAACTAATGTCTGCCAAGTAATTACTTTATTACTTCCATTAAAAATTCTCTGAAAGAAAGCCTTTTTTGTATACAATCTAAATTCATCAGATGCATATTATATGCAATGAGCATGGCAACATCAACAAGACTGTAAAAGAGCTTTTTGTTTGTTTCGATAGATTTTCTAAGGCATGTTTATATTGTAATCTATTATTGCATCAGGTTTCTTTAGTTCTTCTACAGTTCTATGATTTTTTTTTTCCCCCTGAGTTTACTGACTTGCCTTCATGGACAGAGGTAATAATAAAAACTTCATGCTTTATCAACAAATTGAATGGCTAAAATCCCATTCTTTTTTTGTAGATCAATGATACGATTGGTTACAGCCTTGTCTAAGTTGGGCATATATTTGCGGTTTATTTTTCCTGTTCATTCAGACAGCCTAGTATTCTGATCAAGAAGGAAAGAGCACAAAGCAGGGCTTGGGTTCTCAATTTTTTTTTTTAATTCATACAAGGCATTAGTAGGGTGAGAGCAATAAAAACAAAGTTCGATTATGGATAAATTCTTCCATCTATGTGTGTTGGATGAAGGAAAGAAGGGGGTTTCTGAACTTTGTTCATAATAGTAATTTGTTTCCATGAAAATGTCTGATAGGATTTTGTAATTAAAAAATGCTTCAAAATACTCATAAGGTTTACTTTCCAAGCTTAAAGCCGCATGCGTTTCGATTCCTGAGTGGGCAATGTGAAATATGATCATGGGGGAGAAATTGTGGCAGTGTTGCAAAGTTTCAGCAATTTGCTGATTTTCATAAATTATTGGCTCTAATTCATCATCAGATGAGTCTGAACTATTATTATAATTGTCTGTTAGTTCCAAATCAGAATCAAGTTCATAGTAGATATCCAAAATTTTAGAAGGATTAGCCATTTTTTAAATAATAAGAAAAACCTAATTAACTAAAGTTAAAAATACATGTGAAAGATACAACTCTCTTAGAAAGACTAAAGTAAGCATATTACTGAATAAACCTTTTTAAAAAGAAAGTAAATGCAATGTTACTTGAACAAAATGACGCTTCATAGGCCTAAAAACCACCAGAGCCTCAATTGGGGCACTGGGTACTTCGCCAAACAGCCTCTTTAGAGTCGCTGCATATTGCAAGGGTTAAACATGATAAACACACAGTTTTACACCAAGACATGCACCCATCCACACCTGTGCCATAGTATTAACACAAACCTACTCTCCCCAAGGATTAACAAAGAAATGCCTTCAGTACACAACAGAATCTACATTTCACTACCCTTGCTCAATACAACAAAAAGACACCAATAACATCTAAACTCAAATAGTCAGCCACCGCTTACACCACCTCCTAAACAACCACATACTCTACTCACCTCCTACAGAAATAGAAAAGAAAAAAATTCTCCCCTCGCCTGAAACACGTCACTCTATCCAGACTTGGACCAAGCCACCACCCAAACCTACAATACTACAAACCCCTCATAAACCAAGCAGACAACCAATACTGCCCATGCTGTTGTACCACCCATCAGAAAACCCATCGCTTTGTATCAATATGCCTACACCTTAAACCTCACCATCTCCTCAGTCAGAGACTTGTGGGCTCGGCCATCAGCAGTGGCAGCCGTCTTAGCATTTTTTGAAGGCACATCTGGCCACTGCCTACTAGGGCAAAGGTCAACATACTCACACTAAAACCTACTAGTAGGCTAGATTAAAAAACAAATAATATGTAAATAAAAATAAAATAGAGAGACAGACTAAGTTCCAGCTAAAAAAGCAACAAATACAAAAGACAAAGGTAACAAGAAGGAAGCGCGCTCCAGTGTGGGGGATAGCCCCACCTCCTTCGGCGCAGGAGCATGCGACCTAAAAAAAAAAACAGTCAAATAAAGTAAGTCATATAGTCCACAAGTGTGTGTGCACAAACCATTCCTAAGTACAAGGGATAAGCAGTAGTGACCCTGCTCATCCCGGTACCGGGACAGGTAACATGCACATGCAAGAGATTAGAGAGATTGGAAGGAAACCAGCTAGAGTAGAGTGATCACTCCCCAGCTTGCGAAAGACGAGCACAGTAGCGATTCACCAGGAATCAGGGAGACTCTCCATCCAGATCCTGTTGAACAAATCTAAAAGAAAGACCATGCCTCGCTCACCCAAGTGTCGAAATATGGCTTACTGGACATCGTCCAGGCCATGGGCGGTGTTCTCGCATGAAGCAAGAGCGGAACGCAATTCACTCAGAGTAAAGCTGTCATTGAAGGGTTCTCCGCCTCAGGAGGTAAAGTCCAGTCGGCGGACTTCCGCGACATCACGTTGCGTGCATTGAATGCAGGCGGAGCAGCAAGCAGCATTCCAGCTAGAGAATGCAGAGAATTCCGCCACAAACGAGGGGTCCGAGATTGCGGTTCGATTTTCCTGGAGAACAGGAAGGGAGGTCCTGCTAGAACTTGCCCCAAATCCTTTTGACTCGCCTCCACACCTCTGCTAGAGGAGTCTTCCCGTTAAGTAAAGAAACGTATCCCCGCCAAGAAGAGCGGCGGATGTGCTTCGAAATATACCAGAAACTAGCCCTAGCCTGACGAAATTCACCGAGAGTGAAATCGTTCAGGCAGCGCTTATTGCACATGTGGGCATAACGTCTGTTTTATGGCTGACTTACACTCGGTGGTGGTCGGCGTGCAAAATGGCCAGATGTTATGGGAATAGTATTCAAGCCCCCGGCGATGAGGTTACCGGAGAACTCAATGGCCTCATCTACCGACCTAAACTCCTTGACTGAGATAGAGAATTCAGTCATGTCCTGAAATGCAGGCCACCACGCCAAGCACCACCAAGGTGGGCTCTCAGGAGGCAGCGGCCCAGAAAATGATATTTGAATGGGAAAGTGATCACTACCATGGAGGTCATTGACCACCCCCCCAATCAAAATCAGGCTGTGCATCCGAAGAGCACAAAGATAAATAAATCAAGGCAAGAAAATGAAGCAGTTCTCGGGCAGTGATGCGTAAACTCATCCACATTTAGGACACCTATCTCAAGCTCTTTGATCAGATCGGCAAGGACTTGTCCCCTGGGATTGATAGAGTAGTCTCCTCAGAGGGGGTGTCTACCATTTAGATCTCCGAGCAAGAGATAGTGCCTCAGCAACCATGCCACAATGCGGCAGAAGTCCCCGGCGTTGAAGTCAGCTGACGGCAGAATGTACGTGGAAATAACAGTATACCTCCTATCAAGGTGCAGCTGTACAGCTACTGCCTGTAAAAAGGTATCTAATGCAAAGAGAAATTTTTTTTTATAGGAGTCTATCTGGCGACTGCCCACTTGGGCATAATTCGGCGCAATCACACAGCCTAGCTCTAGGCTACTTTAAAGTAAGAATATGAAAAAACAACGATAAAAAGGGAAGATGACAACAATTAGCAAGCAAGCTCCGGCATCGGGGAAGGTCCCCCAACGCAAGAGCATGGGACCTCCAAAGAAAACAACAATAATAAAAAATGAAAAAACAAAACATAGTTAAATAAAAGGGAGAAGGCTAGCCTACCCTAAAGTGAAGAGAAGAACCGAGACATCATGCCGGGTGTAAATCGCACATCCTCCCGCCCGACCCCCATCCCGTGGTGGTGGGGTTGCAAAACCCTTATACCCCGGGAGGGTGGGCAGGGGGCATGCACCCAGCATCGTCTCCTGCAAAAAGATAGCTAACGGGGAATGGGATGAGACGAGCCTCCGCAGTTCCTCCCAGTTGGCCTGGGGTCCACGGCAATTCCATTGAAGGAATATGCCCTCCAGGCCTAGCTCAGAGGAGACGCGGGGGCCCTCTTTGAAGAGAAGACCCTCACGGGAATCGCCATATGCTTCACAGAGGCCGAACCCCAGACGCTGTTGGCCGGACAATGCATTGAAGGCACTGTCGCCTTCGAGGACTTATTGGGGAAGGTTGGGCTCACCATCCGAGTCTTTTCCTCCCTCTGTCTCGAAACCATAGGTGGGCATTGCGGCTTCAGAAGCGGGGGCCCTGTTTTGAGGATCCACCATCTACAAGCCACCCAGCCCATCACTAGGCATGGGCAAAGGAACTGAAGCTCCTTTCTTGCTGTCCTCCTTTCGGGGGGCAGCTTTAGGAACCCCGGAAGATGGCCTGGTGACCAACTTCAGGGGTGTTGCCTCCTGTGAGTCTAACGACTCGGTGGAGGCGCGTAGCCGTTTCGCCTTACAGGAAACGGTCAGGGTGGGGGAAGTGGGGGAGCCCTGGTTTTAGCCAGGGCTGGGTGTTAACCCTTTGTGCCACCAGCTTCACCAGGGAGGTGCCCGGGTTGAGTAAAACCCGCAGAAGGGCTCCGAATGGGCGTAGAAACAACCATACTCGTCGGCTTGGATGGGCCAGGAGGAGAGGGCGTCTTTTAAGCATTGGGTCGTAAGACGTCCCAGGCAGAGCCAGATGTGCCATGACCAAGTCCTTAGCCTCGCGGAATGAGAGACGATCTTGGGCCTGAATGGCCAGGATTTCTTTCTCAAGGAGATATGCAAAACATTGATTCGAAGAAGCGGGGTGTGGCTTTCCGCAATTGACACGCTTGGTCACACACAATTTGGACTTATCGTGTGCAGCCTTAGAGCAATTAACACAGACTTCGGGTGACCCCGACTTTGCACATCTACATGAGCGATTCGTATGGCTGAAGCAGTGACAGTAATAGCACCTCCGCGGCAGTGGTACAAATGCCATCACGCGGTAGCTGTACCAACCAGCATGCACCGACTCAGGGATCTTGTCACAGTCAAACGTGACAGAGCGTGTAGGGGTGGGTCTCGAGGCCCCTCCCTGTTTTCTCATCACACACTTGACCTTGAGCGACCTGTGATATCTTCTATGGAGTAGTCCCTCGCATAAACTACTCCTTTCACAAAGTTCATGGTAGAGTGAAGCGTCACACTCACTGGGGTGCCATCAAGTGTCCGAAGAGCACTTATCTTGGCTGCCTTAAAGGAATCTGCCACATTCGCCACATCCAAGAAACGGGTCACCTTCGGCTCTCTACCAATCACACTAGCTAAAGCTAGTGTGATTGCCCTTAGCCAACACGGTGCCATCAATGGAGCAAATAACAAGGAAGAGTTTGAAGCCAGCAGGCTCGAAAATGCTGGGTAATCTCTGAATAAGGGGCCACAATATAATTGAGGCTCCACTCTACATTCTAGCACTTTTGGTCATAGTCAGGGGCTCCGCACCCGGGGGGCAGAGGTGCCGGATGTGCCAATCTTGGCTTGGTCGCTTACCAAAATGGCAGCAGACCCATCCGTCCCTGAAGCCCTGCGGATGGAGAGGAACCCTGAGTCTTTTTAGTCTTTTTTTTGTTGTTGTTTTTTTTAGGAGAGGATGGTGGGGATTGAACCCTCTTCTCCCCTACACTGGCAGGAGCCCCCAGGCCAGATGGACCGGCCTCAGCAAAGTCCTTCTCGGAGATGGAGAAGGTCCTGGCAGTCGTAGGGGCACCAGTCGAAGGAGATTCCTCTTCTCCTTGTACTGCCTAGGAAACCCTAGCCGTTTGAGGAGGACCTTGCATAGGAGCGGACTTGAGTTTGGTGCTTAGCACCGAGCCCAGATTCACTCCCATGGAGGCCTTACTGTCTGAGGCTGGGTTGCCTCAAGGACCATGTCCATCTCCAGTGGGTCCTCCATTTGGCCATCCCCTCCCAGGACATCACAGGTACTATTGGCAGCAGTGTCATTAGTCTTGTCTTGGGAGGCACAGGCCTTGACCCCCCGCTAGGCTTAGTATTCTAGCTTCAATAAATAGAAAATATAGTTTAAAGACACTAGGCATTTGTGATTTTTCTGTTGAGAGGGGAGTTGCTCTTATACAAGGGTACAGTACTCTTCCCAAAAAAGATTAGAAAAAGGTCCAATTTGTCCTGCAAGTCATTCAGGACCAGAGAAAAACATTTCCTGATGTCTGAAAAAGACCTTAAACCTAACCAGGCCACAGGAGTGGGATGGCACCCATGATACCCTTGCCACCATGCAGCTAATACTCCAGAGTGAGGGGGACCTGGAGCCAGACATAAGGTAATAACTTTAACCATGTGCAACCCTTAAAGATTAATATAATTAAATAAAATTTTACACTTGGGACCTTCTTATGTCTAAAGAAACAAATCTAGGTCCTGGGAACAATAATTTTTAAGGCTCAAAATTCCCCTTTATGTCTAAAGACAAGCCTAGCCTTGACTGATGTGATATTGTAATTGATAAAGTTCAATGATCAGTCAAGATGATTTGCACTAAGGTCACTGATAAGCTGAAACAGGATTAAAAAAAGGCATTGTGTGTCCCCCTCAGGTAGGTGAAAACCATCCAGTGCTACAGATGGATGAAAATGAATGTGTGTCTATGACAGCAAATGTGGACGTAAAAATGGGTCAATTAAAACACATTGTAATATGTGCATACTGGTATAAATCCAGCATGTTTTGTTTTTTTAACAAAATGACTGATATATTATTTTTCAAAATTTCTAGCAAATGACAAGTAGAAAGATATAAACAAAAGTGATATGTTAACATTTTAAGCTTTGTACTGTTTTTACTAGAATTACCAAGTGGATGAAATGAATTAGTAATGGAAATGAATGACATGTAATCCCACTATTTATTTCTCAAATATTCTATCATGAGTAGGAACAAGTATAAGTCAGATACTTAGTTACAAAAGTGATTGAAATTACAAAAGTTAATGCAAGTGAAAACTTTCCAATTGATGAGCCATGGCTGTTTTGAAAAAAGCAACTGAATTTTTGCAAATTTATAAAATGCAAAAGAACATATGAGGATAAAATTATTCATGTACAATAATAGAGATACCAAATGGTATGGCTACAATAGAAGTGTACAAGACATATATATGAGGGGTTGATAAGGCAGATCAGTTGCTGGAATCATATGAACAAAGAGAAAATCCCAGGCTTAGTTCAAGAAAGTAGGTAGGTTTCAACTTATTATGGACATGTTAAATAACTATCTTGTTTACATGACTTTGTTGTCCCCAGATTGATTATGGTGAGCCCCCATCTGCCAGGAAAGCCACCACTGTGGATGACCAATCCCACAATTCTCTGATTGAGGATATGTTGCATCTTCATGTGGGGGTTTAAGTTTGGGGCATGTTGTTATTAGATATTCAGTGTATTCTCTGAGGGGTAGTTACAACATGGGCAATTTGGGTTGGGGTTTGGTTTATGTGGTTGTAGTAATGCACTTTTGGGCGGAGGTCTGATCTGAGTCTGGAGAGTGTGACTGGTGTTTATAGGGAGGGACAATCTTTCCTTTGTTATGGCTGAAGGGGTGAGTGCAATAGGGGGTTGATTATATGATGGTGTAGTAGTGGTGATTGTCTGCCTCCCCTCCTCTATGTCTAATCCCGTTCTCCCTTTTCAGAATTTGTGTGGATCGCATGCTGGGACATTGTTGCTCTGGGTGGGGGACTCAATAGACTTCTATTGTGCCCTTCATTCATCTCTGTCTCCCACATCAGGCAAAGTTTGATATTAGTTTGAAGTGAAAGACAATTGACTGAATTTAACTTGAGTGAACTTACATTATTAAAGTGAAAGTGTCTGGATTGATAGTGCAAAAGAAGTTGAAGTCATTCAGGTAAGAGTCAGTGTGAATGGTTGTTTGTATGTGTATGTGAGTGTTAAGAATGTTTAAGTGTGGCAGTGAATATGTAATTGAAGATGCCTTCTCCTTTCCAACTTCTTGGTACTAGCTAGCAACATCTGGCTTGAGAGGCAGTGGCAGCCAGTCTTGACCCTCACTTGCACTGAGAAAGGACTGCTCTGAAGTGTGGGTTATTGGGACTAGCGCCTCCCACTCTCCATCACAGTAATTGGAGCTAGCGCCTCACAGACCCCAACACAGCACTTGAAACTCGTGAGCGTCCCAGGTCCCTGAAGTCAGAACACTTTGCTGAGTCCAGGACCTCACAGATTCTCTCAGAAAGTGGGCCTGCCTCCCTTCCCTCTCCCATTTTCCCCTGACCTGCGAGCTCTGGACCTTTAGTTGAGGGTGCAACCAGTACTGGATCCTAGGAAATTTTGATTTGGTAACCGATTTATCTAGATTTTACAGCATTTTCTGTGTTGGCCGATCAATTTGTTAGGCCTTATATACATATTTCTTATTTTGCGTGTGATTTCTTTCTGCATTGGCCAATAAATTAGTAAGGCCATATATATCTTATATTAGTGTGTATCTATACATATATAACATAACCTAACCTAGCCCATATTTTGGAGCTAGGTGTACATATATTGTATTTCATTATTTCTATTTGTTTGGCCATTTTCTCCATTATTTAGAGGTTTCTTAAATAAAATCATTTTTAAACTGGCTCCCTCATTGTCCTTTCCTCAGACACCGGGTTGGCCCTGTTCGGGGAGCAGGGATTGTAGGAAGGGATCGTGACCCTGCCACCACAGTGACTGACTATTTTGAGTGTTGTTTCTCTTTGTTGCTGTGGGCAAGAGGTTAGTGAGTTTTTATATTTGTAAAAATACAAAAACTAATAATCGAAGTGGCACTATAGTCAATAGAATCAAAATGGCATCTCTATAAAAGGCACACTATGTTCTGTAGTTTCATGAGACAAATCACTGAGTACTGTTGAGAAAACTTTCAAAGAGAATATGGATATATTGACCATGGTATGGGGATGTAAAACATAAAACATTCATAACTTTACACAAAGAGGAAGTATTGTAAATCAAAAGAACATGCCTACCATGTATTAATGAATAAATTATAGGCTGACAGGGAACTGCGCCAATGTAGACCCTACAAATACACTTGTACTTTCTGTGAACTTGATATTTCCTATACAACAGTGCATATAATCTTACACAAATAACTTCAGCTACACACATACAAACTTAAGATCATTCAACCATTACAACCTGATGACTGCTTGGGTCACAGTACTTAGTTTATAGGGCTTTGAAGTTATATTGGTGTAAACAACAATAACCTGCAGCATTTGTGTTTTTCAAATGAGGTCATGTGAATAGAGAATGTCCATATATGGGGAATGACAAATCCACATCCTGTTATAGAATGAGAAAGGGATATCACAAAAGGAAATACTTGGTGTGGCTTCATGTATAACAGAATAATGTGCCATTTTTTAATGCTGAAGTCACAATAAATACTGTGTAGCTAGACATGATGGAACATTACACCAGTTGCAAGAATTTCCACATTGGTTGATTTATTAACAAGATAGCATACCACCACCACATTAAAGACTGTTTGAAAATTCCTTATCGAATGGAATGGGAGGGTGGACTCAACCCCATGGCTACCAGACAATTATCAAAGGGAAGATTTATTGACCTGAAGTAATGAGTGTGCCATCTGATTGAAATTGAAACTATATGTTGAAGTGGGCATTGAGAGGGCAGGAAAGTAATAGCTAGCAACAGCAGAGATGTGAGTGTTCAATGAAAAAGATGATGGAGAAAGGGTGACACTCCCAGAAAAGTGGGAGTGGCATCACTGGCATTCATAGCAATGAGGGTGCTAGGGGCTGTAGAATCTCAGCTAGAGCTGTGTCAACAAGAGGAGAAATTTCTCATTAAGCTCAGTCAATAAGTTTTTGTATAGAACCAATGACAAGTATGAAAGCAGCTTCTGATGGGAGGTAAAGCCATTTTTCTAAACTTCCTTACCTTTTGTTTCTATATACTCAATGTCACATTGAACCAAATTTCTGACTGCTAGATCAAGCTGAAAATTATAAAATTTAATCTTTCAGAGTACAATCAATGAAATAGGTGGAAAGGTAAATTGTTTTATATCAATAAAAATGCAAAAATCAATGAGATTATCTTCTTCATAAGATTGGTTGAGCACAGAGATGGAGAGTTGGAAGAAAGATAAAAAAAAAATGCCTGACTTTTGAATATTAAAAAAAAAGAAGAAAAGAATAGACTTAAGACTCTTCAATAATGCACTGCAAAGAGGGTTCATTCTTCCATGTCAAATTAACAAATGATCAGAGCTGTCACTTGCCTAGTGGATTTGATGTCAAGGAAAGGGTTCCATCTTAGTGAGGGCAGACACAAAATTGTTAGCATCCCCCTTCCTGTCTTCAGGACACACCATAGCCCTCTCTCCTCTGCTTTGTAACTCTGTTAGGGTACGAGTGCCTCCTATGTGATCTTATATCTATGCCCCACCTCCATTCCCCAATTAGGAAGGATTCCATCATTGTTGGTAGGTGAGGACTGGCCCTAGTGTCTTAAGGCTAACTAGTCATTGTCATTCTGATCTTTAGGTGCATTTAATTATCTGGCATGGGGATATCATCCATATGTGAGGCACAAATGGCACTATATATCTTAGATTAGTGTGTATATATACATATATAACCTAACCTAACCCATATTTGGGGGTTTAAGGTGTAAGGTTATACATATATTGTATTTCTATTTGTTTGGCCATGACTATCACAGATTATGTTCATGAACATAAACAGATTATGTTTATGAACATAATCACAGATTATGTTCATAATATACTTGTTTATAGATCTCAGATACTGCACACCAAGCCATTAATCCCTCAAAAACTCCAAAGCCACTAACACAGACATTTCCAATATACACTCAAACAGCTTGGCAACTGGGCAATCTCCATCATCACACAGATATTCAATCACTCATGTCTAAACAACACAATCCCCTCTATTTGGAAAAAAAGGCTGCATCATACTGATAATCAATCCAGGCAAAACCCACACACTACACAAATCATAATGTTCCAACTTGCTACAGTGCACACTATCCAAAACATTTGCAAAACCAATACACAAAAGAATAAGTTAAAAGGACAGCTCAACCACCGCCTTCCTTACTGACCTCACACAATACAGACTCAATGCCTTAATTTTCTTTTTACAGCTCCCATCTAGCAACTGCCAGCAAGGGCATAAGTTACTGCAGTTAAAATTTCAGCCCAGTACTTAGCTACTTTAAAATTTTAAAATAACCAACAAAAAGTGCAAAAGCAAGAAGAAGGCAACTCCATTCTCTGGCAGTGGAGGGAAGCTTTCCTCCACCAGGTGCCAGAACATGCACCCAACAATCAAATAAAATGGAGGATGCCAGGTTTCTACAAGAAGTCAACTAGTTCACAAGTCTATGTGCACAAATCCGTCCGGAGTACAAGGGATAAGTGGTAGCAACCCCACTTCTTGTACTGGGACAGGCAACATTTGCAAAGATCACCCAAACTGAGACATTCAACAAGAATATGCCAAACAGTCTGGATGACAATGCAGTCTCGCAGTAAGGTGCAAGGGGGTGCTCCATCAAATGGTGGTACATCCAATGAGTGTGCCCAATTCAAAGATGACAGAAACTGACCTGAATCTATCGCTCAATGGCTTCAAAAAGCACACACACACACATAATCCTTTTTACAACCAAAAACACATGTATAAAAAATCTTGAATACCACTCTCACCAACAACAACAAAAAATGGCTAACAGACTTCATCTAGGGCAGACAAGGCTAAGTGACACACAAAACACAAGCACCTACTTCACAATGGCACACTTCTCAAGGAGCAATACTCTCACCTCTATTTTTCATCATCAAAATTGATACCTACATGGATGACAACAATACATAAAAATACTGGAATATTGGGTCACACAAAACTGCATGAAGGCCTCAGCACTCAACTGTTCACACCAGACTACCATGAATCAAACACACCCTAAAAAATCAGACTAGATGGACAACACCTTCCTCTAAACAAAACTACCACTCTCCTGGAAATCACACTAGATACCTCCATGACATTTAAAACTCACATCAGAAACAAAGCCATAAAGAAAACCAACACCATCAAAGCACTAACAAACCTCACATTTGAATGGAATTGTCTTCAAATCCCAATAAATCATACTATAGGAATGATCCTTTGGAGTATGATCTTACATTTGGACAACAGGAGAGACCCACCACACTACCATCAGCTATTTAGCCTAACATGGCACAGAACTCTCAAAAAATCCCATGCAAACCACTCAGAGTCATCATGGAATGCCATCTAACCACACCAACGAAACACTTAGAGGTCAATAGAAAAATACTCCTACTCAAATTTCACTTGGACATGATTAAACCCAAGACCTCAACAGAGCACTGAACCTATCTTATTTCAACCACCACCTAACAATGAAACCTCCTACCACCTAGACAAAAGAGAATCCCCAGAACACTACTTCCAACACCCATTCCAGAACATACCCCTACCCCAACCAAACCACAACCTAATAAAACATCCATACCACCATCATCCAAAGACACCTAAATACCACCAAATAATTGAATGAATAAAAGACCCACCCACACACACACACACTTTTCCTAATAAACCAATAAACCAATCAGAGAATTCTACACCAGATACACAGATTCATCCTGTCTCACATTACTCCAACAGTAAGGACATAGAATAAACTTTACCCCATCACCAACATGCACCAGATGCAACCAACACACTGACAACCCCAAACACCTCCTTGACTGCCCGAACCTCGGACATAGACATAACGCCCACAACATCAACTTCATGGACCTGTGGACCCACCCTGGGAATGTGTTGGTCTTCTTAGAGGGCCCCCACTTCTGAGTAAAGATGAATGGTCCTATCTTCCTTCTCCACTCTGTGGTTCTGGAGATGCAAGGCCCTCTGAATTTTCTCAAAATTCAATTTTAGATAATGGAAAACTTGAAAAAGTCATATATTGATTATTCTGATAGCTAGAAGACTCATTTTTTCACAATTATAAAGTGCTTAAAAAGCCCTACAACCTTTATTAAATGCCCTTTTTCATCAGGATTCAAACAAAAAAGTTGACCTCTGTAGCACATCATTTGGCTTATCAACTACAGTTGACAAAAATGCTCTAACAAACTATTGGTTTTGATAAGTCAATTTTTTTACTGTATTTTAGGCTTTAGGGTTAGAGTAACCATTTTCACGCATAACATTATGAATGCTTATAACCACCTATCTAAATGATCAGCCCTAAAGATAATATAGAGAGAAACTATAATTTTATACTGCCAGTAATAGTTAAAAAATATGATAGGTAGTAAAGTAATTCTTATTATATACAAATAAAGATTTTTGTCTAGATAGTACCTATTTTAATGTTTTTAATTAATATTTACTTTCATATATGCTTAAATAGCACTTTATGCTTGTTAATTATATTTTTTCCATTTATTTGCAGGTTTACAGGTAGACTCAAACTAGATTGAAACTAACTGGAATTTTTTCCTTCTAAATATTCCCATTTTGCCTTTTTTTTTCCTTTTCATCACTTTCTTTACAAGCCCTTTCTCACCTATTTCTTAGCCAAAATGCTAATTTTGTAGGCTAAACACCAACTAGTTTTGTCCTCTCCTCCATTTTGGCTCCAGTGAGGGAGGGAATGATAGTTAACATACCTTTTTTCTCCTTCCCTTTTTGCCATTATAATGCCCTCATCTTTTTATCCAACTAGTAACCCTTACAAGGGGATATCAGGTATAGAATGTGCAAACACTGCAGCTGACATCTATAGAATTGTGTGTCTTAAAACCTCAATACCCACAGTTTGCCCTCCTATAAACAATGACAAGAAACCCCACATATTCAGCAACACAACAGAGTTCCACAAGGAGCCATTCTCTCTCCCCTACTCTTCAATCATGATATAGCTCAGCAGTTAATTAGGAGATTTCTGATGAAACAGAAATTATGGCTCAACTTAAGGAAAAGTGGTTTGTTGATAAATTTCAAAATGAATTTAATGTCACAAATTGCATGACAAATGAAAGTTAAGAAAATTGTTATTGAAAAACAGGTTTTTAAAGGGCCCAATTTCAATAATTTATTTTTTATACCATGCAAATAAGAGTTCATAAACAATGACAAGAAACCCCACAAATCACACATTCAGCAACACAACAGAGTTCCCCAAGGAGCCATTCTCTCTCCCCTACTTTTCAATCATGATATAGCACAACATTAATCCCCAATCATCTGCATGAACACCTACACAGATGACATCTCGATCACAGCACAATATCACCACCGCTACTCAAGCAATCCAACAATACATTGACACACTGGTAGAATTGCTCACACAAAACTAGATGACAGCATCTGCAGCCAAATCATCAATAACACTATTCACCCTAGGCAATGATGAATCAAACAAACACCTCACAATTAAACCAAGTGGACAAGCACTCTTGTGAACAAAATCTCCATCCTCCTAGGCATCATACTTAACACCCATATGACCTGCAAAGTACAAACCACCTAAGATTATAAACAAAGCCACAGAGAAATTAATGCCCTCAAAATACTAACAAACACTACCTTTAGGTAACAGAATGAATCCCTCAGCTTACTATTCAAAAAATTCATACAAGCCTTTCTAAACTATGCTGTACCAACCTGGCACCCAACACACAAAAAACACCTACTCCAAACAGCTCCAAATTAAACAAAACAATGCACTCAGTCATCACAGGATGAACAAAAATTACATAAATCTTACACACTGAAACTAACATTGTACCCACTAAAGTACACCAATACATGATAGGAACCCAATACTTCAAGCAGAGTACAAAATCCTCCTGATCCCAACCACAACAACCCAGAAAAAATATATATCCCCAGCACCCTACTTCAAAGTTAAGCTCAATAACCTTCCTCTCCATCCCCCAAATGACACCTTAATAAAACATCCACACAGTACACATTTGCAAGCACCTATGCAGTGCCACAAATGACCATATGCTAAATGCACAGCAACCACAAATCCACTACTCAGAAAATACCCTCCACATAAAACACACAGTACTCCTTTCCCAACTAAGAACTGGCCACTCACATCTCACCCATACTACAACAATAGAAACAAAGAACAAAACTTGCACAAACATCAACATGCACTAGGTTCAATCGAGTCCCAGAAGACACACACACTTGCTTGAATGCTGTAACCTTGCACTCAGATGCAAAGCACATACTATCACTAAGGGGCCTGTGGAGACAGCCAGGCAATGTTGTGTCATTCGTTGGAGCAGCCCACCTCACTGCAGAGAGGCAAACAAGTAAGTTCAAATAAATGTAGTGTTATTACTAAATACCTATGTGTTATATTTGTGTTGATTTTGCCTTCACATTGATTTCTTCAATATAATACAAATATTTTGTAATGATCATCTGTCGTGAGTTGTTGGAAGCATTGAAGTTTATACAGCTCAAGTTTGAGTACAAATTTTAGAATTTGTCCTCCACTCAATTTTCACCAATATCAAGCTTGAAAAGAATGCATGGTCTCTGTAATGGATCCATGTTCATTCATTTGTTAAGTAATAATGATTAGTTGGTTAATAATTGATTGAAATCTAATTAGATTTTATTATAAAAATTCAAGCTTTCATCTTTTGAGTAATTTTTATCTCATCTTTCTAGCTTTAAGGATTAAAAATATATGGCTGTTCAAAATGAAACATTAACGTACGAGGGGCGGTCAATAAGTTTTGCAATTCGGATATAAGGAAATGAGATATGAGGAAAAGTGTTTTATTATTTTTCAATATAACTACTCTAGACTTCAATGCACTAGCGCCACTTGTCCCTTAGGCTTCGAATTCCCAACAACCAATCGAATTCCCAACTGCTGTTCAATCCACTCCTGGACAGCGAGCTGGAGATCTTAATCATCTCCAAACCGGCATCCACGCAGTGCAGCCTTGAGCTGGTGGAATAAAAAGTAGTCACTAGGGACCAGATCTGGACTGTAGGGGGGATGGTTGAGCTCCTCGAATCCGCACTTGTGCGGGGCAGCTTGTGCAACTCTGGCCTTGTGGACAGGGGCATTGTCATGGAGGAGCGGGACACCATGTGATAACTTGCTGTGCCACTTCTGACGGATGCACTTCTTCAACCCAGCCAGTTCCTCAGTGTAATATTGGCCTGTGATGGTCCTTCCATGAGGCGTATAGTCCACCATTAACACTCCCTCAGAATCCCAGAAGATTGTGGCCATGATCTCCCCGGCTGAGGGTTGGGTCCGGAACTTGATGGCGGTCGGAGAGCCCCTGTGCTTCCAGGCCATGCTTTTGAGCTTGGTCTCGGGATCCCAGTGATGGATCCACATTTCATCACCTGTCATGATGCGTGACTCGAATCCCGCTGAGTCTTGGTTGTACAGGAGCAGCAGCTCCTCCAAACTTTGACGATGTTGAAGTCGATCATGGAGCATGAGATTTTGTGAGATTTCTAGGGACCCAACAGGCAGAGACCTTGGTCATGGCCAAATTGTTGTGGATGATGTTGATAACACTTCCATGTGATATTCCAAGTTCTCATTCGATTTCTTCGACCTTCACCCATCAATTTTTGAGGATCATCCTCTCCACACGGGCCACATTGTCCTCATTGGTCATGTCTGATGGGCATCCTGGATGGGGGTCATCTTCAAGGGACTCACGACCATGGCGGAACTCCCTATTCCAGCGAGCAATGGTTGCATAGGAAGGGGCGGTGTCGGTGTACACTGCAACCATGCGTTCATGGATCTCTTTTGCATTCTTGCCTTCCTTGGTCAAAAATTTGATCACTGCGCGGTGCTCAACCTTCTCCATTGTTGAAAAATTTGTGACTGACGATCTGCGATCAGCTACTGCTTCTTAAATAGATGAGGCAGGAGCATGCGGCTGCAGGTCCTGACTTGTCATAACTTGTCCTAACACCCCCACAAACAGCCATCCCCCTTCCTCTGTTTTGCCCTACCGATTCGCAAAACTTATTGACCGCCCCTTGTACCATAATTCAATGGATGAGAAATGCTGCAGCCTATCAGAGGTCAACTGAGTCAACACCCACCCTATAAACTGCATCCACAAGATTGCTTAAAAAGGCATAACCATCATGGACTTATCAAAAAACAATCAGGCAGCTACAATACACAAAATCAATGATATATAGGTATAATTTATACAAAAAAAAATCTCCCCAATTCCCTCTAAAATCTGTATCCGCAGGAATGCATTCAGAACATCCCCTTTAAAACAATATTGATATTACCTAAAATATGTAAATTGACCCAATACAACTTAAAAGGCATGATGACCTACCCTCCTCAAATACTCATCTAAATTATGCTTGAAAACATTTAGGTTTGGACTGCTTATTGTCTCCTATGGTAAACCATTCCAGTAATATACCACTCTGTTGGTAAAAAAATACTTTTTTCACATCTAACCTACACCTATGTTTTTAAATTTTCAAGTGGTAGTCCAATTACTACCTACCAATTCAAAGAACTTGCTAAAATCTAACTTATCTACCTAGAACAAATGTTAAAAAGCTAAATTATATCCAAATATAAGAAAAGGTTGAATACAAGTCAAAATTAAAGAATTTGAAAAGGAAAGAGAGTCAAATTATTTCCAACTAATTTTACTACTTTTGTTTGAACAATAAAACAATATAGGCACTTATTACCTGATGGTTGCATGACATTGTTGATAGATGACATATTTTTTCATCATGCTTCCCAACGTAATAACCAAATCCATCATGAATGACATTCAAAGAAAAATAGAGTAAAAGGAACTTTTTCATATTATTTTCCAAAATATCCAGTGTATTGTACTAACTGTAATTTAAGAAGATAATTAGTAAAGAAAAAGAAAACAAGATCTGCTGACCAAGGTTGCGTGCTCTCACTTATTCTGATTTAGGACCTTATGACCTTCAAAACTTTCAATAATTCCCGGAATAAACTTGGGAGGACCTTGTCAATTATATCATTTAAAAGAGAATGTAAAACAACATAATGGTTCCAAATTTTGTTAGAATCGGAGGAATAGTTACAATGTTATTACCACCCAAAATGCAAAATGGGGACCGATGGACCAACATAGTGACAAAAAACAAATTTAGAAGGGGGGAGATCAGGAAACTATTTAAGAGGGTTACACCGGATATGCGAATCGTGTTTTTAAATGAGACAGATAAAGAAATTAAATATGTAATTAACAAGGACATTTTATTACCTTATCAATGGTTCAGTGTTGAAGTTTAATACATTTACAATTTAGTACATTTATTTCACCCTTTTGAAGAACTAATGGTCAAATAGAGTAATAAAAATCCAATAACTTCCTTGTTGTTCATACATCCCTTAAATTTGAATCAATCTTACAACTGATTTTGAAAAAAGCTGGTAGGGAAACTAATGGTAGCATGGTTGATAATAAATTGGGTAACTTCAATAATATTTTAACAATGATTTACTTAGAATGCAATGTTATCTTAATAATAAGATTCACTTTCCTTTTGGGCCACCCTCAGTGAAGCATCTCTTATTCCAGATGGAAGAAGGGCTGCTGGTGTTAAGGATGTGGGGATAGTATTGCCTAGGTAGTTTGTGTATGTCTGAGTCTATTACTTGAAGTAACAAGTTCACAAGATCTAGAAGAATCGGGGTTATAGGCATATATAAAGCAAATGAAGTGCTTGTGGTGGGTGATTCACATGTTAGGTATTTAGACAGGACTTTTTATGAATGTAAGCACCCAAGAAGAGGATGAAGGTTTGTTTGCCAGGTACATATGTAACAGATGTGTGTGAGAGAATTGAAGTGGTAGTGAATGGAGCTGAAAGGGATGCAGTTGTTATTTACATGTGGGAGAGAATGACATAGGGAAAACTATGTTGGATGAACTAGAGTCTATATTTGGGGATTTGTTAGGAAAGTTTTGAGAGAGTAATAGGTGTGTAGTATCATGAATTTTACCTAGGCTTAGAATAGAGACATAGATGTTGCACACAGTTGGGATAAATGAGAGTGAAAGTATTGTGTGATAGTATGAGATTAGTGGTTATGGATACCTAGAGTGAGTTTTGGGAAAGGGAGGATTGTATGCAATGAGTGGATTGTACTCGAGTTGCAAGGGGTGAAAGTAGTAAGTGACTGTCATGAGGCAACTACAGAGTAAGGTCAGTTCAAGAAATGTAATCTGAATGAGAATGGTTGAGGGGAAGGATAACCCTCAGGTGGAGTGGAATAATTGGATCAATTCACGATAAGGCACCTAAATTCATTCAATTCAAGAATAGGCACATTGTACCTATGACCTGTACAGGAATCCCTAGGTTTTCAAACCCTAATATAACCTAACCTAATCTAAAATAGGTTAGGATATATTAGGGTATATAAAAAACCTTGGGATGTCTCATCTTTACAAAATCCAAGAAAAATATCCAAAGGAAAAATTTATTGAATCAAATTTGAAAAAATGGAACAAATATAAAGGAAGTAGATATTATAAATTCAAAAGATTTGAAAAGCATTTAAATATCATATTGTTCAGTTATATGATTAAATAAGCTCTGAAATGAGTTTGACAAAATCCTGTCCTGCTAAAATATTGGAACAAATATGAATGTAAAAGATGTCATTTACAACCTCAATAAGATTCTATATTTTGTGCATGAACACCTGTATTTCTATAAAAAAAATTCAATAAGCATCTCATTTTGCTAAATTTAAGAATAAGCAAATCGATTATGAAACTTAGTCATTAAATTCAAGAATAGCCACCTGGTGCAACTTCAATTTAAGAATAAGCACATCATTTATGGACAATTCAAGATGAGGCACCCCAGGTGCCTTATCTTAAAGTGAGCTGAATAGTGTATATCAGGAATATAATAAGAGAATGATTACACAGATAAATGATGGACAAAATACAAATATTCAAATATGGAAAGTAGAACCAAGGCTGGTAACCTGAAATGGATGTCAGATAAAACTAAACATTATATCAGCATTAAAAGGGGACATTTATAGAAAAATAAAAAATAGCAAGCGTCAATTAAAGCAGATACAATGAGGTAATTCAGGATATTAAAAAAATAATTAGGGTACAGAGAGATATTATGAAATTAAAGTGGCAAATAAGGCAAAGAAAGAGCATAAATAGCAACCATTGAGAAATCAGATTTAAGTTAAAATGATAAAGGGTTCTCAGTGGAATAAATAAAGTTAAAATCTCAGACTTGAGGAAAGGGTAATAATGGTCTGAGGAGGTGCCTGGAGACTATTGTTTGGGGACTAATGAGTGAAGTCATGTCAGGAAATGTGATGTCAAAGTGAGCCGTCAAAAGAAAAAATAACCCTCAGGTAGAGAGGAATAGTGTAGATCAAGCAGTTGATGGAGCAGTTAAATACAGCACAGAATTTGAATTTCTGTATAGGGAAATTAGAACCAAAGTTATCAATCCTAAATGAATGGTGGATAAAATTAAGCATCATACCAGCACTAAAAGAACCATTCATATGAAAAAATTTTAAAATGGCAAGGTTCAATTAAGGCAGAGATACAATGAGCTAACTCTGGACATTTAAAAGTTAATTAAGGAGATAAAGAGAAATTATGGAATTAAGGTGGGAAATAAGGAAAAAGAAGATCCCAAAAATTATACAGAACTAAAATAAGATAAAATAGGCTCACTAAAAGCTACAAATACAGATTATTGAGTGATAGTGATGCAGGAGTGTATGTTAAATAAGTATAATTTTCTTTGGGTATTTACACTTTAAATTTAATCTAATTGTACCCGAGGGTACCTTGATCTTCAAGGATAATGAGGATGAGAGCATATTTTAATTACAAAGGAGACAAGTCTCAAAATAAAAAAATAAATTAAATCTAGTAAAGCACCAGCTCTGATGAGATTTTGAAGATATGTAAAGATGTGTTAAGAGAGCCCCTAGCATGCCTATTTATAAAACTATTAGAGACTAGCATCGTACCAACGACATAAAATGATTATGTCCAATTAATGGAAGGTGTGTTTGACATCAGTGGTGGGGAACATGATGGAATCTGTAATCGCGAAATCTATTTAGGATCACTTAGATAAACATAAGTTGATTAGGAATCTCAACACAGCTTTACTAGGGGCAAATCATATTTGACTAATTTACTGTCTTTTTATAGAAAGCTGTATGATGCTGCCAATAGAGATGAGAATTACAATAGTGTATTTGGATTTTACTAAAGCTTTTGAAAGGGTGCCGCACTTATGACTTTTGAATAAAGTTAAAACGCATGGAATTGATGCAAAGATTTTTAGGTGGATTCAGTTGTGGTTTAGTGATAGGCAGCAAAGAGTTAGTATAGATGGATCAAATCTGAGTGGGAGAGTGTTACCAGCGGAATTCCTCAAGGGGCGGTGTTGGGGCTGTTATTGTTCTTAATTTATATTAATGATTTTGACTTGGGTATAAGTAACAACCTGAGCAGGTTTACCTAAGATACTATGTTAGGTAGGATTAAAAGGTGTGACTTAAGGCAAAGATATTACAAAATGAATTGACCATACTATCTCAATTAGCACAAAACTGGCAAATGAAATTTAACATAGCTAAGCAAGTTTAGTGTACTTAGTATAGGTAGCTGTAATTCACTAAGTAAAATATAAATTAAATGAAAGAGTTTTAGGAAAGTCCTGGTAAGCTGAGACCTCCAAGCTAGAAAGCAGTGCATAGATGCTAGGAATAGAGCTAATAAGATATCGGGGTTTAGTGGTTTGAGAGTAAATAAGAAGAGTTGTGATATTCTGAAACTGGCATTAGGTAAGCAATATCTTGATTCTATGGTGCAATTTTGGTCACCATAATATAGGATGGATATTGGTTTGATTGAATCTATCAAAGATGGATGATCAAGATGATTCGTGGGTTGAGAAGCTTCACTTATATATAAAGGCTTATGAGACTAAATTTACATATAATGAAAGGAGAAGAGTATTCAGGGGACTCTATTAAGAGCTTCAAGTGATAATTTTTTTAGGTTAGGAGCCCATCTGACGACTGCCTACTTGGGCATAAGTCGCCATACTCACTACAGACTACGACTAGGCTATATTAAAAAAAAACAAATAACAAGGATAAAAAGATCATAGACTAAAAACAAAAACAAAAAGCTAACAAGAAGGAAGCACGCTCCAGCGTCAGTTCCCCTTGACCCTCTCACATCTTCTTTGCCAAGCAGCCCGTATTCCTGCCATGTAATCGGTGTGAGGAAGAGCAAAATGAAGGTCTTGTCATCCAGTACTCACGATCATTCCAAGCAATTCCTACATGTCCAGGAGCCCAGCAGAAGATAATCTCAACATCCAACCGGCCTGCCAAAACTGTGGCAGCACAGATATTGCAAACCAGGGGATATGGAGATTCTAATGTCCAGAGAGCACTCAGGACGCTTTGTGAGTAACTATAAATCACAATTGGGTCTCGGAAATGCGCACGCCGCGTTAACTCCTGTACCGAGCAGTGTATTGCACCAGCTCGGCCGTGAATACACACACGCAGCGCCTGGCAGAGCCCCGGTGACTTCAAACAGAGGGGATATGGCATGGAAACCGACCCCCTTCTTGGGACTTGGAGCCATCTGTATACAGTGGCAATGGCACAGCAAGGGCCTGTCAACGGTCATCTGCAACTGTCAAAATTGACCCACAAAATACATCCATAGGATTGTGTCAGATCATGCATCTACAATATATAATTTAAACAATCCATAAGATTGTATCAGATCATGCATCTACAATTAGAACCATCCATAGGAATGTGTCAAAAACTAAAGGCATCATCATCAAGACTTGTTAAAATCCAAATCAATCATAATATACAATAATAAAAAAATGCATCCACAGGAATGAGTCCAGAATACCCCGCAAAGTCAACCCTCCCTCCCCATATAATCATCTAATCTGCACTCGAAAACATTCAAGTTTGAACTATCTACTGTCTCAGATGGCAAATTATTCCAGTAATCTACCACTCTATTGGTGAAAAAATATTTTCTAACATCCAACCTGCACCTCTGTTTTTTAATTTTTAAGTGGTGAACCCTAGTCCTATTACTAACTTCCAACTCAAAGAGCTTTCTAAAATCCAACTTATCCATCCTAGAACAGATTTTCAAAAGCTCAATCATATCTCCCCTCACACATCTCTCAAATGAGAACATATTTAGTACACTCAGTCTATCTTCATATTCAAGGTGCTTCAGGAAAGGTATTATTTTTGTTGCCCTCCTTTGTACTGACTCTAGCAGGTTGATGTCATGTCTAAAATGTGGTGACCATGCTTGTATACAGTACTCTAAATGTGGCCTAACATACAAGTTGTAGAGTTTAAGGATAACCTCTTTGCTCTTGTAGCTAACATTCCTTTTAATGTATCCTACCGCCCTATTTGCTCTATTTTTTGCCTCAATACACTGCTTTGAAAACTTCAGTGACCTATCTACTACTACGCCTAAGTCCTTCTCATCCTTAACTGAATTCAGCCAATGCCCATCCATTTCATAGCTAAATTCCCTATATCCCTTTCCATGTTAAGATCTTTGCATTTTTTAAGGTTAGAAGTCATCTGACACTTCTGAGCCCAAGCTAATAACTTATTTAAATCACTCTGTGCACCTTAAAACTACCCTCAACTTCTTTGAATACAGCTGCCAATTTAGTATCATTGGCAAAAATTGACACTTTGCTATTTACAGACTCTCCAAGATCATTTATATAAACTAGGAATAATAAAGGAACTAGAACAGATCCCTGAGGTACGCCAATGATAACACCCCTCCACTCTGACCTCACCCCATTCAGCACAACTCTCTGTTTCCTGTCTTTCAGCCATTCAGTCATCCAATTCAAAACTTTACCACATATCCCATGCATTTTTAATTTGTGAACTAGTCTCCTATGTGATTTGTGAACTAGCCTTTTTCCCATAAAAACCATTCCAAACATCTACAAACACTAATGCCAACTCTTCACACAGGTCTTTCACAAACTCATTCAGTCCAATTGCATAAGACAACCACAGATACAGATGTAGAGTGCACTAATGCCTTTGCAGCGGCAGCGCAATCACTTTAATTCCTATTTAGGTTTAGGGCTATTTCGATCCTTCTTTTTCTAGTTTTCCATAGTTCTTCAATATATAATGTGTACTTTTCTTCTTCTTCTTCACTTGTTTGGTTGAACAAAAGCACTTTTTCTAATGTGTTGTCTCCTATAGTAGTATATGTTCTATGTATGTCTATTAGTCCTTCACAATTTAGTAGGAAGTGTCGTAATGTCTCTTGCTCTCCTCGGTTGCAGAAGTCACATTTTTCCTCCTCTCCTGTAAACCTCTTCCTCCAATTTAGCTGCAGTGAGTTGGTTCTGCATCTAAACATTAGCTTGGACTTAAATGAGTTGTCATATATATTTTCCTCCTTCATTACTTTCTTATTCATAAAATATGTACTCAGTGTTGATTTTCCCAGTAAACCTGAAGATTGGTGGCGCAACCGATGGGCCTCAAAATATTTCATCCCTGTTCCAATATGTTTCACCTTTTTTGAGTAAATTCAAGGGGACTGCTCATGGGGGAGATATCACTGCAGTGACCCCCATACGATGGGTAAATATGTAGATTGGTGGCTCAAACGATGGGACATACACTATTTCGTCTGTGTTCCAATATGTTTCATGTTTTTGGAGTACATTTAGGGGACTGCTCATGTGGGGGTAAACACAATAGGGGGGCAACCCTACAATGATCCTGAGTTTCAATCAATTGGCGGGGTGTGGGAGGCTATATAATCATCAAGCTAAGATTCCACGCTTTCCTCATCACTATTTCAGAAGTATACCCACCGCAATAAAGTAAGTAAACAACGTTTTGGGTTCGGTTATTTTCAGGCATTTTTCTATAAAAAAAAAGGACGCTGGGTATATTTCAAATAGGCCTCAAATGAGCATGAATATTCAGGCATGGGTAAACGAAATATAAACACACAAAAATCCACTTTTTCGGCCAAACCGCCAATCTACATGTTTATCCTACAATGATCTTGAGTTTCAATTAATTGGGGGAGGGGGCTGTGGGGCACAGCCCCCAGGCATATAATCTGAAAAAAAAAATACAATTTTTAGGGCACGCCGCTGATCTTCAGGTTTACCAATATTCCTTTTAGTAAATCATTGTTTCCTTTCATCACATGTTTTGTATAATTTAATTTTAGCTTTATATCTCTTTCTTCCATTGTGGTACTTCCTATTTCTTCTCTTAATGCCTCCCCTGCAGTGTAATTTTGAGCACCAGCACATGTCTCCACACTCTATTTTCTATAGTTTTTCCAGTTGTGGTCTCCTCGTGTTTTAAGATACAAACCATCGGAATTATGCAAATCTTCGAGTCAAAGATAAGTATATTTGGTAATAATTGTTTTTGGTACCTATTAAACTATGGCTGGAACACCAGACGAATCTCATCCACAAAGGGAGGCCAGGAAAAAGATCTGTAGGAGATGTGAATTCAGTGGTAAAATAAATGAAGATATGCTATACACCCCATGTCACTTAGAGACCAAAAAATACAATGAGTTATGTGGGCACTGTGATATATGGGTGGAGGAAGGCAGCCAGAGGATGCAGTGTGACCACTGTACCAAGTGGTATCACGCGAAATGCGAGGGCTTAAGTTCTGAGGCATATAAGGCCATAGGAGAACTAGAAGCCTGGATAAGCAAAAAATGTGTTCCTAAAATAAAGGCAAATGAAAGAGCTATGAAGGTTCTAGAAGAAGAAAAGTGTAAAATGAAAGAGCAACTAGGGGGACTTAATAAAAAGGTGGAAACAATGATGACACTGAAAGCATGGAGGCTAGAGTAGGGGAAGCCATAGAGAAAAGAGATCTGCCCACTGGTATGGACTTCAGGTCTAAGCCTAAGCTTACAGCTTATGATGAAATGACAACCATAAAAGATGAATTAAAGGCACTGCAGGATGAAATCCACATAACCAGAGGAGACATATACAAAACTAAGGTAGATTGGGAGGAGAGGGAATAGGCTATAGTACAAAAAGTAACAAAAAAGGTAACAGAAAATATAAAAGAAATGCTTGAGGAGATGCAAAACAGAGATAGAAGGAAAAATAATGTCATGCTGTTCAATATGTCAGAAATAAAGAATGAAAATTGGGAAATCAGGGAGAGAGAAGAGAAAGAAGCATGTGAAGAACTGTTCAAAGAAAAACTAGGAGTAACCGGAGTTAAAGTTGAAAAAACATTTAGAATGGGTCCATATGTGGAAGGGAAAACAAGAGCTCTAACAGCAGTACTCAATACCGAAGAACACAAATGGGCAGTGATAAAAAATGGCAAAAAACTTGTCAAGGAAACTAACCCAACCATAAAGAATATTAGGATCAATAAAGAAATAACACGTAAAGAAAGATTAGAAAACCAGAAACTATGGGTGGAACTTAAGAAGAAGCGCAAAGAAGGAGGGTATTGGATCATAAAGAAAAGAGAGGTGGTAAAAATGGATTGACAAGGTAAAAAAAGGTTCACTGAAAATGGAACAATAGCAAACAGGAATAGTAAACATTGTGACAAAGGAAAAGGAGAACAGTACTTTGTGCAGTTGCATGAATGGACATAATCCTCTGGATGCATTTTATGTATATTGTAGATTAGATCTGACGAACTCCTGTAAAGGGTGACAATGTTGATGACTTTTCTCTGGTAAGAAATCTTTTGTGTGTTGACTGGAACAGGAGCTGCCAAGTGTAGGCCATGAATGGTCTTTTGCAGTCTCCTTCTTTTCTTATGTTCTTAAATGTCCAGGGTTTAACAAGGCAGAAGGAAGTAGAACTTACCGAATTGCTAAAGGGGCAAGAACCAGTGTTGCTCTTTGTTACAGAGACGCAACACAAAATAGATAAAGTAATGTTCCCAGATTCTATTATGCATTACCAAAAAAATGCAGGACCTAAAAGATAAAAAAGGGGAAGGTCTACTAGTATTGCATCAAAAATTGGATGCCATTAGTGTAAACATTATAGAAAATGAAAGTCCGGATATAATGATAGGGAAAATAGCTATCCAAAATTATATCATAAATTTCATGCTAGTATATATGGACAGTAGTGACCAAAACAGAAATAACAAAATTAGGGAAAACTTAGACCAATTAATAGGGAAATATAAAGATGCAAATCTTTTAGTATTGGGGGACTTTAATAGACACCTAGGGTTCATTGGTGAACAAACTTTAAATCTAAATGGTAGATATTTAATAGATATTATGGAAAGAAACAGCATGATCTTACTAAACGGTGATAAAAAATGTAAGGGTATTACAACCAGGGAACAGAGAGGAGAGAAAAGTACTATTGATTTTATACTAGTTAATGATAATCTATACAATAAATTTAGTAAATGAAAATAGATGAAAAGAAGGAGGAATTTGATATGTCTGACCACTGTCTATTAGAGGCAATTTTCAACCTTCAGATACATAAAATAAACAAAGCAAGGAGAGGAAAATACAGAGCCATAGAATATATTAGTATAAACAATGAGAAACAAAGAAAAATTCATGGCAGACATGGAAAAAGAACTCAAGGAACTAAACAGAAATGCCAGTATGGAAATGGTAGAGGAGAAAATTATTTATAACATAGGTAAACACCTAAGGAAGAAAATAAAATGAAGATACAATGATAAAAAAGGAGATAGCTTGGAACCTATATGGTTCACAGAAGAAATGAGAACAAGTATTAACATAAGGCATAAATACAATAGAGAGAGGAGGAATGCAAGGACAGATCAAGAAAGACAATATTAAACAAGAAAATACCAACAGCAAAAAATGTATGTCAAAAAATTAATAAAAGGGGGAATAGAAGAGCATGAAAGGAAGGAAACTAACAAAATTAAATCAAGCAAAAACAGTATGAAAAACTTATGGCAGAATATACGGAAGCTTAGTGGTAAAAACACCAACATTATAAGTAACACTATGTATACTGAAAATGGAGAAGAATTGGACAATTTAGAAATACAAGAGGAAGTGGAAATTTTCTGGAAGGCATATACCAAAAACATCCAACTGGAATTGAGGAAGAATGGGGTGATATATATGGGGTGATATGAAAGACAATGTCAAGTACCTAACACAACAGCCCGGATAGAATATGAAAGGAGAGAAGATCTAAATTTCCCACAACATTTGGTAGAACATTTTGATGCAGTAAGAGGGCGTATAGTAAGTGGCCCAAATATAAGTGTACTACGATACAATAGAAATGAGCTAGATCATACAACTATTCAAGTAACAATGAGAGAAAACTTTGATGCAACAAAAGGTAAGATAGTTTTTGATAATATAGGGCCCATGATGCTCAACAACTTTACAAAAACAGAACTCGAACAGCACATTAGAAAACTAGAAAATGGGAAACAACCAGGACCAGATGGTATCAAAGCTGAGATAGTAAAATAGTTATGGGAAAATAATACATGTCTGAATACCTAGCAGCTAAGTTTAAATAATATGATCCAAACAACTATATTGCCAACTAGTTGGAAAAAATCCAAAACTGTATTACTACCAAAAAAAGCTAAAACAAAGGTCAGTGAATACAGACCAATAGCACTAACAAATGTGGGGTACAAACTATTCATGAGCCTATTGAAGAGCAAAATTGTACAACACTTGGAACTATATGGAGAAATAAATGAACTGCAGGCAGGTTTCACAAAGACCAGAAGACTAGAAGACAATGACCTGATATTAAAATACTGCATTGGGGAAAGTTATAAGATGAAAAAGATGCTGGACATAACAGCCATAGACTTTGCTAAGGCCTTTGACTCTGTAAAATGAAGCTCAAGTAATAAAAACACTTAAATACGACAACTGTGATCCCAAATTAATAAACATCATAAGTAGGCTATACTCAGGGGACCAAACTAGCTTGTATATTAACAATACAAAAATATGTAATGTGGAAGTAACCAGTGGCATTAGGCAGGGATGTACAGGCTCACCCCAGATCTTTGTTATAGTTCTAAAAAAAATCTGTGAGACAGAGTTGGGATTTAGAAATGAAGATTTCTATATTCCAGCTCTTTTCTTTGCCAATGATGGTCTAGTTATGGCTAACTCTGTCAAAACAATGAGACAGCTAATACAAATATTAATAAGAGTGTTAAAAGAAAGTGGACTAGAAGTCAATGTAAGGAAAAGCTACTGTATGATTTACAACAGTAAAGAAAAACCTAATGAAATAAATGGAATAGGGGTAGTGAAAAATATAAAATATCTGACGCAGAGAATGCTTTGGCAACCATATAAAAGAAAAACTGAAACAAGCCAGAAAATTAGCAAATATTTGATACTCGATAATAGCAAAATCATGTGACAAAATCATGTGACAAAATGATGATCGGAAAAACCTACTGGAAAAGTGTAGTACTACCATGTCTTCTCGCAGGATCCCCAGTAATAAACTGGAATAGGAGGCAACTCCAACAATTACAAAATGCAGAAAACTCAGTTTGGAGGATGATACTGGGGGCACAAAGTTACACAGCTAAAGAGATACTGAGAGGAGAAATAGGTGCTTCAACAGTAGAGTCGAGAGATATGAAAAATAAATTATGCTATATCAGATACATATTAGAAGGGGTAAATATGGGTAAACATGTAGACGAGCGGCCCGGCCATAAAAAATATTTGGTGTAAATATTATCGTTCACCCGTTTCTGAATATTCATGCGCGTTTGAGTTGTGTGACATCATACCTCACCCCCAACCCCTATTATAATTCGCAAAATGATTAAAGGTACTGACATGATGTAGTTAAAGCATTTACCTATTTAAACATCAGAACATTATAAAAATTAGATTATATACTGGGGGGCTGCGCCCCCCAGACCCCCCCCTAATTTAATGAAACTCAGGATCATCGTAGTGCAGTCCACGCCTCGTGTTTACCCCCCCCCATGAGCCGTCCCTATAAATGTACTCCAAAAATGTGAAACATTTTGGAACACAGATGAAATAGTACATCTTAGCGGCCGGTAAAAACACAAAAATCCACTTTTTCGGCCGAGCCGCTAATCTACATATTTACCCTAGAAGGAAGCAATGAATTACTAAGAAGAGTCCTTGGTAAATATGTAGATTATCGGCGCGAATGATGGGACGTACTATTTCGTCCGTGTTCCAAAATGTTTCACGTTTTTGGAGTACATTTAAGTTGACAGCTGGTGTGGGGGTAAACACAATGGGGGGACTACACTATGATGATCCTGAGTTTCATTAAATTGGGGGGGGGTCTGGGGGGCACAGCCCCCCAGTATATAATCCTAGTTGTTTATAGAATAATAATTCGAAAAGGACTCAAACGCGTATGAATATTCCGACACAAGTGAACGATAATATTTACACACAATTTTTTTTTTCAGCCGGGCCGCTAAACTACATATTTACCGAGTCCTTGAAGATATGTGCGAGAAAAAGCAAAGCAAATGGGTACAAATTATAAGGGAATATATCGGGAAACTAGGAATAAGAAGCTTGAGAAGCATTAGAAATGACTGATAAAGATATACGGAACAAGATCCACAGCTATGACTTAAACTGTTGGTTAGAAGGACTTAGGAACAAAAGTAATGCAAACATATAAAGAAAAAATAAATCAGTGATAAAAGAGAAGATATATGAAACTAGCTTCAAATCAACCATGTTATTCAGATGCAGGTCAAACACATTGAAACTAAACTAGAGAAACAGATTCACAGGAGGAAATACTGAGTGCACCAGATGCAATAGCTCTCAAATAGAAGACCTGGACTACTTCCTGCTTAGGTGTGAAGCATACCATCAAATCAGAGATGAGTATGGGATAACAGATATACCGGTAGCTGAATTACTATTATTCAACATAGACAACAAGACATTGGAGGAAAAATATAAAAATTTTATCAAAAAGATATAGAAGGAAAGGAATAGACAAGTAAACTAATAAAATAAAAAAAGTTTGAATGAGAGGGAAGGTTTTTGAATATGTTGTGTGAATAGGGGGGGGTCTTTTCTTTTCCCCCTTTTACTTTATTTTCAGAAACGGGTACAGATGAATGATCAAAATTCTCAGTGGTGATAAATAAGCAATACTACTACTATCCCCACATCCAATCTCTGAAACATTAGTACTGTATTTAATACTAAAAACACGGCGTAGGTTTTCTAAAGTTTGGCGAGTGTCTTTCGATAAAGGGTATTTATTCTTACTCTGAAATGTATTTGCAACTGCAATTACCGTAGACGTAATTCGTCGAAATACCTAAAAAAATTAAAATATACTAATATTATCAGTCCCAGTACTTAATTTTCTAATTTAATTCTCTTTAACTCAACCCAATTAGTTTCAAAACACTAAATGACAAAAATCGGATGAAATGTAAACAAAGAATCGACGGGAGCGACTCAAACCAACAGGACCAGATTTTGCAAAATTTCTGTTTAGGTCGGGGGTAGGGGGGAGGGGGGACTTTTGAGACGTTTACATCACCATCATCATGGTACGGGCTCATGAGGTAATCCTGTAGTAGCCCGATCATTGTTATGAAAATTTCTATACCAGTTGGCTTCCCAGTGTTTATCCAACTTGTTCTTAAAGGACCATCATCATGGTACGGGCTCATGAGAAAATCTTGTATTAGCCCGATCATTTTTCTGAAAATTTCTATGATGCTGGCTACGTGTAGCTATACCAGTTGGCTTCCCAGTGTTTATCCAACTTGTTCTTAAAGGACCATCATCATAGTATGGGCTCATGAGGTAATCCTATAGTAGCCCGATCATTGGTATGAAAATTTCTATGATGCTGGCTACGTGTAGCTATACCAGTTGGCTTCCCAGTGTTTATCCAACTTGAGACGAGAAAAGCTTGCTCCAGATTCTTCGACCCCTCTCTCCTGACTCCCTGACTCCCTCGACGCCATGGTACGGGCTCATGAGGTAATCCTGTAGTAGCCCGATCATTGTTATGAAAATTTCTATGATGCTGGCTACGTGTAGCTATACCAGTTGGCTTCCCAGTGTTTATCCAACTTGTTCTTAAAGGACCATCATCATGGTACGGGCTCATGAGGTAATCCTGTAGTAGCCCGATCATTGTTATGAAAATTTCTATACCAGTTGGCTTCCCAGTGTTTATCCAACTTGTTCTTAAAGGACCATCATCATGGTACAGGCTCATGAGAAAATCTTGTATTAGCCCGATCATTGTTATGAAAATTTCTATGATGCTGGCTACGTGTAGCTATACCAGTTGGCTTCCCAGTGTTTATCCAACTTGTTCTTAAAGGACCATCATCATAGTACGGGCTCATGAGGTAATCCTATAGTAGCCCGATCATTGGTATGAAAATTTCTATGATGCTGGCTACGTGTAGCTATACCAGTTGGCTTCCCAGTGTTTATCCAACTTGTTCTTAAAGGACCATCATCATGGTATGGGCTCATGAGGTAATCCTGTAGTAGCCCGATCATTGTTATGAAAATTTCTATGATGCTGGCTACGTGTAGCTATACCAGTTGGCTTCCCACTGTGTATCCAACTTGTTCTTAAAGGACCATCATCATGGTACGGGCTCATGAGGTAATCCTATAGTAGCCCGATCATTGTTATGAAAATTTCTATGATGCTGGCTACGTGTAGCTATACCAGTTGGCTTCCCAGTGTTTATCCAACTTGTTCTTAAAGGACCATCATCATGGTACGGGCTCATGAGGTAATCCTGTAGTAGCCCGATCATTGTTATGAAAATTTCTATGATGCTGGCTACGTGTAGCTATACCAGTTGGCTTCCCAGTGTTTATCCAACTTGTTCTTAAAGGACCATCATCATGGTACGGGCTCATGAGGTAATCTTGTATTAGCCCGATCATTGTTATAAAAATTTCTATGATGCTGGCTACGTGTAGCTATACCAGTTGGCTTCCCAGTGTTTATCCAACTTGTTCTTAAAGGACCATCATCATGGTACGGGCTCATGAGGTAATCCTCTAATAGCCCGATCATTGTTATGAAAATTTCTATGATGCTGGCTACGTGTAGCTATACCAGTTGGCTTCCCAGTGTTTATCCAACTTGTTCTTAAAGGACTAGAGACTTGTGGCTGTGATCACTTGATCTGGAAGAGAATTTCAGTCATTGACAATCCTCTGGCCAAATACATTTTTCCTCACCATCTTCTGGCAATGGCATTTAAATAGTTTATTGGAATGACCTCACGTTGTTGAATATTCCTGAGGTATGAAGAATAGGCCAGGGTTGATTCTCTCCAATCCATTTAGAAGCTTGTAAACTTGAATCATATCACCTCTATGGCGTCTATATTTCATAGAAAAGAGTCCAAGCTGACACAGTCTTTCGCTATATTCTTGCTCACGTGTGTAATGGAAAAAGTTTTGTGAAACAAACTTAGTTCTAGTTTTCCAGCACGTGTCATTAAAAGTATTTTCCATCACTTTGAGATGGAAGTGTAAAGAATCGAAATGAAAGGGAAAAATATATTGAAAATACTGAATCTAAAGGCTATGGGACCAGATGGAATACATTCCAAATTTTTGAAGGAATGCTACGATCAATTGTCAGATCCAATTACAATCATTGTGTACAGGGATTGTCCCAGAACCCTGGAAAGTTCTAGAGTGTAATATACAAGAATGGTGATAAACATAATTCTTTAAATTATTGAGCTTTAAGGTGTCATAGCAATTGGACGTATTCTCAGTGAGCGCTCTATTCAGTGATGTTTTTTCATTTTTTCACTTTTTGGTGTAATATATTTAAGTTCAGGAAGATAGTTAACTGAGTCTTACTTACTTACTTGTCGATGATTTAGGTGTTTTCACCATGGCCATTCTGGGGACCCACCACTGCCATACCGTTGCCCAGTTTTCATGTATTGGAGCTGGTCAATGATGGAATTAGTTACCGCTCCTCTCAAATTTGGGTCATGTGGGACTGGAGGCTCATCTGGTACTGTAGCCAGGAATTTGTCCAGCCTCCTCTCGAAGGCTTCAGTACTGACTCCTATCAGATCTCTTATATCCTTAGGGATACAGTTGAAGTCTTGGACCAGCACTAATGAAGCTCTCTGCCTGAATAGTATTTATCTTCTGGGAGCAACTGTTTACGGATCTTCTTACACAGGTCCTACCAAACCTAGGGTGGTGTTGCCCTGTGATGCCATTCCCTTCATTGTGTGTCGGATTCGGTACAGTGCCTTCCAGGATCTTTCAGACATATATGATATTATATCTCTCTCTCTCTCCGCCTTTACAAGGAGTAGAGTTTAAGATATTTAAGCCTCTCCCAATAATTCAGGGTGTCACTGACTAGCCTCCTTGTGAAGGCTCTCTAAACTTGTTCCAGCTCTTGTATGTCTTTAATTTTGTATGGAAACCATAGCTGGCACCCGTTCTCCATTCTTGACATTATTAGCATCTTCCACAGGGGCAAGAGATGTTCAGGTTTTCTGGTTTTAAAAGTCCTGAAGATCCAACCACTCATTTTTCTGGCTGTCTTGGTGGTGTGGATTATATGCTCTTTGAAGCTGCAGTCATTACTCATCCACACTCTCCGGTCCCTCAGGCTCTCCTTGACCTCTATCTTGTCTTCACCTGCCTTGTATCTATAGTCTTTCAGATTTTCGTTTGTTCCATACTTAATTACCTCAAACTTTTTGTTGTTAAATTTCATATTGTTTCTGTATCCCCAGTTGTAAATGAATTCTAGGTCATTTTGTAATCTATCAGAATCATCCTTGGAGGTAATTTCATGGGAGATCCTGATGTCATCAACGGATGAGGAGACTCTGGATGATTTAAATCCCTGGTTGATATCTCCTATCATTATCAGCATAGGTGGGTATTATCGTAATAACGATATCGGGTTATAACATAAGAATATAAGAAAAGAAGGAGACTGCAAAAGACCATTCATGGCCTACACTTGGCAGCTCCTGTTCCAGTCAACACACAAAAGATTTCTTACCAGAGAAAAGTCATAACATAACATAACATAATTTTACGAATGACAAAAGCCACAAGGGCCTATCAAAGGTCATCCACCTCCGTCAAAACCCACCCACAAAAAGCACCATCACCAGGGCAAGACAAAATCAAAGTCCCCCACAATATAATATAACAGATGACAAAAGCCACAAGGGCTCAGCATAGGTCATCCTGGTCAAACGGCCTCTTTTTTAAGGCACCCAAACTCCCAGGAAAACAACATCCAGAGGATTGCATCCAGAAACAAGGGTATCACCAATCAAGGCTTGTCAGGAACTAAATCATGCAGCTATAGATATATACAAACAATATTAATATATACAAAACTTAGGAACCATCACAACCTTCCCTTCTCATAAACTCATCCAACCTACTCTTAAATACATTTAGATTTGGACTACCTACTACCCTCAGCGGCAATTTGTTCCAGAAGTCTACCACTCTATTGGTGAAAAAATATTTTCTTAAATCCAACCTACACCCTTGCTTTTTAATTTTCAAGTGGTGACCTCTAGTCCGATTTCCATCATCTAACTCAAAAAACTTGCTAACATCCAATTTGTCTATCCCAGAAATTTTTTTTAAAGAACTCAATCATATCCCCTTTCACACACCTCCTTTTGAACAAGAACATATTTAATACCCTCAGTCTATCTATATATTCAAGGTGCCTCAGGGAAGGAATAATCTTTGTTGCCCTCCATTGCACTGACTCAAGAAGGTTAATATCGTGTCTAAAATGTAGGGACCATGCCTGTATACACTACTCTAGATGTGGCCTAACATAAGAGTTATAGAGTTTAAGAATAACCTCCTTACTTTTGTAACTGACATTTCTCTTAATGAAACCCAGCATTCTATTTGCCCTATTTCTTGCTTCAATACACTGCTTAGAAAACCTTAATGACTTATCTATTACTACTCCTAGATCTTTCTCATCCTCTACTGAGCTCAGCCAATGCCCATCCATTTCATATTTAAATTCTCTATTATCTTTTCCCATGTTAATAACTTTGCACTTATCAAGATTGAAAGTCAGGTGCCACTTATGTGCCCAGGATAACAATTTATTTAAATCCCCCTGCACTTTAAAATTATCATCAATATCTTTAACTACAGCTGCTAATTTGGTATCATCCGCAAAAATTGACAATTTATTATTAACTGCCTCCCCAAGATCGTTTATATAGATGACAAATAATAATGGCCGAGAACTGATCCCTGAGGAACCCCACTGATAACATCCCTCCACTCTGACTTTACACCATTTAGCACTACCCTTTGCTTCCTGTCTTTCAGCCACTCAGCTATCCAATTTGAAACACCCCCACATATCCCAATCATTTTTATTTTATGAACTAGTCTCCTATGTGGTACCTTATCAAATGCTTTACTAAAATCCAAGTAAATTACATCTACATTCTCTCCCTTATCTACTTGATCTTTTACAAACTCCAGAAAGTCTAGTAAATTAGTCAAACATGATCTACCTGATCTAAACCCATTCTGAGCATCGCTGATTAACCCCTCCTTCTCTAGATGTTGGCAAATCCCTTTTTTAACTATTTTCTCAAGAATTTTACAGACTACAGGAGTTAAGCTAACCGGTCTAAAGTTATTTGGATCCTCTTTACTACCCTTCTTGAAAATGGGGACTACATTAGCTCTCTTCCAATCATCGGGTATTTCTCCATATTCCAGTGACCTAGTATACAACTTCTCCAGAGCTATTGAGATACTTTCTACCCTTCTTTAAGTATCCTAGAATGAATATTATCAGGGCCGGAGGCCTTGGTAGTATCTAACTCACCTATCAGTTATCCAATTTTTTTTCCGCATTATTGATTCATCAGTATTGCCAATACTTTTGGTTCCAGTTTAGCACAGGGGCGAGCCGTGCATGCCTTGGAGGCAGAAATAGGTAGGTCCGAGCTGGAAATCAGCTGTCCGACGAGAGGTCATGAGGTATTGCATCTGCGCGCTACCAGTTTTACGCATTCTTTGGTGATTTTTTTTCCCAATGTTCCTGTGCGTCTTCCGTTCTATATATAGTCAATAATCAATATTGTATTATAATTTGGGATTTATCAGTTATCACCTTATTGGGTGATATATTTATCGCCAGTTATTGGTTATTGTGATAAATTTTTCCGTTATCGCGCACTCCTATATTTCTCACTATGGCTATTGCTGTGGATGATGTGAGTATGCCTTTTGATGTAAGCTGTGTGTATGTAGTCTGTGATTTTTATGGTGTTGAAAGAAGAGCAAATGTATCTGAATGCCAGGTTTGTTATGTGACTAGTGCAAATGTGGCTTTGGTAGAGTAAGTGAGTTGGTTGTGTGATGAGTGCAAGAGATTAAGTGAGTTAGTGAATGAAGTGAGAAGGGATGCAAGTCTACACATGAAGAATGTGGCTGGGACCAGGAGGGTGGAAGATAGGCCTAGGCTAGGGACTGGAGAGAAAGAAGTGAGTGAATATGGATAGAATAGATAGGTTAGGTCTGTGAGTAAGAGGGACATGGAACCTGTTAGATTGACTTAACAGATTCGATGCCCTGAGAGAGGAAGAGGTTGAAAGTGATTTGTCTGAGTTTTAATGAGAACAGGAGGGAGGGTAATGCTAGGCCTAGGGGGACTAGGAGGATGACTGAGGTGCTTGTGATGGGTGACTCTCAGATATTTAGATAGGAAGTTGAGTGCAAGCAAATGCAAGGGAGTGAGAGTTTGTTTGCCCGGTGCTGGTGTAAATGATGTGCCTGAGAGGTATGATATTCCGGTGTCTGGGCGTGAGAGGGATGCAGTTATGATTACATGTGTTGGGAGTAAATGATGTAAAGAAGGTGGGTTCATGTGAATTATGAGAGAGGTACAAAAGGTTAGTTGAAAGGATGAGTGAAAGGTGTGCTTCCGAGATTGGATGTGGGGATGGAATGGTTGTCTTATGCAATTGGACTGAATGAGTATGTAAAAGGCCTGTGTGAGGAGTTAGGATTAGTGTTTGTAGATGTTTGGAATGGGTTTTATGGGAATATGGCATTATATGCATTGGATGGCCTCCATCTAACCCGGGCTGGGGTTGATGTGTTGTGGCAGGAGCTAGATAGTGTCGTTGGGTCTTTGAAGGTGGGAAACTAGTTACTGATAGTGGTCAGGGAAATATAAGAGTACAGGGTGTGGCAGGGAAAGGGAAGAGATGCATAGGAGATAGAGTGGAAGGTATACATTCTAAAAGAGGTGCTTCGGGGATAGGAGGGCTGAGTTGTCTTTATACCAATGCTTGTAGTCTTTGAAATAAGAAAGATGAGTTATAGAGCAAGTTGTAACTTTATAGAATGCTTTGAGGATAATTTTTTGACTCAATTTGTTAATAAGCCAACAAGGAGTGCCAATATCTTAGATCTGGTTCTTTCAAATGGTGATCACTTGGTTCAGGAATTTACTGTCGGGGAAGCATTGAGAAATAGTGATCATCAGATGGTTCATTTTAACTTGGGAATAGTGAAAGGTAGAACATCAACCAACTCCACAAAAACTCCAAATTTTTATAGGGGAGATTATGATAAATTACAAAACTTGCTAAATCAGATTAGGTGGGATATAGAGTTCAGGGGGAAGAATACTTATGAGATGTGGGACACTTTTAAGACTATATTAAACATAGTCCAGGAGCAGTTTATTCTAATGAAGGCTATTAGGAAGAAATGTAGGAAACCGTTGTGGTGGAATCACAAGATAGTTAGGAAAATTTCTGAGAAGAAAAGGGCATATCAGAGATTACAGAGAGAAAGTACTTTTGACATACTGATGCGTTATAGGGGGACTAATGCACAAGTGAATGAGCAGATAACTAGGAATAAAAAAGCACAATGCAATGAAGATGGGAATAATAAAAAAACCTTAAAAATATACTACACAAATGGTCGGAGTATAAGGAATAAGATAGATCTCTTAAGAGCGTTTGCGAGTGAAGAGAATTTTGATATAATTGCGATAACAGAGTCATGGCTTGATTTGGCAGGTAATCACTTTAAACCTGAGGTTGAGATTGAGGGCTTTAACATGTTCCATACAGATAGGAATAGGAAGAGAGGAGGAGGGGTTATTATTTATTTTAAAGATAATCTCCAGTGTTGTGTAAACAGTACAATTAAATTAGATGATAACACAGAGTCATTATGGCTAAATGTAAAGGAAGGTAAAAACAAGCTTGTCATAGGATTATTATACAGACCACCAAATCTTAGTAAGGAAGCTTCAAATCTTCTGTGGCAGGAGATTGAACGGGCATGTAGAAGTAAGCATGTGTGTATAATGGGCGATTTTAATTACAGAAATATAGACTGAGAAGCTCTTGTGGGTGATCAGGAGGCTGAGGAATTTTTGAATGTTGTCCAAGATAATTTTCTGAGGCAGATTATTAACGAACCCACTAGAGGGAATAATATACTGGATTTAGTTCTGACAAATAGGGAAGAAGTTATTAAGGATACTGAGATTGGAGGAAATTTGGGTAATAGTGACCATTGTGAAATTAGATTCAAGATGAAATGGAATGGTATTGATAGTAGCATGAACAATGTTAAAATTCCTGACTTTAGAAGAGCAAATTATAATGGGCTAAGGACTTACCTGGAGGCAGTTGTACAGAAACCAGGCAATGAAATCAATTCAGGAATAGATTCAATGATATCAGTTAGTGGAGACAATAATCACCAGGAGGAAGAGATTACAATTGAAGAGGAGTATGAAAGAATAATTGAGCAATTAATTACAGGTCAGATGATTAACATTCCATATAAGGAGATTAGGACTAAAAATAATGACCCAAAATGGATGACAGATAAAATTAAGCATTATATTGGCATTAAAAAGGGCATTTATAGGAAAATAAAAAATGGAGAGGATCACTTAAGGCAGAGATATAATGAACTAGCAAGAGATGTTAAAAAGTTAGTTAGAGTAGCAAGGAGAAATTATGAAATTAAAGTGGCAAATAGGGCAAAGGAAGATCATAAAAGTTTTTATCAATTATACAAAACTAAGGTTAGAGATAAAATAGGCCCACTTATAGATTCCAATGGAGAATTAGTGAGTGATAGGGACTCAATGGCTGGAATGCTAAATGACTTTTTTCTCTCAGTATTTACACAGGAGGATACTCTAAATATACCCCAGGAGTCAATGATCTTTCGGGGTAATGATGAAGAGAAATTAAAGGATATCTTGATCACAAAGGAGATAGTGACAAAGGAAATTGATAAAATCAAAAGTAGTAAAGCACCCAGTCCTGATGAGGTCTTTCCTAGAATTTTGAAAGAATGTAAGGATGTGTTAAGTGAGCCCCTAGCATGCATCTTTAGAAAATCATTGGAGTGGCATTGTGCCAGTGGCATGGAAGAAAGCCAATGTGATACCTATATTTAAGAAAGGGGATAAAACAAATATGTCTAATTACAGACCAGTAAGTTTGACATCAGTGGTAGGGAAAATGATGGAATCTATTATAGCAAGGAATATTAGAGATCACTTGGATAAGCATAAGTTGATAAAAGAATCACAGCATGGCTTTAGTAAGGGTATATCCTGTCTGACTAATTTGCTGTCTTTTTATAGTAAGGTGTATGAAGCAGCAGATAATGATGAAAACTATGATATTTTATACTTGGACTTTAGTAAGGCTTTTGATCGAGTGCCACACTTACGGCTTCTGAACAAAGTTAAAGCACACAGGATCGATGGCAGTATATTTAGGTGGATTCAGTCATGGCTTGGTGACAGACAGCAAAGAGTTAGTATAGATGGAGTTAAATCTGAGTGGGGGGGTGTTAGCAGTGGAGTTCCACAAGGATCTGTTTTGGGTCCCTTGCTGTTCTTGGTTTATATTAATGATCTTGACATAGGCATAAGTAGTGACCTGAGTAAATTTGCTGATGATACTAAGCTAAGTAGGGCCATTAGGGCTGATTTTGATGCTGTTGTAATGCAGGAGGAATTGACCATTCTGTCCAATTGGGCCGGGAAATGGCAAATGAAGTTTAGCATAGACAAATGTAGTGTACTTAGTATAGGTAGAAATAATCCATTGAATAGTTATAAATTAAATGGGAGAATTTTAGGGAGGACCGATTGTGAGAGGGACTTGGGTATTTTGGTAAGTTCAGACCTTCGTCCTAGAAAGCAATGCCTAAATGCTAAGAATAAAGCTAATAGGATATTGGGATTCATTAGGAGGAGTGTAAGCAATAAGAGTGCTGAAGTCATTGTAAAACTGTATCTGGCGCTAGTTAGGCCTCATCTAGACTATGCAGTACAATTTTGGTCACCATATTATAGGAAGGATATTGATTTGCTTGAGTCTGTGCAGAGAAGGATGACAAAGATGATTGGTGGGCTAAGGAACTTACCTTATGGTGAAAGGCTCAGAAAACTAAATCTACATACATTGGAAAGGAGAAGAGTCAGAGGGGAATTGATTGAAGTCTTCAAATGGGTAAAAGGATATAATAAAGGGGATTTGGGTAAGGTTCTTATACTTAGTGAACATGACAGGACACGTAGCAATGGGTTTAAGCTTGATAAGTATAGGTTTAGGAAGGAGATTGGGAGGAATTGGTTTACAAATCGTGTGGTAGATGAATGGAATAGGCTCACTAGACATGTGATAGAAGCCTCCTCTCTGGGTAGTTGTAAGAATAGATTAGATAAATATATGGATGAAGCTGCTAGATGGGACTGACTTTTTTTTATTTACATATGTATATATTTTCTAATGAGTGGGGAGATTATATTTTGCGGTTGTATGAATGGACATAATCCTCTGGATGCTTTTTATGTATATTGTAGATTAGATCTGACGAACTCCTGTAAAGGGTGACAATGTTGATGACTTTTCTCTGATAAGAAAGCTTTTGTGTGTTGACTGGAACAGGAGCTGCCAAGTGTAGGCCATGAATGGTCTTTTGCAGTCTCCTTCTTTTCTTATGTTCTTATGTTCTTCTTAACCAGTAAATGGGCTAAATAAGATTATTAAGAAGAGCAAAAGGGTGGCAGAAATTAATTTAGCTCAAAATAATAATAAAGATCCAAGAAAATTCTTTAGCTATCATAGAATTAATAACAAATCTAACAGTGATAAAATAGGGCCTATTAGATATGAAGGGGTTTTGAAAGAATCTGATGAGGAAATAGTAGAGGTTTTTAATGATCATTTTTCTTCAGTATTTACACAAGAGAATCAAGATAGATTAATTGATGATAATTCTAGGTCAAGGGAAGTAGTGTTGAATACCATTAATGTGAACAGGGAAATAATTAAAGGGCTTATATTGGAACTCACCATTTGAATTTCTACGAGAATAAGAAATATGCACTTTGTGCTTTAAAATCTCGCCTCACTAGTGATTATTTAATTCTCTTATATATTTATCATATTTAATTTTAAAAGAGTTTACACTGGTGGAGTTCACAACATCGCCTGGCAAATCATTCCATGGGTCCACGACTCTTTAAGTGAAGAACTTCTGCCTTAGAGTTCTGTTGCATCTCTTCTTAAAGAGTTTTTTGTTATGATCTCTAGTAATTCCTTGTGCAGGCTGGAAAAACTCCTCAGGCTCAGACACAAAGTCATATCCTCCCATGATCTTGAACACCTCTATCATATCTCTCTTAAAGGGTAGTCCACCCAAGTCTCTCCAATCTCCTCATTGGTCAATGCTCCAAATTCTGGTACCAGCTTAGAAGCTCTTCTCTGAACATCCTCTATTCTTTTTATATCCTTCTGCAGGTAAGGAGACCATTCCTGAATAGCATACTCAAGTTGTGGTCTAACATAAACTTTATATAATATTCCTACAGAGTCAACATTCAAGAAGTGAAAGTTCTGCTTAACCTGCTTCAATACAAAATTTGCTTTCTTCACATACTCTGAAATCTGCTTCTCAAACTTCAATCCAGATGAGACCAGCGCTCCAAGGTCTTTCTCAACTTCAGAAGAAGCAATTTCAGCTCCATTTATTTCATATACAGCTCCTCCATTATTGCTATCTATATGCAGAACAAAACACTTTCTTGCATTGATTGATATCAACCATTGATGTGACCACTCCTCCATGCTCCTCATATCTTCCTGCAATCTCACATCTTCAGGTACCTTGATTTCATTATATACCTTAGTGTCATCTGCGAATATCTTGATCTTTGACTTTATTACACTGGGAAGATCATTAATGTAAATGGCGAAAAGCACTGGTCCAAGTACAGTCCCCTGGGGCACCCCACTACATATCTTGCTCCATCCTGACACACTACCATTTACAACAACACACTGTCTTCGCTTCCTTAGAAAGCACTCAATCCACGATAGCAAACCACCACCAATTCCAGCTTTTGATAATTTGAACAATAGTCTTTGGAATGGCACACTATCAAAGGCCTTTCTCAAGTCCAGATAAATTGCATCAACTGGGTTACCATTATCAAAACAGTCAGTCCAATACTCCAAACACTCCAGTAAGTTGGTCAGGCATGATCTCCCTTTCACAAATCCATGCTGATGCTCCGAGATGAATTGGTTCTCTGAAAGGTGCCCAACAATTCACTCCCTTAAACACTTCTCCAACAACTTTGATACCTGGGAAGTCAGGGATACTGGCCTGTAGTTATCAGGGATCTTTCTACTACCTTTCTTATAGATTGGTGTAACAATCGCAGAAGTCCATCCTCAGGAACCAAAGCAGAATTAATTGACTCATTAAACAATATAGTCAATGGCAATGACTACTCCTCGGCGCACTTTCTCAGTATTTTGGGGTGAATATTATCAGGTCCCATAGCTTTGTATACATTAAGTGATTTCAATAGCTTTTTAATCTCTGCTCTTCCAATAATAGGTTGAGTAATTTGTGATGGGCAAATAGGTCCATTATGATCGAAAGGATCAAAATCACCACCGTGAATTGGCCAGCCATCAAAAGATCTTCATCCGGTTCGGGACTGTGAACAGATGTAAAGTGCTCCAGTAACAAACCTGCTGCTTCGCCATCATCAACAGTCATCTCTCCGTCCCTGTGCTCCAATTGTGCTATCAGAACTCTAGGTGATGTTCCACCTCCAACATACTTGTAAAATGCTCTAGGATTACTTTTCATATCCTGAACTAAATCATGTTCAAATTTTGTTTTCTGTTCTTGAACAATTCCAGAACACTTTTTTCTTTCTTTGGTATATTGTCTATACAAGTATCTACTAGGTCTTTCTTTGTACAGTTTCCATGCTAGGTTCTTCCTTCTGCTTGCCTTGATGCATCTACCATTCAACCACATTGGTTTATGTTTCCCTCTTCTTACATTATATTTAGGCACAAATTCCTGAACAACTACCTCATAGTGTTCCTTAAATCTACTCCACTTCTCCAAAATACACCCATCGCCAAGCAAGTTGTCCCAATCCTCATCAAATCTTACTCTCATTGCAGCAAAGTTAACTCTAAAGTAATTGAATTTTTCACCCAGCTCAGCATTTATTGTCTCAATGTCACAAACATACTCATAAACAATTACAGAATGATCACTTCTGCCAATTGGGGATTCAATCTGCACTTCAGCCACATCTGCATCACCACAAGTGATCACCAAGTCAAGTAGACTAGGTTTATTTAGGCCTCTGGCTCTAGTGTAATCCAGGATATGTTGAACCAAATAGTTCTCCTGAATACATTTGAGAAATTTATTTGAATAGTTCCTCTCAGATCCAGGTGCAGTCATAATGTTCCAATTTATATCTGGTAAATTAAAATCTCCAACAATAATTACTTTATTTCTACTCAAAGCAACAGCTCGAGACATCAGGTTCAATAGACCATCATTGTTAAATTGTCCAGCATCGGGCTTCCTATAAATATCAGAACTAGTCACCCTCTTCATCTCAATCCAGCACCACAAGGACTCAACAAAGGGATCTGCATTAAGGTCATCACAATAATCAGCAGCTATATCATCTTTAATATATATAACAATCCCCCTTTTCTCTGATTTGTGTGTCTATGGAAAACTCTATAACTGCTCAGATTAATTTTGGAATCTTGTGTATCTAATTGACACCATGTTTCCACAATGCAAATAATATCTGGATTCAACTTTACAATTCTTGCTTTCAATTCAGGCCATTTATTTTTAATGCTCTGCTCTCAATGTTAGTATACATACATTTATATCTAGACACCAATGTAGTTCCACCACCACAAAAAGAATTATTCCCACCACCCCTATTATATGAAGTGAGATTATAAATCTCACTCCTCCCATTATAATTATATATTAGCTATGCATTATTTGGGTTGGAATCCCTCCGGACAACATGGAAGTTCCGAATAACCAAATTTGTCTCTCCTGCGTCTCTCCATGAATTAAGTTCAGCTAAAGCAACCCTTTTCATGTCACATTGCTTTTGGGCATAATCAGGTGCTATATAAATTTTGGATTTCCAGCCTGTAGTTACTTTTCTTAATTCTCTGGCACAATTCATGATTCTATACTTATCAGAAATATCTTTAAATCTAATACAGAGTGGTCTAGCTCTATTTCCATTCTCTCTCTTCCCAAGGTGGAAATATTTCTCTATCTTATTGGGTGAAATTTTTAAATCTTCACAAACATCCTTGTGTAACTTGGATATCATGTTCATGTCAGCCAAATTCCTATTTACACCCTGCACATCATCAGCTGCCTCATCTAATCCAAATATAATAAAATTATTTCTCCTTTTCTCTCTCTCAAATTTCTCATGCATAAAATCTTCCACTTTTTTTTAATGGTAGCATCTATCTGTTGCTCCATATCCTTAAGACTAGCCTCTAAAGCAGAAATTTTAGCTAAAGCAGACATAACCTTACTATCATATCCTGGGCAGAACCATTTAACTAAAGCCTCCGCTGATTTAATAGCTTTATATTTGCTCACACTTACATTTATACACTCTATATGCAACCAAGAATAACATGAATCACATGACAAGGCCTTATCATCATCATCTACATCAATTTTACAAATTCCACATAAAGAATCACTAGTACTACCATTATTATTCACAACTGCTTGATTGTTTACATTCTGAGATGGCCGGTCTCTTGCTGGAGCAGAACAATTTTTGCACAAACCATTAACTAGTTTATTGGGGATTTTTTATTGCAGCCTCTGCATATGGTATGATTAACCATTTTTTCTATTTCATTAATTTATTTCTACTAAAGAACCTTTCAGATAATCACAGCAAGGCAAGATGTTAAAAATTTCAATACTCAGCAAAAAAATTCAATGGTCCTTCAGCGATTGAACGCGTCCAATCACTCGGAAGATAAAACTAATAGTCATCTGGCCCAGACAACATTCATTCTAGGTTACTCAAAGAAGGTGTAGATAGTATTGCAGTAGCTCTTGAGAAGATATATACTAGATCACTAGAGTTTGGAGAAATACCTAATGATTGGAAATTAGTGAATGTAGTGCCAATTTTTAAAAAGGGTAGTAAAGAGGACCGAAATAACTTTAGGCCAGTAAGCTTAACTTCCATCGTTCATAAAATTCTTGAGAAAATAGTCGAGAAGGGGATTTTTGATCATCTAGAGTGTGGTAGGTTAATAAATGATGCTCAGCATGGGTTTAGAAGAGGTAGATCGTGTTTTAACAAATTTAATGGATTTTATGGATTATGTTACTAAACAATTAGATAAGGAAGAGAATGTTGATGTAATTTACTTAGATTTTAGCAAAGCTTTTGATAAGGTTCCACATAGGAGACTAGTTCATAAATTAAAGCTGCATGGGATATGTGGTAAAGTTTTGAATTGGATAACTGAATGGCTGAAAGAGAGGAAACAGAGAGTTGTGATGAATGGGGTGAGATCACAGGGGAGGGACGTTATCAGTGGCTTACCTCAGGAATCCATTCTAGGTCCTTTATTATTCATAGTTCATATAAATGATCTTGGGGAGGCTGTAAATAGCAAAGTGTCAATTTTTGCTGATGACACTAAATTGGCAGCTGTAGTCAAAGAAGTTGAGGGTAGCTTTAAAGTGCAGAGTGATTTAAATAAGTTATTAGCTTGGGCTAAGAAGTGGCAGATGACTTTTAACTTTAAAAAATGCAAAGTTCTTAACATGGGAAGGGATAATAGGGAATTTAGCTATGAAATGGATGGGCATTGGCTGAATTCAGTTGAGGATGAGAAGGACTTAGGCGTAGTAGTAGATAGGTCACTGAAGTTTTCAAAGCGGTGTATTGAGGCAAAAAATAGAGCAAATAGGGTGCTAGGATACATTAACAAGAATGTTAGCTACAAGAGTAAAGAGGTTATCCTTAAACTCTACAACTCTTATGTTAGGCCACATTTAGAGTACTTTATACAGGCATGGTCACCACATTTTAGACATGACATCAATCTGCTAGAGTCAGTACAAAGGAGGGCAACAAAAATAATACCTTCCCTGAAGCACCTTGAATATGAAGATAGACTGAGGGTACTAAATATGTTCTCATTTGAGAGAAGATGTGTGAGGGGAGATATGATTGAGCTTTTTAAAATCTTTTCTGGGATGGATAAGTTGGATTTTAGCAACTTATTTGAGTTGGAAGGTAGTAATAGGACTAGGGGTGATCACCATTTAAAAATTAAAAAACAGAGGTGCAGGTTGGATGTTAGAAAATATTTTTTTCACTAATAGACTGGTAGATTACTGGAATAGTTTGCCATCTGAGACGGTAGACAGTCCAAACTTGAATGTATTCAAATGCAGATTAGATGATTATATGAGGAAGGTTGACTTTGGGGGGGTATTCTGGACTCATTCCTGTGGATGCAGCTTTTTATTATTGTATATTACAATTGATTTAGATTTTGACAAGTCTTAATTAAGATTATGCTTTTTGTTTTTGACACATTCCTGTGTACGGTTTGAATTGTATATTATAGATGCATGATCCGACACAATCCTATGGATGCATTTTGTGGGTCAGTTTTGACAGATGCGGATGACCTTAGTTGTAGTAAAGAGCCAATGTAGCACCAGACTGATTATGATAATAATTATCACAATTTTAGTAGAAATTGCACTATAAAACAAAATGATCGCTACCCAGCCAATGACAATTCAAAATATGTTTGGAAAATAGTTCCTAATACTGGCACAAAAATGAACCTAGCTAAATTGCCTCAGCCAGTAACTTGTACTAACAGGTTCTCTGTACTAGATGAATTTGAAAGATTTTTAGAACCCTATGAAGAACTTTGAGATCTCAGAGTCTAAGCACCAAAATGACTTGACAAATCATTCATCTGACAAGCCAATACCTCCAATAATTAATTATAACAAAAGTAGGAAAATTCTTAAAGTAAAAAATGACAATAGCCTAATTAAAATAATCCCTAAAGATGATGGTATAGACCCTAAGTTATATGTACCCCAAATCTATCCCAATCCATTAAAATCAATTTCAATTATTGGTGATTCTCAAGTTAGAGGCTTTGGTTCTAAATTAAATAAAGGGGGCATCGCCTACTGCTAACCAGGTGCAGACTCCGAGCAAATTCTAGAAGTTCTGAAAAACTCAAATTCTGGTATTTTGAATGACTAGAAAAGTTGCTATAGTACATATTGGAGGAAATGATATTGGTCACAAATCATCTAGTGATTCAATTAATAATTATAAGGATATATTCTCACTGTTGAAGAAAAGTGATAAGCCCTCCCTCTTTTATTACTAGTATTCTCCCTAGACTATACCAAAATAATTCCTGGTATTCTTCCACTTGTGATATCCACCTTCAATTACAGTATATCTTCAAGCAATTTGGTGTAGCCTACATAAACTTATGGGATAGATTTCTTTATAGAAATAAACTATTTAACAAAGATGGTGTTCATTTAAATAAATGGGGAATTAAAGTTTTTCAACAAGCTATTAATGAGTCTGTTAGTCATTAAAATGACTAGTAAGAAGACTAATTCTCTTTACCATGCTACTCAGTATAAAAATCTAAACATTAATTTTAAACACCTATATATGTTAAATTATGGCTATATAAATATCAGGTCAATCCGGAATAAAATGTCATATGTTTGTGAACTATTAATGGAACGCTCCCTTGATCTCCTCCTAATCTCTAAATCTTGGACGCATGAAGCAGATAAAGACCTTATTAATGCTGCCTTAGTTCCCAATTATACTTTTGTACATTCTCCTTGGTCAGAGAATGCAAATGATTGTGGTGGTGGTGTTGCACTTATTTTTCAAAAATGCCTCTATAATCCTAAAAAACTTTTACAACTTTGCAATTCTGATTCATACCAAATCTTGGTATATTCTTTTCAGTCCCAAGATCAATCTATTAATGTGGCTGTAATGTACCGTTTAGATAACTATGGACCAAATTCACAATTCCTAGATCAATTTAATAATTGTTTAGGTGATCTGAGCAGTCTTCCCAACCTTATTCTGTGTTGAGACTTTAATTCCTTGATGGATCATCCCAATGGCAAACCCCACTCAAACCAGTTTATTGAAATCTTAAATTCTAATAATTGTTATAATATAGTGGAAACTCCAACTCACATTGGGGGCCATGTGCTTGATCTAGTAGTTCAGAACTCAAGCAAATTTCTAAATATGTCAATTCATCGATAAACACACTGTTTATTGATCATGCTTTGATTACATTTTGTTTTTCTGTTCCTCCAAAAGTTAAATCAATTAAATTTAGATCTTATTCCAATGTTGATGTGAATCAGTTGCAGAATGATTTCTCTGCCATAACCCTATCTCAAAATTATGATCTTAGTATTCATAATTTAGTTTCAGATTTTAATCAGAAACTTTCTGATTTATCAGATAAACACTGCCCATTACTGACTAAGGTAATCCGTGTAAAAAAAGGAGAGCCCTTGATTTAACTCTGACATTGCACATTTACATAGAAAACGTCATCAAGCTGAGCACAAATGGGGCAAGTTAAAAACAGCCCAGGCACGACAAGAATTCACTAAGGCGAACAGCAGAGTTGTTCTGAAAATTAGTCATTGTAAAAAAAAAATACTTTAAGAATAAAATTCTATCTTGTAATTCCAACCAATCCAAACTTTGGCTGGTCTTAAGTGGACTATTAGGGAGGAATCAACCTCACTTTTCTTATGTTCATTCTGCCCACAGTGTTAATGAGTTTTTTATATAGAAAATTCAAAATATTTGTGATGAATTTGATAATACATTTACCACTGATGAATATTCTGATATATACTATAATTATATGTCAAATCTTGCTATTGGTACTGCTGAACTAAATGAGTTTACTGCAATTTCTGTATCAGAGACTACTATTATATTAAACTCTTTTAATAAAACTTTGTGTAAAGTTGACACATTCAACTTCTCAAAATTACCAAGTGTTATAAAGAATCTTATTCCCTTCTTCACGGAAATAATCAATAAATGCTTTTCTTTTGGTGTGTTTCCACTATCTGAAAAAATAGCTGTTGTGAAACCCCGATTAAAAAAGCCATCATTGAGTTAAATAACTACCGTCCTATTTCACACTTATCTTTTCTTTCCAAAGTCATTGAAAAAGCAATTGCATCTCAGTTAACCCCTCACTTAACTATTAATAATTATATACCAATGTTTCAATCTGCTTATAGACAAAACCACTCAACAGAAACTGCATTGTGTTGTATTCATAATGACCTTTTATACATCTTTCAAAATCATAAATTATCTATGCTTGTTCTTATGAATTTAAGTGCTGCATTTGATACCATTGACCATACATTACTTTTAATGGATCTAGCTAAAACTGGAATTAAGGACAAAGCACTTAGTCTTTTCAAATCATACCTGGAAGGACATACACAAATGGTCTCTCTAAATAACTCATTGTCATCTCCCCTGGAGTTGAAGTATGGTGTACCACAGGGCTCAGTGCTGGGTCCCATGCTATTTTCCTTTTATACACCTGGACTTATAAATATTATGAATGCACATGGAGTTAGTTATCGCCTTTATGCTGATGATGTGCAAATCTATGTGCCCGTTAATAATCTCTCTTCTTCAGTATCTAAAATAAATGCACTACTTCTCGATTTAAAATTGTGGATGCAAGGAAGAAAACTAAAAATTAATGAAGGTAAAACTGAACTTATATTTTTTTGTAAAGATAAAACTCAATATCCTCTCCCAGTTTTTTCATCACTCAAACTTAGGAATCTTGGCATTATCTTTTATTGCAAACTTTCATTCAGTAGCCATTTTAATGATATAATTAAGGTTTGCAATTACCATCTGAGGAGAATTTCAATGCTTACTAAATACCTTGATCAGAAAACCACTGTTATTTTGTTGCGTACCTTTGTGTTCTTTGATATTGATTATTGTAATTCATTATTTGTTAATCTGCCAAAGAGAGAATTAAAAAGATTACAGTCACTCATCAATAGATCTTCTAGATTGGTGTTTACTCTGCCACCTGGTACCCCTACTTCTTTTTATTTGTTTGATTTGCATTGGTTGCCTATATTGGCATGCATCAAGTTCAAAATTTGTTTACTAACATACAAGGCTCTTAAATTTGGAGAACCTTCTTACATTCGTGAACTAGTTTTCAATTGTTCTTCAAACTGTAATATGACTCTTAGGGCTTCAGATGATCCTACTTATCTGACTGTTCCTCATGTAGAGAGGGGCATCTCCTGGTGTTATAAAGCTTTTTCTTATACTGCTCCTAAATACTACAAGGAATTGCCATTTTATATAAAGAATGCTTCCTTGGTTGATATCTTTAAAAAGAGGCTGAAAATGCATCTTTTTCTCTTAGCATATGACCAACCTACAAAAACTTTATTGCTTGATTAAAGGTTATGAAACTATGTTTTTTTAGTTATATTGTGGCAACTTGGAGCTAGAATTGTGCATGTTTCTACATTGTATTGTAAATCAGTGCCTCTGAAACAATGTCACCTCAGTGACTGGTAATAAAGGCCCTATATAAATAACATTATTATTATTATCATATGCCCTTGTGGCTTTTGTCATCCATAAAATTATTTTATGTTAACGCCATGGACATTCTCCGTTCCGTGACGTTCAGCGCTTGGGGCGCTGATAGGGCTACTGCCCTACTTTTTTATCGATCCTTTGTTCGTTCGAAGCTCGACTATGGATGTGAGTTTTATGCATCCGCAGCCGAGCGTTTATTGCGGAAGGTGGATTCGATCCACCACACCCGCCTTCGCCTTGCGACCGGTGCCTTCCGCACTTTCCCCATTGAGAGCCTGTTGGTCGATGCTGGGGAGATGCCACTCGCTCTGCGCCGTGTGCAGTGCATCACTCGCCTGTACGCGCGAGCACGGCGCCTCCCTCAGTCGCCAACAGCTTTCACTGCATCCGCAGCTGATCTCGACGGTGCCTATGCCGCCGAGAGACGCCTTTCATACCCTAAGCCCTTTGGGTTTAGGGCCAGGAAACTCCTTCGAGAGGTAGATATAGCTCTCGGGCCGGTGGCGCCCCTGGTTCTGCCCAGAACGCCACCCTGGAGGGTACCAAATTTGGCTATTTGTTGCCACAACTCTGCTCCCAAAGCTTGTACTGCGCCGGGAGTATTGCGTTCGACCTTTTTGGAGCACACCTCGTGTCACGCTGGAACCGTGCCAGTGTATACGGATGGCTCCAAGTCCGAAGAGGGGGTCGGCTTCCACGCCGTATCCCCTCTGTTTGAAGTCAGCGGGGCTCTGCCAGGCGCTGCGTCTGTCTTCACGGCCGAGCTGGTGGCAATACACCACTCGGTACGGGAGATTACGCGATGTGCCCGGTTCGGAGACCGGACTGTGATCTATAGTGACTCACAAAGCGTCCTGAGTGCTCTCGGGGCATTGGAATCTCCGCATCCCCTGGTTCGCGATATCCGTGACGCCACGGTTTTGGCGAGCCGGACAGATGTCGAGATTATCTTCTGCTGGGTTCCTGGACATGTAGGAATTGTGGGGAATGAGCGCGCCAAAGAGTCCGCGAGGACTCTGCGACCGGACCAGCGTTTTGCTCTTCCTTACACCGACTACATGGCAGGAATACGGGCAGCTCTTCGGACTGCTTGGCAAAGAAGATGGGAGACGGTCGAGGGGAACTTAAAGTTGCGTGCCATTGCGCCGCGACTGTTCCCATGGACCTATCCCCCAATGCCGTGACGGCTTCAGGTCGCTTTTTGTCGTCTCCGAATCGGACACACTCGTGTGACGCATCGCTATTTGATAGAGCGCTCGCCTGTGCCCTATTGCGACGACTGCGTGTTCCCCCAGACTGTTTGGCACATTCTTGTCAAATGTCCCAGGCTGGGATGGGCAGGGTCGCTACCGCCTGTCCCTTGTACTCGGGACGAGTGCGTGCACATTGACTGGTGGACTTGTTGACTTCTTGGGGGAGGCCGGCCTTCTCCCTATTATTTAACCAGGGTTTGTTTTTGCATTTGTTTTTTTTTTCTCCCTTTAGGTTGCACGCTCCTGCGCCGGGGGGACCTATCCCCGACGCACCAGCTTGCTTCCTTTCCCCCTTTTTGGGGTGCTTTTTTTTTGTCTCTTTAATTTTATTTTAAAGTAGCCTAGAACTAGGCCAGTTTTAATACAGCGACTAATGCCCAAGTAGGCAGTCGCCAGATGAGCTCTAAAAAAAAAAATGACTTTTGGGAGAAGGCCGGGCTTCTCCCCATTATTTAAGGTTCTTTTTGTTGTTGTTGTTGTTTTGTAGGTTGCACTCTCCTGCACCAGGGTGAGGGGGACCTCTCCCCGCTGTCGGAGATTGCTTCCTGATTTTTAAGTTTTCCAATTTATATCATTGTTATGTTTTCATATTTTTATTTTAAAGTAGCCTAGTTCTAGGCTGTCGTGATTTTCGGCGACTTATGCCCAAGTGGGCAGTTGCCAGATGGGCTCTATAAATTTTTTTTAAAAAAATTGTAAGTAAAATAGTTGAGTGATTTTTATGGAATCTCTGAGGACTAGTATTTCAATGTTTTCATTACCCAACAGAATTATTTTCACTTAATCTGTTTTAAGAGTTGTATTTGAACCAGATATACTTCTAATTTGGTAATAAACACAAAGTTTATAGCATTGTTATTGCAGAATTTTGTCCTATTTCATAGTCATGTTTAGAGGAGGAAAGATCTCTTTTGGAAAAATCCAAATGTCCATTGGATCCACAAGTTCTGCAAAGAGTGATCCCATCTTTATAGAAAATGAAGAAGTGGAAGAAACTGGCTTTGGTAAATTTGGAAAAAAAGATAAATCAGAAGAAGGTATTAATTCTGGTAAGATATTTTTTGTTTGAATATGCAGTGAAAAAGATGCCTCCAACACACTGCTGGCAAGCATTTTGTCCTAGAACCAAGTGATTGTATTTCAAAGCCTCCCAATTATTAGCTTGCTCATATAATAAGATTTTGGAGTGGCTAATTCTTCTTTTTATTATTATTATATTGATATTCTGTATTGTAGCTGGATGATTTAGTCTTTGATGAGCCATGATGTTGATGCTTTTTTAAGCAGTTTTGGATGCAATCTTTTTGCTGTAGTTTTTGATGAGCCATGGGTGTCTCCACATTGGTTTGCTGATGGTCTTGGCGAAACCCATCATTGGCCCTTTTTCTCTGCATGTAGGAGAACTCGGACAGCCTCTTGAGCCAATAAAGCTGGTGTGATGGATCTGTCCATATCCATTCTTCAAGGGTCCTTGTAGGTCTCGGTGGTAAGAAGTCTAGAGGAAGAAGGTGAAGTCAATTTTGTTTGCTATAGCTTATCTAAACCTAAAACTTCCCCTTCTTGTAAGGGTTCTCGTACCAAGCATTCTTCAGTTTCCCTTTCAGCCTTCCCCCTCTCATTGGATCCCTATGCCAAGGATGTTAACCTAGATTTAGCTCAACCACACCTTTATGGTCTTGAGTTCCTCATTGGAAACCCTCTCCCTTCCACCCCGTAAGGGGCGTGGCGATTTGCCGTCCTAGCCGCCATGCTGACGAGATTAAGCACCCCGTCCGACCCCAGCTTAGCCTCTTCTCCTTCCTTCAAAACACTTGTGTTTCCTCGCTTTTCTTACAACCTCTCCCACAACTTTCTCTGGTAAGCCTCTAGTTTCATAGGGTAGATGCTGACCTCCTTCTCAAGCCAACCATTCCGAATCGGGGCTGAGGGGGAAGGGGACAACGTTCCCTAACCCCTGAGCTCCGGTTCGGGATGGGGTTTTTTTTAACAACCTGCTTCATCCCCACCCATACCTTCCTCACATCCCTTTTCCTTCTCACTTCACCGTCTATCCTTGATTTTACGCCGTGTTCAAGGTGAAGCCGCCATGCTGTTGGACTGCCAGGCCACCAGGCGGGAAGGGTGGTCCCAAATGTCAGAACCTGGCTCTGCCAGGCCTATAAGCACCTCTTGCAGTGCGGGCTACTGCGAGACGTAATGAGCGATTGCTTCCCGTGAAAAAAATAGGCTCACCATGCCCATGTATGAACACCTAAAAAGACAACAACCCTCAACTTCCCCTGTAAAAACAATGGAACCGCCCTCGGGCAGCTCCACAGAAAAAATGGAGGTCCATCCCCACCCCCACCCTGTGCTTGCACAGGGGACCCTCCATATTTCTCTAACCAGAGAGGAGGCTTACTCCTCTCCTATGCCTACGGGTGTAGGGGACTTCCCCTCACTCCCTTCTGTGGAGGTGCTTTTGGGCACCTCCCGGCTTCCAGTGGTAGTCCCTCCTTTTCTCTCCAAGGGGACTGCCAAGAAAGCCAGCAGGCAGCCCATAGCCAACCGCCCCCCATCAAAGCGGCTTGGTAGGGCAAACCCCATTAACGGGGAGAGAGAAGCCAGGCCCCTTCAGTCGCTTCCCTCAAAAGACGTGCTGGCAAGAATATTAAACCTTGCTGGGGTCAAGGCCTGTGCCTCTCCACACAAGACTGGTGACGCTGCCAAGGGGACCTGCGATCTCCTGTGATGGGATGGCCAACTGGAGGCCCCTCCTGCGATAGACATGGTCCTTGAGAAAACCCAGCCTCAGACGGTAGGGCCTTCCATGGGGGGGAATCCGGGCTCGGCGCTAAGTACCGAACTCTAATCAGCCCCTATGCTAGGTCCTCCTCAAACGGCTAGGGTTTCTGAGGCAGTACAAGGAGGGGAGGGATCTCCTCCGAACGGTGCCCCTACGACTACCAGGACCTTCTCCATTTCGGAGGACCTAGCTGAGGCCGGTCCATCTGGCCTGGGGGCTCCTTCTGGCGGAGGTGAGAAGCGGGTTCATTCCCTGCCATCCTCTCCAAAAAAGCAAAAGACTAAAAAGACAAAGAAGACGACTCGGGGCTCCTCTCCATCCGTGGGGGCTGTGGGGGTGGATGGTTCTGCTGCCACTTTGGCAAGCAACCAAGCCAAGAGAGGCACATCCGGCCCCTCTACCCCCACCCCCCTTCCCGTGTGCGGGCCCCCTCATTCAGAGGTTACCTGGAATTTTCGAGCCCACTGGCTTCAAACGCTTCCTCGTCATTCCCTCCACTGATGGCAGCATGTTGGCCAAGGGCAACATGATCCATCAGAGGAGAGGATTAGCTAGTGTAATTGGTAGAGAGCCGAAAGTGACCCGTTTCTCGGACGGGAGCCTTCTGGCGAATGCGGCGAATCCCGCCGAGGCGGCCAAGATAAGTGCTCTTCGGACACTAAATGGCACCCCGGTGAGTGTGACGCCGCACTCTACCATGAACTTTGTGAAAGGAGTAGTTTATGCGAGGGACCTCGTTGACTACTCCATAAAGGACATCACCTTAGAGCTGGCCGACCATGGGACGGTCAAGGTCGAACGTGTGATGAGAAAACAGGGAGGGGCCTCGAGACCCACCCCTACACTCTTCGTCACGTTCGACTGTGACAAGCTCCCTGAGTCGGTGCGTGCCGGTGTGTACCGCTACCGCGTGAAGGCATTCGTGCCACTGCCGCGGTGGTGCTATTACTGTCACCGCTTCGGCCATACAAATCGTTCTTGTAGACGTGCAAATTCGGGGTCACCCGAAGTCTGTGTAAATTGCTCGAAGGTCGCACACGAAAAGTCTAAATCATGTGTGGCCAAGTGTGTCAATTGCGGAGAGCCGCACCCCGCTACTTCGAAGCAATTTGGTGCTTATCTCCTTGAGAAAGAAATCCTGGCCGTTCAGGCCCAGGATCGACTCTCATTCCGCGAGGCTAAGGACTTGGTCCTGGCGCGCCCGGCTCTGCCTGGGACGTCATATGCCTCAATAGATAAAAAGGCACCCTCTGCTCCTGGCCCATCCAGGCCAACAAGCACGGTTGTTTCCGCGCCCATTCGGAGCCCTTCTGCGGCCTCTACTCAACTCGGGCGCTTCCCTGGTAAAACTGGCGGCAAAAAGGGTTCACACCCAGCCCCGGCTAAAACCAGGGCTCCCCCCTCTTCTCCCAACGTGACCGTTTCCCGTAAGGCAAAATGGCCACGCGTCTCCACCGAGTCGTTAGACTCACAGGAGGCAAAACCCCTGAAGTTGATCGCTAGGCCATATTCCGGGGTTCCTAAAGCTTTCCCCCGAAAGGAGGACAGCAACAAAGGAGCTTCGGCTCCTTCGCCCACGCCTAGAGGTGGAGTGAGTGGCTCGGAGACGGTGGTTCCTCGAAAAGAGGGCCCCCCCCGCCTCCGAAGCCGCAACGCCCGCCCAAGGTTTCGAGGCAGAGGAAGGAAAAGACTCGCATGGCGAGCCCAACCTCCCCCAATAAGTCCTCGAAGGCGACAGCGCCTTCAGCGCTGTCTCCGTTCTTCCTTTCTCTTTAGATACCTCCTTTCAGGCAGTGGCTGTGCAGCTGCACCTAGATAGGAGGTATACTATCATTTCTGCGTACATTCCACCGTCAGCTGACTTCGACGCGGGGGACTTCCGCCGCGTCGTGGCACGGTTGCCGAGGCCCTTTCTCTTGCTTGGAGATCTGAACGGCAGGCATCCTCTATGGGGAGTTACTCAATAAATCCCAGGGGACAGGTCCCATCCGATCTGATCGAAGAGCTTGAAATAGGTGTCCTAAACGTAGATGAGTTTACGCATCACTGTCCGAGAACCGCTTCATTTTCTTGCCTTGATCTATCTTTGTGTTCTTCGGATGCACAGCCTGATTTTGATTGTGGGGTGGTCGATGACCTCCATAGTAGTGATCACTTTCCCATTAAAATATCATTTTCAGGGCAACTGCCGCCTGAGAGCCCACCTCGGTGGTGCTTGGCGCGGGCGCGTTGGCCTGCATTTCAGGAAATGCCTGAATTCTCTATCTCAGTCGAGGAGTTTAGGTCGGTAGATGAGGCCGTTGAGTTCTTCCCCGGCATCCTCATCACCGTGGGCCTGACTACTATTCCTAGGACGTCTGGCCGTTTTTCACCCCGACCAATCCCATGGTGGTCGGCCGAGTGTGAGACGGCCCTCAAACAGAAGCGTTATGCCTACATGCGCTATAAGCGCCACCCGAACGATTTCACTGTGGGTGAATTTCGTCGGGCTACGGCTAGGTTCCGGTATATTTCGAAGCACGCCCGCCGCTCTTCTAGGCGGGCATACGTGTCTTCACTTAACGGGAAGACCCATTTAGCAGAGGTGTGGAAGCGAATCAAAAGGATTCGGGGCAAGTTCTCGCAGGACCCCCCTCCCATTCTCCAGGAGAATGGGACCGCAATCTCGGAACCCGCGTCCGTGGAGGAATCCTTAGCGACCGCTTTTTCCGCATTCTCTAGCCGGGATGCTGCTCCGCCAGCATTCAATGCACGTCGTGATGTCGCGGAAGGCCGCCGGCTGGACTTTACCTCCAGAGGCGGAGAACTCTTCAACGACAAGTTTACTGTGAGTGAGTTGCGCTCCGCTCTCGCTTCGTGCGCGGACACTGCCCATGGTCCGTACGATGTCCCGTACGCCTTGCTTCGACACCTGGGTGAGCGAGGCATGGCCTTTCTGTTAGATTTGTTCAACAGGATCTGGGTGGAGGGTCTTCTCCCAGACTCCTGGCGAATCGCTACTGTGCTCGCCTTTCGCAAACCGGGGAGAGATCACTCTACTCCGACCGGTTTCGCCCAATCTCACCCCGCCCTAGATTTGTTTCTTAATGGGGTCTGGATGTGGTGGAATCGCACCGTTTCCTCGGTCTTGTATTCGACCGACGCCTCACCTGGGAGGCTCATATTCGCAGCTGCGCCGGGGGGAGGGGGACCTCCCCTCGACACCCTTTTTATTGTTTCTGTTATTTTTTTTTTATTTTAAAGTAGCCTAGAACTGGGCTGTTTGTTTGCGGCGACTTATGCCCAAGTGGGCAGTCGCCAGATAGCCCCTTAAAAAAAAAAAAAATGATGGACAAATTGGTAAATGTTATATTAGCCTTTTTCCTGGACAGCGGAGGTCATCTGTCTTCTGCACAGTGCGTCTTCCGCAAGTTCCACTCCACGTCGGATTCTCTGCTCCGAGTGGAAAATGCCGTCTGCGCGGCCTTCCTTCGTAGACAGCACTACGCCATGGTGTTTTTCGATCTGGAGAAGGCCTATGATACCGCATGGCGATACGGTATCATGGAGACTCTTCACACGATGGGGGCAAGGGGACGCCTCCCAATGTTTATATCTGAATTTTTGTGAGATCGTTGATTCTGCGAACGGGTGGAGGGAGCCCTCTCCGGCCCAATGGAGCAGGAAGAGGGTGTCCCGCAAGAAAGTGTCCTCAGTGTCACACTCTTTGCCCTGAGCATCCACGGCATCACCTCGGTGCTCCTAGAAGATGCTCTCGCTACGCTCTACGTGGACGACCTTTCGATCTCTTTTGGCGCGGCCCAGATGCCAACTCTATAGCGTCGACTCTAACAGGCATTGAACCGCGTCTCTCGCTATGCCGAAGCGCACAGGTTTCGGTTTTCTTTGGCCAAGACTAAGGTGGTGCACTTCTGCCGCCATCCACGGTTCCACCCCGACCCAGATTTGTTTCTTAATGTGTTGCGCCTGGATGTGGTCGAATCGCACCGTTTCCTTGGTCTTGTATTCAACCGACGCCTCACCTGGGAGGCTCATATTCGCAGCCTCAGGGTCTCTTGTACCCGCGCCATGGATATTCTCCGTTCCGTGACGTTCAGCGCTTGGGGTGCTGATAGGGCTACTGCCCTACTTTTTTATCGATCCTTTGTTCGTTCGAAGCTCGACTACGGATGCGAGTTTTATGCATCCGCAGCCGAGCGTTTATTACGGAAGGTGGATTCGATCCACCTCACCGACCTCCGCCTTGCGACCGGTGCCTTCCGCACTTCCCCCATTGAGAGCCTGTTGGTCGATGCTGGGGAGATGCCACTCGCTCTGCGCCGCGTGCAGTGCATCACTTGCCTGTACGCGCGAGCCCGGTGCCTCCCTCAGTCGCCATCTGCTCTTACTGCTTCCGCAGCTGATCTCGACGGTGCCTATGCCGCCGAGAGTCGAGGGTACCACATTTGGCTATTTGTCGCCACGCCTCTGCTCCCAAAGCTTGTACAGCGCCGGGAGTATTGCGTTCGACCTTTTTGGGGCACACCTCGTGTCACGCTGGAATCGTGCCAGTGTATACGGATGGCTCCAAGTCCGCAGAGGGGGTCGGCTTCAACGCCGTATCCCCTCTGTTTGAAGTCAGCGGGGCTCTGCCAGGCGCTGCGTCTGTCTTCACGGCCGGGTTGGTGACAATACACGATGTGCCCCGTTGTGCTCTCGGGGCATTGGAATCTCCGCATCCCCTGGTTCGCCATATCCGTGACGCCACGGTTTTGGCGAGCCGGGCGGATGTCGAGATTATCTTCTGCTGGGTTCCTGGACAAGTAGGAATTGCGGGGAATGAGGGCGCCAAAGAGTCCGTGAGGACTCTGCGACCGGACCAGCGTTTCGCTCTTCCTTACACCGACTACATGGCAGGAATACGGGCAGCTCTTCAGACTGCTTGGCAGAGAAGATGGGAGACGGTCGAAAGGAACTTAAAGTTGCGTGCCATTGCGCTGCGACTGTTCCCATGGACCTATCCCCTAATGCCGCGACGGCTTCAGTTCGCTTTTTTTCGTCTCCGGATCGGACACACTCGTGTGACGCATCGCTATTTGATGGAGCGCTCGCCTGCGCCCTATTGCGACGACTGCGTAGTCCCCCAGACTGTTCGGCACATTCTTGTCGAATGTTCCAGTCTGGGTGATCTTCGCGCACGTTAGCTGTCCTGTTACTGGGATGGGCGGCGTCGCTACCGCCTGTCCTTTGTACTCGTGACGAGTGCGTGCACATTGACTGGTGAACTTGTTGACTTTTGGGGGGAGGCCGGCCTTCTCCCTTTCATTTAACTAGGTTTAGTTGTCGTTTTTGTTATTGTCTTTTATTGTTGTTTTCTGTTCAAATTTTTTAAAGTAGCCTAGATAGAACTAGGCTGTTTTTTGTTTACGGTGACTTATGCCTAAGTGGGCAGTTGCCAGATAGCACCTTTAAAAAAAAGAAGAAGAAGAAGAAAGAAAGAAATAAAGAGTGAAGGTTACCACACCTACGCCGGCAGTGATCGTCGAACACTGTGGTCACTCTACACTGCCCTAGTCCAATCCCAATTGGACTATGGGCACCAAATTTACTCTTCAGCTTCATCTCCTTCAATTTCCACCAGCATGTGAACCCTTGTTCCCTTAACTGCCTGTTCCTCGAGCATTTGACCTCACATACACAACATTGTCCCATATACACAGATGGTTCCAAGTGGGTGGTACAGCCGTTTACTCTGGAGAGTTTTTAACTTTGTATTTGCCACTGGCGCCCTCTATTTTCACCGCTGAACTTTCAGCCATTCTTTTATTAGCATTTAGACTAATCAAAATTTTGCCCTTAAAGATGTTATTTTCTCTTAATCTCAGTGTATTTTACAAGCGATTCGCTCTTTTAGTGCTTCCCATCCTTTAGTTGAATAAATTTGCAACTGGCTGGTCCATAATCCGTCCCGATTTCGAGTTCTCTTTTGTTGGTTACCTGGGCAACGAGAGGGCTGATCAGCTGGCCTGTTCAACCTGCATTGCCTTATCGAGATTTCTTCCCCTCTATAAGGGATTATGTTTTTCATTTGTGGCGGGATGAATAGGTTGGGTCTTCATCCTTTAAATTACAAAAAAACAAACAGTCTGTTCGTTCATGGCCCTCAAGCCTTCAGAGACTATGGTCCCTTGGCCGCATTCGCATCGGCCACGCGACACTTACCCACGGCCATCTTGTTTCGGCTGGTGCTCGAATTACCCCCTGCTGCCATTTTTGTGATGAGGACCAATCTTCTATTGAAATGTTCCCCTTTCATCCCTTTTTCCCGACCCTTTCTAGTGTACCTCGCATTCCCGCCTTCTTTTCTTCTGACAGACGAATCTTTTAAACGGTCCTTTTTTTTATCTCAGTGTTCTTTTCCCTCTTTTATAATTAATTTGCCACCAAATTGTTTATGCTGTCATTTAGAACTCACTTGGATGTGGCAGCTGTCCAATTTGATTCTTCCTTAAATCTTATCCCCCATTTCGTCTCTTCTCTTATCTCCCATTTCGTCTCTTCATTTATCCCCCATTTCGTCTCTTCGTTTATCCCCCATTTCCTCTCTTATCTTATTCCCCTATTTCTTATCTTCTCTTATCCTCCTATTTCCTCTCTTCTCTTATCCTCCCATTTCTTCTCTTATTCTCCCATTTCCTCATCTTATCCCCATTTTCTCTCTTCTTTTATCTCCCCTTTCCTCCTGTATCCCCCCATTTCCTTTCTTATCTTATCCTCCATTTCCTCTCTTCTCTTATTTCCCATTACAGCATTTATGTTTGATCCTGTTGAAGTACCTATTGTTCTCATTTGTATAATCTCTGTGACCTTACCTAGTTTAGGATCCTTGACAACCCCGGCCATTGCCAAAATCCTTTGATTGGCTTGTAGGAGAATAGATTTGTTGGAGGTATCATTCCAGACCGACGACCCCTGTCCATATTTAATCACTTTTTACAGCATGTGCTGGATAACTAATGGTTATTCTTGCCCAGGCTTACTTCTAGGATATCCTGCATATCTCAGAGATCTTAACAAGTTGGTAAAACATACAAAAGCTCATTTATTGTGGTCCCTTTTTTCTTTCAGAATTGAATGATTCAATGGGATTTCTATGTTTCGGAAAATCTGCAAGAGAATTCAATTTGGATGAAATGGTTGAGGAAAGTAAGACGATTGCCCATGAAAGAAATAAAGAAACCTTTAGTAAGTATTCATCGTATCTTTTGATACTTCGTCTTTTGATATCTGTAAAAGTACATATTTATAGATTTTGTATTTACAGCTAAAATGCCTGAAGATGAGGAAGATCTAATAACATCCCATGACTCTCCGGGTAAAAACTCCGATTCAGAAGAACTAAGTGACACTGAAGAAATAATCGGCCCCCCATTGCCTCCAGAAATGTTGCAGAAAGACTCCGACAGTGAGGATGAAAGTGATGTCTTTAAATTTCCAATTAGCCATGATTTGGAATTGAATCATGGTCTCAAAACTGTGTCAGCCCTTACTATTGACCCATCAGGTTCTCGTCTGGTGTCAGGATCAATTGATTATGATGTCAAATACTGGGATTTCCAAGGAATGGATCTTGCCAAAGATGCTTTTCGTTCGTTCCGCCCAGCCGACGGGTATCCTATCAACAGCGTGGAATACAGTTGCACAGGAGACAAAGTTTTGGTTGTGTCAGGATCTGTTCAAGCCAAGGTTTATGACAGAGATGGAGTGGAGGTTTATGAATGTGTTCGAGGAGATATGTATATACATGATATGGCAAAAACTAAAGGTCATATAGCAAGTCTTACAGACGGCAAGTGGCATCCGAAAAACAAAGAGGAATTCCTCACAGCTGGCAGAGACGGTACATGCAGGATTTGGTTTACTTCCAAACCCCTACAGCAGATTCATGTCATCAAGCCTCGATCCTCAAACGGTCTGAAAACGCATCCTACATCCTGCACTTACAGCCGAGACGGTTTGCTTGTTACTTGCGCATGTGATGATGGCTCCATCCAAATGTGGGACCATCGGAAGAACTATGTGAATACCTCAATAAATGTTCGCAACGCCCATCAACGAGGAGATGGTGTTTCTTGTGTGTCCTTTTCTTATGATAACAAGGCGTTTGTGACCAGAGGAGAGGAAACGTTGAAGCTTTGGGACCTGAGAAACAGTAAGTCGCCAATCCATGTAGCAGGCAACCTGTATTCTCGGTTCGCCATGACGGACAGCATTTTCAGTCCGAATGATAAGCTTATTGTGACAGGGACATCGAAAGAAAAGAACGAACCAGCAGGAAAACTGAAGTTTTTTGATAGAAACACCTTTAATCTCGTCAAAGAAATGGATATTGGATCAAGTCACGTGGTGAGAATCATTTGGCACCCTCGACTTAATCAAATTATGCTTGGTTGCGGCGATGGACGAATTCGCATCCTCTACGATCCTAAAGAGTCGCGCAATGGGGCTCTGTTTGTTGCGGGAAAACATCGCACGCGGGTAAAGCACTCAGAAGTGATTGTTTCCCAACAGATCATAACACCCCATGCACTCCCACTCTTCAGAGAAGAGCGGCACAAGTCGAATCTCAAGGTTGAGGAAAAGGATCGGAAAGACCCCCTCAAGTCGCGCCAGCCGGAACTACCCTTAGGCAAGACCGGTTCTGGAGGTCGAGTCTCCTCCGGCGGCTCCACGCTCTCCTCCTACATCATTCGAAACATGGGGATCCGCAATAAGGTCAGAGAAGAAGGTGACCCGCGAGAAGCTCTTCTCAGACACGCCAAAGAGGCTGTCGATAACCCCTATTGGGTAACACCTGCCTATGCGCGAACCCAACCGAAGACCGTTTTCCAACAGCCCGAGGGAGAGGGAGAGGAAGAAGAGCATCAAGCTAAGAAACTAAAAAAGAATGTAATTTAGTTGCCTTAAGCAAAACTTCAATGAAAATATTTTTTTAGGTGCTTCCTTTTATTCTCCTAATCTCTCTTCAGGTTTGGTCACGGGGTTGTTATTATTTATAGTTCCCCAGGGCCAGATGACATCTCTGCTCTCTCTGGCCGCTTAAGAGTTTAAGGGAGAAAGCTTTGACCCTATAATAATAATAATAAGTCTTTTGTAATGCGCTCTTCAAGGCCTGAGGCCTTCCCAGAGCGCATGTTATGCTGAGATGAGAAGGGAAATTCAAGAGGGGGGAGAAGGCAATACTGAAAAGATGCGTTTTCAGGAGACGCTTAAATGTGGTAAGAGAGGGAGAAGATCTGATTTGAGCAGGAAGAGCATTCCACAACTTAGGGGCGCAGATTGAGAAGGAGCAGTTCCCCATTGAGCAGAGGGATGAACGAGGAATATTCAAAAGAGGTGCATGTGATGACCGAAGGGCCCGAAGGACATGGCGTGGCGAGAGGGCAGAAGAGGTAAGACGGGGCCTTAAATGTGAAGAGAAGTATCTTGAAGTGAGTGCGGGATCTGACAGGGAGCCAGTGCAGTTCATGCAGCAAGGGTTTCGAAGGAGAGAAGCGAGGGCGGCATAGTTCTGTACAAGTTGAAGGGGGCGGAGAGAGGAGGATGGCAGATTCACAAGCAGAGAGTTACAGTAGTCAAGGCGTGAGGTGATGAAGGCATGAACAGCAGTCTCAAGACTTTGGCGATCAAAGTGAGAGCGAATGCGAGAGAAGTTACGAAGGAAACATAGAGAGGATTTGCTGACATTGCGAATATGAGGCTTAAAGAAGAGATGCTCATGAAAAACAACACCCAGATTCCTAACGCAGTCAGAGAAAATGATAGTATTACTGCCCAGAGTAAGCGAGGGAAAGAGAGATTTAGATTTTTTGACAAGAGCAGGGGTGCCGACGAGGAGGACCTCAGTTTTGGAGTGATTAAGCCTGAGGAAGTTGGTAGAGAGCCAGTCAGAAATGGAGGAGTAGGCAGCCAGGAGGTCAGTGATAGAGTAGGCAAGAGACGTTGGGGATGAGGAAACGAAAATTTGAGTCATCAGCATATAGGTGGAAGGATAGACCGAGATTACGGAGAAGGGAACTAAGAGGGAGAAGGTAGATACGAAATAGTAGAGGACCAAGGACAGAGCCTTGTGGTACTCCAAAGTGAATGGGGGTAGAGTCGGATGAAACGTCGTCAATCACAATGGATTGGGTACGAGACGATAGGTAAGAGCGGAACCAGTCAAGCACGGTGCCTGATATGCCGAGGAAAGAGTGGAGACGATCAAGTAGGACGGTATGGTCAATAGTATCGAAGGCAGAGGAGAGGTCGAGTAGAACGAGGATGGAGGCACAACCCCTGTCCGCGGCTCTTCGTAAGCAATCGGACACATTGAGAAGGGCGGTTTCTGTGGAGTGACCTGACTTGAAACCAGATTGATAGGTTTCATTAATGATACAGGCCACCATGTGACTGTTCATGTGTGAAGCAACTACTCTTTCCAGAACCTTAGAGAGGAAAGGAAGTTGCGAAATCGGGCGATAATTGGAAGGGTCTTTGGGGTTCAGTTGAGGCTTTTTAAGAATCGGACGGGTGTGGGCACGTTTGAAGGAAGAGGGAACAAGACCAGTTGCAAGTGAAGTGTTGAACAGGTGAAGAAGCGTTGGGAGGACAGCAAGCAGAATGTTACATAACAGTTTAGACGGAAAAATGTCCTTTGGGGAGCCCGATTTCTTAGAACGCGAGAGCAGGGCTGTAAGCTCCAACGCGGTCACAGCGGGGAAAACGATAAGCGGCTGAGGCGGGAAGTCAGGGAGAATGGCAGGAGCCGGGACAGAAGGCTGAGGGAGGGAGGCACGGAGGTTAGTGACCTTATCTGCGAAGAAATTCGAGAGAGTAGCAGGGCTAATGGGTGGGGAGACCTGGGCTGGGAAGTAAGACGGGAAAGCAGGCGGAAGACGGTACGGGGATCATTCCTATTATCAGTAAGCAGATTACGTGAGTAGGCTTCACGAGCAGATTTTAATTTCGCCACGTAGGAAGCTGTCGCAAGTCGGAACGCCAGCGAGAGAGGGGTCGTGTCTTGCCCACAGGTGCGAGCCTTTCTAAGGACTCTTTCATGGGCACGCATGAACTGCCTAGCACGCAGGAGTTCCATAGAGTACCGAGGGGCACGTGACAACGGGAGTTCGAAGGGAAGAGTGGGCATCGAGACAAGTGAGAAGGGGTTGCTCCAAAGAAGAGAGAATCTGGTCAGGAGAGGCCGAAGCATCAATGGGAGGAAGTTTGGAGGCCACATCATTAGATAGGGAGGGCATATCAATGGAGGCAAGTCGACGGAAAGGCTTAGGATTATGAGACAGCTGGGGAGGTATGTGGAATGGGATAGAGAAGTTGAAGTTGATAAGGAAGTGACTAGATATAGCATTGGACAAATTTGTAGTCGTCAGGTTGGAAATAAGACTCAGAGATTACAAGGTCTAAAATGTTACCGTGAGAGTGGGTAGGGGAAGAAACGTGTTGGGTGAGGGAAAAGAGATCAAGGATTTCAGAAAAGGCTTTGAAATTAGGATTGTGGCCAGGAAGGTTGAAATCACCGAGGATTAACAGAGAACCAGTGGGGGAGAGGCCAGCGAGGAGGTTACTAAATTCATCGAGAAAAAGCTGGGGGGGGGGGTAGAGGACTAAGATAGTTAGAGATGGGATGGAATCAGAGACATTGATGAGCGCTTCAAAAGAAAGAAGTGGGGCCGCACTTTCTGTGAGGCTGTCCTGTGGTACCAGTTTAGAGTGGAGGGAGGTTGTTGCATCATGTAGGAATTTTATAGCCCCCTCCCCCCCCCCCCCAACAGCTAAGAAATGGAAGTTCTAGAAAAAGTTCAAAAGGCATTTTGATCGTTGTATGTGTGTCTAAACACCACCACCCTTTCTCCGCAAGAGCCAATCAAGACTTTCATATTAAATTTTATTCTGTATGAGAAAGACGGTTTGAGATAGGTCAAAGAGCGGTGATGTGCAAGATTTGGTAGAAGGGCACTGAAGAACAAGCATTTCAGAACCCGGATATTCTACCCACTAGTCACTCACTCTACCCATACCCTGTTACACTTGAACCTGGAAGAGCTACGCATTTTCCCGGCATGATTGGTACCTGGCAGAGCTGCACCTCCTCCCGGCCTGAGTACAAATTAGGGAGCCCGTCACTGGGTTGATTTGAACTCTATGATGTGGCTTGGGAAAACTATTGGTGCACTTTCCTCGCGCTCCATCTCAGCGATATTTAACCTTTTTATTATTCTCATTATTATTGTTATTATCATTTTTATTATGTAATTATTATTTATTATTGGTATTTTTTGATATACAGATGAACCTCTTGTTTACGGACATCGCATCAACGGACCAAATCCGCTGGTCTGAATACATAATCCATTAGCCAGAATGTCCGGTACGAAAGTTTGAAATTCCCGGGTGTTGCGAACTCAGTCTGGTAGCGAAACACTTGTCCGTTAGGCGGCTGTGGCGCGCGTACTACTAGTCGTTTACAATCGTCAGTTGAGTTGTGGTCGTTGTGAAGCATACTATTTGGTGTTTTTCGCTGTGTTTCTGCTCAGTGCCATCATTATGCCACCCAAAGACAAGTCTAGTAGTAAAAGAGCGTTTCAAGATTACTATTAGCCAGAAATTAGAGCTGATTAAGAAATCGGAATCTGGTGTTTCTGTCTCCCGTCTCTTTGAGGAGTATGGCGTGAAAAAGCAAACTAAGGACAGAATAAAACAATACGTATAGATGTGATGTAAGTGCTACTAAGGATAGGAAAGGATTTTTACATGCTCGTAAGTATATGAAAATTCCTCGTAATAATGACCTTGAGGAAGCTGCTTATAAATGGTAGTACAACAGCGTTAAGTGAAAGTGAAGGTGCGTGGGGTAGAAATCATGGCAGCTGCAGAGAAACTTGCTCATCACATGGGTATAGAATGTAAAGCAAGCGCCGGTTGGTTGTGGTGTTTTCGAAACCGTCACGGCATTTGCAACAAGGTGGATCATGATGAAGCTGGTATTGCTGTTGATCCTTACATGCTTAAATTAAATGAGTTTATAAAGAGGGAGGACGTTCATTTAACCCAACTCTATAATGCAAACGAAACGGCATTGTACTGGCGTTCATTGCCCCAAAACACCCAAGCATGGTGAAATGTCAGCCTTTTTATTACCGAGAAAGTTTGCCCTCACCACCACAAATGAAACCCATGCAGTCTCTTCCTTGTCCTTCATCTTCCTGGCAAATTCTTGATCACGTACAAGTACACGAATCTGCGGTCCATCAAAAACACCTGCCTTGATCTTCTCGAAGGACAAACCATTGTGGACAGAATATATGTGTTAGAAGCATTTACCGTCAGTATTGAATGCCTTGACAAACTGCTTCATCAAACTCAGCTTGATATGGAGCGGAGGAAAAGTGATCTTTTCTCGACCTGGGCATATTTTTCTCGCTGATTTCAAATCCGAGTTTAGTTTTTCTTTAGCACATCAGTTTTTCGAGATATTTGAAAATGCAATATGGCTGCCGTCGCTGATAGAATGTAGCGTTTTACTCTGATTTCTTTGCCGAAACTGGTGATATATGGTTACATAGTGCCATTATTAGAAAAAAAATTGCCTTTTGTATATCCATGTGCATTAAGAAATTGAACTGACACAAAATGATGCATTTAACATATAGAAATTTAAATTTATCATTCTCTTTAGGCGTAAACATATGATAAAGATAAATAGCCATGTTTTGTTTATTCCACAAGCATCATAAAGTTAACGGTACTTATATTGCATGTCTAAGAATGGTAAACAATGATTGAAGGGCTAATAAGTCAAAACTCGAATTCATAAACGTTCTGCATGGGATTTGCGTTTGAATTTTTTCTCAGGATTATCACGATACAACATCCAACAATGATCTTCCATCATGCTCTCATTCCAAAATCCTTGATAGTGAGTTTCCATGGTGTTGATATCCTGGTGGAAACGATTACCTTGCTCGTCACTTACGGCTTCAAGATTTTTCTGGGAAAAAGTCTAGGTGCGAATGCAGGAAATGGATTTTAAGTGACATACGGCATCCCATTTCTTTATAAGTTTGAAGAAGGTTTCCACGCCATCTATGTATACAGGTGACTTGTTGATGCCCAGAAAGTTTGCACATAACCTTGAAGGCTAGCCATGCATTTAGTTCAAGAGGAGTGAGGGTCTTCTCCAAGTCAAGGTCTGCTAAAACCTCCCTGATTTGTGGTACCACAAATATGCCTTTTACTTTTGCCGCGCTCAGTAGTGGAAATTTTTTGCACAAATATTTGAATCACTGAGAATTGTCCTTAGCCATTGCTTTCACGAAGTTTTTCATTAGACTTAGTTTCAAATGAAGAGGCGGCAGATATATTTTCTAAGGCTCTACCAGGGAGACAGACTGAACACTACTTATTCCAGGCTTATATGTAGATCGAAATGGCCAGTCACGCTTGTCATAATGTTTTGCAGTGGCACGGCTATCCCACAAGCAGAGTACTTCGTGAATCCTCCTTGCATACCCATTAGCATGCCTATGACTTTTAGATCGTCACTGATGGGCTTGGTAGTTTATGGCTTTAAGAAGAATATCCATATTGTCATATGTCTCCTTAAGGTGGACAGAATGGCCAATAAGAATGGAAAGCTTTACATTGCCATTGGGACAGGACAGAATGGCCAATAAGAATGGAAAGCTTTACATTGCCATTGGGACAGGAAGAGACCATGAATAAAATAACAATGAGAACATAAAGGTCGAGGAGGAAGGAAAGAGGTATAATAAAAATCCACTTCTCGTCCGCTCCATCGAGCTATTGCCTTGTCGTTGGTGGTGTTACCCCTCCAACGACAAGGCAGGAGCATTCCAGCAGAGAGTCTATGGAAACAACTCGAGGATGGAAGGAGGGAGGGGGGGGATAACATTTAAAAATTCAAGTGACAGATGTTTTTTTTTTAGGAGGCTATCTGGCGACTGCCACTTGGGCATAAGTCGCCGCAATCACACAGCCTAGCTCTAGGCTACTTTAAAATAAGAATATGAAAACAAAAAAACGATAAAAAGGGAAGATGAAAACAATTGGGAAGCAAGCTCCGCAGGCGGGGAGGTCCGCCTCCCCCCGACACAGGAGCGTACAACCTACAAAGAAAACAACAAAAACCAAACAAAACCTAGTTAAATAAAAGGGAGAAGACCGGCCTCCCCCCCAAAAGGCTACAAGTCCAGCGGTGAATGTGTACGCACTCGTCACGAGTACAAGGGGCAGGCGGTAGCGACCCTGCCCATCCCGGTACCGGGACAGGAAAGGTGCGCGAAGATTGCCCAGACTGGGACATTCAACAAGAATGTGCCGAACAGTCTGGGGGACAACGCAGTCTTCACAGTAGGGCGCTGGCGAGCGCAACATCAAATGGCGCTGCGTCACGCGAGTGTGCCCAATTCGGAGACGACAGAAAGCAACCAGAAGCCTTCGCGGCATTGGGGGGTAGGTCCATGGAAACAGTCACGGCGCAATGGCACGCAACTTTATGTTCTCTTCGACCGTCTCCCATCTTCTTTTCCAAGCAGCCCGAAGAGCTGCCCGTATTCCTGCCATATAGTTTGGTGTAAGGAAGAGCCAAACGCTGGTCCAGTCGCAGAGTCCTCGCGGACTCTGGCGCGCTCATTCCCCGCAATTTCTACATGTCCAGGAACCCAGCAAAAGATAATCTAGACATCTGCCCGGCTCGCCCAAACCGTGGCGACGCGAACCAGGGGATGCGGATATTCCAATGCCCCGAGAGCACTCAGGGCGCTTTGTGAGTCGCTATAGATCACAATCCGGTCTCCGAACCGGGCACGTCGCGTAATCTCCCGTACTGAGTGATGTATTGTGAGCAGCTCGGCTGCGAAGACAGACTTAGGGCCCCGCTGACTTCAAACAGAGCGGATACAGCGTATAAGCCGACCCTCTGTTCGACTTGTAGACATCCGTATACACTGGCACGGTTCCAGCGTGACACGAGGTGTGCTCCAAAAAGGTCGAACGCAATACTCCCGGCACTGTACAAGCTTTGGGAGAAGAGGGGTGGCGACAAATAGCCAAATGTGCTACCACCAGGGAGGCGTCCTGGGCCACACCGGCCCGAGAGCTATACCTAGCTCTCGAAGGAATTTCCTAGCCCTAAACCCAAAGGGCTTAGAGTATGACTGGCGTCTCTTGGCGGCATAGGCACCATCAAAATTAGTGCGAATTCAATGAGAGCGGTTGGCGATTGAGGGAGGCCCCGGGCTAGCGCATACAGGCGAATGATGCACTGTACACGGTGTAGAACGAGTGGCATCTCCCCAGCATCAATTGGTAGGCTCTCAATGGGGAAAGTGCTGAAGGCACCGGTCGCAAAGCGAAGGCTGGTGTGGTGGATCGAGTCCACCTCCCGCAATAAACGCTCGGCTGCGTATGCATGAAACTCGCATCCGTATTCAAGGTCGAACGAACAAGGATCGATAAAAAGTAAGGAAGTAGCCCTATCAGCGCCCAAAGCGCAGAACGTCACGGAACGGAGAATATCCATGTCGCGGGTACAAGAGACCCTAAGACTGCGAATAAGAGCCTCCCAGGTGAGGCGTCAATCAAATACAAGACCAAGGAAACGGTGCGATTCAACCACTTCCAGGCGCACCCCATTAGGAAACAAATCTGAGGCGGGCTGGAGTCGTGGATGACGGCAGAAGTGCACCACCTTAGTCTTGGTCAAGGAAAACCGGGCCAAAAGAGATCGAAAGTTAGTCCACGTAGAGCTTAGTGAGAACATCTTCCGGCAGCACCGAGGTGATGCCGTTGGTACTCAGGGCAGAGTGTGACACTGAGGACAATTCCCTGCGGGACGCTCTCTTCCTGCTCCACTAGGTCGGAGAGGGCTCCCCCCACCCGTACGCAGAATCTACGATCTCGCAAAAATTCAGATATAAACATTGGAAAGCTTCCCCTCGCCCCCATAGTGTGGAGTATCCATGATACCGTATCGCCATGCGGTATCATAGGCCTTCTCCAGATCGAAAAACACCGTGGCGTAGTGCTGTCTACGAAGGAAAGCCTCGCAGAGCATCCGACGTAGAGTGGAACTTGCGGAAGCCGCACTGTGCAGAAAACAGATGGCCTCCGCTGTCCATAAAAAGGCTAATCTAACATTTGCCAATTTCTCCATTAACCTGCACACGCAAGAGGTTAGAGAGATTGGGCGGAAACCGGCCTGAGTAGAGTGATCTCTCCCTGGTTTGATAAAGGCATGCACAGTAGCGATTCGCCAGGAATCTAGGAGGAGACCCTCCACCCAGATACTGTTGAACAAATCTAAGAGAAAGGCCATGCCTCGCTCACCCAGGTGTCGAAGCATGGCGTACGGGACATCGTCCGGACCATGAGCAGAGTCCGCGCAAGAAGCAAGAGCAGGGCGCAACTCACTCACAGTAAACTTGTCGTTGAAGGGTTCTCCGCCTCTGGAGGTAAAGTCCAGCCGGCAGCCTTCGGCAACATCACGACGTGCATTGAATGCTGGCGGGGCAGCATCACAGGCTAGAGAAAGCGGTCGCGAAGGACTCCTCTACGTACGCGGGGTCCGAGATTGCGGTCCTATTCACCTGGAGAACGGGAGGGGGGTCCTGCGAGAACTTGCCCCGAATCCTTTTCACTCGTTTCCACACCTCTGCTAAAGGGGTCTTCCCGTTAAGTGAATACAGGTATGCCCACGAAGAAGAGAGGCAGGCGTGCTTCGAAATATACCGGAATCTAGCCCTAGCCCGACGAAATTTCTCGACAGTGAAATCGTTCGGGGGGCGCCTATAGCGCATGTAGGCATAACGCTTCTATTTGAGGACCGTCTCACACTCGGCCGACCACCACGGGAGTGGTCAGCGTGCAAAACGGTCAGACATTCTGGGAATAGTAGTCAGGCCCGCGGCGATGAGGTTGTCGGAGAAGAACTCAACGGCCTCATCTACCGACCTAAACTCTTCAACTGATATAGAAAATTCAGTCATTTCTTGAAATGCAGGAAACGGCACCCGCGCCAAGCACCACCAGGGTGGGCTCCCAGGCGGCAGTTGCCCTGAAAATGATATTTGTATAGGAAGTGATCACTACCATGGAGGTCATCGACCACGCCCCAATCAAAATCAGGCTGTGCATCCGAAGAGCACAAAGATAGATCAAGGCAAGAAAATGAAGCGGTTCTCGGGCAGTGATGCGTAAACTAATCCACATTTAGGACACATTATCTCAAACTCTTCGATCAGATCGGCAAGGACTTGTCCCCAGGGATTTATTGAGTAATCTCTCCAGAGAGGATGCCTGCCGTTCAGATCTCCAAGCAAGAGAAAGGGCCTCGGCAACCGTGCCACAACGCGGCGGAAGTCCCCCGCGTCGAAGTCAGCTGACGGTGGAATGTAGCAGAAATGATAGTATACCTCCTATCCAGGTGCAGCTGCACTGCCACTGCCTGAAAGGAGGTATCTAAAGTGAAAGGAAGAACGGAGACATCATGCCGGGTGTAAACCGCGCACCCCCCAGCCCGGCCATCTCGTGGTGGTGGGGTCGCAAGACCCTTATACCCCGGGAGCGCGTGCATGGGGCACGTGCCTATCATGGTCTCCCGCAGAAAAATAGCTAACAGGGAACGGGACGGGTAGAGCCTCCGCAGCTCATCCCAGTTGGCCAGGAGTCTACGGCAATTCCATTGAAGGAATATGCCCTCCAGGCCTAGCACGGAGCAGACGCGGGGGCCCTCCTCGAACAGAAGACCCTCACGGGAATGACCGTACGCTTCACGGAGGCAGAACCCCGGGTGCTGTTGGCCGGATAAAGCGCAGAAGGCGCTGTCGCCTTCGAGGGCTTATTGGGGAAGGTTGGGCTCGCCATGCGAGTCTTTTCTTCCCTCCGCCTCGAAACCTTAGGCTGGCGTTGCGGCTTCGGATGCGGGGGGCCCTCTTTTCGAGGAACTTCCGTCTCCGAGTTACTCAGCCCACCACTAGGCGTGGGCCAAGGAGTCCAAGCTCTTTTGTTGCCATCCTCCTTTCGGGGGCCAGCCTTAGGAATCCCGGGAGATGGCCTGGCGACCAACTTCAGGGGTGTTGCCTCCTGTGAGTCTAACGACTCGGTGGATGCACGTGGCCGTTTCCTCTTACGGGAAACGGTGGGAGGAGGGGGGGGGGGAGCCCTGGTTTTAGCCGGGGGGGGGGGCGCTGGTTTTAGCCGGAGCTATGTGTGAACTCTTTTTGCGGCCAGCTTTACCAGTGGAGCGCCCGGGATGAGTAGAACCCGCAGAAGGGCTTCAAATGGGCGCGGTTAACAACCGTGCTCGTTGGCCTGGATGTGCCAGGAGCAGAGGATGCCTTTCTAACTATTGAGGCGTAAGACGTCCCACGCAGAGTCGGGCGCGCCAGGACCAACTCCTTAGCCTCGCGGAAGGAGAGTCAATCCTGGGCCTGAACGGCCAAGATTTCTTTCTCAGAGATATGCACCACATTGCTTCGAAGAAGCGTGGTGCGGCTCTCCGCAATTGACACACTTGGTTATACACGATTTAGACTTATCGTGTGCGACCTTCGAGCAATTTACACAGACTTCGGGTGACCCCGACTTTGCACGTCTACATGAACGATTGGTATTGCCGAAACGGTGACAGTAATAGCACCGCCGCGTAGGTAGAAAGAATGCCTTTACGCGGTAGCATTACCAACCGCCACGCACCGACTCATGGAGCTTGTCACAGTCGAACGTGACAAAGAATGTAGGGGTGGGTCTCGAGGCCCCTCCCTTTTTTCTCATCACACGTTCGACCTTGACCAGTTCATGGTCGGCTAGCTCTAAGGTGATGTCCTCTATGGAGTAGTCAACGAGTTTCCTCGCATAAACTACTCCTTTCACAAAGTAAATGGTAGAGTGTGGCGTCACACTCACCGGGGTGCCATGAAGTGTGCGAAGAGCAGTTATCTTGGCCGCCTCGGAGGGATCCGCTGCATTCGCCAGAAGGCTCCCGTCCGAGAAACGGGTCACCTTCGGCTCTCTACCAATTACACTAGCAAATCTTCTCCTCTGATGGATCATGTTGCCCTTGGCCAACATTCTGCCATCAGTGGAGCGAATAACTAGGAAGCGTTTAAAGACAGCGGGCTCGAAAACGCCAGGTAGCCTCTGAATGAGGGGCCCCGATGTTATCGAGACTCCACCCTGCGCTCTTTTCGTCTTAGTCATAGTCGGGGGGGGGGGGGCAGTGGGGCCGGATGTGCCGATCTTGGCTTGGTGGCTTACCAAAGTGGCAGCAGACCCATCCGTCCCCGCGGATGGAGAGGAGCCCCGAGTCTTTTTCCTGTTATTTTTCTTTTTAGGAGAGGAGGGCAGCGAATGAACCCGCTTCTCCCCTCCGCCGGCAGAATCCCCTAGGCCAGATGGACCGGCCTCAGCCAGGTCCTTCTCCGAAATGGAGAAGTTCCTGCTAGTCGCAGGGGCACCGTCCGGGGCAGATCCTGTCCCTCCTTGTACTGCATTGGAAACCCGGGCCTTTTTAGGAGGAGCTTGCATAGGGGCGGATTCGGGTTCAGTGCTTGGCGCCGAGCCCAGATTTCCTCCCATGGAAGGCCCTACCGTCTGAGGCTGGGTTGCCTCAAGGACCATGTGTCTCAGGAGGGGCCTCCAGTTGGCCATCCCATCACAGGAGATCGCAGGTCCCCTTGGCAGCGTCACTAGTCATTTGTGGGGAGGCACAGGCCTTGACCCGGGAAGGTTCAATAGTTTTGCCAGCAAGTCTTTTGAGGGAAGCGACCGAAGGGGCCTGGCTTCCCTCTCCCCGTTAATGGGGTTTGCCCTACCGAGCCGCTTCACTGGGAAGCGGGCGGCTATGGGCTGCCTGCTGGCTTTCTTGGCAGTCCCCTTGGAAAGAAAAGAGGGGACTGCCGCTGGAAAAAGGGATGTGCCCGAAAGCATCTCCATTGAAGGGGACGGGGGGGAGTCCCCTACACCCGTAGTCGTAGGAGAGGAGTAAGCGTCCTCTCCGGTTAGAGAAGTTTGGAGGGTCCCCTGCGCAAGCACAGTATAGGGAGACCTCCATTTTTTTCTTTGGAGCTGCCCGAGGGCGGTTCCGTCGATGTAGAAAGGGAAATTAATGGGAGATTTTTAGTTTTCTCATCATTGGGCCTGGTGACCCTAAATTTTCTACGGGAAGCAATAGCTCATCACCCCTCGCAGTAGCCCGCACTGCAAGGGATAAGTACAGGCCTGCCAGAGCCACGTTCCGCCATTCAGCACCACACATCCCGCCTGGTGGCCTGGCAGCTCCACCTTGGACACGGCGTAAAATTGATAGTGTGTGAAGAGGAAAGGAAAAGCGATGTGAGGAAGGTATGGGTGGGGATGAAGCAATTTGTTAAAAAAAAAACATCCCGAACTGGAGCTCAGGGGTTATGGAACATTGTCCCCTCCCCTCTCAGCCCCGATCCGGGACGGTTAGCTGAGAAGAAGGTCAGTATCTGCCCTGTGAAATTAGAGGTCAACCAGAGAAAGTTGTATGAAAAGCGACGAAGTAGGAGAAATACAGGCTATCTAAAGGAAGGAAGAGAGGCTAAGCTAGGGCCGGACGGAGCGCTGAATTTCGTCAGCACGGCGGCCAGAATGGCAAATCGCCGCGCCACTTACGGGGTTTTGCAGGAGAGATCCTAGATGGAGCAGTAACTGGGGCTTTTTTTAGTGGGTTTTGGAGAACCGACAGAGGCCCTTGATTGTAATTCGGGCTCACAACCTGGCGGAAAAGCAAGATCGAGAAGGGATTTTCGGCCGGTAGATCCGGATTCATGGGTCGAGGGTATTTTCGATGTCTGAGGAGTTGGTCCAACCGCCGCGATTGGTGATGTTGGAGTATCAACTGCTTCCATCGGATAATGGGTTGAAGGGTGAGCGGAACGAACAGGTGATCTGAGCGAGGTGTATATCTGCCATCGTTTGGATCAGGATGGAGCCTAAGTCCTGGGAAGGGCGGGACGGACTTAAGGGCATAGAATGTTTAGCCATAGGGGAGGAGTCCATTGAAGATTCCTGGGGCTCGGCCGAGTCAGCTCCAGAGGCTGCCCACTTATTCGTGGTCGATGACTCAGGTGAGGAATCCTTCCTCTTACGACTGGGCTTTGGGTCTCGGGGCCGGGTGGATGAACCTTCACTGGTCGATGTTGAGTATTCTTTCAAATAGCGTCTATTATCTTCAACTGACTTACCCTGAGCGTCTCTTCCAGCTAGAGCTGCTGGAAAAGGAGGGGTCTACATTAGTTATCTCGGTGTGAGAGCGATGCTTAGAATGCATATCCTGAATGTTTCCGACGCTGGGAGTAGATGTAAGATGAAGTGCTTCAGGCAGGTCAGTTTCGTCCAGCGTCACGTATAACGTCATCGAAGAGCCGGCCGAGTGGTGAGGTTTGTGCTCGGGCACGCTGGCGGGCCTCTCTTATATCTAGACGTAGGGAGTCGCGCAAAGCGAGCACCTCCTTTTCATATAAAAATATAGAGCAGAGTTTTGACGCAGCACTGTGGGTACCTCCGCAGTTGGCACAGCGAGGTGTTTTGGTGCATTCGGAGCCATGGTAGTCAGAGCTACAATTCACGCAGGAGCGAGGGTGCCGATAGGCACGGGAAACATGTCCAAATTGATTGCAAGTGAAGCATCGTCTGGGTAGTTCGAAGTAGGGACTTACCGGGACACGAAGGTATCCAGCTTTAATATACTGCGGCAGTTCTTGTCGTTCGAAATGTTAAAATCAGTGTGGCGGTTGGGACTCTAGTGGAACCTCATGTTTTAGTTACCCTGTGTACGTGTGTGAAACGTTGGGTACTAAGCTTACTCTAAAGGCGGGTGGGGTCGTAGTCTTTTAGTTCGTTTGAACGGACGACACCTTTGACAAAGTTCAGACGCGGATGGGACGAGACAGTTATTGGAATTTCAGCTATCGAAGATAGATTTCGCACAAGGTTGTGTTGAGAGTGGGATGACACCTCTTGATTACATCCTGCGGGGTTCACCACAGCGGGACTCAAAAGATTCATTGACGTCAAACACAAACTTTTGCAAGTGGGGTGTCGGATGATGAATTCATGACAAGAAAGCGAGGATAATCTCGATCTGGGTGTACTTCGTTGGAATAGGGGTCCAACGAGCGAGGGAAGGCTGAAAGTGGAGCTAAGGAACGTTTGGCACGAGAACTCATACGAGAAGGGGAGGTTTTTGGTTTATGGCTAGCCATTGCCAAAAGAAAAAAACTTGGCATTCTCTCTCGGGACTCTCCACCATTGATGCCTACAAGGGCCCGGCACTTCTACAACTATACAATCAGTTACGTCCGGTATGTTCTCTTGGAGAATGGATACGGATCCACCAAACCATCTTTAGAAACCTAAGAGGCTGCCCGAGTTCTCCTACGCACAGAGAAAATGGGCCAACGATGGGTTTCTCCTTGGGCATTCGGTAGACGAAGGCGGTGGAGATGCCCAGCCTCTTTCACCTTCATGAAAGAACAATTCGGAATCAATCCATTAAACGAGCAAAGGTCGGGTATCCATAAGGACCTCTAGAGAGGTGAAGGAAGAGGGGTAAATAAAGTGCAGTAGAAGAACGTAATAGGGAAGGAAAGAAAGAGGGGCATGTTGTCTTGTTGGCAGCACCATGGGTTCCCTAAGCGGCCCAGGGCTGACCCCCCTCGCCACGATAAGGCCAGAGCCTCTCTGGGAACAACCTCTGAAGAAAAGATCCCAGAGAGGGAGGGGGCAATGTTGCTTTATATCATCAAAGTTTTACTTCCTCTATTTTTACCACTTTCGTTACAGATCTCTAATAACAAACTTGGCCTCCTCCTTTTCGCTTTAATTTTGTTTAATCCCTTCTCCATCAGAGTAAAAATAAAGTTTTACACTAAAATATTAGTTCTGCAACTTACGATTCCTCCTAAACTAATTTTTCATCGACGACCACACTAGTCATTAAGTAGGTAGGGACTTCCCCGCCACCAGAAGTAAAGATCATTAAACTCGAACTTACATTGGTAGCATTCCCACTCCTTAACGGCCGGGAGCTCTAAATTAAGATACAAGTATAGGAAAGAATACAAAATAAGTCATTACATTTCATTAAACAAAAAATATACGATAAAACAGAATATATATGTATATAGGATGCAAATAATAGGTAAAGTTCCATCTGGCAACATCTTAACATAAAAAAAATTAATAAATCGATTAAAATAAAGCTAAAGCTTCTAATTGTGCATAGAGTATACAAATATTTTAACAAAATTCACATTAAATCAACATTCGTGAACCCAATGATACTTTAGATTTGTACTAAAAGCAGCATTCAAAGTTCTTGCGAAACATCACTTATGCAAAATATATTTCATAAACAATGTAGTTGTATAATGTATGATACCTTTTCATACTTCAATTTCACGTGAAAAAGCACTAATTTATGTATGCTATCTAAAATATAATTCTATAAATTCAAAATGACAACACATCTGAAATGTTGTTCATTATCAAAATCACTAAACAGGACATTAATTATGTATATAATGAGAGACTTCTAGCTCATAGCAATTACATATCGAGAGAGGTGACTTTGAAATGGTTTTTGATTAAAACAGAATTGTCACACAAATTTAATATTACAATAATATGGAATCAGCGCAAAGAAAAGCCTAAGTTAACTTTAATAAAATAAGTATTACAACCTTGTTTATAGTTCTCGATTACTTACATAATAACGTCCTGTGCCCACTGGCTGGAGGTGGGAGGGATTAGTCAATTTCTAAAAGATCGAATGAAATTCGTGTATTTCGAGGGTCCCATGGACCGGAGGGGTCTGGCTGGGTACGTTGGCCATTGCAGCGTGTGTCGTCGAAGTGAGAATGCACGTGATCCTCGAAACTGAAAAGAAGGAACAAGTGTTGGGTTTTTTTTTAAGAGCTCTCTGGCGATTGCCTCCTTGGGCATTCGTCGCCGTATTCAGCATTGCCTAGCACATTTAAAAAAATATACTAAAAAAAAAACCAAAATCAATAAAAATAAAACAAAACAAAAAAGGTAACAAGCAAAAAGCAAGCTCCGGCGTCGGGGGGAGGTCCGCCTCCACCCGGCGCAGGAGCACGCGACCTACTAAAATAATAATAAAAAAACCCAAATATTTAAATAAAGGGGAGAAGGCCGGCCTCCTCCAAAAAGTCTAGAAGTCCACAGGTCGGTGTGCACGAACTCGTCCCGAGTACAAGGGACAGGCGGTAGCGACCCCGCCCATCCCGGTACCGGGACAGGTAACGTGCGCGATCAACAAGACTGGGACATTCAACAAGAATGTGCCGAACAGTCTGAGGGACAACGCAGTCTTCACAGTAGGGCGCTGGCGACTGCTCCATCAAATGGCGGTGTGTCCAATTCGGAGACGACAGAAAGTAACCCGAAGCCTTCGCGGCATTGCGGGGTAGGTCCATGGGAACAGTCGCGGCGCAATGGCACGCAACTTTACATTCCCTTCGACCGTCTCCCATCTTCTTTGCCATGTAGCCGGTGTGAGGAAGAGCGAAACGCTGGTCCGGTCAACGAGTCCTCGCGGACTCTTTGGCTCCCTCATTACCCGCAGGGAAAGGGAACAAGTGAAGACCATGGGTGTGGGTTGCCCACAAGGAAACAGTGGCATCAGAGAATCATCAACCGCTGTTGGGGTTACCGACCTGACTGGACAGTGACCGCGAGCCCCACCCATTACTGCACACACTTTCGGCTGTGTAGCAGCCTTGGCCAGCACCCAATATCGCGCTTAGTCGCTCTTTAAGACACGTGCCGGAAGGTGATTATGGACATTCTTCAGCCTCGCATAGTTAGGGAGTGTGGCAGCATTGAAAATCCAGATTTACTCGCCCAAACAAGGAGCGCTTCGGGAGGCAACAAAGTATTCCGGAAATAGTGAGTGAAAGTACCACGAGCCTCTCGCAGAAGGCAATGTCTGTTCTTTTAAACTCTAGCCCCCCCTGTAGGACAAGGCAAAAGAGTTCGAGATTGGTGAAGTCATTTCCAAGTGGATGTATCCTGCCTGAGCTTGAGTTGCAATTGAATTTCCACTTCCTGTTACATGGACCTCTATAAAATTCCCACAGCATGCAACAACTTCCATCCACTCAAACCTGGTCCCCTCACCACAGCATCACAGAAAGCGCAGCTCTCCTTAATTGTGGTAACGTTGGCGGGGCCTACAGCAGAGGCTGTAGGATCAAAGGTTTCCTTCCCCCTTAATCTCCAAAGCGGGAGGAGGGAGCAGAGATGCCATCTGCTAAAGAGGAGCTATAAACAACAACACGTGCCCCGATGTCATCGAAAGCCTTTTCCCATTCGTGCCAATGCATCGCTTTATTTTGGGCGACTGAGTTTATGAAGAGGCAACAACTTTCGACAGTAGCCCAGACACGTTCGAATTTGAATTATAATTAATGGGTGCCAATGTCCGCACTTATCATCACCGGCCACGTTCTCACAATGTGTGGTTGGCATGTATAAACGCGTGAAATCGAATTTCGCAAGAGAAGGCATGGATGGGGGGCGGGGTAAATATAGAGACCCTGATGACATATGAAATGAAGAAGGGTTATAGGTTTTTTTTTATCAATTATAATGAAGGCCATTTGGCGCTAATTCGTGCGTCCCACTTCAGTCAAACGAGTTTGTTTTTGTTTTTTATTCTCACCGAAACCCAAAAAGCCATTCTCTAAGCGATGCTAAACCAAAATAAAGATGAAAAAAAGGAGCCCGCAACCACCCTTCAATATGAAAACAATCAACAAAAACGATAAACATCTACAATTCAAAACAAGGTGTCGGATGGACTTTAAATTCCCGTTCGCCGTTTCCCATCATCTTTGCCATGCAACCAGAAGGGCAGACCTGATTCTTGGCATGGATTCAGAGTGAGAAGAGGAAACGGCGGTCCGGTTGCTCAGGCTGTGTATATAGCTTGGTACCCTTTCATCAGCGTGTTCATTTCCCGTAATCCTTACAGGTACAGGAACCCTGCAGAAAACATTCTCGTAAATCGCAGCAACCATGGCTTCATGGATACTGCGAACAACGGGATGTGGAAATTCCAATGCCTCAAGGGCACTTAACGAGTTCAGTGAGTCGCTTTGAATTACAAATTGGTCCCTGAGCCGGGCGCGGCGGGTACTCCTGCATACCGGGCTGTGTATTGGAATCAGCTTAGCCGGTTTAAAACAGAGGGAAGATGGCATGAAAGCCAACTCCCCTTTCAAACTTATAGCAGCCAACCATATAACCGACACAACTCCAGCATGACAGAAAATTTGCTAATGCGAGCGCAATATTCCCGGTGCGGTATAAGATATGGGAACAGAGGAGTGGCGGCAAACGTTCAAAGCTAGGCAATGCCAGATTCGGATATTTACGAATCAGTCCAGAGTACAAAAGAAAAGTGGTAGCGAGCCCGCTCGTCCCGGTACCGTGGCAGGTAGCATGAGTGAAACTCTCTCAGACTGCAAGGCACGTTCTTTGAATGTACTAGTCTGGGGAAGCGTCGTGCGCGCTACATGGTGAATTCAAATGGAATGAGCTGCTGGGCTGCCTGGGGGACCAAGTAGTCATCACAGCAAGGTGCGAGGGAGCGCTCCAGCAAATGACGTTCCATCTCCCGAGTGTGCCCAATTCGGAAGCGTCAAAAAACGATATTGTTTTTTTTAAGAGCTCATCTGGCGACTGCCTACTTGGGCATTAGTCGCCGTATTAAAACTGGCCTAGTTCTAGGCTACTTTAAAATAAAATTAAAAAGAAAAAAAAACAACACCCAAAGAAGGGGGAAAGCAAGCAAGCTGGTGCGTCGGGGAGAGGTACCTCCGGCGCAGGAGCGTGCAACTAAAGAAAAAAAAAAAAACCTTGCTTAAATAATAGGGAAAAGGCCGGCCTCCCCCAAGAAGTCAACAAGTCCACAAGTCAATGTGCACGAATCTGTCCCGAGTACAAAGGACAGGCGGTAGCGACCCCGCCCATCCCGGTCCGGGACAGGTATCGTGCGCGAAGATCACCCAGACTGGGACATTCGACAAGAATGTGCCGAACAGTCTGGGGCACGAGGCAGTCGTTGCAATAGGGCGCTGGCGAGCGCTCCATCAAATAGCAATGCGTCACACGAGTGTGGCCGATTCGGAGACGACAGAAAGCAACCTGAAGCCACCGCGGCATTGGGGGATAGGTCCATGGGAACAGTCGCGGCGCAATCGCACGCAACTTTAAGTTCCCTTCGACCGTCTCCCATCTTCTTTGCCAAGCAGTCCGAAGAGCTGCACGTATTCCTGACATGTAGTCGGTGTGAGGAAGAGCGAAACGCTGGTCCGGTCGCAGAGTCCTCACGGACTCTTTGGCGCCCTCATTCCCCGCAATTCCTACATGTCCAGGAACCCAGCAGAAGATAATCTCGACATCTGCCCGGCTCGCCAAAACCGTGGCGTCACGGATATCGCGAACCAGGGGATGCGGAGATTCCAATGCCTCGAGAGCACTCAGGGCGCTTTGTGAGTCGCTATAGATCACAATCCGGTCTCCGAACCGGGCACGTCACGTAATCTCCCGTACCGAGTGGTGTATTGCCACCAGCTCGGCCGTGAAGACAGACGCAGCACCTGGTAGAGCCCCGCTGACTTCAAACAGAGGGATACGGCGTGGAAGCCGACCCCCTCTTCGGACTTGGAGCAATCCATATACACTGGCACGGTTCCAGCGTGACACGATGTGTGCTCCAAAAAGGTCGAACGCAATACTCCCGGCGCCGTACAAGCTTTGGGAGCAGAGGCGTGGCGACAAATAGCCAAATGTGGTACCCTCCAGGGTGGCGTCCTGGGCAGAACCAGGGGCGCCACCTGCCCGAGAGCTATATCTACCTCTCGAAGGAGTTTCCTGGCCCTAAACCCAAAGGGCATAGGGTATGAAAGGCGTCTCTCGGCGGCATAGGCACCATCGAGATCAGCTGCGGATGCAGTGAGAGCTGTTGGCGACTGAGGGAGGCGCCGGGCTCGCGCGTACAGGCGAGTGATGCACTGCACGCGGCGCAGAGCGAGTGGCATCTCCCCAGCATCGACCAACAGGCTCTCAATGGGGGAAGTGCGGAAGGCACCGGTCGCAAGGCGAAGGCCGGTGTGGTGGATCGAATCCACCTTCCGCAATAAACGCTCGGCTGCGGATGCATAAAACTCGCATCCGTAGTCGAGCTTCGAGCGAACAAAGGATCGATAAAAAAGTAAGGCAGTAGCCCTATCAGCGCCTCAAGCGCTGAACGTCACGGAACGGAGAATGTCCATGGCGCTGGTAAAAGAGACCCTAAGGCTGCGAATATGAGCCTCCCAGGTGAGGCGTCGGTCAAATAAAAGACCAAGGAAACGGTGCGACTCAACCACATCCAGGCGCACCCCATTAAGAAACAAATCTGGGTCGGGGTGAAGCCGTGGATGGCGGCAGAAGTGCACCACCTTAGTTTTGGCCAAAGAAAACCGAAACCTGTGCGCTTCGGCATAGCGAGAGACGCGATTCAATGCCTGTTGGAGTCGACGCTCCAGAGTTGGAATCTGGGCCGCGCCAAAGGAGATCGAAAGGTCGTCCACGTAGAGCGTAGCGAGAACATCTTCCGGCAGCACCGAGGTGATGCCGTTGATGCTCAGGGCAAAGAGTGTGACACTGAGGACACTACCCTGCGGGACACCCTCTTCCTGCTCCTTTGGGCCAGAGAGAACTCCCCTCGCCCCCATCGTGTGGAGAGTCTCCATAATACCGTATCGCCATGCGGTATCATAGGCCTTCTCCAGATCGAAAAACACCGTGGCGTAGTGCTGTCTACGAAGGGAAAGCCTCGCAGACGGCATTTTCCAGTCGGAGCAGAGCATCCGACGTGGAGTGGAACTTGCGGAAGCCGCACTGTGCGGAAGACAGATGGCCTCCGCTGTCCAGGAAAAAGGCTAATCTAACATTTACCAATTTCTCCATCAACTTGCACAAGCAAGAGGTTAGAGAGATTGGGCGGAAACCGGTCGGAGTAGAGTGATCTCTCCCCGGTCTGCGAAAGGCGAGCACAGTAGCGATTCGCCAGGAATCTGGGAGAAGACCTTCCACCCAGATCCTGTTGAACAAATCTAACAGAAAGGCCATGCCTCGCTCACCCAGGTGTGGAAGCATGGCGTACGGGACATCGTTCGGACCATGGGCGGTCTCCGCGAACGAAGCGAGAGCGGAATTCAACTCACTCACCGTAAACTTGTCGTTGAAGGGTTCTCCGCCTCTGGAGGTAAAGTCCAGCCGGCGGCCTTCCGCGACATCACGACGTGCATTGAATGCTGGCGGAGCAGCATCACAGCTAGAGAATGCGGAAAAAGCGGTCGCTAAGGATTCCGCCACGGACGCGGGTTCCGAGATTGCGGTCCCATTCTCCTGGAGAATGGGAGGGGGGTCCTGCGAGAACTTGCCCCGAATCCTTTTGACTCGCTTCCACACCTCAGCTGAAGGGGTCTTCCCGTTAAGTGAAGACACGTATGCCCGCCAAGAGCGGCGGGCGTGCTTCGAAATATACCGGAACCTAGCCCTAGCCCGACGAAATTCAGCGACAGTGAAATCGTTCGGGCGGCGCTTATAGCGCATGTAGGCATAACGCTTCTGTTTGAGGGCCGTCTCACACTCGGCCGACCACCATGGGAGTGGTCGGCGTGCAAAACGGCCAGACGTCCTAGGAATAGTAGTCAGGCCCACGGCGATGAGGTTGCCGGAGAAGAACTCAACGGCCTCATCTACCGACCTAAACTCCTCGACTGAGATAGAGAATTCAGTCATTTCCTGAAATGTAGGCCACCGCGCCCGCGCCAAGCACCACCGAGGTGGTCTCTCAGGCGGCAGTTGCCCTGAAAATGATATTTGAATGGGAAAGTGATCACTACCATGGAGGTCATCGACCACCCCCCAATCAAAATCAGGCTGTGCATCCGAAGAGCACAAAGATAGGTCAAGGCAAGAAAATGAAGCGGTTCTCGGACAGTGATGCGTAAACTCATCCACGTTTAGGACACCCATCTCAAGCTCTTCGATCAGATCGGCAAGGACTTGTCCCCTGGGATTTATGGAGTAATCTCCCCAGAGAGGATGCCTGCCGTTCAGATCTCCAAGCAAGAGATAGGGCCTCGGCAACCGTGCCACGACGCGGCAGAAGTGCCCCGCGTCGAAGTCAGCTGACGGTGGAATGTACGCAGAAATGATAGTATACCTCCTATACAGGTGCAGCTGCACGGAGGTATCTAAAGAGAAAGGAAGAACGGAGACATCATGCCAGGTGTAAACCGCGCATCCCCCAGCCCGGCCATCCCGCGCTGGTGGGGTCGCAAGACCCTTATACCCCGGGAGGGCAGGCAGGGGGCACGCCCCTAGCATGGTCTCCTGCAAAAAGAACGATCTAAAGCCATTGAGGTGGGGGGGGAGGGGGACAGGCCCGCAGGAAACGCTGCGGTGCAATAGCATGGAAGCTTAGATTCTTGTCGGGTATTACTCATCTTCCTGCAATGCAGCCCTAAGGGTTGACTGGATTACTGCAATGTAGTCAGAGTGGGGAAGAACTAAGTGCAGGTCGGGTGACCCAGTCTGTTCAGATTGTTTGCTACCCTCATTTCCTGCGATTCCTACATGTCCAGGATCCCAGCAGCTGTGGCTTCATGGATACTGCAATCCAGAGGGTATGTAAGAAACAGAATCGAGGACACTCGATAGCCCGGCGTCCTTGACAATTTCATTGAAGGAAAATGTCCTCCAGGTGGGGTTTTGGCCTCTCATTGTACAAGCCTTCTCTAACAGTTGCCTCGAAACCTTTGGTGGGCGGGTAGCTTTAGGATCAGGGGTCCCGACTTTCCTAGACTTGGGCAAGGGCGATGGAGCCGATGCTCTATTGTTGCTGCCCTCCTTTTGGGGGTCAGTCTTAGTAGGCCTCCGCTATGGTATAACACCAACTTCTGAGAAGTTGCCTCCTGCGAGTCTAATGACTTTGTGGAAGCGATCGGCTGCTTTGTCTTTTGCGAAGTGCTCATAGAGAGGGAGGGGGGGGGGCTGGTTTTAGCAAGCGCGCCTGGGCCCCTTGGATTTAAAAAAAAAAATTCGCCCATCTGGCGATTGCCTTCAAGGGCATAAGTCACTGTAATTAGAATTCTAGTCGAGTACTAGGCTAGTCCAAAATTAGCAAAAAAAAAAAAAAAAAAAAAAAACAAGACCACGTTCTTGGGGAGGAGAAGGTCGAAAGAACATGAGACCTACCACAAAGAAAGTAAAATAAAATAGAGGCCTTGTGGGCTCGTGGAGCTACCAGCTCTACTAGGGTAAAACTGGAAATAGGAAGAACCCACAGAAGTGTTCCGAATGGGCGAGGTGGCTGCCGTGCTCGTAGGCCAGGAGGTTCCATGAGCAAATGGTGCTTTCCTCATCTGAGGCATAAATGAAGCTCCAAGTGGCACATGACCAATTCCTTAACCTCTTTCTCTCTCTCTCAAAAAAAGAGAGATTCAGTCCGGAGGCTGAATGGCCAGGAGATCTTCCTCGAAAAGAAAAGTCACGTTGCTTCACAGAAGCAGGGTGGTTGATTGACCTGATCTTAGATGGGCCAGAAGTACTCTATGAGTTGTCTGTTTGGAGAGGTGGTTCATTAAGGATGTTGCTTGGTAGGAGGCTGTGTCTGCGGGTGATTGTAGTATGGATGTTTTATTATCTGTGCTTTAAAGGGAGAGGTGGTAGGTTACGGTACTCGAGTTGCGGGTAGAGTACCGGGGATACATTTTTGCGTTTAAGGGATCGTTTGTTGCCAGGTGGTGGTTGGGGGGAGGAATTGATTTAGTGATCCGTTAGTGTTCAAATGTACTTCCATTGGTGGCATTTTTGTCTCGGCGTGGAGGTGTGGTATCGGGTCTGTGTGTGTGTGTGTGTGTGTGTGTGTGTGTGTGTGTGTGTGTGTGTGTGTGTGTGTGCGCGCGCGCGCGCGCACGCGCAGTTATGATTTTGAATACTTTGTTTTGTAACATTTGGAGCTGGTTTGATTGTATTTGGATAGTGTTGAGTGCCAAGGTGATGCTAAGTAATTGATGGAACATGGACGAATTGTAAAGTGTGTTTAGTGACTCCTGTTTTCAAAAAGGTGTTTGCTGTGCCTTTAGAACGAGGAGTTTCTTTGTAACTTTGTTATGTTGAGGAAAATTTATGGTAGTGTAGAGTATGATTCCAGGTGGGGTTTTTTTCGTGTAAAGGTAACACTGACCTTTTAGGGAGATATGGAGGTGTTTTGTTGATTCCTGAAGTCTGGTGTGAAGTGTTACTGATGATTTGAGGCAGAGGTTGTCATTTGTAGTGTTTTGGTTGCTATTTTGACATTGGGTGTTGTGCTGGCATTGAGATGTCATCAGTGTAGGTTTAAAGATTAGGGTGTGGTTGGGGAATGGTGTGAATAGGAGGAAAAGACAGGGTGAGGGGATGGCACCTCGGGGAACGTTGTTGTGTAGTGGTAATATACATACTCGTAAGTTGTGTATTTTATGTATAACTTGTAGGCCATTGTTTGTTAATTTTGGAGGTTGGTATTTTTTTTTTGTACTGTGCCAAAGGCTTTGTTTATGTCGAATGCTGCTAGTATTGTGTGTGAGGGAGGAAGGTGTTCATTGAATGTGTCTAGAATAGGCTGTGAGAGGTTTGTTACGAGAATTGTGGCTGAATGATCTTTTCTGAATACATGTTGTGTTTGGGAGAGGGCTATGTCTGGACCCATTCTTGTGTTTATGAGTTTTTATAGGGTTTGGATAAGGTGCAGAGTAGTGAGATGGGTTGATATGACTTTGGTTGTGTTAAGGAGTTAAATGATTTGAGTATTGGTATGGTGTGCCGTTTTTCAGATTGTGAGAGCCTGTGATGGCTGAAATTGATCTTTCCCTAGTGTTTCAAGTAAAAGAGAGATGTCAGGAAGAATAAAAAAACAGGTAGTTTCTCTCTAGTTTAAGACTAATGGGGGACTGGGCTGAGAGGATGTACAGCTCCACCAGGCGCCAAGTGCATGAAACTCTGACAAGGTAAAGTCTGGATGTTATAACCAAAGAAGCAATCGGGTGGAAAATGTGATAGGCGCACTACGTTGGGTATCAAGTGTATACAAGAGGGTAATGGTAATTTCCTGATCCTCTGCATCTTCTCCATTTTATGGCAATGATGCACACCTACACATTTTGTTTTTAATGGTAGTGGTTTTACCACCGATCTGCATGTCATGCCATGGCACCACTCGCCGATGAGTATAGCGTGGATGCACTGGCGCACGAACATTGCACCCACGATCTTCACTGCGGAGATTGAAGCCCAGTGGAACCGGAGACCGCAACGACCGGGTCCTCTCCACAGTGGCAACCTCTCATCCGCCCTTGCAGACATTGGAATCCGGAATGCGTCATATCATCCACCTGCTTGGCTGTTACAAGGATCGTTCTTGGTCTGGCTCCTCACCCTCAACCGAGTGTATCTACAACGTATGGAAGCCACCGGGAAGGCGACCGGAATCGTGACTCCATCCGGCGACTAACCACGCCCGATGTGCCTTAACTTCGCTAGAATCAGAAACTGTGTTTCCACTCGACTAAACCGTAGCTCCTACATATTGTGTGCTAATTGATGTTTAGGGATTATGTAATGATTATAAGTATTTTTTATAATAACTTACGTTTTCTGCGAAATATTTCTTTGAAAAGCCAGTGAACAAACAGGGCAAGTTCGATCCAAGTGATTATTAATATGTTCTTCCATCAAACGAAGGGCTCTGGGCAAGAATTCAAGTGGACACAATGGGCACTTCAACCTGATGAAACGAGTTAACGCAAATTAATTAAATTACCCCCCTAAAACTTGGACGTAGGATATTCAGTCATCAAATAACAAAAAAAAACAACAAACAAACCATAAGGCCCCACCTAGTAATTTGACAAGCTGCCATGCTGGTTACGCCACAGGGCAAAAGGAAAAAGTTGAAGGCCTACAAATAAATAGAAACACGGAAGCAAAGCTTAGCAAACAGCTAGTTAAAATCAAAGCAAAAAGCATACCAAGATCTCGGATTCATTACTAAAATAAATCAATAAAATGCAAAGCGAAAAAAAAATGTGTACCACAGTTGACCCGAAGTCTTCCCAAAGCGTTTGTGCAAACATATCCATCAGAAGTCTTTGAATCTTACCCAAGGGGAGAAGGTGGCTCCCCGACATCTCCGGTGCTGTGGTAGTCGTCATCATCCGAGTCCTGGTGTGGGGCTTTGGTGGTGACTGTGTCGGTTGAGATTGGTTGTGCTGGTGGTTGGACGCCATCGAGGGTCACCAAGGGATTACTGCCTTCAGAGAACTGGCTGAGGACAGCCGCTTGGCGAGCGGTGGGTGTGGTCTCCGGGAGAAGAGGAGCAGGAAGTGAGCCGACTGAGTCCGTTTGGGGCGCCGTGGTCGTCGGGGAAAGAGTGGAGGGTCGAATATCTTGGCTCAAAGGGGGCGAAGGCTTGTTGTCAGCGGCGGGCATGGTCGGCAAAAAGGCGGGAACGGTACAAGGCACGGGAAGGAAGCTCCTCTCGTAAATGAGTCGCTTCCCTTTTGCCGAGGGAGGATCGGCATTTTCGTACGAGTCCTCCACTCTCTGGGGGTCTTCGGAAAGAGCGGGATTTTCAGAGTCCACCATCCTCTGGGGCTCTTCGGGAGGAGCCGTTGCTTCTTCAAGGCGTGGATCCTGCTGGCCCTCGTTGCGTCGAGCGATCTCCTCCTTGAGGCACTTCATCTCCTCCGTCTGAAGGCTCAGCTGCGATACAATGTCATCCATTATTTGGCGCACGGAAGAAACGGTCTCGGTGAGGTGCGAGCAAGGAGCGGACGAGCACGAAGCCGCCATCACCGCCACCCCAGAAGAAGCGATCACAGAGTCTGCCACCAAGTCGGGACGTTCGTCCTCATCTTCACACAAAGAGTCCTTCAAATCTTCTTTCTTGTCCTCGTCCTCCTCTCCCACGCACAGCCAATCGTCACTCATCTACAACATCTCAAAACATAACCATTAGGAGGGGGAGGGGGACGGGGTCTATTTAACAACACAAAGTTTTCACCACAAATATGGTGTCAGCGTGCAAAAAATACCACTAAAAATACTCGGTCCTCCATGAGGGCATACCCATCAAGTAATTTAAAGGTGACCTTGGTGCAGGGGAGAATGTGAAAGGTAAATTATCATCATCAACCAGTTTCCCACAATGGTCTACACACGCATCAAAGCCCCTAAATCCTTACCCACGATTCCCACACCTACATGAACTATAGAACACAAGGACACCCATCATTTTTCCCAGACTATATGGGCCATGAAAAATGATGGGGAGAGGGGGGGAGGAAGGGGGCTATGTGTGGTGTAACATCTCGTCCAGTTAGGATTCATCTCTTGGCAGAATGTTCGAAGCACCTGCCTCCCACCACCATACAAACCTATCATCCAATTCCTTCTCTCTCAACCTCATAGTCAACCTACCATTTAACGCGCGTCCAACCTTTCACACTCATATATTCTATTCACTAGTCTATTTCCATTCCTTCTTCTTACATGTCCATACTACCTTACAACACTCATTCACACACTTCTCCACACCATATAGATTAGATCCATTACACAGTTCTTCCTCACTCTATCCACCTTTCACACACCGAGGATCTATCTCAAGTTGTCCATTTTGCACTGCCCATACTCAAGATCTTTCATTCTCCTTCCGCACCATAGTACCACTCCAATACACCTTCTAGCAAAATGCAGTGCAGCTTCTTGGCAGATTCCACACACAAACCCATAACATTCATTCATTAACACTGATCGCCCCAGAGACGCTCTTTTGGGAAGGGGGGTCTCTTATCAATCAACCAGTGCCTAACACCCTCATCTCTCAGATTTTGCTGAAATTTGGTTTTGACCTCTGGGGTATCGAAATTGAAAAAACTTTATAGATGTGAAAAATGAAGGCCTATGCTTTAGCTATTTGAATCAGTAAAAAAAGTTTGTTTATGCTAGCAGTTTTCATGTAACTAACACAAGTGAGTGCCATTTTTCTAAGTTCATTAATTCTACATATTTTTCACACTTAATCTCCTAATTTAAAATTACCTTTTTCTTTAATATAAAAAAACAGCCATATAAAGGTTGTTTATCTTAGTATTTTTCATGTAATTAACTTATAAGTGAACATATTTACAAATTGTTTGTCAATTCATTGAAATTTTATAGCTTTGATATCAATTTGATCTTGAACTCTAAGAGTTCAATAAAACTTGTAATTCACTGCTAATAATATATAGTTAAAGTAGTGAAAGGGGAAAGCAAAGCTTACATGTAGCTTAAACAATCCTGTTGCTACTTGTACAGAATCAACACAGATAGTTAAAGTTCCTAGTCTACAAGTTAGTACAGTTTCAGCCAGCAGAGTGTGTAGTGGGTTGTTATTGTTTTTTCAATGAGCCTCAAAGAATATCAAGAATTAAAATATTGTAATAACTATATTCTAAAAAGTGTCATCTAATTGTATATCTTAAAACTACAGATTTATAGAAATTACTTAGTGTAATCTACATCTCGGCTATTAGGACTATTCACAAAAATACAATGGTTCGGCACTTGAAATACTGCCAAAACCCTACTAAAAAACACAAGAAGCGCATAACAATCAAACTTAGAAAAGTGACTGATGTGCTTATTGAAAAATGTGCTGGAAGATTAAAAAAAAACTCATTATTATGTGTGAACTGTTGGACACTAATAATGAAAACCCCCACAATACTTAAAACCACTGAAAATGATGAGACTGAGCAAGATTCAATTGAATCAACTTCAATCAGTGATTTGAGTAACATATCTTCAGTTCAAGATCTGGATAGTGATTGCTTGGTTGAAGAAAATCCTTCAACTTCAATTAAAGCAGTTATAGTACTTTTGGACCAAACACCAGTCAAAATAAGTAAGTACTAAGATAATATATTTTATATTTAACGAGAAAGGTGTTGTGTTTGATCTATATGGCCCATTGAATAGAATTTAAGGTACTGTATAAAACAAAATTGATAATTGGCAAGCTTTTACTTTCAAGGATTTATTCTTTAATGATGCTCTTTAGTCTACACAAAATGCAAGTTTTGCTCTGTATAATAATTTAAATATATTCTTTTGGGGTTCTTTTCAGAAGGGCTATCATTGAGTCAGAAAAGGCACAAGGCTCGTGGTAAGCTATCAGATGCCCAGAAACACTTGAAGAAGAGGCTAGAAGTCAGTTATGGTGTTCATATTAGTAAGGGAGTAAGTGATGCTTCAAAACCTGAAACAGAATCTGAAAAAAACATCTAGAAACGTTAATGAATGAATTGAAACGGTCATTCCTGGAGAGCAAATGTCATAATCACAAACTAGAAATATTGACTCTCTCCCCATATACAATTGAAAAAGCTGCTAGTTTCTTTCAAACTACAACATATATGGTGAAAAAAAGCCGTTCACTAAAATCAGAATTTGGAATCCATCAAAAGATTGAGATTCCAATAATGAGCAAAGGAAAAGTGATATCTGAAGAACACAAAGATATAGTTAAAAGATTCTATGAGTCAGATGAGATTAGTCGTGTGTGTCCTGGCAAAAAGGATTGTGTGAAAGTCATCAGTGGTGAAGGTGCAAAAAAGACTGGTCTTTGGGAATTTAAAAGTTATTTGAAGTATATAAAAATGATAAAAAGAATCTCAAAATAGGATTTTCCACATTTGCTAAATTACGGCCGTCATATTGTGTGCTTGCCGGTAGTGGTGGGACTCATCTGTCTGTGTCTGCACATATCATCAAATCCCCAAATTAGAGCTGGCTGCATTGAGAGAAAAAGGTCTTTCATACAAAGATCTTATGGATTACAGTATCTGCACTACAGAGAAAGAGGCTTGCATGATGCAACTTTGCAAAGATTGCCCAATAGAAGAGGGTGTTCTGAACTTTCTTGAGTTGCTTGACAGTGTAAAATTAGCTCCAAATGAAATATATTAAAAAAAACAATGGGTGATTGTTGACCGTTGTACAAGGGTAGACAAAGTGGAACCACTTCATGAATACTTATCATTAAACATGAAAATATCCTGCATGGTTCATCATCATTTTGTTGCACAGCAGCAATCACAGTACTTAAAACGGTTGAAAGAAACATTACCACCTTAGAGCGAGGCAGTTATATTAGGTGATTTCTTTGAAAATTATTCTTTCATTGTCCAAGAAGCTGCCCAAGGATTACACTGGGACAATTCTTTCGTCATCTATTATAGATCTGCAAACCAGGAACTTAAACGATTTTAGTGTCTATTTCTTATCTCCATCACTAAAACACAACACTATTATGGTTTACTCATTTATAATAAAGCTTATGAACTATGTTAAATTCAGATGCCCACAACTGAAGAAGGTGTACTATTTTTTGGATGGATGTGCTGGCCAATATAAGAACAGATACAACTTCACAATCTGTTACCAAGGATTTTGGTTTGTCTTGTGAATGGTACTTCTTTGCTACATCCCATCGTAAAAATGGATGTGATGGGATTGAGGCCACAGTGCAGTGAAGAGAGCTACTGCTCATGCCAGTTTGCAGAGAACTAGAGGCAAATTCTTGCACCAGAAGACATGTTTCAGTTTTGTGAAGAAAACTTGAGCAAGACAAAACTTTGTAACTACATCTGATTTGAAAGATGCAAAACAACAGTTAGAACATCGATTCAAGGACAGTAGGGCTATTCTGGGAACTCAGAAATATAATAGATTTATTCCCATAAACAAGGAAGAACTGATGGTGTATCTCATTTCAAGTGGCATTAGAGATAAGAATAAGGAAAAGTCATATTATTAATGAACCTGCAATGATTGATAACCTAAAATGTGTCAAACCAAGAGAGTAAGTATGTTAACCTCATTTATGACGGGCAAGTTTGGTATGGAATTGTGGAGGAATATTGTGAGGAGTTTGATGATTACACAGTGAACTTTTTACATTCATCTGGGTCATCAGGAGCAAGTGCATATCATTATCCATCAAATAAGGATTCATGTGCAGTGCCAGGACATCATATATTAACTGTCATGAGTTTCCTACACTAAGAGGAGGCAGCAAAATTAGATATATTTTTCCTCAGAAAGAAATGCCAAAATTGTATTAGGTTAACAGGTCTTCCCTATCATTATTTTAATTATTTTGTCAGTGAGGATTATCAGTGAAATATCATTTTTTTTTTTATTCTTTGAGATTTAGGTCAAGTCAAACTGATACGCTAAATAAATTCCTAAATTGACCTGTAATTTATAAATATGGTGTCAACATAAGTTAGTTACATATAAAGTAATAAGTATAAAGAAACTTTTTATGATTGTTTCTAATTGCCAAGACCTTTGACTGTATTTTGTATGCATAAAAAATTATAATTTCAATTTCTATAGGTCACTTTAAGAGCTTAAGAGTGAAAAATATGTAGAATTGAAAATACTAGCATAAACAAACTTTTTTTACTGATTCTAATGGCCAAAACATAGGCCTTCATTTTTTTTCATTTCTAAAATTTTTTCAATTTTGATATCTCAAAGGTCACTTCTTGACCTAAAATTTGAACAAATGTATAAAACTTTCATATTTGGAGTCCTCGTCTTTTTCTGATTCTAAATATATATAATTTTATATAATTATGACCATTATTACACTAGTTATGGGTCGTCAAATGTTAGTGACCTCAAAATGCCTGAGGTCATTTCTCCTGAACCATTGGCCGGATTGACCTTAAAATTTCAGAAATGGGTTTAGGGGCCCAAAACTTTCTATAAACCAAATTTCAGCAAAATCAGAGATGAGGGTGTTAATTTACATATTTTCTGGTTGATCTCACAGAGAATGCCCCTTTGGGATCAAAGTGTGAGTTAATGGTAAGGGTTTGAGCGTGGAATGCACCGGGAAGATGCAAGAGAGTATGCTGCTGGCAATGTTTGCACCCCAGCTGCAACCAATGATACCACTCTCATCTCATCCTCACCCGCCCGCCCCTCAAACACCACGGAGCCTAATATCATGTCACCTCACTCGGAGACCTCTGGAGAAGACCACTCGCAATGGCGGCATTCCTGAGTGCTGGCAGGTTTGACTGAAGAGACCCTCCCCCCCCTCCGGGGGGCTCGGCTACAAAGTAAGTGTATTGGAGAGAGTATGGTGTGGAAGAAGGAATGATCTCTAGTGAAAGCAGAGCAAAATGGACAACTTGAGGAGAGAGATGCTCGGTGTACGAAAGGTGGAGAATGAGGAAGGACTTTTGTAAGATATATTGTGAATGAATGTTCTGATGTGGTATGGACATGTAGGAAGAATGTATGGAAAGATACTTGTGAATAGAATGTACAAAAGTGGGTGTGAGGAGGGTTGGGATGACTGTTTAAAAGGTGGGTCGATAATTATGTAAAGGAGTTTGCGAGAGAGAGAGAGGGCTGGCTAAGGAGGGTGTGCATGGAGGGAAGTGCTTGGGACCTTCTGCCACAGCACAGAGCACCCCGTCCCTCAGAATAAAGGGTCAATTTTTCATGAACAAAATGATGGGTTGCCTTGTGCAAAATAGGGCATAAAGGGAAAGGTGGAAGTTTAGTGGCATTGAAATGCGCCAACTACACTTTGTGGGAAAGTTAATGGAGTCCGATCACAACCGCGGGGAACATTTGAGTACTCACATCGGTATCCATGAGCGCAACGGCCTTCCTCAATTTCTTGACTTTCTTTGTCAGCTTCGAATTGATGGCCGCCATATTTTGGTACTCGGAGCACACCGTTTGGAGACGGTGGCTTAAATCGCTGGCTATTTTCTCGGCCGCTGCCTTCTCTTGGAGACAATTTTTCTAACAGAAGAAAATAATCAAAAGGATGAATGAGAACAGATTTAATGATATGAAGGAACATGGGCGGAATGGAATGATGCGAATCACAGGGTGAGGTGAGTAATAAATATATATTTTTTTTTAATTTAAAGAGCCCATCTGGCGACTGGCGACTAGGGCAAAAGTCGTCGTACTCACACCACAGCCTACCACTAGGATAGATCAATAAAACAAATAAAATATGTAAATAACAAATACAAAAAGGAACAACAGCAACGAATAAAAACAGAACAAGGCAACAAGAAGGAAGCACGCTCCGGCGTCGGGGGTAGGCCCGCCTAACCCCGGAGCAGGAACATGCGACCTACAAGAAAAAGAAAAATCAAGTAGAGGAGGAGTCCGCAAGTCTGAGTGCACGAACCAGTCACGAGTACAAGGGACAAGCGGTAGCAACCTCGCTATTACCGAGACAGGTAGCGTGCGGGAAGACCACCCAGACTGGGACACTCAACAAGAATGTGCCGAACAGTCCAGGTACAAAGCAGGCGTCACAATAAGGTACAAGAGAGCGCTCCATCAAATGGCGGTGCGTCCCGCGAGTGTGTCCAATTCGGAGAAGACAGAAAGCAACTTGAAGCAGTCACGGCATTGGGGAGTAGGTCCATGGCAAAGGTCGAGACGGAATGGCACACACCTTTAAGTTCGCCTCGACTGTCTCCCATCTTCTTTGCCAAGCAGCACGGGTAGCTGCCCGTATTCTTGCCATGTAATCGGTGCGAGGATGAGAAAACTAAGGTCTGGTCGCCCATCCTCGCAGACTCTATGGCACTCTCATTCCACACAATTCCAACATGTCCAGGAACCCAGCCGACGATAATCTCGACATCCGCCCGGCTCGCCAAAACCTTGGCGTAAGAGATATCGCGAACCGGGGGATGCGGAGATTCCAATGGTCCGAGAGCACTCAGGGCACTTTGTGAGTGGATATGAATCACAAGCCAGTCTCCGAACACGGCACGTCGCGTTATCTCCGTACCGAGTGGTGTATTGCAACCAGCTCGGCTGTTATGACAGACGCAGCGGCTGGCATAGCCCCGGTGACTTCAAACAGAGCGGATACGGCGTATATCTTTCTTTTTTATTATTTATAGAGCCCATCTGGCAACTGCCCACTTGGGCATAAGTCGCCGGAAACACGACTGCCTAGAACTAGGCTACTTTAAAATAAAAATATGAAAACATAAAAATGATAAAAATGTAAAAAACTTAACAATTAGGAAGCAATCTTCGGCAGCAGGGGGAGGTCCCCCTCACCCCGGTGCAGGAGCGTGCAACCTACAAAGAAAACAATAACAAACAAAGAAAAAATAGAACCTTCTTAAATAAAGGGTTTCGAGAAGCCCGGCCTCCCCCAAAAAGTTAGCAAGTCCACCAGTCAATGTGCACGCACTCGTCCCGAGTACAAGGGACAGGCGGTAGCGACCCCGCCCATCCCGGGACCGGGACAGCTAACGTGCGCGAAGATCACCCAGACTGGGACATTCAACAAGAACGTGCAGAACAGTCTGGGGAACGACGCAATCGTCGCAATAGGGCGCAGGCGAGCGCGCCATCAAATAGCGATGCGTCATATATGAGTGTCGGATTCGGAGACGACAGAAAGCGACCTGAGGCCGTCGCGGCAATAGGGGATAGGTCCATGGGAACAGTCGCAGCGCAATGGCACGAACTTTAAGTTCCCTTCGACCGTCTCCCATCTTCTTTGCCAAGCAGTCTGAAGAGCTGCCCGTATTCGTGACATGTAGTCGGTGTGAGGAAGAGCGAAACGATGGTCCGGTCGCAGAGTAATGGTGGACTCTTTGGCGTCCTCATTCCCGGCAATTCCTACATGTCCAGGAACCCAGCAGAAGATAATCTCGACATCTGCCCGGCTCGCCAAAACCGTGGCGTCACGGATATCGCGAACCAAGCGATGCGGAGATTCCAATGCCCCGAGAGCACCGAAGGCGCTTTGTGAGTCGCTATAGATCACAATCCGGTCTCCGAACCGGGCAAGTCGCGTAATCTCCCGTACCGAGTGGTGTATTACCACCAGCTCGGCCGTGAAGACAGACGCAGCGCCTGGCAGAGCCCCGCTGACTTCAAACAGAGGGATACGGCGTGGAAGCCGACCCCCTCTTCGGACTTGGAGCCATCCGTATACACTGGCACGGTTCCAGTGTGAGACGAGGTGTGGTCCAAAAAGGTTGAACAATACTCCCGGCGCCGTACAAGCTTTGAGAACAGAGGCGTGGCGACAAATAGCCAAATGTGGTACCCTCCAGGGTGGCGTCCTGGGCAGAACCAGGGCTGCCACCGACCCGAGACCTATATCTAGCTCTCGAAAGAGTTTCCTGGCCCTAAACCCAAAGGGCTTAGGTTATGACTGGCGTCTCTCGGCGGCATAGGCACCATCGAGATCAGCTGCGGATGCAGTGAGAGCTGTTGGCGACTGAGGGAGGCGCCGGGCTCGCGCGTACAGGCGAGTGATGCACTGCCGGCGGCGCAGAGCGAGTGGCATCTCCCCAGCATCGACCAACAGGGTCTCAATGGGGGAAGTGCAGAAGGCACCGGTCGCAAGGTGAAGGCCGGTGTTGTGGATCGAATCCACCCTCCGCAATAAACGCTCGGCTGCGGATGCATAAAACTCGCATCCGTAGTCGAGCTTCGAGCGAACAAAGGATCGATAAAAAAGTAAGGCAGTAGCCCTATCAGCGCCCCAAGCGCTGAACGTCACGGAACGGAGAATGTCCATGGCGCGGGTACAAGAGACCCTAAGGCTGCGAATATGAGCCACCCAGGTGAGGCATCGGCCGAATACACGACCAAGGAAACGGTGCGATTCTACCACATCCAGGCGCACCCCATTAAGAAACAAATCTGGGTCGGGGTGAAGCCGTGGATGGCGGCAGAAGTGCACCACCTTAGTCTTGGCCAAAGAAAACCGAAACCTGTGCGCTTCGGCATACCGAGAGACGCGGTTCAATGCCTGTTGGAGTCGACGCTCCAGAGTTGGCATCTGGGTCGCGCCAAAAGGATCGAAAGGTCGTCCACGTAGAGCGTAGCGAGAACATCTTCCGGCAGCACCGAGGTGATGCCGTTGATGCTCAGGGCAAAGAGTGTGACACTGAGGACACTTCCCTGCGGGACACCCTCTTCCTGCTCCTTTGGGCCGGAGAGGGCTCCCCCAACCTGTACGCGGAATCGACGAGCTCGCAAAAATTCAGATATAAACATTATGGAGGAGTCTCCTCGCCCCCATCGTGTGGAGAGTCTCCATGATATCGTATCGCCATGCGGTATCATAGGCCTTCTCCAGATGGAAAAACACCGTGGCGTAGTGCTGTCTACGAAGGAAAGCCTCGCAGAGGGCATTTTCCAGTCGGAGCAGAGCATACGACGTGGAGTGAAACTTGCGGAAGCCGCACTGTGCACAAGACAGATGGCCTCCGCTGTCCAGGAAAAAGGCTAATCTAACATTTACTAATTTTCCCATCAACTTGCACACGCAAGAGGTTAGAGAGATTGGGCGGAAACCGGTCGGAGTAGAGTGATCTCTCCCCGGTTTGCGAAAGGCGAGCACAGTAGAGATTCACCAGAATCTGGAAGAAGACCCTCCACCCAGATCCTGTTGAACAAATCTAACAGAAAGGCCATGCCTCGCTCACCCAGGTGTCGAAGCATGGCGTACGGGACATCGTCCGGACCATGGGCGGTGTCCGCGCACGAAGCGAAAGCGGAACGCAACTCACTCACAGTAAACTTGTCGTTGAAGGGTTCTCCGCCTCTGGAGGTAAAGTCCAGCCGGCGGCCTTACGCGACATGACAACGTGCATTGAATGCTGGCGGAGCAGCATCCCGGCTATAGAATGCGGAAAAAGCGGTCGCTAAGGATTCCGCCACGGACGCGGGTTCCGAGATTGCGGTCCCATTCTCCAGCCCAGAATCCTTTTGACTCGCTTCCACACCTCTGCTAAAGGGGTCTTCCCGTTAAGTGAAGACACGTATGCCCGCCAAGAAGAGCGGCGGGCGTGCTTCGAAATATACCGGAACCTAGCCCTAGCCCGACGAAATTCAGCGACAGTGAAATCGTTCGAGCGGCGCTTATAGCGCATGTAGGCATAACGCTTCTGTTTGAGGACCAACCACCATGGAAGTGGTCGGCGTGCAAAACGGCCAGACGTCCTAGGAATAGTAGTCAGGCCCATGGCGATGAGGTTGCCGGAGAACTAGACGGCCTGATCTACGGACCTAAACTCCTCGACTAAGATATCAATTTCAGTCATTTCCTGAAATGCAGGCCACCGCGCCCGCGCCAAGCACCACCGAGATGGGCTCAGGCGGGAGTTGCCCAGAAAATGATAATTGAATGGGAAAGTGATCACTACCATGGAGGTCATCGACCACCCCCCCCCCAATCAAAATCAGGCTGTGTATCAGAAGAGCACAAAGATAGATCAAGGCAAGAAAATGAAGCGGTTCTCGGAAGTGATGCGGAAACTCATCCACGTTTAGTACACCTATCTCAAGCTCTACGATCAGATCGGCAAGGACTTGTCATCTGGGATTTATCGAGTAATTTATTCGGCTCTCTACAAATCACGCTAGATAAAGCTTGCCTCTGATAAATCATGTTGCCCTTAGCCAACATGCTGCCATCAGTGGAGCGAATAACGAGGATGCGTTTGAAGCCAGCAGGCTCGAAAACGCCAGGTAACATCTGAATGAGGGGCCCCGACGTAATCAAGGCTGGGCTCTGCGCACTTTTCGTCTGTCTGGAACTCCCTACCCGAGGGAGCACCCCCCCCCCCCCGAGTCTTTTTACCCTTTTTTCTATTTCTTTTCTTTTTAGGAGAGGAGAGGGGAATAAACCCGCTTCTCCCCTCCGCCGGCAGCAGCCCCTAGGCCAGAAAGGCCGGCCTCAGCAAGATTCTTCTCCGAAATGGCGAAGGTCCTGGCTGTCACAGGGGCACCAGCCGGGGAGGGAGATCCCTCCTCTCTTTGTAAGCCCTCAGGGCGCCCGCGCCCTCTGAGGAGAAGCTTTCCCAGGGGCAGACTAAGGTTCTGTCCTTGGCACTGAGCCCATGTTCGACCCCATGAAAGATCTTACCATCTGGGCTGGGTCACCCAAGACATCACTGATCCTAGAAGAGGGGGCTTTATTCTTGTTTGGGCCGGCGAACCGGCATCCGTCGGGGAAGAGAAGGGGGAAGGTATACTGACCCCCTGCAAGCTGGTCGCGCACAAACGCACGATATTAGGGGACAAGGGCCGACGGGCCCTGCCATCTCTTGCTCCCTTAAGAGGGTTGGCCCAATCGAGCCACTCCCCAGTGAGAGCAGTCGATTATGGGTCCCCTGCCTACTTTCTTGGCAGTCCCCTTAGAAGGTAAAGGGGAGACTGCCGCTTGAGAAAGGGAGCCACCCAAAACTTCAGAGAAGGGGGTGAGGGGGAGTCCCTTACACCCTTAGTCCTAGGAGAGGAGTAAGCCTCCTCTCAGATCACAGTTTTGCAGGGTTCCCTGCGAAAGCACAGGGGATGGAGACCTCCATTTTTTCGGTGGAGCTACACGAGAGAGGCTCCGACGCTGGTAAAGGGAAAGGAAGAGTTTTCTTTTTTTAGATTTTCATCATCAGCATCGTGACCCTATACTTGTCACGGGACGCAAACACACACAACCATACGCAGTAGCCCGCTATGCGAGGTGTGAATATGGGACTGGCAAAACTAGCTGCCACTATTTGAGGCCACTCCTCCCACATAGTGACCTGGCAGCCCATCAGCATTGCGGCTCCACCTTAGGCATGGTGTAAAATTGATAGACAGGGAAAGGAGGAAGAAAGGGTATGTGAGGAAGGTGTGGGTAGTGACGAAGCAGGTTGTTAAAAACCCCACCACCCAAGGCCGTCAGCACAGCGGCCAGGAAGGCAAATCACTGCGCCCTTTACTTTACAGGGTGCAATGACAATGTAACCAACCATTTTAAAAAACACTTGGCAGGTCCGTAGAAACTACTATTTAAGAATATATATATATATATATATATATCAAACAAAGCAGATCAAATTATGTTTTAGACAGTCACTATCCAAAATGTAAAACAGGTTATGGGCACAATGAACTGCTGAATATATTTAGGAGTGGGAAAGGACGGGCAAACATGTCTCTCCACCACAAAGGATGTGACCCTCTTCTTGGTATCAACTAGAACATTCTGTAAACCTTCTGCGTATAAATCAGTTCAAAATTTACTATTGTGCGTACATTCGCCTACAAAGAGATCAGAATATAGGAATTTCTGGCATGTGTTTATATCTCAAAAACTTGATTTGATTAGATAAAATGAGATGATTTTAGGATTCAGTGCCAAAAAAATGACCTCAAATCAGGTATTGTGTGTTAGACCTTGAAAACAATGCAGACTAGTGTAATTAATACTACAAAACTATAATAAATAATGATAAATACTATTAAATAATAAAAATAAATATTACCAAATAGTAATAAGAATGATAACAATAATAATAATAAAAAGGTAAAGTAGTACAGAGTGGAGGCTAAGGGAAAGCACAATAACAAATTTCCCAGGCCCCATACAGAGTTTAAGTAAACCCAGTGACGGGGCCTCCCTAATTTGCACTCAGGCTGGGAGGATCTGCAATTCCTCCATGTACCAAGTGTAACAGGCTTCACAGGGTAACCCCTCTGACATAGCCCCAAAGAGAAGAGTGATGTGCTGTCTGGGCAAAAGAAGAGGGTGGTGGAGGTGGAAGAAAAGGCAGTATTGTTATTAGCTATGCATCTGGTGGCATACATGGTTGGAGTTGTCTGACTAGGCACACCCTCTAAATGGGGACTCTAAACTGTGAGCGCCAAATTTGTTAGTGCCCCGCCTTCATGAGCAATCAAACACGACACCTCGGAATCAGGAATCCAATGCCTTATCTGCTAATAGGGCGAGAGCAACAATCAACCCTTTTAAGCAGCTATCCTAGAACCCTGGTTGCAAGATGTAAGGCATCAGACATGCAACTGTAAGCATCTGACCCTCTAGGAATTGGCATGCTACTGTAAGGATCTGAGACTCGAGTGGTTGGCTACCATGATGGAAACAGAGGTACAGAGACCAGTAATTACCATGCGAAAATCGCCACACATAGCATAACTTCCAATAAAAGGTAATCGATTATAGGACTAGAGCATAATCTTTCATCAAGTATTCATGTGCAACGTGTTGTCAGCTAAACATCGTAGAAGGTAACAAAGTGTGACTGCATTCAGGGATCAAAAGGGAAGAAGGCATTAAATTGCCTTGGATTGCTTCAGGGGATTTGCTAGTCTCGACCTACGTTTGTTTTAATTCTACTTATCACCTAATTTATTTTCACATCTTAAGGTAATAGTGCATCCTAACATTCACTTTTATAAGTATGGTCAAGTTGATGCATGGTCTAAGAGTTTATATGGCTATTAGTGAAGCTAAAGGAGCAAAGAGGTGATTTGGGGCCATTCGAAAAATGGTGCATTGAGATATAATTCCATTTGCAAGATTTAAGCTTCACTTCTTTCCTCTAAGTAAAACTAACATTAAAAGGAGAAAGAAAAGTTACCAGCTCATCTTTCACTACAGAAAGCGTTTCCTTTAATTCTTCGTTATCCTGTATAAGAACTTCATGCCGCTCTTCTGTAATTGACTTCCCCTGCTCTGTGGTTGTAAGGCTTTCCTTCAGCTCACTCTGAAGAACAACAAGATTAAAATCAACTAAATGCCTTCCAATAAATAAAGAAATGGGAGAGAAAAAAAGAAGTTAAAAAGTGATCAGTCATCCCCAAAAGGATATGACAGAACCTCTCCACTTAGATCTATTCCATGTGAGGTTAAGTTGCAATTGAACCTTCACTTCCTAGCTGTTATATGGACCGCTAGAACGATGGGGGACGGGTGCTATAGAAGTCCCATAGCATGCAACAGCCTCTCTCTCTCCCCTCATCAGGAGGGACTCTCAGAAGCTGCGGCCTGACTTAATTGTGGTAACGTTGGCGGGGTTTACAGAACAGGCTGTAGGATCAAACCTTTCTCCTTTACTCTCCTAAGCAGGCGGAAGGAGCAGAGATTCCATCTGTTGCCAGGAAGCTATAAACTACTACAACAGCAAATATTAGTTCACCCAGACGCTTTAGATCATGCTTCATATAATTTGTAATGATCATACAATTGATTTTTTAAACTATTCAGAGATTTACCATTAATAACCTCAGTGCCAAGACCATTCCACTACCTAATCTCTTAGTGTGGTGCAGTTGTATTTTTATTTTATAGAGTCAAGGCAGGGAATATGGCATTAGTGAGGAAGGGGAGAGGGGGACTGAGTAAGAAGTGTGGGATGTGATGAATGTAATTGTTTTTTCCCCTTATAAAGTACTCATCTGCAAGCCTATAACATACAATATCATCCACTTGCTCCTATATGAGCCCTTTTTCACTCACTCAACCAGTTAAGTCGTCTCCAACTTTTGATACTAGTTGACACTCGTTTATGCTCTTCGCCAGTACATTACCATCAATTCTTCTTACAACCCCACACCATCTCAGAACTTGTTACAAGCTAATTCCTTGCACAATAAATACTTACTACCCACTCATTCACACACCAGGCACTCCAGTGAAATTGTTGATTTGCATGTCTCTTTCTCTAGATCTTTTCTTCACAATCCATATTATAGTTTCACTCTAATAAAGCAACTTTGGCACCAGCATACTCTCATGCAGCTCTCATACTGAAAACCTTAGTATTAATAAATGCTCTGATTGTCCCTAAGACTATATTACCATCAAAAACCCTACAATTGCAATCTGTTTCATCTATAGCCTTACAAGGGCCTAGAATTAAAAAAAAATCCTTCCCTGCAATTCGAACCATATACAGGAATGTGTCAAAAAAAGCATCTTCATCAAAGATCGTCAAAATATAAATCAATCATAATATACAATAATAAAAAACTGCATCCACAGGAACGAGTCCAGAATACCCCCCCTCCCCCTGGAGAGAAAGGAGTAACTGAAGTACTTAAAGATTAAAAAACAGAGGTGCAGACTGGATGTTGGAAAATATTTTTTCACTAACAGAGTGGTGGATTATTGGAGTGGTTTACCACCTGAGACTGTGGACAGCCCGAGCTTGAATGTTTTCAGGCGCAGATTGGATGATTGTATGGGGATGGAGGGTTAATTTCTTACTTTTTGGTATGGGGATATGTTTCTTCACTCATTCCTGTGGATGCAGTTTCTTTTTATTGTATATTTTGTGGGACTATGGAGGCTTTATATTATATATTGTAGATGCATGGTTGGACATAATCCTATGGATTGTTAAATTGTATATTGTAGATGCATGATCTGACAAAATCCTATGGATGCATTATGTGGGTGGGATTTGATGGATACGGATGACCTTTGATAGGCCCTTGTGGCTTTTGTCATCCGTGAAATTATGTTATGTTATGTTATGTACTAGAGCCCCATATTAGATCTAGCTTCATTCTATGGCATGTGCTGGGAGAACATATGAGAAATTACAATATCACTTACCATAGTTTGAGCTGCTAAAGCCAGCTTGTCTTCAGTTTCTTGGGCCCGCATCTTTTCTTGTTCGAGTTCCTTCTCCTTTTCGAAAAACAGCCGCTTCAACTACAGGAAGAAAAGGGCATTGAATGAGCTATGGCTGCTGCTATATTCAGCTCACATTCAAGAGAGGGACTAATACTCAAATGAAAACAAAAGTAATGCCCAAAAAATGGCAATTGGATATGAACAAAAGAAGGTAAAGAATAATGAGGCAATTACGAATACAAAAAAAAAGAGAGGGAAAGAGAAAAATATAATGGCTACCCTTTCGGAAGGTTCAATACAGTGCAAAGGTCAAAGTGGAGAATTAAAATTAATAATTTTTATAGCACCTATCTGGTGACTGCCACCCAAGGCATAAGTTGCTGTAACTAATTTTAGCCTATTGTTAAGCTGCATTGAGAAAAAAAAAAAACCCAAAGTCAATATACACAATAGACAAAAACAAACACAATAGACAAAAACAAAGGATGCAAAACAGAAGACATGAGGCATGCCAAGGCATTGGTGGAGGCTAACCTCCTACCCAAGCATCAGAACATGCAACAGCCTTTTGCAAGAAATCCACGAGTCCACATGTCCGTGTGCATAAACTCACACAGAGCACATGCTGTAAGTGCTAGCGACCCTGCTCATCACGGTACTGGGACAGGTAACATGAGCAAAGACTGGGACATTCAACAAGAATGTGCCAAAAAGTCTCGGGTACAATAGAGCATTTTAGCTTGGAAGGTGCAAGGGAGCATTCCACCAAATTGTGGTGTCCCACAGGTGTGCCCAAATCATTTGAGGATGACAGAAAGCAACCTAAGTCGCCATGGCCTTGGAGGCGGGGGGGTGGGTATGTCCATGGGAACACTCACAGCCCAATGGCACACAACTTTAGGTTCAGGTCAGCCCGTCCCCCATCTTCTTTGCCAAGCAGCCGGAGGGCTTTACCTGATTAATGCTTTGTAGTAAGTGTGAGGAAGAGCGAAATGCTGGTGTGGTTTCCCAGTCATTGTACTCTTTGGCGCCTCATTCCCTGCAATCCCTACATGTCCAGGAACTCAGCAGAAGATAATCTCAACATCCGCCTGGCTGGCGAACTAGGGCTTCCGAGATTCCAATGCTCCAAGAGCAGTCAGGGTGCTTGATGAGGCGCTACAAAACAATATCTGGTCTCTGAACCTGGCATGATGTGTAATTCCTCACACCAAGCAGTGTATTGTAATACTCTCTGGTGTGGAGATTAATGCAGCATCAGTTAGGGCCCCAGTGACTGCAACAGGGGAGATGGGCGGCGAAAGCTGACCTGATTTGAGCAATCTGTGTACACTGGCACAAATCCAGCATGCAAAAATGTGTGCTATAAAAAGGTCTAATGCAGTATTCTCAATGCTGTGGAAGCTTGGGAACAGGAACATGTTGAGAAAAAGTCAAATGTGGTACACTCCAGGGTGGCAGTCTGGGCAGAAACCGAGGCCCCAAGGACCCATGAACAACATTGAGCTCTTGCAGAAGTTTCCTAGCCCTAAGCACAAAGGGCTTATGGCAACGGATGCAATGATACCCATTTGTGACAGAGAGAGAGGTCTGCCTGAACATAAAAGCACAACATGGTACACTCCAGGGTGGCAGTCTGGGCAGAACCAGAGGCCCCAAGGACCCATGAACAACACCGAGCTCTTGCAGAAGTTTCCTAGCCCTAAGCACAAAGGGCTTATGGCAACGGATGCAATGATACCCATTTGTGACAGAGAGAGAGAAGTCTGCCTGAACATAAAAGCACATAATGCACTGTGGAAGACGCAGGTCAAATGGCATCTCTCCATCATCAACAAGTAAACTCTCAATAGGGGATGTACGGAAAGCATCAGTCACCAGAAAGAGGCTGGTGTGGTTGATCGCATCTACCTTCCGCAATTCACTCTCAGCTGCAGATGTGCAAAACTCTTATTGGTAGTCAAGCTTTAAGCAAACAAACGAACGATAAAACAGCAGAGGGGTAGTCCTATCAGCAACGCAAGTCCTGAATGTCATGGAATGAAAATTGTACATGGTCTGGGTATAATAATAATAAGTCTTTTGTAATGCGCTCTTCAAGGTCTGAGGCCTTCCCAGAGCGCACGTTGTGCTGAGATGAGAATGAAAATTCAATGGAAATTCAAGAGGGTGGAGAAGGCAATACTGAAAAGACGCGTTTTCAGGAGATGCTTAAATGTGGTAAGAAGAGAGGGAGAAGACCTGATTTCAGCAGGAAGAGCATTCCACAACTTAGGGGCGCAGATTGAGAAGGAGCAGTCCCCCATTGAGCAGAGGGATGAACGAGGAATATTCAAAAAGAGGTGTATGTGATGACCGAAGGGCGCGAGGGACATGGCGTGGCGAGAGGGCAGAAGAGAGGTAAGACGGGGCCTTGTTGTTTAGGGCCTTAAAGGTGAAGAGAAGTATCTTGAAGTGAGTACGGGATCTGACAGGGAGCCCCTGCAGTTCATGCAACAAGGGTTTCGAGGGAGAGAAGCGAGGGCGACGGAGGAGAAGCCGGGCGGCATAGTTCGGTACAAGTTGAAGGGGGCGGAGAGAGGAGGATGGCAGATTCACAAGCAGTGAGTTACAGTAGTCAAGGCGTGAGGTGATGAAGGCATGAACAGCAGTCTCAAGACTTTGGCGATCAAAGTGAGAGCGAATGCGAGAGAAGTTACGAAGGAAACATAGAGAGGATTTGCTGACATTGCGGATATAAGGCTTAAAGGAGAGATGCTCATCAAAAACAACACCCAGATTCCTAACGCAGTCAGAGAAAATGATAGTATTATCGCCCAGAGTAAGCAAAGGAAAGAGAGATTTAGATTTTTTGACAAGAGCAGGGGTGCTGACGAGGAGGACCTCAGTTTTGGAGTGATTAAGCCTGAGGAAGTTGGTAGAAAGCCAGTCAGAAATGGAGGAGTGGGCAGCCAAGAGGTCAGTTATAGAGTAGGCAAGAGACGTGGGGGATGAGGAAACGAAAATTTGAGTGTCATCAGCATATAGGTGGAAGGATAGACCGAGATTACGGAGAAGGGAACTAAGAGGGAGAAGGTAAAATACGAAATAGTAGAGGACCAAGGACAGAGCCTTGTGGCACTCCAAAGAGAATGGGGGTAGAGTCGGATGAAACGTCGTCAATCACAACGGATTGGGTACGAGACGAGAGGTAAGAGCGGAACCAGTCAAGCACGGTGCCTGATATGCCGAGGAAAGAGTGGAGACGATCAAAGAGTGGAGACGATCAAGTAGGACGGTATGGTCAATAGTATCGAAGGCAGAGGAGAGGTCGAGTAGAACGAGGATGGAGACACAACCCCTGTCCGCGGCTCTTCGTAAGCAATCGGACATATTGAGAAGGGCGGTTTCTGTGGAGTGACCTCACTTGAAACCAGATTGATAGGTTTCATCAATGTTACAGGCCACCATGTGACTGTTGATGCGTGAAGCAACCACTCTCTCCAGAGCCTTAGAGAGGAAAGGAAGTTGCGAAATCGGGCGATAATTGGAAGGGTCAGTGGGGTTCAGTTGAGGCTTTTTAAGAATCGGACGGATGTGGGCACGTTTAAAGGAAGAAGGAACAAGACAAGTTGCAAGTGAAGTGTTGAACAGGTGAAGAAGCGTTGGGAGGATAGCAGGTAGAATTTTACATAACAGTTTAGGTGGAAAAATGTCCTTTGGGAAGTCAGGAAGAAAGGCAGGAGCCGGGACAGAGACCCTAATGCTGAAAATATGGGCCTTCAGGTGAGGCAGAGATAAAAAACAAGATCAAGTAAATGGTGAGAATCCACCATTTCTAAGCAAACCCTGTTTAGGAATAAGTCCAGGTCAGGGTTGAGTCATGGGTGGCGACATAAGTGCACTCACTTTCTTAGTTTTGTCCATGGAAAACTGAAACCTGTGTGTGCTCGTTGGCATAGCGAGAGATGTGATTCAATGTATGTTGGAGTTGGCATCTGGGGTCCACCAAAAGAGATTGAAAGGTTGTTCCTGAGGAGCATAGCGAGAACAACTTCCGGCAGCAGCAAGGTGATACTCTTGATGCTCAGGGCAGTGTGACAGTGTGGAAACTTCATGGCAGGATGCACGCTTCCTACCACATTGGCATGGAGAGGGCTCACCCCAACCATAGGTGGAATCAACAAAATCATAGAAATTCAGATATTAAAATTAGGAGGAGTCTTCTAGCCCCCATTGACTATTTAAGGGAAGGGTCTCCATAATACTGTATTATCACGAGAATCATAGGCCTTCTCCAGATCATAAAACACACTGGCATAGTGCAGCCTATGAAGCGAGGCCTGACAGACAGCATTTTCCAGTTAGTGTAGAGCATCTAACATGGAGTGAAACTTGCAGAAGCCGCACTGTGCAGAAAACAGGTCACCTCCGCAGTCAAGGAAATAAGCTAATCTAACATTTACCAATTTCTTCTTGAAATATCCCATGCGGGTGGTTAGATGAATTAGGAAAAAACTGTCCTTGGTAGTGATCTCTCTCCGGTTTTCAAAAAGCGAGCACAGTAGCCATTTGCCAGGAGTGTGTGAGGTTACCCTCTGTCCAGATCCTGTTGAACAAATCTAACAGAAAGACCTTTGCTCACCAGGTGTCAAAGGAAGGTATATGAGACATGGTCCGAACCAGAAGCATTATCTGCACCTAGGAAGAGAGCCGAATGCAGCCAACAGGATAAACTTGTTGTTGAAGGGTTTGCTGCATCTGGAGGTTAAAGTCCAGTCGTGGCCTTCATCGACATCTCAACAGATAGTGAGTGCTGGCGGAGAGGCATCCCGACTATAGAGAAAGTAGTTGCGAAAGATTCTGCCACAGAGGCGGGGTCAGAGATAGCAGTCCTGTTGGTCTGGAGAATGGGAGGGAGGCCCTGGAGAACTTGCCCCGGAATCTTTTTGACTTGGTTTCAAACCTCTAAAAAGGGGGTCTTCCCATTACGTGAAGACAAGTATGCCTGCCAAGAGCAGCGGGTGTGCCTCGAGACATACCGCAACATAACCCTAGCTCAACGAGATTCACCAATGGTAAAATCAATCAGGCAGTGCATTTAGGCATATTGCTTCTGTCTGGGGGATGTCTCTCACAGACGACCACTAAGGAGACAGTGTGCAAAATGGGCTGACGTTCTAGGAATAGTAGTTAGGTCCACGGTGGTAACGCTTCCCTTGAACTAAACGGCCTCTTGTGGTAAAACACCTAATATAATAATAGTAAACTAAACTGTCTTGTGTACTGACCTAAACTCCTAGACTGGGACAGATAAATCACTCATTTCCTGGCACACCACTGTGCCCACTCCAATTAAAACTGAGATAGTCTCTCAGGCGACAATGGCCCAGAAAATGCTAATTGAATGGGAATATGGTGATGGAGGTCATTGACTACCTCTCACAAAAAATCAGGCTGTGTATCCGAAGAGCAAAGTAACGGATAAAGGCAGGAAAAAGAAGTGGTTATGGGCTAATGATGCCTCAACTCGGTCACATTTAAGACATTTATCTCAAACTCATCATGACCTGACTGCTCGGATTGATTGTATAGTCCGTCCAGAAGGGTTGTAAGCACAAGAAAAACATAAAAAATGGTCACATTCTTCCACCTCTGTGCTCTTGAATGAAGAGAAAATGAGTCATTAGCAGAACAATAGTCTTAATAATTATTATTGTTGCTTACAATTTCTTCAACTAGACGATTGTCAAAAAAAGTTTGAAATATCCACTCTCTTTTAGTTAGTTATCCATTTTAGCGTCTTTTCAGTCTGGCTTCTAGTGCAACAGTGGACCTCCATTCCTCTCTATCCAGAGCCATCTCTCTCCTCAGATTATGCTTTGTCAAATCCTCTTCCATGTTCTTTCTCCAAGTTTCCTTAGGTGACCAGGTGGTCATCGGCCAGGCACCTCCAGATTTCTTATCCTTCCAATTGTTTCATCTGAGTCTTCTCCCCTGCCTCCAACTCCCTCAGGCCACACTTTCTTGTCACCTCTGAACTACTCACACCGTCTCCATGTTACTCCAGCCATATACTGTAGCATCTTTCTATCACAGCTTCTTCAGATGTTCTTAGCGTTCTCTGTCAGAGCCCACGTCTCTCTGCCATGCAGCAGCACTGATCTTATGCATACTTAATAGACAGGACTTCTTCGTATTAATGGTATGATCTTATTTACCAATAGTCCTGATATCTCATGCCACTTACTCCGAGCCGCTGAGACTAGCCCTAACAGTTCCTCTCTGAAGTTCCCTCACTGTTAAGTACATCTCCGAGATAGAAAAATTGACTGACCTCATGTACCACACTTCCTTCGATCTCAATAGTCTCTGCCATACGCGGTGCCACTTCTCCCGCACAAGTCAATCACCTAAAGTTCCTTACTCCGACTAAACGTTGAAGATTCGAATATTTCTTGTGGCACCATTTCTGGCAGGACACACAGGATGGAATTTACACCTATTCCTCGACTGCATACACCGCAAGGATATCTTCCTACTTGATATCTCTCTGCCTTCTTTCCCGTCACCATCATCTTCGTCTTTTCCATATTGACTTTCATTCCTTTCTCCTCCATGTTTCTTTTCCACTCCCTAAACATGTCCGCTAGTTTCTCCTTCGTCTCCTGTTAAGACAAGATCATCAGCGTTTAACAAATCCAAGTGGTCTGCATGTTTTGGTATTTCTTCCATGACAACAAAAAGCAGGGGACTCAAAGATGAGCCCTGATGCACACCGACATCAATTCCAAAGCTTTGTGATGTTACTCCAGCTACTCTTACTTTATATGTAGTTCCAGTATATAATGCCATTATCAGCCGAACCAGCCTCTCTGGCACTAACTGTCTTCTTAGTGCCCAGCATATTGCTTGTCTCGGTACCTTGTCAAACGCTTTTTCAAGGATGTAGTAGAGCTGTTTCTTCTTTTCAACGTACGTTTCTTGCAGTTGCCTCAAAATAAAGATGGCATCAGTTGTTGACCTTCCCTCCATGAAACCAAACTGGTTGTCAGCAATCTTTGTTAACTCCTTCAGCCTCCGATATAGAAGTCTTTCCCAGATCTTCATTCCGTATTCTAACAAACGCAATCCCCGATATTTGCCGCATTGTAGGACATCTCCTTTACTTTTATATAGTGGGATAGTATAGCTACCCTGCCATTCCTCCGGGATGCGAACCTCCTGCACAATGCCATAGAACACCTCCAACAAAACCTCGTGTCCTGCCTCACTTGCATACTTCATCAGATCACTGCTCCCTCCTGATGGTCCGGTCGCGTTGCCACTTTTCATACCTCTCAACACCTCAATAACTTCATTCATTTTGACTTCTTGTATCGGTCCCTCCACTGCCAGCTCCTCCTCAATTTCATTTTCATTCTCATCATTTAAAAGATGTTCAAAATATTACTTCTATCTCTCTGCCACCTCATCTTCATCAACTTTAATTGTTCTATCATCGTCCCTGATGTAGTTACTACGGGTGATGTCCGTTTTCTCCTTTTCATTTATTTGGCAATTCTAAACATCTTTTGTTTTCCATCTGCTGTATTTAGATCTCTACTCCAATCATGCCATGCTGCTCTCTTTGCCATTGCTACTTCTCGTGTTTCTCTACATTTTTCTCTAAATAATTGTCGATCTTCAAAGCTCCACATCTGTTGCCACTGCTTGAATGTACTATTCTTTACGCTTAATTTCTGTTAAATTGCTTCATTCCACAACCATGTTTCTCTTTCCTTTCCTCTTTTCCCAGCTGTCATACTGCATACTTCCATTCCTGCAGCCATTATGTTCTTCTCCAGTTTCTGCCAGGTCGTACTATCATTATTATTCTCACCTTGTCTCATCAAGTCTGAAAACTCATCCTCAAATTTCTTTCTTGTACCTTCATCATTAGGTTTCCACATTTTTATCTTCTTGATATCAACTATTTGTAGATCTGCTCTCACTGGCCTGTGCTGTGTTAAACACGCCTCACCAGGGATGGTTTACAATCCGTAACCTTGGGTCCTTTTCTTTTCCTTACAAGAATGAGATCAATTTGAGTGAGCATCTATCTCCACTCTTATATGTTATGTACTTTTCTCTGTCCTTCTTAAAATGTGTGTTTACTATTCTTAATTTTTGATTTTTACAAATATCCAGTACCTTTCTTCCCTCCTGGTTTTGAGCTCCAAAGCAGTGTTGGCCCATTATTTCTTCATATCCAGCTCTATCTGTTCAGATTTTCCCATTGACACCACCAGCAGCAATCAATCCTTCAGATTCAGGTACTTGAGCTATCTCTTCCTCAAAGACTTCCCAATATTGTTCTTTTTCCTGAGTTCTGAGCTGAGCACCCAATCTGCGGCACATACATAGAAACAATGTGATATAACAGCTTTCCTAGCACAATCTTTATCTTCAGCATTCTGTTCGTATATCTCAATATTTTGATGACATTATCCACCAGCTCTTGTTTGACAAACGTCCCAACTTCTCCTATGCCCTCTGCATTTCCGCTGTACCAGAACTTGTACCAATCGTAGTCGTGCCGCAGTTCTTATAATGCACCTCCTGAACACAGCACACATCCACTCTTCTCCTAGCCAACATTTCCACCACCTCTCTCCCTATCCTTATATCTACGAGATTGGATTAATCATTGTATAAAACAGCATCTAATTAAGTACCAGGCAGCATTACAAAGTCTCATCATTTTTATCTAAATCCTCATTTCCACTACTATTTTCAGAATCACTAACTCTAATTCATCTATGCCTTATCCAATTTCTTCAATCATTTGTAACACTTTCTGGGAAGCCATTGCTTAATTAATTTTTATGAAACACACTTCTCACATGAAAGCAACTAGGATACTGACCATTTCAGCATATATTGACTTAGAAGTAAATATAACATTAGAGAAACTGGCCTTGAAATAGTTGTGGAATTTTCTAATCAAAGAGAAAGACTTGAAATGCCTATAGGCATCTTACACAATCTATTGGGCAGATGCCAAAAGGCATTTCTTGCAGAAAAAGGGTTAAATATGGGGACTTATTTAACCATTTGAATACTTCTGGGTATATGTTTATTCAAACATAAATCTTGCACAAAACAAAAATAGGAATAAGACTAAAAAATTTTATTTGGAATGCAAAAAGATTCCAAATTGAATAATAAGATATGTATGGTTCAAAGTCATGCAAGGAGGATACAAAATCAAAAAAATGAATGGTACCTTTTGAATGGTTTTGTCTTTTTCAACGGCAAACTCCTTCAAATTCTTTAGGGTTTGGTGACGACTCTCCAGACTCAGCTCGAGAATTTTCATTTCCTGCATAAAGGAAGAGAATGTGAAAAATACTTTGAATTATGAGTAGTATTTAATTGTTCACATTTTTTTTACAAATTTAAAAGTGTGAAAAGTTTCATAAGGAAAGAACACAATTAATAGAAATTAAAATATGTACAAGTAGCTCAGGACCAGAAAAGTGTGCAACTCTCTACACATGCTTCTATTCAGCAAAGGCAGGTTCTTTTGTAAAGTAAAACAGAGAATTGACAGTGAGGTTTGGTGTTTGTCCGATTTGCATCAATAAATGCATAGCTCATTATCTAAGGAGAGACCTGCAGTTTAACAGAGGATCTAAAGCATGAGTCGCAAAGTTGACTTGACTTTATGAATTACCATATTCAATATGGTTCTACTTCGCTCACAATGGGTGGCTGTGTTTCTACTCGGCCCATATTCCGATTACATAATTATAAGGACAGAAGAAAAACTGGCAAAGATGAAATGGGATAGGGACTTCTTCACAGCATTCAGCCCTACATGGGCACAAAGAAGTGGGAGTTAACAAGCCAGAGAAAAAAGCCCTTCAATCAATGCTCCAGAAATCTCAAATTAGGCGATTCCTTCACATAAAAAAGAATTCAGAGAGAATCATTATGAGGAATTTCCAGAAATGAATGGATAGCGGGGAAATGAAACAGGGATGGCTGGTAAAATTCCAGTTGGGAGAATCCAGCATTTCACATCAAGAATCACCAGGTTTGGATGAAATGGTCTAATTTCTTCTTCCAGAATAACCAGGTTTGGATGAAATGTTCTCATTTTTTCCTTCAAAAATCACCAGGTTTGGATGAAATAGTCTAATTTTTCCTTTAGCCTGTTGTTAGGACTATATCCATGTGGGGAAAGAACAAAGGAATTGTCGGATCGGCAGTTCAGATTTCCATCCAGATTCTTTTTAAAAAGCTGACACTATTTATTATGGAGGTTACCTCTGTGACTGGGCATCACAGAGGGGATGGGTAGGTGGAGCTCGTAGCCATGACAGGCAGTCGTCCACCTAAGAGAAAGATAACTCTGATTTCAAAACCCTCGAGCCACAGGCATAATTGCCTCTTCAAGATCATTCTGTGAGTATTAACCATCTACCCCTTTATGCTATATTAAACACAAGGATGCCTATTATTTTGTTCATGCCAAAGTTCTTTAATGAAGAATTAAAGGTAAAAATACTAGTGATGAAGATAAGGATTGAAAAAAGATTGTGATAACAAACCTTACCAAATGAATAAAGAAAAAAAAGGCACAAACAGGACAGGCAATTGGGAAGAAACAATTAATATAAGAGCATCCTATACAGTAATCTTAGCTGCTTAAAACATATTTGACTAACCCTTTTTAATTTTCAGGTAGTTGTAAAGATTTCAGAAGATGGATAAGCCAATAAGCTCTAACCCAATACAAGTTTAGGTCCTTCATCTCATTTTCAAATGTAATCTCAAATGAGCAAAGACTTACCGACTCTAAGCGAGTGTAATCAGCCTTAATCTTGACAAGTTCCTCATCTTTTTTCTGAATTTCTTCTTTAATTTCCTTGTTTTCTTTGAGAAGTTCAGTGATGCGGATAGAAAGAACATTTCTAGCGGCTTCCTCTATTATTTTGTTTGGTTCCGATCTCTGCAAAGTTGGAAAGTTGTTTAATTACAGGAATATTAAATGGAATCAAATACATTTGTACATAAAAGATATAATTCCCTAAATAGATTCTTGATCTCGTAGTTTAGCTTACTGGATATACACCTTTGCTTCAAGAGAAGCTCCAAGCAATGAAATTTTTAAACAGGTCTCTCTTAGAAACTGCCAACATGGGCATAAGACTCTGTAATCAGGCTAGCCTATTATCAGGGTATATTAAAAGAAAATAAACACCAATATCAGGGACAAGAAAAAAAAAAAAAAAATGAAATGCATTGTCTAGTGTTGGAGGGACCCCTGCCCAAAGATAAAAAAAAGAAGTTAAAATGGAGGCCAGCCTCTTCCTCCAAAATCACATAAACTACAGTCAGGAACACAGTAACTCATCCTGAGTGTGAGGGACAAGTGGTAGAGACCCTGGACAGTCTGAAGGACCATAGTTATCACAGTGAGGTGCAGGGGAAGGGGGGGCTCTTTCAAATGTCTTTGAGTGTGCCCAACTTGAAGAAAAAGTGACTTGAAGACATCCAGACATGGGAAGGCAGTTCCACAGGAATAGTGTACATATCCAAGGGATATCAACAAAAACCGGGACAAATGCCCTTCCTGTAGACTGAATTGTAAATGATGTCAAGCCATAATCCAGGTGTAGCTGTACTGCCACTTCCTGAAAGGAGGTATTTATAGCCTATTTTTTTAAAATAGTGCCCATCTGGCAACAGCTACCAAGAGAATAAATCTCCATATTAAAAATTCAGCCTAGTACTTGGCTGTACTTTAAAAAATTCTAATAAAAAGCCAAGCACCAAACAAAAATCATGTATTATATCCATTAGGGAGAATGTTGGAACTATAAAAAATAAGTGATCTAATGGGAAAATAGTGCTCAATGGTGAGAAAATTAGTGGACAAATGGAAAAGCATTTGAGCATAATTAAATGAAAAGTGAAAGAGAAGAATGTTCCTTGTATGAAAATCTTGCAACTAACACTTTCCCAATAATACTCGTAGAACTTGTAACACAAATGATTACACCAACCTCAATTTGTGTTAGCTTGAATGGGCTTGAAACACCTGCTATCTTGCCATTTTGCATTAAGTAACACATCTGATATAATGATTCTGTATCTTTTGGGAGAAGATTTGCTGGAATAAGATAAAAAGTCTGAGACTCATCCCCATACATTTCCATTTTTATAAATATATATATTTTTTTAAGAACAAAATTACAGTAAATAATAGCCATTGAGACATTTTGCTTATCACTTATCATCCAATGTCCTTTTCTTTTAAAAGTGATGAAAGAAAGAACACTGATGCAATTAACTATGGCATTTTTACTGGAGAATGAAAGGAGGGAGATGGAGGAAAAGAAATAGCGAAAATAGCTAAGGATGAAAGACTGCAATAACAAACCTTGTTAAACCTAAACATTGCCATGAAGTTGAACTAACATGTGCTTTTCCCAATAACAATGAACTTAGAACTCTAAGTGAGGGGACAGTTGTTTTTGCTGTACTCATATCAACACAAAACTTAAGAAGATGCTCACTTTGAGCTCTTGACCAGTCATGAGGAGCATTCAGCAACAAGTGGAAGAGGTTTTAAAAGAATTCAAAGTTTTGAGAAGGACAAATGGAGTAATTTGGTCTCTGTCATGCGCAAATAGCAGAAAGATCAGACGCTATACCTCAAAAGTTTCTAGAATTGAGCATATGCACACACTTGAATCTCCATTGATGTTAAAAAAAAGTACCTTCGAATAAAACAGTAAATGGATGAGTTGAATCAAACTCAGGAGAAGTTGGTGCCCATTTGAAGCAAAGAAAATCCTTGGAGGAAGAAAACCCAATTTTGTAAAGGGCAATTCGGTCAGAAGATTTGGGTGTGAAATCTTCACTGACACTAAAAATCACTGAAAGAGGAGCTTGCACTTCACTGGTAATCTTTTCTACTGCATAAAATATAACCTGTAAGAGAAAAATAAAAAATTCAAGAGATGGTTAGCCTAAAAGATCATCTGGTCATTTATTCCACAAACTGTGATCAGTAACTCAAAAGATTGTAAGGCAACAAGTCTACAATAGTTAAAAATTCACAAGTTTTGGATGTCCAGTAGCAAAGAGTTGCTTGAGATTGCAACATTGGTCTGTCATCACTCATTTTAGCTCATTAAAAAAAAGAGTAAGGATGATTAAGCAAAATAAAAAATGTGTATGACAGTGGACTGAGGCAAATTTCCATAATGAGGTATGGCAAAAATGAGGAGCAGAGGATGAGATATGGGAAAGAATAGGAGCAGAGGATGAGGTACGAGAAAAATGAGCAGTAGAGGATTAGGTATAGGAACAAGGTCTGCTGACCAATGTCAGATGCTCTCACTTATTCTGATTTATGACCTCATGACATTCAAAACTTTCAATAATTCCTGGACTAACCTTGGGAGGACCTTGCCAATTATATCATTCCAAGGAGAATGTAAAACAACATAAAGGTTCCAAATTTTGTTCGAATCAGATGAATAATTATGTTATTGCCAAATAATTCCCCAGCTAGCCTTGGGAGGACTTTGTCAATTATATAATTTGAAAGAGAATGTAAAACAACATAAGGGTTTCAAATTTTGTTAGAATCGGCAAAATAGTTACAATGTTATTACCCCCCCCCCCAAGCAAAATGGGGACTGACTGACTGACATAGTCAGATTATAGAGTCGCCTGCAACTAAAAATGAGTAAAACTAACACAAACCTTGGTGAATTGTGGATTAGGGGTGGCTGAGGACTCTGATGAGGCTTCAGATCTAAAGAAAGATGCAGACATTGGAGTAGGTGGTGCTTCATTCTCTCCATCATTCAGCTAAAATGGAAGTCAAAATAGAAGAGAAATATAACTGGAATAATAAAAAGTGAAAATTAATAATTCAATATTACTATTAAAATGGAAACCAAAATTAAATGAATATCGGGAATCATGATGACGGTGTTATAATTTCAGAAAAACAATGTATTTAGTTTACTTTGTGGCCTCCCTACCTCTCTTCTGAGAGGCAGGTAGACATTAATAATGGCCCCACATCCCCCAGGCAAATTGAAAAGTCTCTTAGTGAGGTGATGGAGCAAATAAATGTTTAGTGCTTGTGTGAAAGTTTGGGTAGTTGAGAGATAAGGGTCATCTGGATCTAAGTTGGAAAGTTTGGGTAGTCGCGAGATAAGTGTCATCTGGATCTAAGTTACATCAGATGAGGTTGGGTTTGGGCAAGGTTTATTTTAGGTTTGTAGTTTTCAAGGATGGTTGCAGGGTTTGATCCTAGTTTGGGATGTGGTGGCGTTCATAGAGGCCACACACTTCGCATAAGAGGTAGGGAGAGGGGGATGGAGCTGGGCTGGGAAGTAAAAGGGTCAGAAGTATGCTGTGTGTGTGTGTCCTGTGTAGTAATTTCTCTAAGTTGTCTATTCAGGGAGGTGGATCATTTAGGAGGTTGTGTCTGTGGGTGTGAGAGTAGTGTGAATGCATTTATTAGGTTATGATTTGTGGAGGAGGAACGTTATTGTACTGGAATTAGCATTAGGTGCTTTTATGATTCTTGGTGGAGATAGTTATGTTGCGAGTGATGGTTGGGATGGGGATTGGTTTACTGATCCACTGAAGTGTTGGGTTCCTACCCTGTTCAAATGTACTCCAATTGATGGGATTGTGGTTTGGGTTTTTTGTATGGTTTAAAGATTGTCTGAAAGTCTTGGGTGCCAACACAGTGTCTTGTAATTGATAGAGCTGTGGATAATTTTTTGTGTAATGCTGTTGTTGTTAAGTCACCCAGGAGCAGATGACCTCGGCTTCCTCTGACTGCTTGATAGATTAAGGAAAAAAAAAGTCTTTGATCTCCAGCCTGTGTTGTAGTGCCCCCCTCCCCTCTGTCAGACTCTCTTGAGGGACCAGGTTAGATTGGATGGAAGCTGTTGCATGTTGTGGGGAATTTTATAACACTCGCCTGTGCTAGTGGCCCATTCAACAGCTAGGAAGTGGACTTTCTATTGCAAATTAGCCTCATGCAGGATACATCCATTGGGGTAGTGCCATACTATGGTTGCATCCAGGTGGGGTCTGGGGTAGTAGTGTCATATCAACTTTGAAATTACTGATCACTTACAACTCGATTTGTGTAGTGTAATTAGTGAATCATTATGTTGTCCAAAAGCTGTAGATAGCCATGGTTCAGATCCCACATCAGTAGGTTCCTGCTGAGAAATTAAGGCATGTTGAATGAGTGGTAAAACCCCGACCAAATTCTTTTGTTTCACAGATCAAAAGTTGTGGGAGTGCTGAGTGTGATTCCCAGGAGGAAGTTTTGTTTAATGACTGTCTGGTTTTGGGCTGTTTTCTTGATTCATGAAAGTATGGGTGAAGTGTTACTGATGATTTGAGGGCAGAGGCTGTCATTCAGGTTTATGTTAGCCATTGTTCAGGTCATATTTTGTGGGTGTTATAATTGCTATTTTGTTTTGGATGGATGGATTGCACACAAGTCCTTTGGTGGTCACTGCAGTGTGGCGGGGCCCCAAGCTACAGTTCTTGCAAATCCAACAGAGCCGTCTGGGTGTTTGAGGGGAGGATAATGAGGGGTTAGTCTAATGTTTGCTTTATTCTCATAAGACAGTAAATAACAAAAAGAAATAGCAACCTCAAACCTTAATATATATATATATGTGTGTGTGTGTGTGTGTGTGTGTATATATATATATATATACAGGGGTTAGACAAAATAACGGAAACACCATATAATTTTTGAAAACTTTATTTTAATAAAGGGTAGGATTACCTTTGGCAGTAATTACAGCTTGAATTCTGCATGAAATCAACTCATACAAAGTTAGAATTACTTCCAAGGGAATTTTCATCCATTCATCAACTAAAGAAGTCTCCAATTCTTTCAATGATGATGGTGGGGGATATCAACTCCTGACTTGTTTTTCTAAACTGCAACATAAATGTTCAATGATGTTGAGATTTGGGGATTGTGGTGGCCAGATAAGGTGTTCTACTTAGCTGGAATGTTCCTCATGCCATTCAGCTACAACCTTAGCAGTATGAATAGGAGCATTATCATCCTGAAAGATGGCATTTCCATCCGGAAAAAAATCCTGAACCATAGGGTGGATCTGATCAGCTAAAATACTCAAATAGTCCTGACTGTTGATTCTACCATGAAGGGAGACTATTGGGCCGGCGGATTTCCAAGATATGGCCCCCTCCAGATCATCACAAAGCCTCCTCCATGTTTAACAGTTGGGAGCAAATGCATCTTTTGGATGACTCCAAACGTATACATAGCCTGAGGTTGGAAATAAGGTAAAGGAGAACTCTAAAGAATATGACCCTTCTCCACTGCTCTTCTGTCCAATTCTGATGGTTTTTACAACATAAAAAATATGCAACTCAGACAAATTTGGATTCATCTGCTGTGACATATTGTCATTCATTGCTATTTTAATACTCTCTGGTATTAATCAACTCCCTTCTAGATGGTTGTATTGGAATAGACACACATTTGAAAATATAATAAGCTTCTTCATTTTGCTGATAGCAAGCATATAAATGATGATCGCTATTATAAAGTTAGGCCTATTTCAAAAATTTAAATAAATCATCCAAAATTGCTGATCTGCCTAAAGATGTGTGTGTTGATGAAGCAATTGTGCCATATTATGGGCATTATAGCACAAAACAGTTTATCAGGGGAAAGCCAATATGGTTTTGATATAAATTGTGGGTTCTATCTGGTTCGGATGGATATATGTTTCATGCAGAACCTTATTGTGGTAGCTCAACAAAACTTAACTGTAACGGGTTTAGGTCAAGGAGATATTGTGTTGGGTTTAACTAAAAGCGCAAAAATAAGGGCTGGACAGTGCTATATTTTTATAATTTGTTTCCTTCCTTTACTCTTTTGAATGAACTTTTAAACAGTGGTATTGCTGGAACTGTTACTGTAAGAGAAGGAAGATTTGGAAATGAACCATTACCAGTTTCCAAAATGCTAGAGAAAAGGGAAAGAGGTTATGTTGAGTCGGTGTGTACTAATGATCAAATTTTAATGAAGTGGAAAGACAATAAGGTAGTTACAGTTGCTTCAAATAAATTTGGTGTTGATCCTAAATCAAAGTGCTCCCGATGGTTGTGAGTTAATAAAAAAGAGATTGTAGTTCCTATGCCTAATGCCATTGAAGCTTATATATGGGTGGAGTTGATCTAACCGATCAATTTGTTGCAAATTACTGCATCCAAATTCAATCTCACAAATAGTGGTGGCCATTATTTTCTTGGATTATCTGATGTTCTTCTGTCAACACTTGGCTTTTGTATAAAAAATTTGGAAATTCCATTTCACTTCAGGAATTTTTAAGACAAATTGTGCTTCAATCATTAAAGCAACATGGAACAAACAAAAAAAAGACCTGTACCATTGACTAACAGGATACGGGGAGTTGCAGATGAAGTAAGGAAGGATCATTTGATCACTGGCCAGGACCTCTACCTGTAAATACTCAAGATGTAAGCATTGCGCAGGGAGAAGTATGAGTGCAAAAAAAGGCATGTTCCACTCCACTTCTATGCATGGAGCCACATCATTCAACATAATATATGTGTCAACGTGTTTTCATAATAAAAAATAAAAAATTAAACTATTTTCATTTTCCCTTTGCAAAGTGTTATGCTTTGAATGCTTAGTGGCAACTCTCATTGCCACCCCTAATTTGTCATTGTAAATAAAAAATAATAATTCTAAAGGACTATATGCTTTATTTATTACCACTAAAATGAAGTTTCAAAAATATAATATCAATAACTTAAAAATAAATTGTCAGCATTAATGGGTTAAGTAATATCACTGAATATGTATTCACTTTGGATATACACAATAACACTGTCCAATGTCTCTTAATATCAAGTCATATTCCTGGAGGAATGGGAGGCACAATAGAAGTTTATCAAGTCCCCCACCTGGATCACCCTCTTTCTTCATCTTCTTCATCCCACACAGCTGGAAGAGAAGAAAGAGATTAGACAAGTGGTAGTATGATTTGTGTGTATAACTTTTCCTTGGTTGGCAAATATGAAGTTTGTTAACCATTTCTTTTGTCATTGCTCAAGAGGTAGGTGTTTAAGTTTTTTTTTTGTGCTACAATACATTTAAGTAGTGTGTCAAAGGCTTTGTTTATGTTGATTGCTACTGGTATTGTGCATGAAGATAAGGTATTCAATGAACCCATCTATCGTTTTGAGCTTTCAAGTTGCTATTTTGAAATTGGCTGGTGATGGGAGTATTTAGGTGCTGAATCTGTTGTGATTTTTATGAAAGTACTCTGTTGTGTTTCTTTCTGTTGTTTATGTAGAATGAGATTTCTTTTGTGAAGTTTAGATAGTTTTTCTATAGCAGTGAGGAATATATTTTTTGTTGGCTATGTTGATTGCTTTGTTTATATATACAAGTACCTTGTCCTAGGGTGGCGGAGTTACTCGTGGTTAAATGGATGAGAATTTCATTAAAATTCATTATATATAAATGTAAAATTTGCGCATTTTGATGCTAAATCACAAGCAATTTGGCTATTAAAAAAAAGTATTTTAAAAGGATCAACAGTGCAGAATTTTTGGCCAAAGAGTTTAGATTTGCAAAACATTAAATTATGGTATAATATGAAACTATGAACAAAAATATCCCACAATCGGAGCAGTATGTTAAGTATCTCCCATAACAGAGAGGGGTATTGCAACCAGCTCATTTATGAAGACAGCCACAGCATCTGGTAGAGCCCCACTGACTTAAAACAAATGGATACAGCAGGAAAAGTGAACCCTTCCTGGGACTAGGAGCCATCTGTATACACTGGCACAGATTCAGCTTGAACAAGTTTCCTAGCACTAAATCCAAAGCACTTAGGGTATGACTGGCATCTCTCAGCAGCATAGGCACCATCAAGATCGGCTGCAGATGCATAATGCACTCTACATAGTATAGAGTGACACCTCCCTAGCATCAAGTAGGCTCTAAATAAGGGTCATGCAGAAGGTGCCGGTCACTAGGTCGAGAGTGGTGTAGTGGATCGAGCCTACCTTCCATAAGATACTCTCAGCTGTAGATGCATAGAACTCACATCCATAGTCAAGCTTCAAACAAACAAAGTCTCTATAGAAAAGCAAGGCAGTAATCCTATCAGCACCCCAGGTGCTAAATATTACAGAATGAAGAATATCCATCGTTGGGTACAAGACCCAAAGGCTGTAAATGTGAGCCTCCCAGGTGAGGCATCAGTCAAAAAAACAAGAGTGAAGAAAGGCCTGAATCAAATACTTCTAGGCACACCTCATTTATAACAAGCCATGGGTACGTGTAGAGCCATGAGAGGGGGGCAAAAGTGCACCTTCTTAGTCTTAGTCAAGGAAAACTCAAACCTGGACACTTTGACATAATCGAGAGACGCTGTTCAATGCCTGTTGGAGTCAACGCTCCAGAGTTGGCATCTGAGCAGCACTAAGAGATTGATGAAAGGTCATCCATATATAGCGTAGCAATAACATCTTCTGGCAGGATCAATATGATACAGTTGATGATCATCGTCATAGGCCTAAAGGGGCCAGGAGCATAGGATACCTTTTTAAAATTGAGTGATAATATGTCCCAGGCAGTACCGGGTGCACCAGGACTGTCTTTAGCCTCAACCAGAATTTCCTTCTTTGGGAAATACACAAAGCATTGCTTTGAAGAAGCAGGGCTCTATTAAGTGACACACTTTGCCATACATGAGGGACTTACCATGTATGGCCTTTGACCAACTTACACAGACTACAAGTAACCCCAACTTTGCATACCTAGTTTTTATGTCTGAGGTAGTGGCAAAGTAGCACCTCCACAGCAATATAAATGCCTTCACATGGTAGAGATACCAACCAGTACGTAAAGACTTAGGAAACCTGTCATAGTCAAAAGAGACAGAGTGTAAGGGTGGCTCTCAAGGGCTCCCCTGCTTTCTCATCACACATTTGACCTTGACTGCCCCATGGTAAGCCAGTTGTAAGGTGATGTTTTCTTATGAGTGGTCCACGAGTTCCCTCCTTTTACAAAGTTCATGTTAGATGTATGGTCTCACCCTCACCAGCAATCCATTAATTATCTAAAGGGAGGTAATCATGACTGCCTCTGATGCATCCGACGCATTTAAGGCGCCTGTGAGAGAGGTCATCTCCAGCTCTCTACCAATCAGGCTACCTAATGCTCTCCTCTGATAGATCATGTTGCCTTTGACCAAAATGCTGCCATCAGTGGAGCAAATAACCAGAAAGCATTTGAAAGTGGGCTCAAAACACGAGGTAGTGTCTCAATGAGAGGCTCTGACATAATCAAGACTCCACTTAGCGCACTTGCAACTTTTCATCTTTTCCTGGGTGCTCAACCCCACCCCAAGGGTGCCTTAGGGCTGGACATATCCTTCTGAGTCCTTAGGGGTGCAAGGCACACAAAGAGAAGCTTGCACAGGAACGGATCTAGGGTCAGTGTTTGGCACTGAGCCATGGTTTGATCCTATTGCAGATATTCTATACATGGCAGCCATCGCCCCCCCCAACAAGGTATCACAAATACCAATAAAGTACTCTGTGTTGTGTTGACCCCTGCAGGCTTAAAATTGCAGGATATTAAGAGGTAAAGGCTGATAAGCCCTGCTCTCCCTTGCCTCCTAATGAGGTTGGTCCAATTGAGCCAGTCTCACCAGGAGTGTTCAATTTTGGGCTGCCTGCCTTCTTTCTTGCCTGTCTGTCCACTGTGATAAGAAAGGAGGGACTGACACTTTTATGGAATTCATCCAAGCACCTCTAAAGAAGGGGCTAAAAGTGAAGCCACCTCACCCGTAGGCCTAGGAGAGGAGTAAACTTCCTCTCTGGTAGAAGAGTTGGAAGGGCCCCTGAGAAATCAGGGCCGCACCTTTTCAAAGGTGGAATTGCCCAAGAGTGGCTCAAAGGGGAGCCCCTCCACCGGTTGAAGGGGTGCCTCAATTTTCTCATCCTCCCCAAAACCTTGGGAGGGCAAGGGTGTGCATGGAGGTGGATCTCCATGCACTTTCCCACTATTGTCTTCTGTTATAACCATAGTTGCTAAAAGGGGCATATGGGAAGTAGATACTATGACTTCTCAATGACTTGGGAGATTGATACAAGTCTCCATAGGATCAGAAATCCCAGTATGTGATAATTTACACATAATCGGTCCTGGTCCAGCATTGATGGGCTTTGCCAACCCAGTCAGCCATTCAGGTGAAATAGTCTTAAAAGCTTTAACCATAAAGGATGGTGCCAGAGTAGCCACCTTATATCTATAGAGGAGGTAGATGAGCAGGTCGATAACCCTACACACCCTGTGCCTAATAATTACCCTAGCCAGTGGGCTCTTGGCCCACGGAGAATGTAGGGACCTAATGGTATACATTGCCACTCAGGCTAAGCTCATAAGAGGAAGAAAATGCACAGGGCAATCAGAAACTCTGTGGATAGAGGAGCAAAAATTTGGAAAGGAGTAGGAGGGTCTGAAATAAAAAGAAGTAGAGATAGGCAGATCCACTAACAAGTAGAGTGGAATATCACCTATTATAATTATGAGCGGCGGTCAATAGGTTTTGCAAATCGGTAGGGCAAAACAGAGGAAGGGGGATGGCTGTTTGTGGGGGTGTTAGGACAAGTTATGACAACTCAGGATGTGCAGCTGCACACTCCTGCCTCATCTATTTAAAAAGCAGTAGCTGATTGCAGATCGTCAGTCACAAATTTTTCAACAATGGAGAAGGTTGAGCACCGCACAGTGATCAAATTTTTGACCAAGGAAGGCAAGAATAAAAAAGAGATCCATGAACGAATGGTTGCAGTGTACACCGACACCGCTCCTTCCTATGCAACCATTGCTCGCTGGAATAAGGGAGTTCCGCCATGGTCGTGAGTTCCTTGAAGATGACCCCATCCAGGACGCCAGTCAGACATGAACAACGGGGATAATGTGGCCAGTGTGGAGAAGATGATCCTCGAAAATCGACGGGTGAAGGTCGAAGAAATCAAGCGAGAACTTGGAATATCACACGGAAGTGTTATCAACATCATCCACGACAATTTGGCCATGACCAAGGTCTCTGCCCGTTGGGTCCCTAGAAATCTCACGCCCCATGATCGACTTCAACGTCATCAAAGTCCACAAGGCCAGAGTTGCACAAGCTGCCCTGCGCGAGTGCGGATTCGAGGAGCTCAATCATACCCCCTACAGTCCAGATCTGGCCCCTAGCGACTACTTTTTCTTCCGTCAGCTCAAGGCTGCACTGCGTGGATGCCGGTTTAGGGACGATGAAGATGTCCAACTCGCCGTCCAGGAGTGGATTGAACAGCAGTTGGGAGATTTCTGGTTGGCGGGAATTCGAAGCCTCAGGGACAAGTGGCGCAAGTGCATTGAAGTCGAGGGTAGTTATATTGAAAAATAATAAAACACTTTTCCTCATATCTCGTTTCATTATATCCGAATTGCAAAACTTATTGACCGCCCCTCGTATCATACCTTGGTGCTACATGATCCCAGGATGGCATACAGTCCACCAAGGCAACCAGACTGAACTCTGTCCAGGAGGGAACACCTCTACTGATACAAAGTGCAGGTAGCAAAGGTTGAGGAGATAACCGCAATGATAATAATAAAGGATATTAATAATAACATAATAATAAATAATAATTATAATACAATGATAATATACAATAATAATAATACTCAGTAATATACAATAATTATAATACCTAATAATAATGATGATAAATAATAATATATAATCAAAAATATTCAATAATACTAAATAATAACAAGAATGATGACAACAATAATAAAAAGGTAAAGTAATACTGAGTGGGGATGAGGGAAAATTGCAACAACTTTCCCAGAATCCATCAGAGTCCAGGTCAACGCATGGGCCGGGAGGATGTGCTAAGGAGGGGGGTACCAAATGTAACAGGCTATACTAGGGACCCACTTGCAGAGCTTTGGGATTTTTTTTTTATTTCACTCTTCTGTCAGCCGTAAAATTAAGTCAAAGACTCCCTTAGTCATGGAAACCAGCAGCAAAATATCTTACATCAGTGTTTCAACCCTATCCCCAAAGCATCAATGTTATCTGTGGAGTAGAAGACAAGCTTACAGAAATTAATTGAATTGTAGTAGAAGGTTTATGATAGAGAAGATGAGCTTTTTGTGTATAATCTCAAAATTTGCCCATGACAAAACCAGGAAGAATTTTTTTTTTTTTTAGTTTCTCGCAAAAAATCACCCCACCCCCCCTCCCCAACAAAATTGTGGTCAGAAAATCGACTAAATGTCAGGAGTATCCTTGCATAAGGTGGACACTAAAAAGGATTTACGTTACAAGTGTTTATCATGCAAAAAGTTAAATCATAATAGGTTTTATCTATATAAAGTTTATCCTACAAGTATAAAGAGATAGATAGGTAATCTCTACACTCAGAATATGTGGCGACCTCATCTGTGAAAAGATATAAAAGTGCTTGAAACAGTGCAGTACACTGCAATGAAGATGGTCTCTGGATTGAAACAGATTATATAAGGAAAGTTGACAATGCTCAATTTGCAGTCACTTGAGACAAATAGATTGAAGAGTGAACTGATAAAGTTTTTAAGATAAACAGTTTTGACACTAGTAAATTTAATTCATGCTTAGAGCTATAGTAACTCAAGACAAGAAACGAGGAAATAAGTTATAAGTAAGGCATTGTGAAACTAATATAGTTAAGCAAATTTTTACTTACCAGGCATTGCAAAAGTCCTGTTGCACTCGTACTGATGCTCTCAATAAATAGCTTTGATGCAGTTAAGACACATTTTTATTGATTTAATAGATACATTTTTTAAAATTGTAATATTAATCAAGGTGGCTGACCTCAGAAAGGAACATGCGCTCTAGGCAAGACCTGAAGGCTATACACACAAAGTGATGATTGCCCATAAGAGATTGCTGGAAGATTTCAGGTCATCAATGTTGCTGTGTGAACCTTGCAGACCTTGCCCTCAGATTGCGCTCACACATTGTAGTCAATGGGATTGAGGTCGGGCAACTATGGCGGCCAAAAGTCCTTTGACCAACAACTTTTGCATAGTCTTTGCCATGTGGGCTGGGGCAACATCTTGCTGAAAGACACAATCCACCTTCTTTGTGATGTTTCTTACCCTCAGCAGGACTTCCATGGCCAAGGTGGCCCTGTAATTAGCCTTGGTGAGCCTGTAACTGGCCATGAACCACACCAGCAGCACATCTTCTCACCATTCAAAGAAACAATGCTGATCATCATCATGGAGGTGGGTGCTTAGTTATGGATACGCAGCAAACCTCATAGACATCCTGGCCAAAGCTTACCACATAGGCGCTTGCTGATTTTTCTTTTTTTTAAAGAGCTCATCTGGCGACTGCCAACTTGGGCATTAGTCGCCGTATTAAAAACTTGCCTAGTACTAAGCTACTTTAAAATCAAATTCAAACACACACACACACACAAAAAAAATAAACCACAAACCCAACCCCAAAAATTTTTTAAAAAGGGAAAAGCCAACGAGCAGGAAGCAAACCTGTGTCGGAGGGAGGTCCCCCCAGCGCAGGAATGTGCAACCTATAAGGGGAAAATAACAAAAAACAACAAAACAAAAAAATGGTTAAAAGGGAGAGGGCCGGCCTCCCACCAAAAGTCTACAAGTCCACCAGTCAAGGTGCATGTGCTTGTCCCGAGTACAAGGGACAGGCGGTAGCGCCCCCGCACATCCCAGTACCGGGACAGGTAACGTGCATGAAGATCACCCAGACTGAGAGATTCAGCAAGAATGTGCTGAACCGTCTGGGGAATGACGCAGTCATTACAATAGGGCACAGGCGAGCACTACATCAAATGCTGAAGCGTCACACGAGTGTGCCCGATTCAGGTAGACGACAGAAAGCGACCTGAAGCTGCCACGGCATTGGGAAATAGGTCCATGGGAACAGTCGCAGTGCAATGGCATGGAACTTTAAGTTCCCTTCGACTGTCTCCCATCTTCTTTGCCAGGCAGCCCAAAGAGCTGCACATATTCCTGCCATGTAGTCGGTGTGAGGAAGAGCGAAACACTGGTCCGGTCGCAGAGTCCTCACAGACTCTTTGGCGCCCTCATTCCCTGCAATTCCTACATGTCCAGGAACCCAGCATAAGATAATCTTGACAGCCACCCAGCACACCAAAACCCTGGCATCACAGATATCACGAGCATCTGGGAGGACACCTATCTCAATCTCTTTGATAAGATCAGCAAGGACTTGTCCCCTGGGATTTAGTGAGTAATCCCCCCCCAGAGAGGATGTCCGCAGATCAGATCTCCAAGCAAGAGAAAGGGCCTCTGCAACCGTGCCACGATGCGGTGGAAGTCCTACGCGTCAAAGTCAGCTGATGGTGGAATTTATGCAGAAATGATAGTATATCTCCTATACAGGTGAAGCTGCACAGCCACTGCCTGAAAGGAGGTATCTAAAGTGAATAGAAGAACGGAGACATCATGCTGGGTGTAAGCCGCGCATCTCCCAGCCTGGCCTAGCATGGTCTCCTGCAGAAAAATAGCTAACAGCAAACGCAACAAGACGAGCCTCCGCAGCTCCTCCCAGTTGGCCCGGAGTCCATGGCAATTCCATTGAAGGAATATGCCCTCCAGGCCTAGCTCGGAGGAGACACGGGAAGGCTCTTCAAACTGAATACCCTCACAGGAATGGCCGTACGCTTCCCGGAGGCAGAAACCCGGGCGCTGTCGCCTTCAAGGACTTATTGGGGGAGGTTGGGCTCGCCATGCGATTCTTTTCCTCCCTCCGCCTCGAAACCTTAGGTGGGCGTTGCGGCCTCAGAGGCGGGGGACCCTCTTTTCGAGGATCCAACGTATCCAAGCCACTCAGCCCACAACTAGTCGTGGGCAAAGGAGCCGAAGCTCCTTTCGGGGGCCAGCTTTAGCAACCCCAGAAGATGGCTTGGCAACCAACTTCAGGGGTGTTGCCTCCTGAGTCTAACGAGTTGGTGGAGGCACATGGCTGTTTCGCCTTACTGGAAACGGTCACGCTGGGAAAAGAGGGGGGAGCCCTGGTTTTAGCCGGGGCTGGGTGTGAACCCTTTGTGCCACCAGCTTTACCAGGAGAGTGCCCAGGTTGAGTAGAACCCACAGAAGGGCTCCGAATGGGCATGGAAACAACCGTGCTCATTGGCCTGAATGGGCCAGGAGCAGAGGGTGTCTTTCTAACTATTGAGGCATAAGACGTCCCAGGCGGAGCCGGGCGCAGCAGGACCAAGTATTAGCCTAGTGGAATGAGAGTCGATCCTGGGCCTGAACGGCCAGGATTTCTTTCTCAAGGAGATATGCACCACATTGCTTCGAAGAAGCGAGGTGCAAATGATACACTTAGCCACACACAATTTGGACATATTGTGTGTGTGTGTGCGGCCTTGGAGCAATTTACACATACTTAGGGTGACCCTGACTTTGCAAGTCTACATGAGTGATTCGTATGGCCGAAGCGGTTACAGTAATAGCACCGCTGTGGCAGTGGCACAAATGCCTTCACGCGGTAGCAGTACCAACCGGCATGTACCAACTCAGGGAGTTTGTCACAGTCGAACATGACAAAGAGTGTAGGGGTGGGTCTCGAGGCCCCTCCCTGTTTTCTCATCACATGTTTGACCTTGACCGCCCCATGTTTGCCAGCTCTAAGGTGATGTCCTCTATGGAGTAGTCAACGAATTCTCTTGTATAAACTACTACTTTCACAAAGTTGATGGTAGAGTGCGGCGTCACACTCACCAAGCTGCTATTAAGTGTCCAAAGAGCACTTATCTTGGCCGCCTTGGAGGGATTCGCCGCATTCGCCAGAAGGCTCCTGTCCGAGAAGCGGGTCACCTTCGGCTCTCTACCAATTACACTAGCTAAAGCTCTTCTCTGATGGATCATGTTGATCTTGGCCAACATGCTGCCATCAGTGGAGTGAATAATGAGGAAGCGTTTGAAGCCAGCGGGCTCGATAACGCCAGGTAGCATCTGAATGAGGGGCCTCTATGTTATTGAGGCTCTGCCCTGGGCACTTTTGGTCTTAGTCAGGGGCTCCACACCCAGGGGGGCAGAGGGGCTGATCTTGGGTTGGTCGCTTACCGAAGCACCAGAGCCATCCATCCCTGCAGCCCCTATAGATCAAGAGGAGCCCCGAGTCTTCTTAGTTTTTATCTTTTTAGGAGAGGAGGGCGGGGAATGAACCCGCTTCTCCCCTCTGCCAGCAGGAGTCCCCAGGCCAGGTGGACCGGCCTCAGCCAGGTCCTTCTCCGAAATGGATAAGGTCCTGCCAGTTGTAGGGGCACCAGTCAGAGGAGATCCCTCCCCTCCTTGTACTGCCTCGGAAACCCTAGGGGCGGATTTGGGTTCGGGTCGGACGGGGTGTTGAATCCCATCAGCCTACCCCTGTTCCTGATGTTGGCCTTTTCAGGCACCTCAAGCTCTTGCTGCCCTCCTCCTTGAAGCCCTGTGCACTGTGGCCACCCAAATACAGTCGCCCCTCACTATTCGCGGTTTATCATCCGGGCCTTGAATTATCTGCAGAAAATTGGGGAGGGGGGGCTTAAAATTCAAAATTTTCACCATTTCCAGATATCCGCGGAAACCTACATACATAACAAAGGCCATCCCTTCAAAGTTACAATGCTGGTGGGCATCATTTTCATTTTCATTGTGAAGGTCTCCAAATAGAATTTTTACCACCTAATACAACGTCCCTAATTCAACCAATGGACCAAGGCATGATAAGGGCATTCAAGGCCATCTACACAAGGAATTCTCTGCAATAACTGGTCATGTCAAAGGATAGAGATGAAAAATTAAACGATAACTTGGTTGAATTAACCAGGATAAATACGGAAGAATCTGCAAAGAAGAAGATGAGGAAGTTCAAGCTGAAGTTGGGCTAGCCGATCTTCAGAAGAATTAAAAGTGTTCAGGCAGATTTGGAATCATGGGACCCTCACATGGTTCGTTCCATGAAGGCACAAAATAGCCTTGATCTTGCTATGGGCCCTTACTGGGACATGCTAAAGAACATGAAAAAAGCAACAATCTCAATTGCCCATTACAGTGTTCACCCCAAGTAAAAAGCCTGAAGCCCTAACCACACTCAAAACTACGCCCTCCACCTCTGGAGAAATTTTTCCTTCTTCTCCTCCGGTGTTTACTGAGCTAGAGTCTGAGGATAATTCGAATCTCCTCAGCTTCCCTGTGCAGTTATATCATGATAATTGAACTGAACAGGCAACATCATCTACAATCATCATTCTTCAATCAAAACAAAACTATCTCCAGGTGAGTAAACATTATACAATAAAATAATTTAATGTGTTCTGATACTTGATTTCATACTTATGTGTATGAACATGACAAAACATAACTTCTTGAATTAATATGGGAAGCGTATTATGATGTTTGGGAAGGGTTGGGGGTGTTTGGGAGATAGCGTCAACTATCAGCAATTTTTCAATATTTGCGCGGGTTCATGGTCCCTATCCCCTGCAAATATGGGGGGTTGACTGTATTATTCTTCTTTGAAAGCACAGTCATTTTGAGCATTGTTTTTCTATCCTGAAAGATAGAAAAACTCACTGTCACAGTTTTTGCTGGTCCTAATAAACAAACATCATAGAAGTGGTATTCATACTCATGTATTACTGAAAAAAGCTAAATTATAAATTCATATTAAAAATAAAGTTGAATAAGAAGTCTATAAAAATTTAATTCTTTACTTACCATACTTTCAGGTATGATACTAAAATCAGAAGCAATACTTATTTTGTCAATTTCCATCTTTTCTTTATGATTTGAACCATCAAATTTAATTTTTGTCAGGTTAAATGGAATGTTTCTTGAATAAAACCTTATTATAAATGAAATTCTACCTTATCTGAAAGAAAAAGATTGATTAATGGGAATAGTATGAAAATACAAAGTTTATTACAACTATATATAGAATGATTATTTGTAAAACTAATAACCAAATTTGATTTGTACTGAATTTGTCCAGTGAGAATGAAGTTAACTAGCTATGGATTTATGACTATACATAAAAGCTAGAGATAAAACAGGAAATCAGTTAAATTGCGAATGACTCATTATTCATATGCTGGGATTATAGTGAGCTTCAGAAGCATCGGGATATCTGAGAATACAAATTGGAACCAGAAAAGTATGGATATGCCCAGAAATCTAAAACACTGAAGAAGTTAATGAAAACTCATGTTACCTCCTGAGAATATTTGCTCCATTTTCAGTGGAATCTAGGATATATAAATCCACATCTATGGTTTAACTAATCTCTTGATCTATGGATATAGTGAGACCAACCAGAACTGTTATCTCCATTGTTTGTCTGGGGTTCACTATAATCTCTTAGCTCCTCTGTGACCTATCGCTGTTTCTGATATTCCTAGTGCTGGTTCAAAATCTATTTCTCAAGCTCTATACCACTTTAGGAATCATGATAAAAATGACATTTTCAATTTGTTTCTTATTGATTCTGTCATTTCTACTCTTGTATAACCTGGAATGATTGTGCAAATTGTTTTTCTGTACACAACACTCATCTCTGGATGAGGAAACCTCTATTTAGTAGCATCAAAAGGGTGATCCATATGTGCAGAAATTTCTACCCATCTCTTTCTTAAACCCATTGCTAGATATCCTATCCTGTACACTAAATATAAGAAGCTTACCTATATCTCCCTTACTTTAACCTTTTACCCACTTGAATACTTCAATCAAGTCCCCCTCAAACTGTTCTTTGTAACAATGAAGCCCTTCGAACCACAGGAGGACAAGCGCCAAAATCATGGTTTTGAATAATTCATGGTGAAAGTTGACACATATTCAAAGAAACATAACTTCCTTACTATTTGAGATATTGAAGTGATTTAAGTGGTTCATACCAATGATGGGTTTGCTAGTAATAAATAACCAAATGGGAAATGAATATAAATATTTTTTATGGCAAACAAAATACCAAACCAATAATTGGTTTGAAAATCAAGGAAAAAGATGATATACACTAACTCAAGAACCTCCAAAATCACAAGGAATAAGTAAAAAAGTAAGATATGTACTTATCTCTGCTTTAATATAAACCAAAGAAAATAGGGATGCAGAAATGCTGCAGCTTAAAGGAAAGATAAACACTACCTGCATTCCTGATGTGCATGCTAAGTCAGGAAACGGGCCTTGCAGTCACACGCAGTACAGGTTTAGTGATAAGCATACCTTTATTTGCTTCCCCTTTAGGATAGAATGTCAGTACAGATAGAGGAATGATTTTCCAATGGAAATAAATAGTAACCTGCATTCTGTAGTGTCTGCCGCTTGTCCTCCTGCGGTTATAAGGGCCTCATATGTAGATTAAGTCTCTTAAGACTTTCATTATAAGATAAGCTCTTCAAGCCATGAATCATCTTAGTCATCCTTCTTTGCACAGACTTAAGCAAACCAATATCCATCTTATAATATGGTAACCATAATTACACTGCATAGACAAGATGAGGCAGAACTAATGCCAGATAGTGTCAGAAGATAATAGGGTAAATATTTGTTTTAACTCATATTTTCTAATAATTTACAAATGTTTTTCCTATGCAGTTTTATGTATATTTTTCAGATCAGACACTTTTTCCCAGAAATGCATACCTACTTTACCCATAATCGAATGAAAATTCATAATAGAAGTATGGATTTCCAGTAAAAATGAGATCTGAAAGGTACACCAAAAAGTGAAAAAAAAATCATTTAAAAGATCTAGAATCGGATCTAACCTTACCTAACCCTAACAATATTGGTACCTAATTATTAAGATTAGTAGTGAACGATTTTTATGTAAGATTTTTGTGTTTTGGGGTCGCAACCTATTGTATTATATATCATTTTGAAGTGAATTTCAAAATGGGGAACTTCGCCCCATATCCTCTTTTAATTGTGGCGGTTGCCCTCCCCGAGCATAATTTTTAATAATCTAGTAGTATTTGAAAAAAATAAAATTGCGCAGAAGTTTAAAAACAAAGAGGCTTTTAAAAATCCAGTGCAATTATATTACAGTAAAAAAAAGAAGAAGATTTTGGCTAAATTTACAATTCCTGCAGTAAGTAAGAAACTTAACTCGCAGAATTATACTGTGAGCCCTATATATTTCTAAGACCTGAATATCATCCTCAAAACTTCCTTGTATTAGTTGGTATCGCAACTAGAACCACTACCACACGCCATTGAACTGAATAAAACATAATATAATTTCACGGAGGACAAAAGGTATAGGGGCCTATCAGAGTTCATCTGCATGTGTCAAAACCCGCCCACAAAATGCATCCATAGGATTGTGTCAGATCATGCATCTACAATATACAATTAAAACTATCCATAGGATTTTATCAGATCATGCATCTACAATATACAATTTAAACCATCCCCTGGCTTTCCAGTTGGCTGTCTGGCTTTGTTCTCCAGTTGGCTGTCTGGCTTTGTTCTGGAAGGTTGTCTTACAGGAAGCTCCTGATTCTCATTGTAAGATTGGGATATAATACTGATTTGGGTGTGTAGTTTTTCTTGTATTTATTTAATACTTCAATCACTGTGTAATAAATACATTAGTGATTAATACTTTTGGGGACGATAACTGGCAGCAATCCTGAGCAAGAATTTTTTGGGGGTGAGTGTTAATTTTTCCTTAGTAAATTTCTGAGAATATGGGTTTTTGTATAGATGGTGAGAGCATGCCTTTTGAAAGTAGTGTGTATGTGGTGTGTGATGCATGTGGAGTTGAAAGGAGATTGAATGTAACTGAATGCCGTGTGTGTTTTCTGGAAGGGGAGGTTAGGAGGTTGAGTGGGGAATGTAAGAGGTTGAATGATTTGGTGTTTGAGGTGAGAAGAGATGCAAGGGTGAGATTAGTGCTAAGAGGGTGGAAGATAGGGCTAGGACTGGGAACAGTGTGGAAGTTGTGAGTGATGATGAATGGTGGGTGAAAATGGATAGGATAGATAAGTTAGGACAGATTAGGTGTTTGAAAAGGAAGGACATAGAACCTGTTAGGTTGACTAACAGATTCAATGTCCTGAGAGAGGAAGAGTGTGAAAGTGATTTGCCTGGTGTGATTGTGGATGAAAGCAGGATGGGTGGTAGGGTGACAGAGCAGGAGGGAGGGTAATGTTAGGCCAAGACAGAATAGGAGAATGACTGAGGTGCTAGTGATGGGTGACTCTCAGATTAGGTATTTAGATAGGAAATTGAGTGATAGCAAGTGGAAAGGAATGAGAGTTTGTCTGCCGGATGCTGGTGTAAGTGATGTTTGTGAGAGGTATGATAGGCTGGTTTCTGGGTGTGAGAGGGATGCAGTTGTGATTACGCATGTGGGAGTGAATGATGTAAAGAAGGTGGGTACATGTGATTTACGTGAGCAGTATAAAAGGTTAGTTGAAAGGATGAGTAAAAGCAGGGTAAAATGTGTTGTTTCTGGTGTGCTTCCGAGATTGGATGTGGGAGTAGAATGGTTGCCGCCTGCAATTGGTTTGAATGAATTTGTGAAAGGACTGTGTGAGGAGTTAGGATTGGTGTTTGTAGATGTCTGGGGTGGGTTTTACGGGAATAGGAGTTTGTATGCGATGGATGGGCTCCATCTTAGTCGGGCAGGTGTTGAGGTTCTATGGGGGGAGCTGGATAGTGTGATTAGGTCCTTACGGGTGGGAAACTAGAAGCTGTTAGAGGTAAGGGAATAACAGGAATAGAGGGCAGGTGTAGGAAATGGAAGGGATGCAGAGATAGAGGAATAGCTAGGGAAGAGGGCATACTGATGCGTTATAGGGGGACTAATGCACAAGGGAATGAGCAGATAACTAGGAATAAAAAAGCACGATGCAATGAAAATGGGAGTATAAGGAATAAGATAGATCTCTTAAGAGCGTTAGCGAGTGAAGAGAATTTTGATATAATTGCGATAACAGTCATGGCTTGATTTGGCAGGTAATCACTTTAAACCTGAGGTTGAGATTGAGGGCTTTAACATGTTCCATAGAGATAGGAGTAGGAAGAGAGGAGGAGGGGTTATTATTTATATCAAAGATAATCTCCAGTGTTGTGTAAACAGTACAATTAAATTAGATGATAACACAGAGTCATTATGGCTAAATGTAAAGGAAGGTAAAAACAAGCTTGTCATAGGATTATTATACAGACCACCAAATCTTAGTAAGGAAGCTTCAAATCTTCTGTAGCAGGAGATTGAATGGGCATGTAGAAGTAAGCATGTGTGTATAATGGGCGATTTTAATGACAGAAATATAGACTGGGAAGCTCTTGTGGGTGATCAGGAGGCTGAGGAATTTTTTAATGTTGTCCAAGATAATTTTCTGAGGCAGATTATTAACAAACCCACTAGAGGGAATAATATACTGGATTTAGTTCTGACAAATAGGGAAGAAGTTATTAAGGATACTGAGATTGGAGGAAATTTGGGTAATAGTGACCATTGTGAAATTAGATTCAAGATGAAATGGAATGGTATTGATAGTAGCATGAACAATGTTAAAATTCCTGACTTTAGAAGAGCAAATTATAATGGGCTAAGGACTTACCTGGAGGCAGTTGTACAGAAACCAGGCAATGAAATCAATTCAGGAATAGATTCAATGATATCAGTTAGTGGAGACAATAATCACCAGGAGGAAGAGATTACAATTGAAGAGGAGTATGAAAGAATAATTGAGCAATTAATTACAGGTCAGATGATTAACATTCCATATAAGGAGATTAGGACTAAAAATAATGACCCAAATGGATGACAGATAAAATTAAGTATTATATTAAAAAGGGCATTTATAGGAAAATAAAAAATAACGAGGATCACTTAAGGCAGAGATATAATGAACTAGCAAGAGATGTTAAAAAGTTAATTAGAGTAGCAAGGAGAAATTATGAAATTAAAGTGGCAAATAGGGCAAAGGAAGATCATAAAAGTTTTTATCAATTATACAAAACTAAGGTTAGAGATAAAATAGGCCCACTTATAGATTCCAATGAAGAATTAGTGAGTGATAGGGACTCAATGGCTGGAATGCTAAATGACTTTTTTCTCTCAGTATTTACACGGGAGGATACTCTAAATATACCTGAGGTGTCATTGATCTTTCGGGGTAATGATGAAGAGAAATTAAAGGATATCTTGATCACAAAGGAGATAGTGACAAAGGAAATTGATAAAATCAAAAGTAGTAAAGCACCCGGTCCTGATAAGGTCTTTCCTAGAATTTTGAAAGAATGTAAGGATGTGTTAAGTGAGCCCCTAGCATGCATCTTTAGAAAATCATTGGAGTGGCATTGTGCCAGTGGCATGGAAGAAAGCCAATGTGATACCTATATTTAAGAAAGGGGATAAAACAAATATGTCTAATTACAGACCAGTAAGTTTGACTTCAGTGGTAGGGAAAATGATGGAATCTATTATAGCAAGGAATATTAGAGATCACTTGGATAAGCATAAGTTGATAAAAGAATCACAGCATGGCTTTAGTAAGGGTAAATCCTGTCTGACTAATTTGCTGTCTTTTTATAGTAAGGTGTATGAAGAAGCAGATAATGATGAAAACTATGATATTTTATACTTGGAATTTAGTAAGGCTTTTGATCGAGTGCCACACTTACGGCTTCTGAGCAAAGTTAAAACACACGGGATCGATGGTAGTATATTTAGGTGGATTCAGTCATGGCTTGGTGACAGACAGCAAAGAGTTAGTATAGATAGAGTTAAATCTGAGTGGGGGTGTGTTAGCAGTGGAGTTCCGCAAGGATCTGTTTTGGGTCCCTTGCTATTCTTAATTTATATCAATGATCTTGACATAGGTATAAGTAGTGACCTGAGTAAATTTGCTGATGATACTAAGCTAGGTAGGGCCATTAGGGCTGATTCTGATGCTGTTGTAATGCAGGAGGAATTGACCATTCTGTCCAATTGGGCCGAGAAATGGCAAATGAAGTTTAACATAGACAAATGTAGTGTACTTAGTATAGGTAGAAATAATCAATTGAATAGTTATAGATTAAATGGGAGAATTTTAGGGAGGACCGATTGTGAGAGGGACTTGGGTATTTTGGTAAGTTCAGACCTTCGTCCTAGAAAGCAATGCCTAAATGCTAAGAATAAAGCTAATAGGATATTGGGATTCATTAGGAGGAGTGTAAGCAATAAGAGTGCTGAAGTCATTCTAAAACTGTATCTGGCGCTAGTTAGGCCTCATCTAGACTATGCAGTACAATTTTGGTCACCATATTATAGGAAGGATATTGATTTGCTTGAGTCTGTGCAGAGAAGGATGACAGATGATTGGTGGGCTAAGGAACTTACCTTATGGTGAAAGGCTCAGAAAACTAAATCTACATACATTGGAAAGGAGAAGAGTCAGAGGGGAATTGATTGAAGTCTTCAAATGGGTAAAAGGATATAATAAAGGGGATCTGGGTAAGGTTCTTATACTTAGTGAACATGACAAGACACGTAGCAATGGATTTAAGCTTGATAAGTATAGGTTTTGGAAGGAGATTGGGAGGAATTGGTTTACAAATCGTGTGGTAGATGAATGGAATAGGCTCACTAGACATGTGATAGAAGCCTCCTCTCTGGGTAGTTTTAAGAATAGATTAGATAAATATATGGATGAAGCTGCTAGATGGGACTGACTTTTTTTATGTACATATGTATATATTTTTCTAAGGAGTGGGGAGATTATATTTTGCGGCTGCATGAATGGAAATAATCCTCTGGATGCATTTTATGTATATTGTAGATTAGATCTGACGAAATCCTGTAAAGGGTGACAATGTTGATGACTTTTCTCTGGTAAGAAATCTGTTGTGTGTTGACTGAAACAGGAGCTGCCAAGTGTAGGCCATGAATGGTCTTTTGCAGTCTCCTTCTTTTCTTATGTTTTTCTTCTTAAAAGGCATCATCATCAAGGCTAATCAAATCACCTCTAATATACAAAAATAAAAAAACTGCATTTACAGGCATATGTCTAGAATAACCTCCCCAAAATAAGTTAACATCAGCAAATCATGCAAAAGATATAAAATATAACAAAGCATGCTACTGGCTAAGCAGTCACAAGATGCATGTGCAGATCACTGGCAGATATAACCTATCATGCTATTGGCTAATTAGTCAGGCTAAAAGTTGAAGGAATGACTGCAAAGGATGCGAAAAGATTCAAATTAGCAAAGTATCATATTTTCAAAAAATGAATAACATTATTAAGTTCTGGAAGGTAAAAATGACATCGGTGAATATCATTTTAAGAATTAATAATATTTATGTCTTTGAAAATCAGTGGTGGATTAACCCTATTAGCAAAATAAGCATGTGCTTAGGGCATCAAGGGAAGGAGGGACACCTCAGAAATTTTTTATAGCCGAATTTATCATTTAAATTATTAAATTTATAGCTATTTTCAAAATCTAATGAATAAATGTTTATCTATACAAGTTTTGAATAAGTCTAGTACACGTTTGAAACACCACGAATGAGAGGTAGTAGCTTGTAGATTTGTATATTAATTGCTGTCACTTGTGTTAATTGCATGTGCATTTATTGCCCCATTCTTGCTTCAAGTTGCATAAAAAGTATTCCAATAGCACACGTACTTAAAATGTAAGTACATTTTATATATTTTGAATGGTTTGACGTTGATATTTTTTTAAGGGAATGGTTTTGGTAAAAATTCTAACTTTTTTATTCTTATAGCTAAAGTAAGGAAATTTGTACATACCTATAGAGAATTTAAATCTTAGTTGTTCTTGCACATTTTTCTGATTTCAAGACAGAACCTGCGATATATTTAAAAAGAAAAAAAAATATTGGCATTTTAATGGGTATTTTAAAATCACCAAGGATCCAAAGTTTTCTAATATATTTTTATTCTGAAAATTGGATTATGTACACAAGGGAAATCTAAATATTTGTCATGGGATTTTATAAAATTGGTAATGTTATTATTTTATGGGTACTTCTGTAAAATTTCCCCCAGAATCAGAAAAAATATTTTTGAGTTTGATGGGTTTTTTTCTCAAAAACACCTTAACATGTTTGTAGAGCTTAAAAATACAAATTAAATGAACTTTAAATCATTGCTCCATGAACAATACTTCAAGATATTTAGCGACTGTTTACTCCAGCATTAGGGATACTTATAGAGAATTGAAAAAAACTTTAAAAAATTTGCTCTTGTGAACTTTTGAGATTGAAAATGAGATAAAAAATATCCCCCCCCCCACACTTTTAGAGGGTATTTTCAAAATGTTATAACTCTGTCCAGTGCCAGATTTAGGAACAAGCTAAATAAGAACATAAGAACATAAGAAAAGAAGGAGACTGCAAAAGACCATTCATGGCCTACACTTGGCAGCTCCTGTTCCAGTCAACACACAAAAGATTTCTTACCAGAGAAAAGTCATCAACATTGTCACCCTTTACAGGAGTTCGTCAGATCTAATCTACAATATACATAAAATGCATCCAGAGGATTATGTCCATTCATGCAACCGCAAAATAATCTCCCCACTCCGCAGAAAAATATATACATATATACATAAAAAAAGTCAGTCCCATCTAGCAGCTTCATTCATATATTTATCTAATCTATTCTTAAAACTACCCAGAGAGGAGGCTTCTATCACGTCTAGTGAGCCTATTCCATTCATCTACCACACGATTTGTAAACCAATTCCTCCCAATCTCCTTCCTAAACCTATACTTATCAAGCTTAAACCCATTGCTACGTGTCCTGTCATGTTCACTAAGTATAAGAACCTTAATGGCTCAAAGTGAGGCAGGGATAGGAAGCAAACACAGATTTGTAGAAGGTAGGCAGGCTAATGGAAGTGCTTTAGGGTTTAATTACTTTAGTAGTGATAGTGGTCAGGGAAATACAAGAGTACAGGGTCGGGGAAGGAGAGAAAGGAGATGCAGAGGAGATAGGCCCTCAGGTGCTTCAGGGATAGGTGGGCTGAGTTGTCTTTACACAAATGCTCGTAGTCTTAGAAATAAGAGGGATGAATTATTTAGTTATATCATTCATGAAGATATAGATATAATATGTATAGTTGAATCATGGGTTAATGAAAATATATTTAATGATAATGTCAGTGAATTTGAACTAGAAGGTTATACTATGTACATTAGTCAAAGGAGAGATAGGACTGGTGGTGGGTTGATTATTTATATCAGAAATAGCATTTCTTCAAATCTAAATAACTCTATAAAGCAAGGAGAAGGTGAATCATTATGGATAGATATTAAGGTTGGTAAAAAATAGGAAAATACACTTGGGAGCTTTTTATAGACCACCAGGACAGACTGATTGTATCGATGAGTTAATGATTAGGGAAATAAGTAAAGGATGCAAAGAAGATACAGTTATTCTTGGTGACTTTAATTTAACTTCTATAGACTGGGAAAATATGATAGGAAGAGATAGAGCAAGTTGTAAGTTTATGGAGTGTTTTGAGGATAACTTTTTGACCCAATTTGTTAATAAGCCAACAAGGGGTGCCAATATATTAGATCTAATTCTTTCAAATGATGATCACTTAGTTCAAGGATTGAGTGTAGGGGAATCATTGGGAAACAGTGATCATCAGATGGTTCAGTTTAATTTGCAAATAGTTAAGGGTAGAACAATGACAAACTCCACAAAAATTCCAAATTTTTATAGGGGAGATTACGATAAATTACGCAGCATGCTAAATCAGATTAGGTGGGATATTGAATTCCATGGAAAGAATACTTATGAGATGTGGGATATTTTTAAGACTATATTAAACATGGTTCAGGAACAGTGTATTCCGATGAAGTCTATTAGGACGAAATGTAGGAAACCATTATGGTGGAATCAAGAAATAGCTAATAAAGTTTCAGAGAAAAAAAGGGCATACCAGAGATTACAAAGTGAGAGTAGTTTAGATAATTTAAACCATTATAGGTCAACCAGAAATGAACTAAATAAGATTATTAAGAAGACCAAAAGGACAGCAGAAATTAATTTAGCTAAAAATAATAATAAAGATCCTAAAAAATTCTTTAGCTATTATAGAATCAATAATAAATCTAACAGTGATAAAATAGGGCCTATTAAATATGAAGGGGTTTTGAAAGAATCTGATGAGGAAATAGTAGAGGTCCTTAATGATCATTTTGCTTCAGTATTCACAGAAGAGAAACCAGTTAGATTAATTGATGATAATTTTAGGTCAAGGGAAGTAGTGATAAATTCTATTAATATAGACAGAGAAGAAATTAAAGGGCTTATAATGCAGTTAAATACTAGTAAGGCATCTGGCCCTGATAACATTCATTCTAGGATACTCAAAGAAGGTGTAGAAAGTATTGCAGTAGCTCTCGAGAAGATATTTATTAGATCACTAGAGTCTGGAGAAATACCAAATGATTGGAAATTGGCAAATGTAGTGCCAATTTTTAAAAAGGGAAGCAAAGAGGACCCAAATAACTTTAGACCGGTAAGCTTAACTTCTATAGTCTGTAAAATTCTTGAGAAGATAGTTAAGAAGGAAATTTCTGATCATCTAGAGAGTAGCAGGTTAATTAATGATACTCAGCATGGTTTTAGAAAAGATAGATCGTGTTTAACTAATTTACTGGATTTTATGGATTATGTAACTAAAGAATTAGATAGGGGTGAGAAAGTTGATGTGATCTACTTAGATTTCAGCAAAGCTTTTGATAAGGTTCCACATAGAAGACTAGTTCACAAATTAAAGCTGCATGGGATATGTGGGAACATTTTAAATTGGATAACTGAATGGCTGAAAAATAGGAAACAGAGAGTTGTACTGAATGGAGTGAGGTCAGAGTGGAGGAATGTTATTAGTGGCGTACCTCAGGGATCAGTTTTAGGCCCTTTATTATTTATAATCTATGTAAATGATCCTGGGCAAGGTGTAAATAGCAAAGTGTCAATTTTTGCTGATGACAATAAATTGGCAGCTGTAGTCAAAGAGGTTGAGGGTAGCTTTAAAGTGCAGGGTGACTTAGATAAGTTGTTAGCTTGGGCTCAGAAGTGGCAGATGACTTTTAACCTTAATAAATGCAAAGTTATTCACATGGGGAGAGATAATAGGGAATTTAGCTATGAGATGGATGGATATTGGCTTAATTCAGTTGAAGATGAGAAGGACTTAGGAGTGGTAGTAGATAGGTCACTGAAATTTTCAAAGCAGTGTATTGAGGCAAAAAATAGAGCAAATAGGGTGCTAGGTTACATTAAAAGAAATGTTAGCTACAAGAGTAAGGAGGTCATCCTTAAACTATACAACTCTTATGTCAGGCCACATTTAGAGTACTGTATACAGGCATGGTCACCACACTTTAGACATGATATAAACTTATTAGAGTCAGTACAAAGGAGGGCAACAAAAATAATACCATCCCTGAAGCACCTTGAATATGAAGATAGACTGAGGGTATTAAATATGTTTTCATTTGAAAGAAGGTGTGTGAGGGGAGATATGATTGAGCTTTTTAAAATCTTTTCTGGGATGGATAAATTGGATTTCAGCAAGTTATTTGAGTTAGAAGGTAGTAATAGAACTAGAGGCCACCACTTAAAGATTAAAAAACAGAGGTGCAGACTGGATGTTAGAAAATATTTTTTCACTAACAGAGTGGTGGATTATTGGAATAGTTTGCCACCTGAGACTATAGACAGCCCAAACTTGAATGTTTTCAAGCGCAGATTGGATGATTATATGGGAATGGAGGGTTGATTTCTTGCTTTTTGGTATGTGGATATGTTTCTTGACTCATTCCTGTGGATGCAGTTTCTTTTTATTGTATATTTTGGGGGACTTTGATTTTGTTTTTGACAGACTCCTATGGAGGCTTTAAATTATATATTGTAGATGCATGGTTGGACATTCCTATGGATTGTTAAATTGTATATTGTAGATGCATGATCTGACAAAATCCTATGGATGCATTATATGGGTGGGATTTGATGGATACGGATGACCTTTGATAGGCCCTTGTGGCTTTTGTCATCCGTGAAATTATGTTATGTTATGTTACCCAGATCCCCTTTATTATATCCTTTTACCCATTTGAAGACTTCAATCAATTCCCCTCTGACTCTTCTCCTTTCCAATGTATGTAGATTTAGTTTTCTGAGCCTTTCACCATAAGGTAAGTTCCTTAGCCCACCAATCATCTTTGTCATCCTTCTCTGCACAGACTCAAGCAAATCAATATCCTTCCTATAATATGGTGACCAAAATTGTACTGCATAGTCTAGATGAGGCCTAACTAGCGCCAGATACAGTTTTAGAATGACTTCAGCACTCTTATTGCTTACACTCCTCCTAATGAATCCCAATATCCTATTAGCTTTATTCTTAGCATTTAGACATTGCTTTCTAGGACGAAGGTCTGAACTTACCAAAATACCCAAGTCCCTCTCACAATCGGTCCTCCCTAAATTTCTCCCATTTAATTTATAACTATTCAGTGGATTATTTCTACCTATACTAAGTACACTACATTTGTCTATGTTAAACTTCATTTGCCATTTCTCAGCCCAATTGGACAGAATGGTCAATTCCTCCTGCATTACAACAGCATCAGAATCAGCCCTAATGGCCCTACCTAGCTTAGTATCATCAGCAAATTTACTCAGGTCACTACTTATACCTATGTCAAGATCATTAATATAAATTAAGAATAGCAAGGGACCCAAAACAGATCCTTGCGGAACTCCACTGCTAACACACCCCCACTCAGATTTAACTCCATCTATACTAACTCTTTGCTGTCTGTCACCAAGCCATGACTGAATCCACCTAAATATACTGCCATCGATCCTGTGTGCTTTAACTTTGCTCAGAAGCCGTAAGTGTGGCACTCGATCAAAAGCCTTACTAAAGTCCAAGTATAAAATATCATAGTTTTCATCATTATCTGCTGCTTCATACACCTTATTATAAAAAGACAGCAAATTAGTCAGGCAGGATTTACCCTTACTAAAGCCATGCTGTGATTCTTTTATCAACTTATGCTTATCCAAGTGATCCCTAATATTCCTTGCTATAATAGATTCCATCATTTTCCCTACCACTGATGTCAAACTTACTGGTCTGTAATTAGACATATTTGTTTTATCCCCTTTCTTAAATAAGTTATAGCTTAGGGCCTAACAATCTGTAGGGGCCTCACAAAATTCAAGAAAAAATTTCTTTTACTCAATGTATCTTAATTGTCTTAAAATTAAAATTTATAGATTAATCATGTATAATTCTTTTGACTAGACAGCTCAATTACAGGTGATGTATTATTTAAGATCAATGTCCCGGTGTAGGTATGGACAATTCATGGAATTATAGCCATTTGCAACTAGTACATTATTGTACTTAATACTATTTATGCATTGGGAAAAAAAATACCAGTCAAACCTGCATACCTGAGAGCAACTATGTCTCAAGAAAAATTAGCTGCACTTAGCATCATGTGCATAGAAAGTGATAAGTTGAGAAGCATATCTTTTGACGACAATCAATGATTTTGCTTTTGGAAAATCAAGAAAGAAAATGATTTACGTTGTAACTTAGAGGATTATCTAATATAATTTTTTTGATTTTGCAAATATATTCTTTATTATTATATATTAATAAAATTAAAAGGTAATATCTTTTCATATAATTAAAAGACATGTATATTTCTAAACATTCTGGTACCAGCTGGCATAATTTAAAGGGAGGGAGCCTCCGGGTTTTATATAGCTTAGGGCCTCACCGTCTAAATCCGACACAGCCTCCGGCATTTTTGGCAGTAGAGCAATGATTCAAGTGCATTCAATGTGTTTTCAAGTTCCACAAATTGCAGTATTTTTTTATTAAGATATCAACCTATAGTTTTTATTTTATGACAAAAAAATAAAATGTGTGTTTGATGGGTTTATTTCTCAAAAACTATAAATGGTATCTTTATTTTCTCTATACAATTTGTAGTTTGAGAAGAATTCCGAAACAAAATCTTCAATATTTTTTTTTAAGAGCTCATCTGGCGACTGCCTACTTGGGCATTAGTTGCCGTATTAAAAACTTGCCTAGTACTAGGCTACTTTAAAAACAAATTCAAAAACACACACAAAAAAACACCTGAATCCAAAAATTATAAAAATGGAAAAGCCAACAAGCAGGAAGCAAGCTCCTGTGTTGGGGAAGGTCCCCCGGCTGCAGGAACGTGCAACCAATGCGGGGGGGGGGGGGGGAAAGAAGGGTTAAATAAAAGGGAAAAGACCAGCCTCCCCCCAAAAGTCTACAAGTCCACCAGTCAAGGTGCACGCACTCCTCCCGAGTACAAGGGACAAGCGGTAGTGACCCCTCCCATCCCATTACCGGGACAGGTAACGTGCACGAAGATCACCCAGACTAGGACATTCGACAAGAATGTGCCGAACAGTCTGGGGGACAATGCAGTCATCACAAAATGGCAATGCGTCACATGAGTGTGCCCAATTCGGAGAGAACAGAAATCAACCTGAAGCCGTTGCGGCATCGGGGGATAGGTCCATGCGAAGTCATGACACAATGGCACACAAATTTAAGTTCCCTTTGACTGTCTCCCATCTTCTTTGCCAAGCAGCCCGAAGAGCTGCCCATATCCCAGCCATGTAGTCAGGGTGAGGAAGAGCGAAACGCTGGTCTGGTCACAGAGTCCTAGTGGATTCTTTAGCGCCCTCATTTCCCGCAATTCCTACATGTTCAGGAACCCAGCAGAAGATAATCTTGACATCCGCCTGGCTCGCCAAAACTGTGGCATCACGGATATCGCCAACCAGGGGATGCATAGATTCCAATGCGCGAAAGAACTCAGGGCGCTTTATGAGTCGCTATAGATCACAATCCGGTCTCCGAACTGGGCATGTCACGTAATCTCCCGTACAGAGTGGTGTATTGCCACCAGCTTGGCCGTGAAGACAGACAGAGAGCCTGGCAGAGCCCCACTAAATTCAAAGAGAGGGGATATGGTGTGGAAGCCGACCCCCTCTTCAGACTTGGAGCCAGTTTGTTTACTTTGCTATGATTCGAAAAAAACTCAAACGCGCATGAATATTCAAACACGGGTGAACTATAATATTTACACAAAAATATTTTTTCCGGCCGGGTCGCTTGTCTACATGTTTACCCTTATTTTTCAAGAAATGAATGCTACTTATCATTATTTTATTAAAAATTCATATTGAAATTGGACTTAGGCATTAGTTAAGTATAGTCTATCCAAAACAAGGAAAAATACATGAATGTAGATTAGCAGCCCATCCGAAAAAAAAAATTGTGTATAAATATTATCTTCACTCGTGTTGGAATATTCATGCTCGTTTGAGTCCTTTTTGAATTATTATTTTATAAACAATTAGGATTATATACTGGGGGCTGTGCCCCCCAGACCACCCAAAAAATTTAATGACTAGGGGCACAGCCCCCAGTATATAATCCTAATTGTTTATAGAATAATAATTCGAAAAGGACTCAAACGGGCATGAATATTCCGACACGAGTGAACGATATTTACACACAAAAAAATTTTTCGGCCAGGCCGCTAATCTACATAGTTACCCTCAATACTAAATAGATATTCCAATATAAACTGAATACTCAATATAAAAATTGCAACAAAATATTCCTGACAAGCTGGCAGTAAAACGACGAAACGTAAACATAAAAAGTGATGAAACAGCTGACAGCCATTGGCACCGAAGACTGCCTTATACGATTGCTGACAAAATACAATCAATATAATTTGGATGCTTTATTGTCATTATCAATTTTTTTATAATCAACAGAGTAACAAGAAATTATTCTAATTTTCTACCATAACTAGAATAAAATTAAGACGTAGAGAAGTAGACAAAAAAAATATGACGAATGTTTGTAAGCACTTTGACAACCTACACGAATGAAACATGGTAGTTGGTTAGTTCCAGTAGAGTTGCCAGATAATATATTTGTTGCAAGAGCAAGAGTGTTTTCCTGTTTAAAGTTCGTGAGCCCATAAGGTCAATGGTACTAGCATATACTAACATTTTGGAGGCAGGTGAGAAAATTGTATTTTGCAAATAATATTTCGCAAAAGAGTATCAACCCATCAGTAAAAAAATGTCATAAACTTAAATATCCATCATATCTCATCCGGATCCAAAAATGACAAAAAGAAGATTAAGCTAAATTTCGTAACATGGGGAATAAAAATTCGACCCAGAAGTAAATTTCAAGATATTTAATAGATTGTGAGATCAACTTGATGCCTACTCAGTAACTTTGCAAATATTGTTGATTGAGTCTGAAAAAAATTTATTAAAGACATAGAAGTAAAACAATCTATTTTAGTTTTCTCTTTACAATCGTCAGTCTCGGGGGGTGAGGGATCGGTCCAATGCTATGCTGTAGCGTTTGTTGTCATTGTAACTGCTGTCTCCCACTTTGGTCTCTGTCACTGAACTCATTGACACTTCAACATTATCTTGAAGCAATTCAGCTAGTATATTAACAATAATTTTGTAGCGAAAATAATTTTAATTTGAACTCAATAGCAAGTAGATTAAATGTCAATAGAAACCCTTTAAAAGAGCATGGCATTTACTTGCTAGAATAGTTTCGGATATGAATTTTGTCATATTATCTTCAGTTCTATACTAAGAAAAGACAGACATCCACACATTGATGTTCGGCTCGAGATATCTATATGTGCACGACTGTCTTCTCTTAGTATACAACCGAAGACGGTATGGCAAACTTCACACAAAGACTAGTGTCGCAAATAAATGCTATGTTCCTTTAAGATGGTTTCTATTAATATATCTCTCTCTATTATATATATATATATATATATATATATATATATATATATATATATATATATATATATATATATATGGGTATTCCGCATTTTAAGCCCACCATTCGCTAATGTAATGATAGCGGACTAACAAAAAATTGCGTTATATCGTAGGCAGAAATTTGGCAAAAAATAGAGGATTTGCAGCTAGCCGAATGCTAAAATTATAGTCGACCAACACTAACTTTCAGAAAACACCAACAATATGAAATGTGCGGAAAATTCAAGAATATTCTTGAAAGTGTGGAGAAACGTCTATATTAAGGGCGGCTAGACGTCTTGGATTTCACTTCCAGGAATCTGGCCACCCTATTCTAGATTTGTCTGATGCATGGCCGGTACACAGAGCACGCAGGCGGTAGGCTGCTCAAGCTGTGTGGGCATGAATATTTTAGAACTGTCTGTTGTGCACCCTGCCTGTCCTGAGAACTTGCGTGGAAAGCAGTATACATTAAATCACCAGGTCTTAAAAAGCTATTGCTTGCCGTATTTGTATTTGGATTATTTTTATATTTTCACAGTGGTTACATTGTAAAGTGGAAGGATTTTTTGACGCCATTGCCTTGGTCAAGCCAACCTGGCAGCGCCATGAACCAGAGTGAGGGGGAGGAGCCCCTCGGCCTGGTAACTATAGCCAGGGAAGAGTGTACGACATCACCAACGCCGATAGCCTGCCGCCAATTTTTCAGGTATATAGTGATTATAATGACTTTTCCAATTATCAGTTAGCACTATTACTACTTTTTGTGATAGTAAGGTGACATAAGATAGTAAGAAAGGTTCATTTTTTTCAGTACTTGACAAATTTCTATGCCGTCAGCAAGACCAAGGGGAAGGGGATGTGCAAGATCTGCCGAAAGGAGATCAACTACCCCACCACATCCAACTACAACATCAAACTGGGCGAGTTGTTCAGTTCGGTGGCTGCCCTGAGTGGTGGTTTTAAACAGGGTAGATACACCTCTGTCGCCAGGTATATAAAATTAAAATAATAAATAAATCAGTTACATCATAGTAAAAAATATTAAAATGATCAATAGTATTTTAGGGGAGATATTTTATAAGTTAACTGAATTTTGGCATGCTGACCGCCAAGGTTGAATTTCACTACGCTGTTTGTGCCGCCAAACGTTTTACCTTTGTAGCACTGCACCAAATTCCTATAATCTGCAGTAATCCAATATAAACAATTAGGTAAAGATTCATTTTAACACATATTTTCAAATGAATTTAAAAATGTGTTTTTTCTCATTCGGTTTTATGTGTACTTTTCAGATCTAACACTCGTTTTTCCCGGAAATGCATACTTTTCCCATAATCGACTGAAGGTCTATAATAGGAATAGTATATATTTACAGCAGAAACGAGCTTCAAATCTATTATTGGTACTGGTTATTATATGGTTTACCTAGGTTGAATTTTAAGATTCGGGCTACGTGACGGAATGCGGATGAACACGAAGGGTTGAATAAACAATCTTAGAAAAATATAATGTATGTTAGAATTAACAAGTGGAACAGAGAAAATTGATTGGTTATATAATAGATGTAAATTAAAATATGCGTTATTATTTAATAGATACGTAAAAGAATTATAAATGGAAATTAACAATATAATCATTTTCCCAACGTTGCCCAGATTAGGTCTAAGGAATTCGTCTGCAAAATTTAGACCGCGTCAGCATTTAACAATTCATTCCTGAGGAACAACCTGGACAAAGAAATTTGTAGACAACACCACTGCGCAAACAATCAGGATCGAACACTTGATTGTTTGGGCAGTGGTGTTGTCTACAAATTTATTTGTCCAGGTTGTTCTTCGGCTTCATATATCGGTAGCACTGTGCGATCATTGAGGGCTCGTTATTCTTCGCATATGGGAATTAGTCATCGAACAGGGTCTGTTCTTTCGACAAAAGAACATTCACCTGTAAGAGACCACATCACAAATTCTAAAACGTCAATAACAATAAATAACTTTAAAATCATAGCTAGCAATAAATGTTAGACTACACTCAGGATGGCAGAATCAATATATATTAAATCTTTAAAACCTACCGTTAATTCAGAGGATTCGTCAGTTCCTCTCCATGTTCTGTAAAAACCACAGCCTACTAAGCCATACTCAATAATATTGTTCAAATGTTCGTTAGTCTGAAATATTTTACCGCTTAGTGTTAAGGTGTGTTCTTCACTATAGTTACAAAAAAAAACCTTTTGTATATCATAACTTTGCAGTATTATTTATTTAAACTGCATAGAGTGCATTAAGCATTCGCCCTAATTTCCAGTTATTGTAATCAATTTATGTAGGTAATCTAAAGCTATATTTCTCATTATTGTTAAATTGCTAATGAATTGTCATATATTCCTAGGAACCAGAAGATGAGCGCACGAGCTCGAAACGTTGTTTTGAATAAATGGATTTAGAAAAATGATTGGATTATTTTTTGCCATTGGCTTTATATTAAAAATTATATATATATATATATATATATATATATATATATATATATATATATATATATATATATATATATATATATATATATATATATATATATATATATATATATATATATTATAACTACTTTAAAATGACTTCCAATATAATATTGTAACTGCCAATATGCACAAGTTTTTAAACCTCCATTATATCACTCTCGCCCTCGCTCGCTTCCATCCACCAAGGTTCGTATATAAATAGTTCCAACATATAAGTTGTAAATCCATTCATGTAATTAATTAGAGTTTTATTGAGCCTAGATAGCAAAAAGTATTAATCACATAATAAATTTTTGTGATGAAATTTCAATAATGAACTTTGGTCTAACGAGGAGGATCGACTGTTAATGCGTTTGCGAGCTAGGAAGAATAGAAGAATGCCCAATAGCGAAAATATAATGTATTAAGAATTAACAAAAGAAAACAAGAATGTTTGAATATAACTGATACAATTTGTTATACACGAGTTATAGTTTAATGGATATTAAGAGGACGTTGAATACGAAGTTAAGTATGATGTTAAATATAATAGGATCACAATACGATATTTTTGGGATGTAAGCAGTAGCGTTAATAACAGTGGAATAAATAATAGTAGATCACAAGGATATATAAATTAGGATGTACGATAATAGTATGTTAGCTAATCACAAAGAGATATTAAATAGAATGTAAATTAATAGTTGTTAGCAATCACAATGGTAATAATAAATTGGGGTCTTGCGACTTGAGGGAAGCGAGCCCAATGAGGAAGATTTAAGACGATTGATTTATTTTAAACAATTTGGTCGTCCGGGGAATTTGTTATATAGGGGTATTCTGATTTGTTTTATAAATACATATATTTTATTTACATATAGAGATACCAGTTACATTGAAGTGCTCGGAATAACATAATTTTTCTAAATTACTTTTGGAGTAGGGGAGATATGCATGATAATTATTTTAATAATTTTACGTAAAACAGAAATCATTATATACACGAGAAAAGACGAAGAAGGTGAGAAAGGTCATTCACTAACGGGAAACGCCACCAAAACAATGACCACTCTCTTCACACCAGACCCTGCAGAATGCAGCACAACCCTAAATCTAAACATACAAAACATAACACTACCCACAACAAAAGAACCGAAGATCCTTGGACTCACTTTCGAACTCAAACTCACATACTCAAAACACATACAAAACACAATAGTCAAGGGCACGAAAGTACCCAAAGTCATCAAGGCACTCAACTACAAACTGGGGGAAAACCAAGGAAACGCTCATTAAAACATACAAGACAATCACAAGACCAGTACTAGAATACGCCAACACAATCTGGTCCCCGATCATTTTAGAAACTAACACCAAAAAAACTACTGAGAATACAAAACACCTCTCCCCGCACTGCAAAAGGATGCACTCGACACAAACATCCTACCAATCAAAAATTACCTAAAACTACATGCATCACAACTCAGACAGAAAACGCAACATCCAAATCATCACCACCGCCACATGAGCAGACAACCCCCCAATCACCGACACAAAAAACAGATAATTTTCCATAACAGCAACAACTTCACCACCAACATAGACACAAAGCCTAACACAACAACATAAGACACAATCGAGCAAAACGTGAAAACAATCCACTCTCAGATCACACTACAATAATGGATACACAGAACCCGCAACAAAATATTAAGTGCACCACCTCCAACCATACATAACTCACAACAAACACCCACAAAGCAGATCAGAAGAACACTAGCACAGATACGAACAAATAAATCACTACTCCTGACATCATACATGCACAAAATATCTCCCACCACCCATACAACACCAAATTGCCCCCAAACCTAACGCAGATACTCGACACCACACATCTCTTCAACTGCCCACAGATACACACAAACCTAGACCCGGTAGATCTCTGGGAGAGACCCCGCGAGGCGGCGGGTCTGCTCCTGCGATGTTCCAGGGAACTGTGGTAGGGTCTGGAATAGGTGTGAGGGTCTCCGCCCCACTGCCGAGTCGCGGTAGGGGTCACCACCACCACCAAGATGTTCCTCGAACCAGGAAAATGCGATTAGCAGGTCGGCATTGTAGCAAAAGACAAAAGGAGACCCCCTAAGAACTTGGTCCATAAAGTGCAGGAAAGTTTGAGCAGATTTACGCAAACCATAGGGCATTCTTATCATTTCAAAAGAACCAAACAGAGTGGTGATGCTAGTCTTTGAAATATCGACTTGGTGAATATAGATCTGGTTGAAAGCACGAACCAGATCTAAGCGAGAAAAGATTTTAGAGCCGGAGATAGATGAGGAAAAATCGGCTAGGCACGGCAAAGAATAGCGATCAGGGATTGTTCCAGCGTTAAGAGCTCTGTAATCCCACACTGCTCTGAATTCCTCCGGCGTGGATTTAGGCACAATGTGGAGAGGAGAGGCCCTGGGAGAAGCAGAAGGCCTACAAATGCCTGCATACATCATTAATTGAAATTCATCACGCATTGCACACAGTGTATCTGGGGCTAGACGACGAGGTCGGGAGAATACAGAACCTCTTGTTATCTCGATTGGATGTACCGCATTATGTTTAATGAGTTGCTCCTTCGAAAGTGGAGAGGTAAGGGCTGGAAACTCATGAAGAAGGCACTGAAATGGTGGCTCGGTGGGTGGGATACGAATAGAAAGGAGGGAACTCTGTGAAAGTGAATACAAATCTGAAACAGTGAGTGAAGTTTTGTAATCGAAAAGCTTGCGGTGACGAGAATCGACCAAGAGGTCGTGAGCCGAAAGAAAATCGAGGCACAATATTAGACAATCTACCTCGGCCATGACGAAGGTCCATCGGAAATCTTGACAGAAACTTGAAGGTTTCGCCTTCCACACTTCCTAATATCGGTCGAATTAGCTACCTTCAGAACTATATATGAGGGAGCACAAGCTTTGTCGTACTTAGAAATTGGTATAACACTGCGTTCTGCACCCGTGTCCACCAGGAAGGAGAAACCATAAAGTGGGTAAAGAAAATGCTAAAGGGAGCACCTACCTGAGGAAATGAGGTGTAGGCAGGGGATGTATACCTTTTTTTTCCCCATGTCTTTCTAGTTTAAAGGAGAATTTGAGGCTGAAATTGAAGTTTCGGCTCACGACCTCTTGGTCGATTCTCGTCACCGCAAGCTTTTCGATTACAAAACTTCACTCACTGTTTCAGATTTGTATTCACTTTCACAGAGTTCCCTCCTTTCTATTCGTCTCCCAACCACCTAGCCACCATTGATGGTACCAGCAGATACCCTTTTGTTGAGAAAGCTTATGGTGAGAATAAGCGGAAGATTGTGAAAATTGCTGCATCTCACCTTTTGTGCAAAGGTTCCTTCGTTGGTTTATCTTATGGGAACTCGAAAGGGTCCTATCGCTCCTCTCATCATACCTGTTCTGCCGTCGCTTGCTCTGTGCCCCTTGCTACACTTTCAACCAGTTGGGGTCACTCTCTAATCATCGATAACTTGGCAGCTAAATCCTTCGTTGGGGAGGCTGAAATTTCGCCACGCTCCGGTCATTCATAAGCAGAACTCGTCGTTACCCGAACCTGCGAATAGGAGAATGATTAGGCTGAGAGCCGTGTTTGTATGTTCTTCTCCAATTTCCCTACGGGTTTTTATACAGCTGGTCGGCTGCTTTTGCCAGCAGATACACCATAAGTAAGCTTTGTGCTGGATTCAATAGGCCCGAAAAACACCTCAACAAAGTGGATGATATATATATATATATATATATATATATATATATATATATATATATATATATATATATATATATATATATATATATATATATATATACCGCGAGACTCAAGACTCAAAGGGGCCAATGACAAACACTCAAACACCTGTTTGATAAGATTGCCTAAGTCAGGTCCCAAGACGAAATTATCAGCCATGGAAGTTTACTTAGCAGACTGAATAAATACAGCTGTTGACCGGACTAGGTGATACAGTGAGAATCATATCAAAACACATAAATAAACATTTGAGCCCTAAATGTAGATACGGTGTACAGGCAGTTAAGTTCCGCCCATGAGAATGGAGAATTGAGACTTATAACATGGACATTTACTCTGCATGACTCTAGGCATGCTTTTTGGTGGGACAGCGAGCTATCTGTTATTTTGGAAGTTGATCTTTTGGTCTTTACAGAAATTCTTCTCGCCAGAGAAGAACTACAGCATCTCTGGGTACAACGGGTGTTCCAGTATTTCTTATCAGCTTCTTGGTGTGCTTAAGTCACTTTTTCTGTATCAGCGGACAAAAATGATTCCGTCCTCATTTTGTATGAAAAGTAGCGCATACCCTAACGGACCACCAGCCTGATGAGTTCTTCATTCACATATTTCTCCCATGCAATGACACGCATTAACTTTCAGGTATTATTGTTGATGATCACCTGGAATTCTCTGTAGTTATCTCGTAGTCAAATTCAGAATTTCCTAGCTCCTCTCTCACCTTTTCCAACATCCTTTTGCTGACGTTAAGGAAGTCTGAAATCTCCTGGTTTGTCCCTCCGGCGGGAATGCAAAAGAGGACTCCCTGCCTCTTCCACAAATAGCTGGATTCAAAATTTTCGATAGTCAATTATTCTGCCCCCCCCCCCCCCCCCAAAAAAAATAAAGCAAAAATAGCTATTCTTTTTAAAAAGAAAAAGACCAGCAACAAAGATGAAAAATATAAGCAAAAGTAGCAGCTATAAGAATTTAAATGGACCGATGGTACGTGTCAGAACCCCATAAGAACCCAAATACAGACCAGGAAAACATTATAGAACTCTTTTACAAGAACACCATGAAGACGAGAGAGCAATCAAGGACATTATTAATCGAGGAATAAAACCCACGAATGACGAAAAAAAGATAAGACTAACCATCTACTATCAAAATAGAAGGACATCAAATCTTTTCATGAAAAATAACCCTAAGCCTCCACCTCAACCCAAACAAAGGACCCACCTGATATATGAGTACACATGTACTCTAGGAGACTGTGAGCTCTTACCTAACTCATATATCGGAATGACCGAACCCACACTGTCAAAAAGAATATCATACCACTTCAACAATGGTGCACCTAAATAAACATACAGAAGAAATGCATAGAACTCCCCTTAACAGAAAAATGATGGAAGAAAACACGAAAATTTTAGAATATGCCCCTAACAGGCGCCAATTACTCCTACTTGAAACAATATATATTCAAGAAAACCAACTAAGACTAAATATACATTCCAACTCTCATGAAATCCTACCAACCGCAAAAAAAGAGTAAATCAAAGGAACGGGTAAATTTAGGACAGCTGTTCATTACCGCTAATCACCTCTTGCAAGCAGCTTACCCCTCCCCTCTCTCCGGTCACCTCAACTTTTTCAACCAGTTCCTACCTGCACCTCATCTGCATGCTAATTCGCCTACACATGTCTACATTCCGTTCGTCAGTTTGTTAATACATTTTTATAATATATATATACTGGAATAAATGTACTAATTTCTCATTCTAACTCTGAGGATGATACTTGTTGTATCGAAACGCGTCAGTATAATACAAGAAAGTGCTAAGGTGCATTAATTTCATTCCATCCACCTTTTGGAAATTATTTAATATCAGTGTCTAATGAACTTCAGTAGGCTTATTCACGGGTTGAATAATGAAGAAAAGGCGAACATAAGACAAACGAAAGGATTGAAAACAAAAACATTAACACGAGACTAGTGGTCGCTTTCAATATATATATATATATATATATATATATATATATATATATATATATATATATATATATATATATATATATATATATATATATATATATGCGAGGGGCGGTCAATATGTTTTGTGAATCGGTAGGGCAAAACAGAGAAAGGGGGATTGCTGTTTGTGGGGGTGTTAGGACAAGTTATGACAAGTCAGAACCTACAGCCGCACGCTCCTGCCTCGTCTATTTAAGAAGCAGTAGCTGATCGCAGATCGTCAGTCGCAAATTTTTCGACAATGGAGAAGGTTGAGCACCGCCAAGTGATCAAATTTTTGACCAAGGAAGGCAAGAATGCAAAAGAGATCCATGAGCGCATGGTTGCAGTGTACACCGACACCGCCCCTTCATATGCAACCATTGATCGCTGGAATACGGAGTCCCGCCATGGTCGTAAGTCCCCTAAAGATGACCCCCGTCCAGGACGCCCGTCAGACGTGACCAACGAAAACAACGTAGCCCGTGTGGAGAGGATCATCCTCGAAAATCGACAGGTGAAGGTCGAAGAAATCGAGCGAGAACTTAGAATATCACATGGAAGTGTTATCAACGTCATCCACAACGTCATCTCTGCCCGTTGGGTCCCTAGAAACCTCACGCCCCATGATCGACTTCAACGTCATGAAAGTCCACAAGGCCAGAGTTGCACAACTGCCATGCGCGAGTGCAGATTCGAGGAGCTCAACCATCCCCCCCACTGTCCAGATCTGGCCACTAGCGACTACTTTTTATTCCGCCAGCTCAAGGCTGCACTGTGTGTTTGCCGGTCTGGAGGCGATGAAGATGTCCAACTCGCCGTCCAGGAGTGGATTGAACAGCAGTCGGAAGATTTCTGGTTTTCGTGAATTCGAAGCCTCAGGGACAAGTGGCGAAAGTGCATTGAAATCTAGCGTAGTTATATTGAAAAATAATAAAACACTTTTCCTCATATCTCGTTTCCTTATATCCGAATTGCAAAACTTATTGACTGCCCCTTGTATATGGGTGTTTTTGTCAAGAAATGGAGGGAAACATAAGATAAACCACAGAGAGAGAGAGAGAGAGAGAGAGAGAGAGAGAGAGAGAGAGAGAGAGAAAACAACCGCATAATACAACTTCTGGACAGGAATGGCTTTTTCTCGCTCTCCTCATGGAGGCGACAAATCTGCTTTCTTGTTTCTGAAGTCATTACTAAACTCTTTTACATTTTTACAAATGCAACACTCATTTTAATTTATTCTAAGCTTTGGACCAAAGCGAATTTTCTTCAGTATCTTGTAAATAATATAGTTTTATATGGAGAAAAATAAACCAAAAACTACTTCGCAGAACTTTTCGACTTAGTTCCTCGCGCTTCTGGATTTCGTTCCACTTTTTCTTGGACTCTCAATTGGACTACCACCTCTTTTTGGTCGTTTCAACGAAATCCAGACCTAAGTCCGGTCCTTAAGTATAGCCCCTTCCTCTCCTTCCTATATTGTCCCGGCGCTGGCAGAGCGTATCTAACACCCAGATTCCATTCTAGAGACTTTGTACGCCATTGAAGCCTATATTAAATCTACTCAGGTGCTCCGCTCTGATGTAGACATAACTGAGAACATCTGGCAAGTGTGTTAAACCTCTCCCAGCTCTTTCCCCTTCTAGGAAGCTACTTCCAAAAAGGGCGGGCAATCAACCTCTATAAATACTCAAATATCCATGTCGTTGTATAGGAAGGACTGAGTGATGGCTGGAGTTCGTACGTATGGGTAGTTTACGTACTTCACAACTCTGCGATTACGTTGTATCTCTGAGTGCTATATACTTGATTATTATTGATTATTATTATCAGATTATTTCTTCTTTAATCTTTGAGGGTTCCTAGTGCCTTGCTTAGGGTTTCGAGGATTGAATAAAAATTTGCTAAAAAAAACTAAAACGTTAATTAACAAAAAAAAACATGAACCAACGAAGTTTGACACCTTAACTACACAGAAATGAATTCAATAAATTTAAGTGAGGCTTTCTAAAATGACACTTGAAATTATAGTGATGGTTGACCCCCAGCTCACTTTAATAAAAAAAAGTGCAAACGGACTTTACATAAACGGATACTGGGTTTTAAATACCTTTATAGCTTCCTACTAGAATCGGGTTTAAGTCTAACCTTGAACTCAATCGTTACGTCACCTCAGGAATCTTGTTGCCTGGATGACGCGTGCCGCTTGTCCAGATGTTTCGTCCGGGCGAAATAGCTTTAAAGCCACGGAGGACTTTGGCGCGTGTGGCAGATGAAGAGACTCACGCCTTCGGTAGGAAATGATCTCACCATGGGGACGGGACAGAATGTTTCTTTCTTCTCTTCGGATTACTCTAGGGAATAATTTGTACTGGCTAGCGATGCGCCAATGCGGGAATCCTTTGACTCAGGGGAGTGCTGGAGGGAGTTCACTTCAGGGTCTTCTTCAAGGGCGAGGACTATGGCTGTGCTTTGGAATGCACCCGGATAGAAGGGTTTCCCTGACAAGAGTAAGTTGAACTTAGTTCTTAAATCAAGTTAACTTAAAGTTCAGTGTGACCACCAGGAACTGGCTCGAAGATGAGCTTCTTCTTAGTTACGGTATTCTCAATGGCAAGGAAAATCACGGTACTTTGGGATACACCAGGATAGGATGGGGGTCTGATGAGAGTAATTTGAACCTGATTCTTAAATCAAGTTAACTTAAAGTTCGGTGTCATCACCAGGAACTAGCTCGAGGACGAGATTCTTCTTAGTCCCTTCTGTTAGTAGCCCGGCCTCTTGCCGGGAACTTCGTCGCCTTGCTGACTAACGTAATCTACCTCGTTTTTCCAAAGATATTTGCTTTATACGTCGTCACCCCATTTGGGTAGAGGCAGGAGGGGGGGGGGTGCGTGGACATGCCGCATGAAGTGTCCTCCTTCAACGGTTTTTATATGGACATCGTACCTCTGGTCCTGAGGGACCTTGTGGCTTTAGAGAGACGCTCCTCTAATTTCGCAGCTGAGGTGAAATTGAATACCCGGTCTTAGGGAAAATCTTGCTGTTTTAACCGTTCAGCTTCTTTTCGAGATGAAGGGCGAGATTAAGGTGGTTAAGAGTTTTGGCTACGGCGTCTACACTTCCAGGATGTTGTGGTTAACGACCAGTGGCTCGCTTTTGAGGAGGGAGGTATCGATTACCTTACAAACCTCCCTTCGAAGAACTTAATGAGAGGGGGAAAGGGGATTCCAATGAACAACAAAAACTAATAACTAAACCTAGTCGACAAAAGCAAAGTTGCATGTCTTTGAACTTAATACTGCTTATCACGGCTAACTGGGGTCAACCATACTCTTACCTTAAGTTTCTGTGAACTTGGGCGCACACGCGCGCGCGTACAAATTTAGCGGATATAAATAGGCCTGGCGAGGCTACTGGGGGTATGTTTCCCAACACAATTTAACATACAAACAAAACAAAACCTAATTCATCGATTACACATACAAAAAAAAACGGAACCTGGCAAGAAAGTGGTATTTAACCAGTTACTTTCTTACATTTCTAATTTTTTGAGAAAATACATTCAAACACTAACTACTAACACACACACACACACACACACACACACACACACAAATGAAAACATGGTTTCACGATTACCAGGTGCTGAAATAACCCTCGATGGGGTTTCGACTCAAGTTATAGAGCGGCTTTACCTTATCGGCTCCTTTGATATAGCTAATATTAAAGTGGTGCCCTATGACTATTACTTTACCCTGCCTGAGTCAGCTGTTCAGGTTATTGAGTCTACCCAAGTATGTCACAAAATGATAATAGTATTCCAACCTACTCGAATTACCCTTTTTATGATACTTGAATATTTTAATCTTATCCTTATGGATAGAGTGGCCTGTTGCAGTGTTGCAAAAATGATGGGAGCGTTAGTCCCATAGTCCTCCTTTAACAAGGTACACTGAGAGATCGTGTCTGGGTTGATCTAACGGGGTCGGGAAAAAATTTCCTTACGGGATCGTTAATGGGCGTGGCGCTCACTACGACTTGGAGTTTTACTAGTAAGTACGTGGATGTTCTGTTCTGGGGGAAGACTACTAGAGGTAGGGGATACTCATTATCCGCGTCTACATCTGACTCGGTTTACTTGGGTGTACCGCATTTACACATTCCATCTTCTTCCATCGTCACCCCATTTGGCTGGGTTCTCCTCGTAGGTACTTCCTTAGGTACACATGCTTATACCGTTCCCTACTTACTTCTTCCTTCATCGTCGTCCCATTTGGCTGACTTCTCTTCGTAGGTACTTCCTTAGGTACACATGCTTGTACCGCTTCCCTACTTACTACTTCATCCATCGTACACCATTTGGCTACGTTTTCATTGATGGTACTTTCCTAGGTCTAGGCCGGGCTAAACTAAAACCGCCTCGAACTCCATCTGATCTTCGCTAGATGACCTTTCATGTGCGAGCAATCTTTCTTTTTCTTCTCTCTCTTCTCTTTCTGCTTGGATTATTTCTCTTTCCCTCTGTATTCTTCTTTCTTCTATTTCTGCTTTTATCTTTATTCTTCTTTCTTCGTTTATCTTTATTCTTTTTTATTCGGCTTCTCTATCCGCTTTCGCTAGTTCTCTTCCCTCTGTATTCTTATTTCTTCTGCTTCTGTTTTCAACTGTATTATTCTTTCGTTTGTTTTACTCCCCCTCGGTATTCTTCTTTCTTCTGCTCTTATTTTACACTGTATTCTGGCCTCTTCGTCTTCTCTTTTTTCCTCACTTCTTCTTTCTTCGATTTCTATTTTCCAACTCTCTTCTTCTTTCTTCGATTTCTATTCCCAGTTCTGATAGGGCGTAGGCATCCATATCTTCGCCTTCTAGTCCCAGAATTTGGGCTTTTTGGTAGAATCTTCCGACCGAATCCATTTTGTGTATGACTGTCCACCTCTCACAGCTGTACTCTCAGGTACTTATGCAACCACTAACCAGGTAGCTCGCCGCCTAACTTCCCTTAATCTCAATACTTTGCTGATTGGAATACCACTCCACAAAAAAATGAATTAATAACCTTAACAGGCTAATCACCACAAATTTATGCACCGAATTTGTTATGTTTAATCTTCCCTACAACGCTTGGCACACATTTACTATTCCTGAAGGGAATACAAGACACAACTTCTACTGAGTTTTTCCAATACCCATAAAACCTGACACCAAATATTTATGTCGTGGTATAGGAAGGACCGAGTGATGGCTGAAGTTCGACGTATGGGATATTTACGCACGTCAAAACTCCTGGATTACGTTTATATCTCTAAGAGTGTTATATATTTTTTATTATTGATTATTATTATCAGATTATTTCTTCTTTAATATTTGAGGGTTCCTAGTGCCTTGCTTAGCGTTTCGAGGATTGAATAAAAATTTGCTAAAAAAAACTAAAACTTTAATTAACACAAAAAAACATGAACCAACAAAATTTGACACCTTAACTACACAGAAATGAATTCAATAAATTTAAGTGGGGCTTTCTAAAATGGCATATTTGAAATTATAGTGATAGTTGACCCACAGCTCACTTTAATAAAAAAAAATGCAAACGGACTTTACAAAAACAAATACGGACTTTAAATACATTTATAGCTTCCTACTACGATCGGGTTTGAGTCTGACCTTGAACTCAATCGTTACGTCACCTCAGGAATGTTGTTGCCTGGATGACGCGCGCCACTTGTCCAGATGTTCCGTCCGGGCAAAATAGCTTTAAAGCCACGGAGTCCTTTGGCGCGTGTGACAGATGGAGAGACTAACGCTTTCAGTAGGAAATGATCTCATCACGGGTCAGTGAAAGAATGTTTCTTTCTTCTCTTCGGATTACTCTGGGGAATAATTCGCACTGGCTATCGCTGAGCCAATGCGGGAATCCTTTGACTCAGGGAAGTGCTGGAGGGAGTTCACTCGGGGGTCTTCCTCAAGGGCGAGGACAATCTCGGTGCTTTGGGTTACACCAAGATAGGGGGTACCTCTGACGAGAGTAAGTTGAACTTGGTTCTTAATCAAGTTAACTTAAAGTTCGGTGTGACCACCAGGAACAGGCTCGAGGATGAGCTCCTTCTTAGTTACGGTATTCCTCAAGGGCGAAGACTATCTCTGTGCTTTGGGATACACCAGGATAGAGGTTTCTCTGGCGAGAGTAAGTTGAACTTGATTCTTAAATCAAGTTAACTTAAAGTTCGGTGTCATCACCAGGAACTAGCTCGAGGACGAGATTCTTCTTAGTCCCTTCTGTTAGTAGCCCGGCCTCTTGCCGGGGACTTCGTCGCCTTGCTGACTAACGTAATCTACCTCGTTTTTCCAAAGATATTTGCTTTTATACGTCGTCACCCCACTGGGGTAGGGGAAGGAGGGTGAGGGGGATGCGTGGACATGCCGCATGAAGTGTCCTCCTCCAACGGTTTTATATGGACATCGTACCTCTGGTCCTGAGGGACCTTCTGGCTTTAGAGACACTCTCCTCCAATTCCGCAGCAGAGGTGAAATGGAATACCCAGTCTTAGGGGAAATTTTGCTGTTTTAACCGTTCAGCTTCTTTTCAAGACGAAGGGCGAGAGAGAGGTGGTTAAGAGTTTGGGCTACGGCGTCTACACTGCAAAGATGTCGTGCGCTCTGGGAAGGCCTCAGGCCTTGAAGAGCGCATTACAAAAGACATTATTATTATTTTTATTATTATTATTATTATTATTATTATTATTATTATTATTATTATTATTATTATTATTATTATTATTATTATTATTATTATTATTATTATTATTATTATTATTATTATTATTATTATTATTATTAACGACCAGCCGCTCACTTGTGAATGGGGGGGAGTATCGATTCCCTTATACTCCACCTTGGTTGATGTACACCCTATGGCTTCCTCTCTTCCTCCTACCCCTGTTCCTTCGAAACCTGTAACTGAAACTTCCGATCTCCCGCCAGGCGGAGGTCGTGTATCCTCCACCTTTAGTGTTATATCTCTACTCCCAGAAAGTAATGATGCCTCCAAGTCACCTTTATCCATACCACTTCTTTTCGACCACGACCGTACCCCATCTCCCCTACCCACTATCCATGTTCATTTGAAATCCTCAGTAACTACGACTTTCAACCTCCCTTAAGACATGGGTTGCACACCATACATTAGGAGTGATAATCCTCCCCGCCCTAGGAGTAATGAAACTCAAAATCTCTCTGGTCTCGACCCTTTCGTCCGGGTCACGACCCACTGAATTTGGTCTGTCGAAACAAACTTTCGTCCGGGTCACGACCCACTGATTTTGGTCTGTCGAAACAAACTTACCCATCGGAATACTAGGCCCAATCTATCTAAATCGGGATTGCCTTGCCATTCTGAAGCTCCTTCAATAACAATCCTGCCGGCTTCTTCTCGCACAGCATCTGTTCGTTAGGGCCCCTCCGCCCCAATAGTATTTCGACCATAGTCTCTTACTGGTCTGACTGATGGCAGTAATTCTTCAATGGAACTGTCAGGGGATTCTTCTCAAATGGGGGGGAAATGTTGTATTTAGTATCCGAAATAACATCTTATTATATGGTTTCAGAAAACCAAACTTAGGAACCGTCCTTTCCCCAAGTTTCGTTATTTCACCGTTTTAACTCTCTACCACCCTTGGCGGGGTGGCCCATTGTGGTGTTTCGCCCCTGTTAAGCAAAAACCAGTTTATACGCATTCATCTCTGCAGACTATTCTTCAAGAAGACGCTGCCCCTGTTCACCTTAAGGATAGATTTTATACTTTTTGTTCGATTTATATTACCCCAGATCGAGCTCCCTCCAAAGGTTCAGTTTTTTAATCTTTTATCTCATCATCCTACCCCAAATCTAGTTTTAGATGAGCTTAATTCCAAACAATCCCTATGGAAAGAGAGAGTGAGCAACCGTCAAGGTCATCTCCTTGAATCTCTTTTATCTACTAATTCTTTTATCATTCTTAACTCTGGTCATGTTACACCCTACCTTTTTCAAACTAATTCTTTCAGTTATTTGGATCTCTTTATTGGCTGCGCCGGCTATACCTGACTGCTTCCTCATTCTCTTGAAGCACGCGAACCTTAGTCAGTCTCCTTCATATTCCTCCAGATAGACTGTTGTAAGGGCAGACTGATCAAAGGTACATGATGCTTTCTTCACTTAGAAACAATTTGGAGATTTTGGAGATATTGATGCAACTTTTTTAATACATCTCCTATTTATTGATTAAGGCTGTAAATTCCGCAATTCCTCGTACTCCTCGCCGGAGCATAACATCAGTCCCATGGTCAAATGCTGATTGTACTCGTGTAGTGCCGTCCTATCAAAAGGCTCATGTGCGGTCGCGCCGGAACCCAACCCCTACGAACCATATTGACTGAATTCAATCAGAGCAATTCGCCAGCTAACTTTACGTCAGGCACTCATTGACACCAGGAGGGCACAGGTGTCTTCCTTGTTTTTCACTATAACTTAAGCTCAAGTGTAGAAGAGAATTAACACAATCAGGGGTCGGTATGTTGGTCCTTCCACCCCGAGCAATGAAATAAAATGGTTCTTTCATCCGCAAAACACCAGCGTCGTCGATATATTGGCCACCTTTTTGACGATGTTAGTATCGTTGAGCGCTACTTAGCTGAGTTTACCGTATCAAGCCTGGATTGGAGGGCGAAGCCCTGCGTTTCTCAGTCGGTGGAGAGGAGCCCTAGGACTTCATGTTCCCTCTACCGAGATGCGTTCAACACTTTCTCGGTCAGCTCCCACGTCCACCGTCATCGAAAATATATGATACGAATTCCTCTAGCATCTCCATTCTCGTATGGCACCCCCTCTACTACAGGGATTCTCTTCCACTATGAGGAGAACGGCGTTGGTCCTACCATTTCTGAAACCGGATAGAGACAGATTGTCTCCTTCCCATTATAGGTCAATAGATCTCCCCAGCTGTCTTAATAAGTTGGTGGAGAAAATGGTGAATGCTCGCTTGCAGTGGTTTCTGCAATATCAAGGCCTTCTAACTCTATACCAGTGTGGCTTCCGTAAGAAGCATAGTATGACAGATCTTCTTGCCCGCATGGAAGGTACTCTCCGTGAGGCCTTTGCTAGTGGCTGTCACGTAATGGCTGTCTTCTTCGATATCGAGAAGGCCTATAACATCACGTGGCCCATAGAATCATCCGCCAGTAGTATGAATTGAGATTAAGGTGACTTCAAAAATGTTTTATCCGGAGTATTTTAGCTACTCGCCATTTAGAGGTTAGAGTTGATAACACCTATTCTGATATCTATGTTCATGAGGAAGGTATTCCCCAGGGCAGTGTGTTGCGATAAATAGCCTGGTATACTTTCAGCAACCGTAATGGTAGACGACTTGGCTCTTTATTGCTCTGCGTCAATCTCGGCATCCACAGCACGCCGCCTCTAGTTGGCGGTTGATACCATCCACCAGTAGGCCCTTCATAAGGTGTTCTATTTCTCCGCCTCAAAGATGAAGGCAATGCACTTTCACCGGAAGCAGGGGCAGCAAATCAAATCTCACTTGTTCTTACAGGGTAACTTGGAATTCGTATTTGAGATACGGTTCCTGGGGATGATCGTGGATCCAAAACTTACTTAGTGTCCACATCTCCGTGACCCGTGACGGAGATGTGTCCGGAAGATAGATCCACTGAAGATGCTCCCCCATACATTCGAGAAGCGATAGGCTCAGGGTGTGGAGGGTACGCTCCTCCCTCCTCATCCAGTCATATGGGTTTTGACGGATGAGGATGACCTTTGATGGGCCCTTGTGGCTTTTGTCATCCGAGAAATTATGTTATGTTATGTTTATGATAGTGAGATGTATTCCTCGGCCTATCACTCATCTCTATGTATGCTGGATAATATCAGAAACCTGGCATTTCGTCTATTCAGTGGCGCATTTCGTTATTCCCCTATATCAATCATTTACGCTGAGAGGGCATTTCCAGCTCTATCACCACGGTCTGCAGGCCTGTCTACGCTATATTTTTATTTATTCACTACCTACATTGCTCAAAGGTCTACCGAAAGCGTCTTTTCTTCAGTGCCTGTCGCCGCTTATGACAGGTCTCCATCCGTACACCAGCCCTTGGGACTACGTGTTGTGGAACACGTTTTCAAGTTTAGGTCCTCACAACTCAGTCCTGCCCTTCTCGTTACCAACCGCCCCTGGTGGACATTTCCTTTGTCAGATATTTTGATGGGTCTCTATGACATGCAAAAGTCTCTGGTTGATCCGTGTCCCACATGCTATGTTCAGTGAACATGCGGCATCACATACTTCACCATGTCATCTCTTCACAGACGGGTCAAAAATCGACGATGGTGTTGAGTCTGCTGTGGTCTCACCGGGGTCTATAGTCTCCAAATTGTTACCGCTTTACAATGCCTTCTGGGGGCATTTCTATAAATAGAATAATCCTGGGAAAATTATATTCATATGTATATAATATGTAAAATTATCATCCAAAATTATAATCAATCAATTAATTTGTAACGTGAGAATATTCAATGTAACTTCACCCTAATAAATCAAAAATACATTTTCTTTCAAATTTCCTCTACGTGAGCACACACATACAAACACACGCCTTTGCCATCTGCCTTGGAGCACTGCATTCAGTCCACTTGTGCAGAACGTCGCTTCGATTAAGGTTAGTTAATTTTTCTCTCCCAATTATTCTCGCCAATCGTTCTATACGAGAGTAGATCCTAACTCCTATTCTTCTCTCTTTGCAGACCCTAATTCACACTCTATCATAGCTCTATCTTACTAATTATACTTACTATATCTACACCACATAATTATACTTATATACTCACATGTACTCTCGTGTGCTCACGTATATACCTCGTGTATGTCCATAATTATATTCACCTATTTGCCTAGTCTTATAATCTCATGTACCCACTTGTTCTCGCGTAATTATATTACTTGTATTATATTTCATCCTCAACCCCTTACTTATACTTATTATTCTCTGTATACCATAAAAAATGAATTCCTTAGTTATCGTGTGTGTACTAAAATTAATTTAAGAAAATTAACGTCAAATCCATACTATCTTGGAAAATTATAATATATTCTTTTAATCATATCGAATCATTTCATTCCTTGGGTAGCTTGAGATCCAATCCAGCTTAGGTTTGCTGTACGATCAATTAACTCAAATAATAAATTTATGCACTTACTGACTATTGCATTGCTATCTAAGGAAACTAAACCATGCATGAACTAGTCAGAAACTCTACATAACTGCGGACAGATTCCATTTATACCGCCGAACTTTATGCAGTTCCAATAGCCTTACCCTTTTTTCACCTTGCATTTTACTGGCTTTACGGCTTTTATTGATTCGAGAAGCATATTTTACGCTCTTTAACCTCTCTCCATCCCCTTCTCTCCAAAATCCATTAATTGTTAGTAAAGAGGCATCTCGAATTGCCGCCACTATTGCACCGACTTGTTGCAGTGTGCCTTATCGTGACTTTTATCATCTTATTAAGGGCTATATTCGGTAACTCTGGCACTCAGAAGGGGGTGGCTGCATCGACAAATAGTTGCATTCCGTTAAACCCTCTCTTTTACCGTAGGCTAGCTTTTATCAACCCCGTCAGAACTCTGATGTGGTCCTTTATCGCCTGCGAATTCGGCCACACACGCATCACAAATGGACATTCAATGAAGAGCGATGAGACTCGCATCGCCCCTCTGTTCGTCCCCCATATCAGTACGTTATCTTTTGGTCGATTGTCAGCCCCTGTCTGCATTACGAATGGAGTGCTTCCCCATCTACATATTTTATGTGCCCCATGTAACGATCGACTGCGCCTCCTCTTAGCGGACGCCTCCGCTTTTAGCACTAATTACCTCCTCTGATTTCTAATAAGGTGTGGCTTTTTTTCTCTTTTATAGCTTCGAATTATGCCCTTTGAATTAACTAGAAATGTAAATGTTAGTATGTTTCTTTTTTCCATTGGTGCGGGGCAGTAGTATCCCCCCTAGCTTCGCTTTCGATTTTAGTTCAGCTATGCTAGGGAATGTCATTTGTTTATTGCCTCTGGGTCCTCTTTTTAATCTTTTTATCGCTTTTATTCTAACTTTACCACTTTTTATAGTTTAGGGCCTCATAGTCTTTTATGCCTTGCCGCTCCATATCTCTTTTAGAATTTAGTGGCGTATACTTTACTCTAGAAAGGTTAAAGTTGTGTATTTCTCGAATTAAAGTAGATTCAACATTTTTTCCTTTATGGAACATATTACAAGTGTAAATTAAATGGGACAGAGGGTAATCAATTATATGGTTTAAATTTTGCATGTGATTAAAAATATTTAGTTACAAACTGATTATTTTTTTTTTTCAAAGCTTTTGCCTTCCTTCAGGCATCTTCAGACGGAAGTCTTCTTGGATTTTGAGGCGATGACATGTTTCGTTTTCTTTGAGACTTCACTCTTTCACTAGTGTACTGGGTGAATGACCAATGTGGGTAACGAAGAATGAAGCTTAAAATGAAAAGTAAAGTTTGAGACAATGAAAATATTGTCTGAGCCCATCCCCCAAATTCTGGCCCTTGTAAAACTGGCCAAGGCAGGAGATGGTGGGGGAAGAGATGACTACTATTAATCTGTAGTCTTCCGAAACATCACTCTTCATAGCCTCACTATACTTCAAGTAAATGGCCCATCCTAAGGTTAAAGTTAGATATTTCTCGAATTAAAGTAGATTCAACATTTTTACTTTACGCAAATCATTACAAGTGTAAATTGACTGTGATCCATGCAATCAATTATATGGTTTAAATTTTGCATGATATTAAAAATACTCAGTTAAAAAACTGATAATTAATTTGTCTGTGAGCTTTCGCCTTCCCTCAGGGATCTTCAGACGGACGCCTTCTTTGATCTTCAGGCGATGACGATGTTGCGATTTCTTTGGGACCTCGCTCTTTTAATGGTGTAACGGGTGATCAACAAATGGAGATAACGAAAAATGAAGCTTAATATAAAAAGTAAAGTTTGAGACAAATAACAGATCATCCGAGACCCCATCCCCCCTGCTCTCGTAAGAGTTACCAAGGCGGGGGAATAGGAGAGACGCCTAGAACTTTTTTGTAGTCTTTCGCGCCTCCACTATTCAGAACCTCAGTAGAATCCAAATAGAGTGTCTACGAGATGTGGGAGTCAGAGGAAGGGGGCAAAGAAAGGTTCAAGATAGAAATGAAGGGAGTATAGGAGAAATAAAGTTAAACTTTGGCAGTCATGGGACTTAAGGCTTAACGTGGAATCTGAACCACGGTGTGTAGCATTATTCCAATTTATCCAATACTTATTCGAGACCCCTGTCCTATGTGTGAGTATGATAGGCAAGTATAAAAATGGTGAAATTTGAAGGGAGGTAAAGATGTGTTAGGGCAGTGGCGGGCAACTTCCAGCCCGCGAAGACCTAGCTTCTGGCCCACCACCTTGCTCGGCAACAATAAAGTGACCATATATATGGTCACTTCTGGGATTTCATTTGTCACTCTGGCCGACGGCCTGCTCCCAAAATTCTCATCTGACCCTCAATCTGAAAAAGCGCCCGCCCGTGTGTTAAAGGATGCCAGTTTACTTGGATATCAGATAATAGTTATAGTTTAGTATGGTTGAGTAAAAAGTGTGTTGCGCACGCGAGTCACGTAATTCTATAAAACTGGTGCAATTCTAAGTATCTTTGGTGGTATATTTATGTGTTGTAGGAGTTAAAGCCGTTATTAGAATCTATTTTTTCATTCACTTTTCTTTGTTTTCCCATTTTTTGTTATTACTTAATAGCTTTACCTCTATTTAGGTTTACCAATCTGTTTCGTTGTTGTTCATTATGGTATAAAATTGTGAAGTCAAGGCCGTTGGTAGCATCCCCTATCATTAACTTGTATTCGGGTATATCCAAATTTGTATCATCTCTCTTTTCTCACTTGTAATTTTCCTTTTCCCTTTCTTCTCGTTCCTCTATCCTCGGTAAGCTTGGAAAAAGATGATACTTTAGCTTTCCCTTTGGGCTATCCGGTTGGATAAATCTATGCCTATTATTTCGTTTTGTGTATTTTCAATGACTTCCTTTGCCCTCTTTGCTACTATTTTGTTAATTGGCTTAATGTTTTCCTCCCTCTAGGTCTCGGTATATTTAGTACAATTCTTCTAGTATTTATAATGATGTACACTGCTTTATTTTGCATCCTTTGGAGTCTCATTCCGTTACTCCTCGAGATAGTGTAGATATTGTTTGATAAATTAATGAAGATTGAATAATCGCTCGGTAGAGCTTCCTCTTATTTTGCATTAAATTTATCATTGATATCGTTCATTGGCCATTAAATGGAATTAGAAGGAGATGAGCGCTGTTCAGGGTAAACAGTATCTATAAAAGTAGGGGGGTTTCAGGCGATCCAAAGAAACACTATCTTGCTTTGTGCCAAGATGAGATACACATAATTTAGGCTTTCTAGAGATAGTGAAAAAGGTTTTTCATAAACGTATTGTAATGAGGAGCGAGTTGAGTCATGACCGACAAAACATGGGAACAAGTTGACACCTCTTTTGATACGAAAGGTATCTGGCTAGCAGGCCCTCTTGGGAGGTAGGCCTAATTTCGACTATCACCCGTACCAAATTGTGTATGTATGAAGCAGGGTTGAGATTTGAAGGTAAAATGTGGTCACTAGAAGAAATTAAATTACCAAGAAGACGTATTTGGGTATCTTAGGCGAGTTATGCTGCAGGCAGGCCAGATACTATTTCAAGAATGAACGAATACCAAGAAGGATCAAAGGGAACTTGTCCACTCAAGTGATGTTTGGATCTGTGGAGCTTAGGCTTGCTTTGACAGTCCGGTGTAGACGTTCAACAGTGTTGTTGCTTTGGGGATGGTAGCTAGTGGTATTTTTTTTTTTTAATTAAGGGGCTATCTGGCGACTGCCGACTTAGGCATTAGTCGCCGTAAACAAACAGCCTAGTTCTAGGCTACTTTAAAAATTAAACAGGAAACAATAAAAAGAGATAACAATAACAATAAAAAAGCAATAACAAAAACAACAACAACAATTAAACTGGGTTAAATGAAAGGGAGAAGGCCAGCCTCCCCCAAAAAGTCAATAAGTCCACTAGTCATGGTGCACGCACTCGTCCCGAGTACAAGGGACAGGCGGTAGCGACCCCGCCCATCCCGGTACCGGGACAGGTATCGTGCGCGAAGATCACCCAGACTGGTACATTCGACAAGAATGTGCCGAACAGTCTGGGAGACGACGCAGTCGTTGCAATAGGGCGCAGGCGAGCGCTCCATCAAGTAGCGATGCGTCACACGAGTGTGTCCGATTCGAAGACGACAGAAAGCAACCTGAAGCCGCCGCGGCATTGGGGGATAGGTCCATGGGAACAGTCGCGGCGCAATGGCACGCAACTTTAAGTTCCCCTCGACCGTCTCCCATCTTCTTTGCCAAGCAGTCCGAAGAGCTGCCCGTATTCCTGCCATGTAGTCAGTGTGAGGAAGAGCGAAACGCTGATTCGGTCGCAGAGTCCTCGCAGACTCTTTGGCGCCCTCATCGGCGCGCTCATTCCCCGCAATTCCTACATGTCCAGGAACCCAGCAGAAGATAATCTCGACATCTGCCCGGCTCGCCAAAACCGTGGCGTCACGGATGACGCGAACCAGGGGATGCGGAGATTCCAATGCCCCGAGAGCACTCAGGGCGCTTTGTGAGTCGCTATAGATCACAATCCGGTCTCCGAACCGGACACGTCGCGTAATCTCCCGTACCGAGTGGTGTATTGCCACCAGCTCGGCCGTGAAGACAGACGCAGCGCCTGGTAGAGCCCCGCTGACTTCAAACAGAGGGGATACGGCGTGGAAGCCGACCCCCTCTTGGGACTTGGAGCTATCCGTATACACTGGCACGGCACCAGCGTGACACGATGTGTGCTCCAAAAAGGTCGAACGCAATACTCCCGGCGCAGTACAAGCTTTGGGAGCAGAGGCGTGGCGACAAATAGCCAAATGTGGTACCCTCCAGGGTGGCGTCCTGGGCAGAACCAGGGGCGCCACCGGCCCGAGAGCTATATCTAACACTCGAAGGAGTTTCCTGGCCCTAAACCCAAAGGGCTTAGGGTATGACTGGCCTCTCTGGGCGGCATAGGCACCATCGAGATCAGCTGCGGATGCAGTGAGAGCTGTTGGCGACTGAGGGAGGCGCCGGGCTCGCGCGTACAGGCGAGTGATGCACTGCACGCGGCGCAGAGCGAGTGGCATCCGCCCAGCATCGACCAAGAGGCTCTCAATGGGGGAAGTGCGGAAGGCACCGGTCGCAATGCGAAGGCCGGTGTGGTGGATCGAATCCACCTTCCGCAATAAACGCTCGGCTGCGGATGCATAAAACTCGCATCCGTAGTCGAGCTTCGAGCGAACAAAGGATCGATAAAAAAGTAAGGCGGTAGCCCTATCAGCGCCCCAAGCGCTGAACGTCACGAAACGGAGAATGTCCATGGCGCGGGTACAAGGAAACGGTGCGACTCAACCACATCCAGGCGCACCCCATTAAGAAACAAATCTGGGTCGGGGTGAAGCCGTGGATGGCGGCAGCAGTGCACTACCTTAGTCTTGGCCAAAGAAAACCGAAACCTGTGCGTTTCGGCATAGAGAGAGACGCGGTTCAATGCCTGTTGGAGTCGACGCTCCAGAGTTGGCATCTGGGCCGCGCCAAAAGAGATCGAAAGGTCGTCCACGTAGAGCGTAGCGAGAACATCTTCCGGCAGCACCGAGGTGATGCCGTTGATGCTCAGGGCAAAGAGTGTGACACTGAGGACACTTCCCTGCGGGACACCCTCTTTCTGCTTCTTTGGGCCGGAGAGGGCTCCCCCCACCCGTACGCGGAATCGACGATCTCGCAAAAATTCAGATATAAACATTGGGAGGCGTCCCCTCGCCCCCATCGTGTGGAGAGTCTCCATGATACCGTATCGCCATGCGGTATCATAGGCCTTCTCCAGATCGAAAAACACCCTGCCGTAGTACTGTCTGCGAAGGAAGGCCTCGCAGACGGAATTTTCCAGTCGGAGCAGAGCATACGACGTGGAGTGAAACTTGCGGAAGCCGCACTGTGCACAAGACAGATGGCCTCCGCTGTCTAGGAAAAAGGCTAATCTAACATTTACCAATTTTCCCATCAACTTGCACACGCAAGAGGTTAGAGAGATTGAGCGGAAACCGGTCGGAGTAGAGTGATCTCTCCCCGGCTTGCGAAAGGCGAGCACAGTAGCGATTCGCCAGGAGTCTGGGAGAAGACCTTCCACCCAGATCCTGTTGAACAAATCTAACAGAAAGGCCATGCCTCGCTCACCCAGGTGTGGAAGCATGGCGTACGGGACATCGTCCGGACCATGGGCGGTGTCCGCGCACGAAGCGAGAGCGGAACGCAACTCACTCACAGTAAACTTGTCGTTGAAGGGTTCTCCGCCTCTGGAGGTAAAGTCCAGCCGGCGGCCTTCCTCGACATCACGACGTGCATTGAATGCTGGCGGAGCAGCATCACGGCTAGAGAATGCGGAAAAAGCGGTCGCTAAGGATTCCGCCACGGACGCGGGGTCCGAGATTGCGGTCCCATTCTCCTGGAGAACGGGAGGGGGGTCCTGCGAGAACTTGCCCCGAATCCTTTTGACTCGCTTCCACACCTCAGCTAAAGGGGTCTTTCCGTTAAGTGAAGATACGTATGCCCGCCAAGAAGAGCGGCGGGCGTGCTTCGAAATATACCGGAACCTAGCCCGACGAAATTCAGCGACAGTGAAATCGTTCGGGCGGCGCTTATAGCGCATGTAGGCATAACGCTTCTGTTTGAGGGCCGTCTCACACTCGGCCGACCACCATGGGAGTGGTCGGCGTGCAAAACGGCCAGACGTCCTAGGAATAGTAGTCAGGCCCACGGCGATGAGGTTGCCGGAGAAGAACTCAACGGCCTCATCTACCGACCTAAACTCCTCGACTGAGATAGAGAGTTCAGTCATTTCCTGAAATGCAGGCCACCGCGCCCGCGCCAAGCACCACCGAGGTGGTCTCTCAGGCGGCAGTTGCCCTGAAAATGCTATTTGAATTGGAAAGTGATCACTACCATGGAGGTCATCGACCACCCCCCAATCAAAATCAGGCTGTGCATCCGAAGAGCACAAAGATAGGTCAAGGCAAGAAAATGAAGCGGTTCTCGGACAGTGATGCGTAAACTCATCCACGTTTAGGACACCCATCTCAAGCTCTTCGATCAGATCGGCAAGGACTTGTCCCCTGGGATTTATGGAGTAATCTCCCCAGAGAGGTTGCCTGCCGTTCAGATCTCCAAGCAAGAGATAGGGCCTCAGCAACCGTGCCACGACGCGGCGGAAGTCCTCCGCGTCGAAGTCAGCTGACGGTGGAATGTACGCAGAAATGATAGTATACATCCTATCCAGGTGCAGCTGCACAGCCACTGCCTGAAAGGAGGTATCTAAAGAGAAAGGAAGAACGGAGACATCATGCCGGGTGTAAGCCGCGCATCCCCCAGCCCGGCCATCCCGCGGTGGTGGGGTCGCAAGACCCTTATACCCCGGGAGGGCAGGCAGAGGGCACGCGCCTAGCATGGTCTCCTGCAAAAAAATAGCTAACGGGGAACGGGACGAGGCGAGCCTCCGCAGCTCCTCCCAGTTGGCCCGGAGTCCACGGCAATTCCATTGAAGGAATATGCCCTCCAGGCCTAGCTCGGAGGAGACGCGGGGGCCCTCCTCGAATTGAAGACCCTCACGGGAATGGCCGTACGCTTCCCGGGGGCAGAACCCCGGGCACTGTTGGCCGGACAAAGCGCTGGAGGCGCTGTCGCCTTCGAGGACTTATTGGGGGAGGTTGGGCTCGCCATGCGAGTCTTTTCCTCCCTCCGCCTCGAAACCTTAGGCGGGCGCTGCGGCTTCGGAGGCGGGGGGGCCTCTTTTCGAGGAACCACCGTCTCTGAGCCACTCGCTCTACCTCGGGGCGTGGGCGAAGGAGCCGAAGCTCCTTTGTTGCTGTCCTCCTTTCGGGGGACAGCTTTAGGAACCCCTGAGGATGGCCTAGCGACCATCTTCAGGGGTGTTGCCTCCTGTGAGTCTAACGACACGGTGGAGGCGCGTGGCCGTTTCGCCTTGCGGGAAACGGTCACGCTGAAGGAAGAGGGGGGAGCCCTGGTTTTAGCCGGGGCTGGGTATGAACCCTTTTTGCCGCCAGCTTTACTAGGGGAGCGCCCGGGTTGGGTAGAGCCCGCAGAAGGGCTCCGAATGGGCGCGGAAACAACCGTGCTCGTTTGCCTGGATGTGCCAGGAGCAGAGGGTGCCTTTCGAACTACTGAGGCATTTGACGTCCCAGGCAGAGCTGGGCGCGCCAGGACCAAGTCCTTAGCCTCGCGGAATGAGAGTCTATCCTGGGCCTGAACGGCCAGGATTTCTTTCTCCAGGAGATATGCACCACATTGCTTCGAAGAAGCAGGGTGCGGCTCTCCGCAATTGACACAGTTGGCCACACACGATTTGGACTTATCGTGTGCGACCTTGGAGCAATTTACACAGACTTCGGGTGACCCCGACTTTGCACGTCTACATGAGCGATTCGTATGGCCGAAGCGGTGACAGTAATAGCACCGCCGCGGCAGTGGCACGAATGCCTTCACGCGGTAGCGGTACCAACCGGCACGCACCGACTCAGGGAGCTTGTCACTGTCGAACGTGACGAAGAGTGTAGGGGTGGGTCTCGAAGCCCCTCCCTGTTTTCTCATCACACGTTCGAACTTGATCGCCTCATGGTCGGCCAGCTCTAGGGTGATGTCCTCAATGGAGTAGTCAACGAGTTCCCTCGCATAAACTACTCCTTTCACAAAGTTCATGGTAGAGTGCGGCGTCACACTCACCGGGGTGCCATGAAGTGTCCGAAGAGCACTTATTTTGGCCGCCTCGGCGGGATTCGCCGCATTCGCCAGAAGGCTGCCGTCCGAGAAACGGGTCACCTTCGGCTCTCTACCAATTGCACTAGCTAATCCTCTCCTCTGATGGATCATGTTGCCCTTGGACAACATGGTGCCATCAGTGGAGCGAATAACGAGGAAGCGTTTGAAGCCAGCGGGCTCGAAAACGCCAGGTAACCTCTGAATCAGGGGCCCCGATGTCATCGAGGCTCCGCCCTGTGCACTCTTGGTGTTAGTCTTGGTCAGGGGCTCCGCACACGAGGGGGTAGAGGGGCCGGATGTGCCGATCTTGGCTTGGTCGCCTACCAAAGTGGTAGCAGACCCATCCGTCCCCGCAGCCCCCGCGGATGGAGAGGAGCCCCGAGTCTTTTTCGTCTTTTTAGTCTTCTTTGTCTTTTTCTTTTTTGGAGAGGAGGGCGGGGAATTAACCCGCTTTTCACCTCCGCCGGCAGAAGCCCCCAGGCCAGATGGACCGGCCTCAGCCAGGTCCCTCTCCGAAATGGAGAAGGTCCTGGTTGTCGTAGGGGCACCTGTCGGAGGAGATCCCTCCCCTCCTTTTACTGCCTCGGAGCCCTCAGCCATTTGAGGAGGACCTTGCATAGGGGCGGATTCGGGTTCGGTGCTTGGCGCCGAGCCCAAATTCCCCCCCATGGAAGGCTCTACCGCCTGAGGCTGGGTCTCCTCAAGGACCATGTTTATCACAGGAGAGGCCTCCAGTTGGCCATCCCCTCCCAGGACATCACAGGTCCCCTTGGCAGTGTCGCCAGTCTTGTGTGGGGAGGCACAGGCCTTGACCCCAGCAAGGTTTAAAATTCTTGCCAGCAGGTCTTTTGAGGGAAGCGACCGAAGGGGCCTGGCTTCCCTCTCCCCCCTAAGGGGGTTTGCCCTACCGAGCCGCTTTGATGCGGAGCGGCTGGCTAAGGGCTGCCTGCTGGCTTTCTTGGCAGTCCCCTTGGAAAGAAAAGAGGGGACTGCCGCTGGGAAAAGGGAGGTGCCTGAAAGCACCTCTAGAGAAGGGGGTGAGGGGGAGTCCCCTGCACCCGTAGGCGAAGTAGAGGAGTAAGCCTCCTCTCCGGTTAGAGAAATATGGAGGGTCCCCTGTGCAAGCACAGGGGGGGACCTCCATTTTTTTGCTGGAGCTGCCCGAGGGCGGCTCCGTCGATGAGCAAGGGGGAGTTAAAGGGGTTTGGTGTTTTGAAAATTCATCCATGGGCATGGTGACCCTATTTTTGCCACGGGACGCAATAGCTCATCACCTCTTGCAGTTGCCCGCACTGCAAGAGGTGCTTACAAGCCTGGCAGAGCCAGGCGCCGCCATTTGGGACCACCCCTCCCGCCTGGTGGCCTGACAGTCCATCGGCATGGCGGCTCCACCTTAGACACGGCGTATAAATGATAGATTTTGAAGACGAGAGGAAAAGGGATGTGAGGAAGGTATGGGTGGGGATGAAGCAGGTAGTTAAAAACCAGCCACCCCAGACCGGAGCTCAGGGGTTAGGGAACATTGTCCCCCACCCCCTCAGCCCCGATGCGGGACGGTTGGCTGAAAGGAAGGTCAGCATCTACCCTGTGAAATTAGAGGCTGACCAGAGAAAGTTGTGGGAGAGGTTGTGTGAAAAGAGAGGAAACAAGTGTTTTGAAGGAAGGAAGAGATTCTAAGCTGGGGCCGGACGGATTGCTGAGTCCCGTCAGCACGGCGGCCAGGATGGCAAATCGCCGCGCCCCTTACGGGGGTAGCTAGTGGTACGAAAACGAAAAGAGCCAAGCACTAACATGAGTGGATCCCATTAGTGGGACTCAAATTTTATACCATGGTTAGTCGTGATTGTAGATTGGACACCAAAACGAGTAACCCATCCTGAAACGAAGTTTAGGGTGACGGCGAAGGCTCGGATGTCCCGAATAGCGACCGCCTCTTGCAAACGAGTAAAAAGGTTGATCAATCTAAAAGATAGTTGTAATTGACGTAAACGCTATCCAAACGTGACTAAGAGAAGGGGAGCCAGACGAGTCTGTGTGGTGCTGAACCTAGAATGCACAAAGAGAGAATTGTAAAGTAAGATACCATACTCTTTCAAACAAATAAAAACAAGACAAAAGTGAAGTTAATGTTCATTCAAGGGTGAAGATGCTATCATAAGGTCGTCTATATACCAAAAGACGAAATGAAGGCCCATCAGAAATTGATCCATGGAACGTAGGAATGTCTGACCACTGTCATGTAAACCATAGGACATTACGAAGCATTTCAAATCACACAAAAGTCATGGTGTCTTTTAGATAGCGGCTTGACGAATACGAATCTGGTCGAAAGAACGAACTAGATTAAGTCCAGAAAAGTCGAGTTAAAACCCGAGAGGTACGATGATGGTTACCTGTTGGTGGTATAATTTGTGCCGTTCATAAGTTTGTAATCACCGACAAAGGGAAATAAAATAAGTGTATATTTCGGTACAACGTGAAACAGAGAGGCCCAAGGGGACGCTGAACGACGATCAATGCCAGCATTAGTCATAAAATTAAACTCCTACTTCAGTGTCGTAAGTCTTTCTGAATCTAATTTTTATGGACGGAAGAATCAGGCCCTCCTGCTTCCTAACGCTGATGCACCACTGTGTTTAATAGGCCTACCGTTCGAAGGTCAAAGAGTAAAATTAAGAAACTCCTGTAAAGGGACTAAATTCTGGGAGCGGCCGTAGTTGGTTGTTATACACCACTCAGTACGGGAGTTAAACGAGTCGTGCCCGGTTAGGAGACCGGATTGTGATCTTTAGCGACTCACAAAGTGCCCCCGAGTGCTTCCTAAGTACTGGAATCAGCAGACCCGTGATACCACGGTTTCTGCATCGGGATGGATGTAGAGATTATTTTCTGCAGGGTTCCTGGATATGTAGGAATTGTGGGGAATAAGCACGCCAAAGAGTCCCCGAAGAGTGGGTGACCAGAACCAGCTTTTCGCTCTTCCTCACACCGACTACATGACGGCAACTAGGGCAGTCATCCGGGTTATTTGGCAAATAAGATGGAAGAAGGCTGAGGGCAACTTAATGTTGCGCGTCATTGCGCCGCGACTGTTACCATGGACCTACCCCCTCTTTGCCACGACGGCTTTAAGTCGCTTTCCGACACATTTGAATTGGGCACACTTGCGGGACGCACCACCATTTAATGGAGCACTTGCCTGCACGTTATTGCGACGACGGTTCGTGTACAGACTTACGGGCTATCTGTCTTTAAAAAGACAACATCCCGGTTTCAGAAATTGCAGGACCAATGCCGTTTTCCACGTTATAGGATAGAATCCTTGCAACCAAATCCAATTAAAAACATTTAGTAGGAATTTTTTATGGGTGTTTTGGTGATGGTTGTATAATTATTAGGTAGGTTCTGTTGTTAGAGTTAAGTTGTGGTGGCTTGATTGTGGTTGGTCACTAGTTATAAGAGTTGCTCTCTGAGGGGAATACAGTTGTGAGGTTGTCCACGGCCTTGGCGGTGCACCATCCAAGTACTAATCCAACCCGATGTTACTTAATAGTGACGATCTCGTTACGGGGCTACACGGCAACATGGCGCTGACTTGAGGCCGACTCCAATTGTTGGAGAAAAGATAATACTTTTCCTTGATTTAAGGTTAGTTAGGCTAGTTAAGAGGATCGATAGGGGGTTCGTAGTAGGAAAAGAAATTCCAAACGGCTGAATTTCGGACTCCTTATCTTGGACATAGAACTCGGGATGCTTCGGCGTAAGATGAATTCGAAACAGGCGTGTCGTGTATTCAAGCGAGCCTATTCCTTGTTTTGGGTTGGTATCTTAACCGACTGACTGACTGTAATTGTAAAATTGCCCTTGACTCTGATTGGCTGAATTCCTGCAAGACTGTCTTCCTTCGGTCTACCCAAGATGGTATATACGGTAGCGCCCACCGTGGGCGTGACTTAACATTAGCCACTGATTTTGTTTGGGCGGAGCCTCCTCCACTCCCTTGTTAATTTCTGTGTCCATGGAAATAGATTAATTTTATCTCGAATTAAAAAAAAATGCGACTTTGCGTTTCGCGGTTTCCCGCTAGCAAATAATGACCGCTACTATCGTGTTTTCGGCTCTGCACCTGCTACCAAGTTGGTTTGAACAGCTGACTTTTTAGCGTGACTGTGGAAATCGCTTCACTTCGTTTTACTGTGTATGTGTGTACATGTGCACAGGTTTGCTAGCGTGTGAACGTCTCGAATTCATTCTTCTCGCCTTGGCCTTTGCAAGCAACATATATATTATTATTATTTACATGGGCTATTGTTATACGTTCTTTGTTACAGAAAGTTATATATTATTATTTTACATAGATGTTACATATTATTTACAATTATTATTATTTATGAAAACTGCTATACATATTTTAGATTATTTGTAAGTGCATAGCTGTGAGCATTCCTGTCACAAGCCTTCATAGGATTCACATGATCTTCATGTTTGAGGCCTCATTGTCAAACTTATTCCACCTTACATGGTAGCACTACAGATTCCGTACGGGAATGGAGATGGCCGCGAAAGTCGTATCGGATAATATCTAGGCCTGGGGACGTGTGAGCGCACCGAGGCAGCATTAAAAGCATTTTTGCAGTAGTGTACAGACAGTCATAGGGCTCCTAGGCACAGAGATACGAAACGCAGTCAATATAGTTCGGAAGGGTTATGTTCCGGCGGAACCGCGCATTAACATTATTATTATAAGCTGTAGCCACCAATCGAGAGTAATCAGTATTCCGCTTAGGTGTACTGGTTATTATATTGTTGACCTAGATAACATATAAATATAATATCCTGTACACATAATTTTTTTGATGGACTGAAGGTTGAATTTTAAGATTCGGCCTACGTGACGGAATGCGGTAAACACACGATGGATTTGAATACACGAGATCATATGAAAATAAATTGCATTTAACAAGTGAAAACACAAAACGCTAATTGGTTGGTTATAACACTAGATACAAATTAGAATACGACGAGTTATTATTTAATGGATATGTAAAAGAATTAAAAAGGCAATTCAAAAGATATTAATTGCTAATTAAATTGATGTAAAAGGTATTTAAAAGGATATCAACTGAACAAAGGATGTTAACAGGATATTAAGAGAACAAAGAAAGTTAACAGGATCACAAATGGTAATGAGTAAATTGGGGTCTTTTTGGATGGAAGCACGGGCAAGAGTGGAAGATTGGCGCTTACAAATTTTGTGAGTCTAGGCAGTTACTATATATATATATATATATATATATATATATATATATATATATATATATATATATATATATATATATATATATATATATATATATATATAAATATATATATATATAAATATATATATATATATATATATATATATATATATATATATATATATATATATATATATATATATATATATATATATATATATATATATATATATATATATATATATATTGTTTGACTTCTAACTCCGCTTAAGTTGGATACAAATTACTTTGAAGTACTGCGGAATTAAATGATAACCTAATTGATTTTAATTACATTTGAGTACTACAGAATCACATAATATACATTATTTTATTTACTTTTGGAGCACTACAGATTATAAGAATCTGGCAGTACTACAAATACTCCCCACCAAATTAAGTTACACCCCCCTTTGCTAATATAATCTTACTAGTTCTGATAACGTCAAGGTCTCCTTACGACGCGACCGGAGCCTGTCACAGTACCAGTGGTTTGGCTGCGAGCACGTCGACACTTATTCGCTGTGGCAGTGCCAGTTGCGTTGAACAAGGCACCAACATGAATGGAGCTTAACGAAGCCAAAGTGATCCGCTTTTGGTTGCTTCCGAGATGGCGTCAAGCGGTACCTAGTAGTCTTGATTCCGGTTTTCCGCTGACGGGGTGACCAGTATCGGACAGATTTGATCATGACTGACCACCGCTGCCGACGAGGGTTCCTTCAACACAAGAGGAGGCAGCAAAACGGAAGGTGAAGTTTGAGCAGCAGGGGTGTTTGTAAGAATGTTTTGGGGGTAGTTCTGGAACATAAAGGTTTATAGTGGGAAGATGGTGTTCAAGGTGAACATTTTCAATAAACTCAGGTTTCAGTCGGTCTATGGAAACTGTATCCTGCTTGGTTCCAAGCTTAAGGACGAAGAACTTCGGCTTCCTAGAGATGACGAGAAACGGTCCCTCAGAGACAGGTTGCAAGGAAGAGCGAGTTGATTTGCAATAGACAAAAATATGAGAACCTTTTGTCATCTCTTTTGGCACGAAGGTTTTGTTATTGGCGTACAATCTAGGGAAGAGAGGCTTAATCCCAGCCATCAATCTTATAAAATCGTGGACATATGAAGCAGGATCGAGGTCGGTCAGAAGAATCAAAGAATTGCCAGGGAGACGAAGTTGAGTACAATACACGAGTTCAGTTGCAGAACAGGTCAAATCCTCTTTCAAGGACGAGCGAATATCCAGGAGAATAAAAGGTAGTGTGTTCACTCAAGTGATATTGGGGTCTGTGGAGCCTAAGCTTGCTTTGAAGGTCTTTTTAGGCGTTCAACCGCGGCGTTGCTCTAGGGATGGCCCATTCCTTTAAACTCCCGTCTGTTAAAAGTGTTTTGTTAGTATCCGGCCCCTCCGACTTTGTGGCCCAAATCGACTTAAAGGACCGGTTCTACCATGTCCCGCTTCGTTCTGGGGCGCGCAGGTACTAAGGCGTTTCTATCGGTAGAGAAACTTTCCGCTTTACCCACTTACCCATGGGCTTCCCCGGCAGCCCGTTCATCGTGCAGACGGGTCTGGCCGCCACGTTCAACGCCTGGGCCCGCCTTGCAGGTTGCTGGGTCTTCTATTTGTATGACATCCTGTTGGTGGGCTCCAAAAGAGTAGTTCATCGGTGCATCCGTCTAATCCTGGATTCATCGTTCAACGTCAACTTGCTTAAAAGCACGCTGATCCCCTGTCGCTCTATTACATACAGTGTGTAGAATAAATATCCGATACATGGTCAAAAGTTTATTTACCATAGTTACACAACAGCAAAGTAATTGAAAATTGAATATCCTATGTATTTTGCACGTTGAATACAAATTCGGTATTAGAATACACAAATAATAAAGCATTGATATTATATCGACAAAAGTGTTATATTATCACCTCAAAAAGTATCTATGAAACACCCACAAAATTAGATTTGAAGAGATAATAAATAGTTCTCGAACATCCCAGAGTGGTTTACGTGACAGGATTGCTGTAGAACTTTCTAGAAAAATAATCTACTTCGTCCACGTGAAACAGCGGACCTCAGTCAGTGTCTGAGAGCTGCATGAGAAGGGGGTCATCGTTCAACACTCTAATTCTAATATGGCGAAGACTTATGGTATTTGTGGTTATTTGTGGGATTGATTTTAGTTAATAAATCTGCCTAGATAGCTATATGAAAACCATTAGCATAAATTTGTTGAATGGATAGAATAGTCTTCTGCTAATATTTAGGCCTAACGGCTGACGTGAACTGAATTTAGACAAATTCGGGCGCTAGATTTATAAAAAAACGGACGATAAACAAAATAAATATATTTACAAATTCAACGAATGCACAGAGAGAATTGAATTAGAAAATAACTAGTGAGCAGTTATTACAATTATAGGAATGAATGATATAATTAAATTGAGAATTGTTAAGGAATACAACGTAATGCAATTTATGAGAGTAATAAAATTTAAAGTGAAATGTAAGATTAAGTGAGGTAAGGTATGGTAAAGTTTTTTATTATTATTTAATAGTTTTTACGCACAGTCCTTTTTTAAGCTCAGTGTACTGAAAGAAAGAAGGAAAAGAGGCTAAGCTGGGGCCGGAGGGGGCGCTGAGTCCCGTCAGCACGGCGGCAAGGAAGGCAAATCACCGCGCCACTTACGGGGGTATGCTAAAGTAACTAAGGTAACTATGATGGACTGTGAATTTGGATCTGCAATGAGAGAAGTAACCAGAATTAGGACCTACTCTCGCATGGCAGTTTGCAGAAAATAAGTGTGAGAGGACGAGGAATTAAATTAAGTATGATTTGTTTGGAGTTAAATGATTAAATGGAGAAGGAATTATTACTCACCTTTATGCTGAGAATGACGAGAGAGGAATATGTGTTCAATGCGGTTGAGCTGAGAGCGTGTTAGTTTGTGTGTTTGACTAAAGTAAGTGTTGCCGAAAAGAATGTATCTTAGCCATGCTTCTTGGATGGCAATTATATATTACAAGAGATATATTGAAAATACATATACAAAATATTTGAGATTTTGGATTGATTATTTATACATAACTAAGTTGAAATTTTACATAAGATTTAATAGAAATTTTAGAAATTAAATGGATAATTTTGCATAGAATTTAAAAAGGAAAGTGTGCCGAGGCCTTCTGATGACGCGACCGGAGCGTGTGACAGTGCCATTCGTTAGGCTGCGGGTGCATAGATTCGCTGTGGCAGTGCCAGTAGCTTTGGACGAGGCACCGACACGAGAGAAGGTTGATAGGGCGAAGGTGATCCGCTTGTTGGTTCCTTCTGAGATGGCGTCAAGCGGGATGTGGGAGTCTTGAGTCCTGTTTTCCGCAGACAGAGTGACCAGTGGGGGAGAGATTTGCTCCTGACTGACCACTTCTGCCGACGAGGGTTCCTGCAGCAAAACGGAAGGTGGAGTTGGAGTAGCAGGGGTGGTTGACAAGGTGGGGTTGAGGTTGTTTGGTGGGATTACTGTTCCATAAAGGGGTATAGTAGGAGGAGAATGAGGTGATAGTGGTTCTAGATTAACATTTTCGGTATAGGCGGGTTTCAGGCGGTCGATAGAGACAGTATCTTGTCTGGTGCCAAGCTTTAGGACGAATTTCCGCTTCCTGGAGGTGAGAAAGGGTCCGTTTTTTTGTTTTTTTTTAATTAAGGGGCTATCTGGCGACTGCCGACTTAGGCATTAGTCGCCGTAAACAAACAGCCTGGTTCTAGGCTACTTTAAAAATTAAACAGGAAACAATAAAAAGAAATAACAATAACAATAAAGAAGCAATAACAAAAACAATAACAACAACAACAACAAACCGGGTTAAATGAAAGGGAGAAGGCCAGCCTCCCTCAAAAAGTCAATAAGTCCACTAGTCATGGTGCACGCACTCGTCCCGAGTACAAGGGACAGGCGGTAGCGACCCCACCCATCCCGGTACCAGGACAGGTATCGTGCGCGAAGATCACCCAGACTGGGACATTCGACAAGAATGTGCCGAACAGTCTGGGGGACGACGCAGTCGTTGCAATAGGGCGCAGGCGAGCGCTCCATCAAGTAGCGATACGTCACACGAGTGTGTCCGATTCGAAAACGACAGAAAGCAACCTGAAGCCGCCGCAGCATTGGGGGATAGGTCCATGGGAACAGTCGCGGCGCAATGGCACGCAACTTTAAGTTCCCCTCGACCGTCTCCCATCTTCTTTGCCAAGCAGTCCGAAGAGCTGCCCGTATTCCTGTCATGTAGTCAGTGTGAGGAAGAGCGAAACGCTGGTCCGGTCGCAGAGTCCTCGCAGACTCTTTGGCGCCCTCATCGGCGCGCTCATTCCCCGCAATTCCTACATGTCCAGGAACCCAGCATAAGATAATCTCGACATCTGCCCGGCTCGCCGAAACCATTGCGTCACGGATTTCGCGAACCAGGGGATGCGGAGATTCCAATGCCCCGAGAGCACTCAGGGCGCTTTGTGAGTCGCTATAGATCACAATCCGGTCTCCGAACCGGGCACGTCGCGTAATCTCCCGTACCGAGTGGTGTATTGCCACCAGCTCGGCCGTGAAGACAGACGCAGCGCCTGGTAGAGCCCCGCTGACTTCAAACAGAGGGGATACGGCGTGGAAGCCGACACCCTCTTGGGACTTGGAGCCATCCGTATACACTGGCACGGTACCAGCGTGACACGATGTGTGCTCCAAAAAGGTCGAACACAATACTCCCGGCGCAGTACAAGCTTTGGGAGCAGAGGCGTGGCGACAAATAGCCAAATGTGGTACCCTCCAGGGTGGCGTCCTGGGCAGACCAGGGGCGCCACCGGTCCGAGAGCTATATCTACCTCTCGAAGGAGTTTCCTGGCCCTAAACCCAAAGGGCTTAGGGTATGACTGGCGTCTCTCGGCGGCATAGGCACCATCGAGATCAGCTGCGGACGCAGTGAGAGCTGTTGGCGACTGAGGGAGGCGCCGGGCTCGCGCGTACAGGCGAGTGATGCACTGCACGTAGCGCAGAGCGGAGAAAGGGTCCGTCATAGACTGGTTGCAACGAAGTGCGAGTTAAATAGCGACGGAGGAAAACATGGGAGCATGTTCTCATCTTCTTCGGCATGAAGGTTTTATAATTAGCACGCACTCTATGGGCAGTTGGCTTAACTTCAGCCATCACCCGTACAAGATTATTTACGTATGAAGAAGGATCTAGGTGAGAAGGTAGAGGTCGGTCAGAGGAAGAAAAGAATTGACTGGGTAGACGAAGTTGAGTACCGTAAACTAATTCCGCTGCAGAGCAAGCCAGATCTTCTTTCAAAGAGAGAGCGAATGCCAAGGAGAATCAAAGGTAGCTTTTCTACCCAAATGATGTCTGGATCGGTGGATCGTAAGCTTGCTTTGATTGTCCGATGCATACGTTTAAGTTAGAGTTACTCTGGGGATGATAGCTTGTAGTACGAAGGCGAAAGGTGCCAACCACTGACATGAGAGAACCCATTGGTGGGATTCAAACTGGCTGCCACAATCAGTCATGATCGTTGAGGGAGCACCAAAATGAGCAACCCATGCTGAGACGAAGGCTCGAGTAACAGTGGAAGCTCTGATGTCCGAGATAGGAACCATCTCTGACCAGCGAGTAAAATGATCGATCATGGTGAGAAGATAATTGCAACCACGGGAGTAAGGAAGAGGACCTACTAGATCGACGTGAACGGCGGCAAAACGTGACGAAGAAAGAGGAAAATGACCAGATGAGCTTTTGTGTGGCGGTGGACCTAAAGCTTAGCACCAGGCAAGATACTGTCTCTATCGAGCGCCTGAAACCCGCTTATACCGAAAATGTTCACCTAGAACCACTATCACCTCATTCTCCTCCTAATATACCCGTTTATGGAACAGTAATCCTCCCAAACAACCTCAACCCCACTTTGTCAACCACCCCTGCTACTCCAACTCCAACATCCGTTTTGCTGCAGGAACCCTCGTCGGCAGAAGTGGTCAGTCAGGAGCAAATCTCTCCCTCACTGGTCACTCTGTCTGCGGACAAAACAGAACTCAAGACTCCCACATCCCGCTTGACGCCATCTCAGAAGGAACCAACAAGCGGATCACCTTCGCCCTATCAACCTTCTCTCGTGTCGGTGCCTCGTCCAAAGCTACTGGCACTGCCACAGCGAATCTATGCACCCGCAGCCTAACGAATGGCACTGTCACACGCTCCGGTCGCGTCATCAGAAGGCCTCGGCACACTTTCCTTTTTAAATTCTATGCAAAATTATCCATCTAATTTCTAAAATTTCTATTAAATCTTATGTAAAATTTCAACTTAGTTATGTATAAATAATCAATCCAAAATCTCAAATATTTTGTATATGTATTTTCAATATATCTCTTGTAATATATAATTGCCATCCAAGAAGCATGGCTAAGATACATTCTTTTCGGCAACACTTACTTTAGTCAAACACACAAACTAACACGCTTTCAGCTCAACCGCATTGAACACATATTCCTCTCTCGTCATTCTCAGCATGAAGGTGAGTAATAATTCCTTCTCCATTTAATCATTTAACTCCAAACAAATCATACTTAATTTAATTCCTCGTCCTCTCACACTTATTTTCTGCAAACTGCCATGCGAGAGTAGGTCCTAATTCTGGTTACTTCTCTCATTGCAGATCCAAATTCACAGTCCATCATAGTTACCTTAGTTACTTTAGCATACCCCCGTAAGTGGCGCGGTGATTTGCCTTCCTTGCCGCCGTGCTGACGGGACTCAGCGCCCCCTCCGGCCCCAGCTTAGCCTCTTTTCCTTCTTTCTTTCAGTACACTGAGCTTAAAAAAGGACTGTGCGTAAAAACTATTAAATAATAATAAAAAACTTTACCATACCTTACCTCACTTAATCTTACATTTCACTTTAAATTTTATTACTTTCATAAATTGCATTACGTTGTATTCCTTAACAATTCTCAATTTAATTATATCATTCATTCTTATAATTGTAATAACTGCTCACTAGTTATTTCCTAATTCAAGTCTCTCATTGTGCATTCGTTGAATTGTAAATATATTTATTTGGTTTACCGTCCGTTTTCTTATAAACCTAGCGCCCGAAGTTTTCTAAATTCAGTTCACGTCAGCCGTTAGGCCTAAATATTGGCAGAAGACTATTCTATCCATTCAACAAATTTATGGTAATGGTTTTCATATAGCTATCTAGGCAGATTTATTAACTAAAATCAATCCCACTAATAACCAAATACCATAAGTCTTCGCCATATTAGAATTAGAGTGTTGAACAATGACCCCCTTCTCATACAGCTCTCAGACACTGACTGAGGTCCGCTGTTTCACGTGGACGAAGTAGTAGATTATTTTTCTAGAAAGTTCTACAGCAATCCTGTCACGTAAACCACTCTGGGATGTTCGAGAACTATTTATTATCTCTTCAAATCTAATTTTGTGGGCGTTTCATGGATACTTTTTGAGGCGATAATATAACACTTTTGTCGATATAATATCAATGCTTTATTATTTGTGTATTCTAATACCGAATTTGTATTCAACGTGCAAAATACATAGGATATTCAATTTTCAATTACTTTGCTGTTGTGTAACTATGGTAAATAAACTTTTGACCATTTATCGGATATTTATTTTACACACTGTATGTAATAGAGCGACAGGGGATCAGCGTGCTTTTAAGCAAGTTGACGTTGAACGATGAATCCAGGATTAGACGGATGCACCGATGAACTACTCTTTTGGAGCCCACCAACAGGATGTCATACAAATAGAAGACCCAGCAACCTGCAAGGCGGGCCCAGGCGTTGAACGTGGCGGCCAGACCCGTCTGCACGATGAACGGGCTGCCGGGAAAGCCCATGGGTAAGTGGGTAAAGCGGAAAGTTTCTCTACCGATAGAAACACCTTAGTACCTGCGCGCCCCAGGACGAAGCGGGACATGGTAGAACCGGTCCTTTAAGTCAATTTTGGCCGCAAGGTCGGAGGGGCCGGATACTGACGACACACTTAACAGACCGAGTTTAAAGGAAGGGGGCTTGTAGTATTCACTGACACGGTGCATGTCGTAGATAATTCGGACGGAGCTATTGGGTTCGGAAAAAGGAAAAACCCTATGGGTGTGGGTAAGTTGACGCGAGGGTTCCATGATCCCGTTATCTAGTAGTTGTTGCACCAAGGGGCGTCGCCTTTTTTGGCGAAGCAACTCAATTGTGGTAGCCTTTCTTGATCCAAAACCTGACGCCATCTTTTTGTGGGGCGGCGATGGTATGGTTGGAACTGGAAACAGAGTTAAATGATCCGGGGGAACAACCATCCAGGCGGGTGTTCGCGTCGAATACCTCTTGGTCGGGTTCGAGAGGGTCCATGGCAGGGCTGAGCCAATCTTGATCAGCGTTGCCTTCCTGAGGCTGATCGTTATTTCAAGCATGAGCATTCCCGTCCCGGTTCCCGTTGTCCTATTGTTTTTGTTTACCGCCGGCCCGGGGAGGGGCCACGATGTCAGGTGGGCCACTCATGACATCCCTTAAAATGTCACTCTGTTGCGACGGGCGTGTGGAAGGTCCTGAGGAGGCGGTGGCGGTGCGTGGGGCGTCTCAATGTCGCCAAGACCCCGTGCTTTAAGGAGAAAGCTTTCCGAATCAATCTCTCAAAACGTACACTAAGAGTTCAAGAGTGTCATGTAACCCTTGCGAAAACCGCACTGAAATGGAGACAGTAAGTTACTGGTTTCCAGGAACTCTTTCAGGCGCACCAGCACCATCTTCTCTAGCAAATTGCTCAGAAAGCTGGAAAGAGCTATAGCAATAGTGATCTGCATCTAATCCGTCCCTGCCCGGTTTGACAAAGGGTAGGATAATCCCATCGCTCCATGATGATAAGCAAAAACCCCTTACCCATATAAGGTTGTATGTTAAGAAAGAACAAGACAGAGTGAGTATGAAGGTGCCGAATCATATCATAATGTATAGTCAAGAGGGAGAGTACAGGTAAACGATGCGATTCTCGAGCAGTGATGCGTAAACTCATCCACATTTAGGACAGCGATCTCCAGCTTGTCGATCAGGTCGGCAAGGAGCCGATCTCAGGGAGTGATCGAGTAGTCTCTCCAGAGGGAGTGTTTAACGTTCAAATCCAAGAGCAGTAGAAAGTGCCTCGGCAACTGTGTCACGGTGCGACAGGAGTCACCCGCGTCGATGTCGACTGACGGTGGAATGTACGCAGAATTAACATTACATCTATCCAGGTGCAGCTGCCCTCCTACTGGCTGAAAGGAGGTATTTAAAGCAAAGAGAAGGGTAACACCATACCGGATATAAATGGCGCATCCTCCTGCCCGCCCCTTTTCCTTGGTGGTGGTGTGACCATACTCTTATAGCACAGCAGGATGGGCAGGAAGCAAGCGCCCATCATGGTCTCCTGCAAAGAGATAGCTAACTGGGAACGCGAGGAGAAAAGCCTCCGCAGCTCTCCCCAGTTGGCCTGGAGTCCGCGGCAATTTCAGTGAAGAATATGCCCCCCAGGCCTAGTTCTGTGGAGATGCGTGCGGGGGCCCTCTTCGAAGAGAAGACCTTCACGTGAATGGCCGTACGCTTCCCGAAGGCAGAACTCCGGTCGTTCTCGGTCGAACAAGGCGCTGCGGCTTTCGAAGTCTTATCGGGGAAAAGGGTTCGGTTGGGCTCGCCATGCGTGTTCCTGCCTCCGCCTAGAAACCTTGGGTAAGCGGGGATCCCTCCTTTGGAGGATCCACCGTCTCCGAACCACATAGTGTAGCTCAGAGTGGGGACGTATGAGCCTTAGCTCTGTTGGTGCTGTCCTTCTTTCGGGATGGGGGGGGGGCAGATTTATGAACCCCGGAAGACGGCCTCACCACCACTTTCAGGGGTGTTGCCTCCTGTGAGTCTAACGACTCAGTGGGGGCACGCGGCCGTTTCCCTTTAACGCAAACGATCACGCTGGGGGAGGTGGAGCCCGGCTTTAGCCGAGGTTGGCTAAGCCTTTCGTGCCGCCAGCTCCACCGAGTGTGCGCCCGGGGCGAGTAGAATCTCAGCAGTTGCGTTCTGAATAAGCGCGGAAACGATATTGCTCTTAGGCATGGATGCCAGGACCCTCCATGAGGCATAAGACGTCCCAGGCAGCGCCAGGGCAAAGTCCTTAGCATCAAGATATGAGAGACGATCCATAGCCTGAACGACCAGGATTCCTTTCTCCAGGAGATACGCACGACATTGCTTCGAAGGAGGGTGCGGCTCTCCACAATTGACCGCACATGATAGGGAGTTGTGTGCGACTTTGAAGCAACTTAGACTTCGGGTAAGCCCGACTTTGCACTTCAACAGGAGCGATTCGTATGTCCGAAGAAGTGGCAGTATGGTTGGTTGGGCGGAACTTTTAAGTTGAAACCTCTCCCGGTTCTCCATATCGGCGAGTTGAGTTAGTTTGTATCGTTGTCTAAATGAAAGGCGGTTCAAAATCCAACCTGGAGCCAATTTTTGTTTTCAAATTTTCATAATGGGGCATGGAGAGCCGGGATAGTAACGGGAATATATGCATAAACACCTTTCTCCAGGTGCCAATTCTGGGAAGGATGCATCGGGTGAGGGCGGAACCGTCGTGTCACTTGAGACTTCTTGAGCTCGGTGACCAAATCGTCCTTCAGTATGGCAGCTCTCACCTTGGACTATAAAAAAAAGGTAGAGAAAGAAGAGAAGGTATAAGGGGTATGAGCACAGGCAGTTAAAAGTCTAGTTAGCGACCGGAGGAACCTCACATAGTGCGGGCACAGCCGGCCCCCATCCCCTTTAGCTAGGAGTCAAGAGCTAGGCTTGGCTACCCAACAGAAAAGTTGCAGATCGGCGATGTGTGTGTGTGTGTGTGTGTTTGTTAGGACAATGTACACCGACAGGCACACACACCTTCAAAGAAAATGCAAAATAAGGAATTAAAAACCACCTTTCTTTCTAATAGTCAGTGTTAATATATGTACATTAAACATTTTACAATAGAAGCAAAAATCTCATATATATATATATATATATATATATATATATATACACACATATACTAGGCTCTACACCATAAGAATATTTCTAAGATATCACAATTGTGCTGGGCGAAAATGGTTCGGACCATTAATGTGCAAAGCATTATGCAACTGTAACTTTTTGTCTTGGTAATAGGGCTTGCCACCTTTTTTTGTTTACGAAGGTGAATGGAGCCAAGGTCGAAATCAAATTGGGTCATAAATTGCATTCCAAAGATTTGGAAAGATAGAGCGCTAATTTGAAGTGACATCTGCAGCCACTGAACTACGAAAAAGATTCAATGATTTCAAATTTCATGCAAATTCGTAGAGTTGAAGGGGAATATCTCGTGAAACAAGGGACAATTTTGGAGGGATAAACATCCAGTACTATTGACATTTCTCAAAGGTGAAAATTTCTATAGGTGGGAATTTTTTCTTTAAAAAAATGCTTGCAATAAATAGAATTCAAGTGATTAATAAATGACTAGATTGTAAAACTGTACCTTTTCAATACCTACATATAATACTCACTTTTAATAAAACAATATAATCCCTATTTACATAAAAATAATGCACAGCCAACATTAAAATATAAAAAATAATTCTCATTAAAATCAACGTCATTCTTGGAATCAATCTAGAATCAGAATAAAAATTCCTCCCTATCTCTTTGGACCAATGATTAAAACGGCAAAACATTTAAAGATTAGAATTCAATTGTAGAAACCAATTTTACAATCACTTATGGTGTACTAAGTAGCCAAGTTTGGGAACTTCATGAATTTGCTTGTATTTATAAGGATTCTCTAACGATACTTATCAAAAATCCTTTAACGGGGAAAAGAGTGAGTGTCTATTAACGGCCTTGTGTCCTGGTCAGCGAGACGAGTTAATGCAAAGAGATAGGAAAAAAAAGAGTGGAATGCTAAGTCTAGCTATACCAGAGAGAAGGCGCGAGGTCAAAATCCATTATAAAAATGGTCTCCCAGCACTTCAACACAACTATCTCGCGAATCCATATTTTTTTTATAATCTATTAAATGTTTAGTGAAGTTTGAAAATGACCACTAACAACAACTCCCATTCGAGAAACAATCAAATGAAAAGTGCTGTTAAAACGTGCAAGTGTACTTATTAATTGTCTTCCTAGTAATTGTTTACTACTATTTTGACATTTTTCAATCCCTTAAAAAGGGATAGAGTTGTAATTTAATCTTTAAACTGCAAAAATCATAAGAGAATCTTTGCCACCACTTCAATATAACACAAAGCCAATTACAACATTGTCTTAACGAGCCACTCTGTTTTCAACCCGTTCAAAAACGAAGTGCAAATCTTCGACTTAATTTTTGGTCTTGTTTTACCTTGTTTCAGAAAAGCAAGTTTCATGCCAAGTCCAATTGCTGCATGACCATTCTTAGTCAATGAGGAGTGCTTGTCCTGCCTCCCCCATGTCACTTAATCGTCTACTCATGGTGTCAAAATTCTTGGGGGTAGGACGAGCGAGGTCGAGGGGTTCTTCCTCTTCCTGGTTGGCCAGTTCGTAGCCAACGGGAACAGCGAGGCTTTTCGAGTTCTGCGCACGCAACAAGAGACAGAAGGAAACGCAAAGGAAGCACAAGGAGCAGACGCTGATGCCGATTAAGAGGTAAGCGTAAAGATGAGAGTTGGCCAATACATGTGTGAGTGTGGTGTGGGTAAGGGAATTGCCGAAGGACGAGAGAACGATCATAAATGCACACATGCGGTGGCTAACACGCATCTGTTCGGCCATCCACAAAAAAGAGGTCGGGAGAACAGGAGCAAGGCCGATGGCCACTAAAATGATGCCACCCCACAAGAAGTCTTGTTTATCGAAAGTCCCAACACAGAGGAAGATGGTACCAAGTACCATCAAAAAGGTAGCAACTACAAGGATCTTGCTCGGTCGGACTCTCAGACACCCTGAGATAAGAATACAAAGGAATCGCGTCGCGCACATAAGTCCCCAAAATATTGCGGCTCCCTCAACGCCTCGCCTGGAGGTCTGGAGCCCATTTTCGGTATGTGCGGATGCGAGGAGATGGTGCACGGCGCCCTGCAAGGCCTCTGCCATGAACATATAAATGGAGAAGACGCCGAAAAAGAGACGTACCCGAGCACGTTGCAGGCTTCCACCGGTCAAATCTTCCTGTTTTGACCGAGGCTCTCGCGGGTTATGGCACATGATGACCACAGACACAACAGCATTCAAGAGCAAGAAGATGCCTACACATATATAGACAAAATGAATACTCGTCACGCCGTAATTACGAAATCGGTCAACCAGACCCTCGAAAAATCGAGAGTTCATGTCTGAAACATTGCTGAAGGTTCCAGGTTTTGACTGGTGACTTTGAACATGGTGTTGAGTAGTGTCAAGATTTGAAAAAGGTTTAATCACAGAGATGGTGTTGCCTACATCATCTTGAAAATATTCCTTGAGATCAAGTAATTGTGGTTCATTCTGAGGGTTCTGTTCCTTGATTTCATCCCCATTCGAGCCCACAGAATAGTCTGAAGAGGAAATTCCTGAAAATTCCTCATTGTACAGATCCTCTTCACTACTTCTCTGGAAATCTCGTACGGCACTCTGGTTATTGAAATCAAATTCGAACATTGCCGCGTCTTTTGGAATCAAAACACCCACCGTCTTATTTAATCCGGCAAGTGAAGTTAGCTTGACATTGCTTTCTGTTGGCACAAGTACGTCATAAGAATCAAAAGAGCCGTTAGAAGTACTATGGTGTGTACTGTTCATAATAAAAGCCCTGACTTTATCTCCATCAAGTCCTTTAGTTCCTTCATGATTTACATCAGTTTCAATAGTTGAACCAACCGATCTTGTATCTGTTGAATTAGGCGGCAGGGAGGATTCACCTTCGAGATCTGTGTCATTTGTCGAAATATAACCTGCAGGTGAAATTATAGCACCTGCTTGAACAGTGTTATTATTTGAATCAGTATCAGCATTTACTTGGGAGACAGACACAGTTTCATGAGAAATCGCTTCAGTTTTAACAAAACTGTCACTAGAGGAGCTGTTGGGATTGTAGGGTGAAGGCGTTGGTTCCAGGGTTGTCGATTCTCGCTCTACTTTCAGAGGCTCTTTCAAAGATTCCTTTTGCGGTGGCCTATCCCACTTCGAAGGCTCTCGTAGTAAGTTGGCGTTCGTGAATTTGGGCTTCGGTTTTGGTACCTTAACGGTCTTATTGGTGGTAGAAATATTTTCCTCCTTATGAAATGAGCTCTTACTTTCTTTTGGGCTACTCGAGGAGCTATTCTGATAAATCTCAGAAGTAGCGGTGATTATTGTGGTACTTGGAGTTGGAAGAAGAGAGTTATTTCGGAGCATTTCAATAGAGCTGTTGTGGGGTGAGGAAATTCTGAGTGACAGAGACGGATCATTTGAATCAATAACATTAGTTTCTTTCAAGCCAAAATCTTTGGAAGAAATATTTGCAGCTTCTCTTTTAATTCTTTCAGTGCTGAGCTGCACAAGTGGAGAAATAGTAGAGGTGGTCGAATAGGAGAAGTTCTCGACACGATCACCTATGACTTCTGTTGGATAGGATCCGGAAATAAAAGGCTGAATGAGAATAGGAGCAATAAAGGCTCCAACTGCGAAGCTGAAGTGGAGGGACTGTAGAGAAGCCCCTCCTTGTTTTCCCCATAAATCCAAACACAAGACATTACTTCCTGGAAGAGACATGACAATGATCATTTCAGGTTTCAAAAACATTCAATACAAGGGTGCAGATATAGAAACTATAAACCTTTAAAATCTAAAAAAAAGCAGCCATGGTTAAATTTTTATAAACTTTCTGAACTTCGCCAATTATAATAGTTTTAAAAAGCAACTCTAAACTAAATTTCCCCCCTTTCAAAATATCACGTTGCTAAAATATAGTGATAGAAGAAGATATATAAAAATAAATTTTTGGAACTTTATTATATGTAATTCTTTATGATTTAAAAAATTCACAAAATTTCAATATTTATATTTATTTCTGAACTTCACCATTTTGTTTTTTGATATTATAAAAAGAATTATTAGAAATAACTTTGATAAAAAACATAAGTCATAACCAAACTAAGATGAAATTATTATTCAAATACTAAAAAAAAATCGCCTTCTTAAATTATAGTTAGTGATATGCATGTGTATGTGTAAACAACCTGCAAAATGCTTGACATATTATAGCCAAATAATAAGGGCTTTGACTTTTTCAAGGGAAAAGTATAGATACACATTCAAATACAAAAACCGTATTGAAGGCTCAAAATGTGCAAAAGTACTAAAAATCCCACTTTTAAACACTGAACTAACCTGTGAATAGGAATGATAGACCAGCTCCAAGTGCAGCTAGATTGGATAAAGTCCACCAGTAGGAAACAGGAATAGTGAATGGGAGAACTGATATTGAGACTGACATCCACATGAGGCTAACGAAGATCAGGAACTGACGATTGTAGACTTCAAATAATGAAGACCCTAAAATAAATGACAAAGATGACCATTAATTGATTACGCAAATAGATGCATTGCAAGGAATTAAGAAATAAAACTAAATGTAGAGCAGAGTCAATAAGGAAACACCTTGAGTAACATTAATTAGGGGATACCTGTATCATCAAAAGTTATGTTTAATTAGAAGGAATATTAGACAATTGTTTGCCTACATGTAAAATAATTCCTCCATGTCTTATGAGGGGCATAAGCAGAGATGGGATCACTGGACTGAGAATCCACCTCATGGAAATATTTTTCTCTGCATTTATCCATTATATTTTGGAAATGAGTGAGGTGGACCCTGAGCCAATGTCCATGTGTTAATCAAGTGCATGCATGGGAGGGGTATATCTGGTGAGAGAAAGGAAAGAAGTAATGAGTGTTTGAAAAAGGAAAATTGTAGATGCTTGAATTATGTGAGATGAACATAAATGAGAATGAAAAGTTTGTGTGGGATACTTTCACCCATATTTGGGGCTACCCAGGCTTGGTTAGAAGGTCAGCAGTTTAGTTTTATTATTGGTATGTTCCTTTTAAATATTTTGAGCTAAATGAACAATGTTGTCCGTGAAGACCATTTTTAGAGTTTGGCATTGTCCTAAGTACAGTATTGGGTGTGGATTAGACATCTACAGAGTGTACCATAAGTTTCCATACATAGGAAAAATAACCATTTTTGCTAAGAAAACCATTTTTATTTATATATTATGCTCTACAAGACTACCATTACTTTGAAAACAGATTTCAATACATTTTCTCCACTGCTGAAGAACACGTATTAGCACTTTTTTTTTTTAAGAGCTCATCTGGCGACTGCCTACTTGGGCATTAGTTGCCGTATTAGAACTGGCCTAGTTCTAGGCTACTTTAAAACAAAATTAGAGAGAAAAAAACAACACCCCAAAAAGGGTAAAAGGAAGCAAGCTGGTGCGTCGGGGAGAGGTCCCCCCGGCGCCGGAGCGTGCGACCAAAGGGGAAAAAAACGCCCCAAAACAAATGCAAAAAACAAAAAAACAAACCTTACTTAAATAATAGGGAGGAGGCCGGCCTCTCGCAAGAAGTCAACAAGTCAATGTGCACGAATCTGTCCTGAGTACAAGGGACAGGCGGTAGCGACCCCGCCCATCCCTGTACCGGGACAGGTATCGTGCGCGAAGATCACCCAGACTGGGACATTCAACAAGAATGTGCCGAACAGTCTGGGGGACGACGCAGTCGTTGCAATAGGGCGCAGGCGAGCGCTCAATCAAATAGCGATGGGTCACACGAGTGTGTCCGATTCGGAGACGACAGAAAGCAGCCTGAAGCCGCCGCGGCATTGGGGGATAGGTCCATGGGAACAGTCGCGGCGCAATGGCACGCAACTTTAAGTTCCCTTCGACCGTCTCCCATCTTCTTTGCCGAGCAGTCCGAAGAGCTGCCCATATTCCTGCCATGTAGTCGGTGTGAGGAAGAGCAAAACGCTGGTCCGGTCGCAGAACCAGGGGCGCCACCGGCCCGAGAGCTATATCTACCTCTCGAAGGAGTTTCCTGGCCCTAAACCCAAAGGACTTAGGGTATGACTGGCGTCTCTCGGCGGCATAGGCACCATCGAGATCAGCTGCGGATGCAGTGAGAGCTGTTGGCGACTGAGGGAGACGCCGGGCTCGCGTGTACAGGCGAGTGATGCACTGCACGCGGAGCAGAGCGAGTGGCATCTCCCCAGCATCGACCAACAAGCTCTCAATGGGGGAAGTGCGGAAGGCACCGGTCGAAAGGCGAAGGCCGGTGTGGTGGATCGAATCCACCTTCCACAATAAACGTCGGCTGCGGATGCATAAAACTCGTATCCGTAGTCGAGCTTTGAACGAACAAAGGATCGATAAAAAAGTAGGGCCGTAGCCCTATCAGTGCCCCAAGCGCTGAACGTCACGGAACGGAGAATGCCCATGGCGCGGGTACAAGAGACCCTAAGGCTGCGAATATGAGCCTCCCAGGTGAGGCGTCGGTCGAATACAAGACCAAGGAAACGGTGCGACTCAACCTCATCCAGGCGCACCCCCATTAACAAACAAATCCGGGTCGGGGTGAAGCCGTGGATGGCGGCAGAAGTGCACCACCTTAGTCTTGGCCAAAGAAAACGGAAACCTGTGCGCTTCGGCATAGCGAGAGACTCGGGTAAATGACTGTTGGAGTAACAACAAGGAGTAACAACAAGGAAAAAAGGTACCCTAGGAGACCTTACGGTCCATTCAAAGAGGGTACCATTTGACTTGCAATCGAGCGGGCACAAGGCTGCTCAATTGTTTTGCGTTCCTAAACGGCCACTTTTCAAGACCTTGTCTAGTCTTGACTTGAACTGGTCAACAGATTCACTGTTGACAACTTCCACTGGAAGTGCGTTCCACTTACCGCAGATACTGTAGGTGAAAAAGTTTCCACACAGATTGCGGTTGTAACGCTTCAGTTCAAGTTTGAAGCCGTGATTGCGCGTTCTGTTCTCACTCAGTGTGAAAATATCCCGGTAGTCAACATTGTCGAACCCTGGAAGTATTTTGAAGACTTTGATGAGCTGACCAGGCAGTCTACGGGTTTCCAGCGAGAACAGATCTAATTCCCTTAGTCTATCCTCATAACTTTTATGTCGGATAGAGGGAATCAGCTTGGTTGCACTGGCTTGTACGCGTTCCAACCTCGCGATGTCATTTCGCAATGAAGGACTCCAAAATTGTACGGCATACTCCAGGTGCGGTCGGACAAGTGAGTTGTACAGGCACAGTACAATCTCCTGGTTCCGATAACCAAACTGGCGCTTAATATAGCCTAGCATCCTTTGGGCCTTTTTCTCCGCCTCAATGCACTGTTTCGAGAACTTGAGGTCACTAGTGATTGTTACACCCAAGTCCTTCTCAGTGTCGGTGGATTCAATAGCAGTGCCCTTAAGGATATACTGAGATTGGGGGTTTCTGTGGCCGATATGCATCACTTTGCATTTGCCGACGTTAAAAGGCATTTGCCACGTGTCCGACCACTCCCCAATCTTCCCAAGATCTTCCTGCAGGCGGGCAGTATTTCCATCCTTTGCAACGTTCATACCAAGCTTCGTATCGTCGGCAAATTTGGAAATCTTGGCAACCATGTCACCGTCCATGTCGTTGACGTAGATGATAAATAGTAGTGGTCCCAGGACAGAACCTTGAGGCACCCCGCTAGTAACGGGCACCCACTCAGAAGACTGTCCATTTACCACCACCCGTTGCCGTCTGCCACTTAGCCAGTTCTCGATCCAGCCGGCTACCTTTCCGTCTATGCCAAGCGCTCGCACTTTCCGGAGAAGGCGGCGGTGTGGTACCTTATCAAAGGCTTTCTGAAAGTCTAGGTAGACCACATCCACCGCCTTGTCCCGATCGTGCTCACTGAAAACGAAGTGGAAGAATTCCACAAGGTTCGTCAGGCATGACCGTTGCCTTCGGAAGCCGTGCTGGGAACTCCTCAGTAGCAGGTTTGACTCTAAATACGACGTCACTTTGTCCACCATGATGCTTTCCATGAGTTTACCGACTATCGAAGTCAGACTGATAGGTCGGTAGTTCGACGGTTGGTTACGGTCTCCTTTCTTGAAGATAGGAGTCACCTCCGCCTCACGCCAGTCTCTAGGAACGCATCCGGTCCGGATTGACATGTTAAAGATAGCGCACAGATGTCGTGATACTTCATCGCACACTTCCTTCAACACTTTAGGTAGAAACCCGTCCGGTCCAGGGGACTTATTCGTCTTTAGGTCAGCGATCTTTTTCTTTATTTCTCCTTCGGTGAAGTCCATTGCCTCCAGCTTTTCCCCCCGAGTAGGAATCCGTCGGCTGGGGAATGGGACCACACTCTTCAGTAAACACTGAAGAGAAGTAGTCGTTGAGGAGGTTAGCATTTTCTGCATCTGAATGCTTTAATGTCCCCTCCTCATTCCTCAAAGGGCCAATCGTTCGACGGATTGGTTTACGGCTGTTCACATATCCAAAAAACTCATTGGGATTCTCTTTACAGAGTCTCGCCACTCGGAGTTCCTCAGACCGCTTAGCCGCCCTTATGCTGGACTTCACTCTCCTGGCTAGCCTCCGGTATTCGTCAAAGTCACCCGAGATCTTCGATTGCCGGTACACATTTCTCTTCTCCCTAAGCAGTTGGCCGATTTCTCGATTAAACCACTTAGGTTGAACAGAAGACAGACGGGGGCATTTCAGAGGGATGAAACGCGATTGAAGACTCATGAATGTGGTTTTGAAACTATTCCACGAGTCTTCAACGGCATCGCACACTTCTAGCCTCACGTCAGTCAGTCCAGCTCGAAGGCTTGCAAAGTCTGCTCTTCTCAAGTCAAGTTTCTTTAATTGACTGGCAACAGACCTTACCTTCGGGATCTTGACGCTAAATCTAACTAGCTGGTGATCACTGCCACCGAGCTCTTCGCCTACAGAGATATCCTCAACGATATCCTCCTCAGAGGTAAAGACCAAGTCGAGGATATTGTCTCCTCTCGTCGGTTCTCTGACCCATTGAGTGAGGAACTCGTTGTTGGCGAACTCCAGGAGTAGTGCGCTCTCGCCACAGGCTGCTCTGGTTTCCCAGTCAACTTGGCTGTTGAAATCGCCCATAACGATGCACACTCTGCCTTGAACCAGCTCACCCAACAGCTGGTACAGTTCCCTGTCCTTCTCAACAGGTTGGGAAGGGGGTCTGTAAAGCAGCAGGGTCCTGTATTTGGCAGGACCGATCTCTAGGTCAACGCCTAGGAGCTCGTGGTCGGATATAACGTTGGAGTTCGTAGATTTGATTGTATCCTTGACATACAACATTACACCGCCACCCTCTCTGTCTGGCCTATCTTTGTGGAAGAGTTGGTAGCCAGGAACCGTGAATTCGCCTTCAAAGTCTCGGTTTGACGTTTTTATCCACGATTCTGTTATGGCTACCATTTCGGGTTCTTCCGTCGCTACGAGGCCACGGAGCTCAGGAAACTTGTTCCTGATTGACCTCGCATTGAACAGAAGAACCTTCAGGGAGTCCCCTAATGTAGGACCCCCTATACTCTTCCGTTTCCCGGCTTCTTGTTTGTCGTGGCACCATTTTTAACAACCTCCGAGAAGGTTGTTTGGGGAGTGACTCGGGCGTACTGGCGTACGTCCGCCTTCCCAATGGGCCGGACACTCCTTTGGGTGCGCTCCACGACATCCTGGATGAGGTTGGCTAGGAACGCCTTGCCCTTAAAGGAGAGGTGCACCCCGTCCCTTTGGTAGAGGTCTTTTCTACCATAGAACACAGCGTACAGGTCCACAAAAAAGACACCCTCAGCCGTACAGAGGTCTGCAAGGCGCCTGTTTAGCGACATGTTCCTCAAGCGGGCAGTCCGGCTTGGACCCCACCTCGGGAGCATCCCCACCACGACGCGTCTGCGGGTTTTCAGTCCACAGTCGTCGACAGCGCACATAACTGTCCTCATAATTTCACCTGTAGGGCCTACCCTACCTCCTCTGAGGTAGAGGTCGTTGCCACTTACCATAAGGGGAACGACTGAAGTCTCTGAAATCTGAGACTTCTCGGCCTCAGCTCTTACCTGCATATTCCCACAACCTGGGATGCAGCTCACCTTAACGCTTGTGCGAAGGCGGGCCGCTAGCAGGGGCTTCAGACCCTGTGCTTGAGAATCACCAATAAGGGTGACTCTTGCACATTTGACTGCGGACGACTTAGTCTTTCCTTTCGGAGGCGACTTGCCGCTTTCCTCTTGTATCTCTAATTTTTTTTCTTCTTCTTATTCTTCTTCTTGACTTCCTTTGCTATCTCTTCGTTTGTTTCCCGTTTCTCTTCTTCTGCTTCTACTTTCTCTTCTTCTGTTTCCAGTTTCTTTTCTTCTCTTTCTACTTTCTCTTCTTCTCCTTTTACTTTCTCTTCTTCTCTTTCTACTTTCTCTTCTTCTATTTCTACTTTCTCTTCTTTCTTCTTTCTTTTCTTCTTTTTGGCTCGTTGAGGAAGCCCTTCAGCAGAAGAAATCGGCTGTTGGACGTCCGGAGCCTTCTCGCCTGAGCATCTGCATCTCTCTGTTTTTAAGAGTTGAACTTCCCTTTTAAGGAGGGAGTTCTCCTCTCTCAGTTGAGCGATGCTCTCGCCCAGGCGCTTCTCGAGTTCGCAGAAGTCACAGACACTGACGCCATCTGTGAGTTCCTTGCAACTCCTTCCCCCGAAGTCTTCACTCCATCTATAGACTTTGCATATTTTGCAGGTTAGCTTTCGAAACGGAGGACCATTCTTCTTCGCCATGTTACAAAAATCTCGGACCATACGCATTAAAAAAGGGGTTTTTGGTTGTGATTTTCTCTCGCACTAATCTCATCCGCCTATTTCCAGGAGGTTTTCGGTCGTTCGGCGAACAGAAACCCTTTGATCAAGCACACCAACCCTAAGGTCTCCCCTGGGCCGGATGTCCCCAATCGTGCCGCAGCTCCCAACTGAGCAGCACGAGAGCCCCAGTGAACTGGTTCTCTGATTTTTCGACAGGGGTGCTTGAGGTGTAACTGTCTTCCTACTAAGCCCTACTAATCAACTAAAAACGGCCAGACTTGAGGCAAATAGTTAAGCTAAGTGCCCACGACTTCATCCGAGATCTTTAGCTGATCTGGCAACCAGCAAGGCACAAAAGCTCTCTCTCCAAAGATCAGTTGAGCCTTTATTCACCAAGTAGCGGTCACAGGGAGCTGGTCAGGCAATTACACGTTAGGAGAAAGCTTTTAAGGGGTACCTAGCACTTCTCCATTAATCGTACCCCAAACGCCTAAGATCCCTTCAATCTCAGTCTCTTGTAACCTATGAGTGCTCCAAGGCGTTATTTAAAGAGGTTCCAAAGCCTCTCTTCTCACGCGGCATAAGGGAGCTGGTGAGGCCCTTATTAATAAACAACTTATGTGTAATAGAGATGAAGGTTTTTTTTTGGTATTGGGTTTTTGTTTTGATTTTTTGACAGTTGAAGAGAGTTGGTGAAACTTAGTACTAACAGAATCGAATGGGTTGGTAGGGGGATGCAAGGAGACGCATCAAAGAAGTGGTAGAGAAGTTTGACAACCCTTAGTCTGGATCCTACTACAGCTACCTTACTGGCATGGGTGACCCTACCGGACTAAAAGTCCCCCAGCTTAGCTAGCTTAACTCAGGCAGATCACGCAAGCTCTCTCACCGACGACAAGGTGGCTGTGTTGAGAGAGAGTTGGCATCTGGGCCGCGCCAAAAGAGATCGAAAGGTCGTCCACATAGAGCGTAGCGAGAACATCTTCTGGCAGAACCGAGGTGATGCCGTTGATGCTCAGGGCAAAGAGTGTGACACTGAGGACACTTCCCTGCGGGACACCCTCTTCCTGCTCCTTTGGGGCAGAGAGGGCTCCCCCCACCCGTACGTGGAATCAACGATCTCGCAAAAATTCAGATATAAACATTGGGAGGCGTCCCCTCGCCCCCATCGTGTGGAGAGTCTCCATGATACCGTATCGCCATGCAGTATCATAGGCCTTCTCCAGATCAAAAAACACCGTGGCGTAGTGCTGTCTACGAAGGAAGGCCTCGCAGACGGCATTTTCCAGTCGGAGCAGAGCATCCTACGTGGAGTGAAACTTACGGAAGCTGCACTGTGCAGAAGACAGATGGCCTCCGCTGTCCAGAAAATAGGCTAATCTAACATTTACCAATTTCTCCATCAACTTGCACACGCAAGAGGTTAGAGAGATTGGGCGGAAACCGGTCGGAGTAGAGTGATCTCTCCCCGGCTTGCGAAAGGCGAGCACAGTAGCGATTCGCCAGGAGTCTGGGAGAAGACCTTCCACCCAGATCCTGTTGAACAGATCTAACAGAAAGGCCATGCCTCGCTCACCCAGGTGTCGAAGCATGGCGTACGGGACATCGTCCGGACCATGGGCGGTGTCCGCGCACGAAGCGAGAGCGAAATTCAACTCACTCACAGTAAACTTGTCGTTGAAGGGTTCTCCGCCTCTGGAGGTAAAGTCCAGCCGGCGGCCTTCCGCGACATCACAACGTGCATTGAATGCTGGCGGAGCAGCATCACGGCTAGAGAATGCGGAGAAAGCGGTCGCTAAGGATTCCGCCACGGACGCGGGGTCCGAGATTGCGGTCCCATTCTCCTGGAGAACGGGAGGGGGGTCCTGCGAGAACTTGCCCCGAATCCTTTTGACTCGCTTCCACACCTCAGCTAAAGGGGTCTTCCCGTTAAGTGAAGACACGTATGCCCGCCCGCCAAGAAGAGCGGCGGGCGTGCTTCGAAATATACCGGAACCTAGCCCTAGCCCGACGAAATTCAGCGACAGTGAAATCGGGGGTGGTTGGCTTGAGAAGAAGGTCAGCATTCTACCCTGTGAAATTAGAGGCTGACCAGAGAAAGTTGTGGGAGAGGTTGTATGAAAAGCGACGAGGTAGGGGAGAAATCGGGCTATCTGAAGGAAGGAAGAGAGGCTAAGCTGGGGCCGGACGGAGCGCTGGATCCCGTCAGCACGGCGGCCAGGATGGCAAATCGCCGCGCCCCTTACGGGGCCGAGCCGCTTCGATGAGGAGCGGCTGGTTAAGGGATGCCTGCTGGCTTTCTTGGCAGTCCCCTTGGAAAGAAAAGAGGGGATATGCCGCTGGGAAAAGGGAGGTGCCCGAAAGCACCTCTAGAGAAGGGGGTGAGGGGGAGTCCCCTGCACCCGTAGGCGAAGGAGAGGAGTAAGCCTCCTCTCCAGTTATAGAAATATGGAGGGTCCCCTGTGCAAGCACAGGGGGGAGGACCTCCATTTTTTTGCTGGAGCTGCCCGAGGGTGGCTCCGTTGATGTTTCAGGGAAAGTTGGGGGTTGTTTTGTTTTTTTGGTCTTCATCATTGGGCATGGTGACCCTTTTTTTTAACACGGGATGCAATAGCGCACACCTCTCGCAGTAGCCCGCACTGCGAGAGGTGCTTACAAGCCCGGCAGAGCCAGGAACCGCCATTTGGGACCACCCCTCCCACCTGGTGGCCTGGCAGTCCATCGGCATGGCGGCTCCACCTTGAACACGGCGTAAAATATATAGATTGTGAAGAGGAGAGGAAAAGGGATGTGAGGAAGGTATGGGTGGGGATGAAGCAGGTTGTTAAAAACCAGCCACCCCAGACCAGAGCTCAGGGGTTAAGGAACATTGTCCCCCACCCCCTCAGCGGGATGGTTGGCTGAAAGGAAGGTCAGCATCTACCCTGTGAAATTAGAGGCTGACCAGAGAAAGCTGTGGGAGAGGTTGTGTGAAAAGAGAGGAAACAAGTGTTTTGAAGGAAGGAAGAGAGGCTAAGCTGGGGCCGGACGGAGCGCTGGATCCCGTCAGCACGTTGGCCAGGATGGCAAATCGCCGCGCCCCTTACGGGGAAAAGACGGATGATGCTCTGCCAGTTAGCCAGCAGACCTCCACAGTTCCAGTAGACTACTGTGGGAGAGACAAAAGGACATGTGGGGATGGCCATAGCGGGGATCTACTCACTCTGTGGGGTTGAGGATCTGGGCTTCCCAGCAAGAGGGCAATTCCATGACAGGTGGACCAATGGTGTACACGGCTACATCTCAGATTTTGATGAAATTTGGGACATAGGTTAATTTGACCCCAAAAGCTGAAATTTCAAGTTTCAGCTCAATCGGACCAATAGTTTTTGAGATATAAGGTCAAACATTTTCAGGTAAAATTTTTTTTGACTTTTTTAAAAACTTCCTTTTGACATCAAATATATACATATTATATATCATTGGAATCAGAAAGAGTTGAAAAATACAAAAACCACATTAATCTTTAATTTAAATAAATTTTGAAATAAAAATTTGACCTTTAAATGACCATGACCTTTGACCTTGAAGCCACATGAAATCAAACATTTTTGACCTCAAAATCTGACCTTTTTTACATAAAGAAAAGTAATAAAAAACATGTATATTGAGTTGGAACATTATAAAAAATTTTGTTTTTAAGTATATCACATTTTTTTTCACATTCCTTCAATTAATATTCATAACTAATTAAAGTATAAAAGTAGGTGATATATAAAATGAAAGGAGATCTGGGATTTTTATTATTTAAATATGATATCCTTCAAATTTTCTCCATTATTGTTAAAACAAAGGTGGATTCTTTGCACCATATTTTACAAGACATTTTCCAAAACATCAGGAGTGATTTTGTTGATTTCTTCAATGATGTTTTGTTTCAATTCTTGAAGATTATTAGGTTTATTTATGTATACCTTTTCTTTAAGGTATCCCCAAAGGAAAAAATCTGGAGAGGTAAAATAAGGTGATCGTGGTGGCCAAGAAATGTCACCTAAACATGAAATTAACCGACCAGGAAAGGCTGTTCTTAGTGTTGCCATGGTTTCTCTCACTGTGTGTGGTGTCGCCCCATCTTGTTGAAACCACATATCATGCATATTCAAATTTTCCAGTTCTGGCAATAAATAATCTTGTATCATTTCTCTGTAAGTGTCCCCTGTTACTGTCACTATTTTTCTGTCAGCATCCTTGAAGAAGTAGGGACCAATGATTCTCAAACTGGTTATGCTGCACCAGACCATAACTTTCTGTGCATGAAGAGGCTGCTTGTGAATTATCATAGGGTTTTCAGCATACCAGAATCTGCAATTTTGTTTATTAAGGTATCCAGTAATGTGAAAATGGGCTTCATCAGACATGATTAGGTGCGAGGTAAAAGTTGGATAATTTGTTAGTCCCCAAAATGCGCATGCAAAGTTTATTCTTTTTTGATGGTCTGCAATATTTAATTGTTAAGTTATTTGAATTTTGTATGGATGAAGTTTCAATTCTTTTGTTAGGATGCGTTCCAATGATGTTCAAGAAATTCCTAGTTGATGTTTATGGCTGTTGTTGACACATGCTGAATGATACCTGCATTTTGCACAGATCTTGGTCTACCAGAGCGTTCTTTATCACCTGTAGACCCGGATTCTCTGAAGCTTTATACCATTGCAAGAATGCAATGCCTCGAGGGACTGCTTCGTTGATTAAATGATGTTCTAAAGTCCCTTTGCACAGTAACAATTGCTCCATTTGTTTTAAATAAGTAGTCACAATTCTTGCTCGCTGTTCTTTGCTGTATCTTGCCATTCTGGGCTAATAATTAGTCAGGTATTATTGTGTATTATATTTATTATATACGTATTATAAATACACAATAAAAATGTGAAGTAACTTTTGTACCACAATAAAACCCCAAATTCTCCTCTTCCATTTTATATATCACCCACTTTTATAACTTAATTAGTTTTTGTGTTATTAATTTTTTAAAATGTGAAGTAACTTTTGGGCCACCCGTTATTAATGAATGATGTCATTTCCTTAATATTCATATTAATGAAAATATTTTATTTTGTATTAACTAATGTCATGTCATATATGAATAAGTTGTTATATAGCATAAAATACATACCAATATAATCCTAAACTATTATAATTAGCTACCCATTATCATAATAATATCATTATAAAAAAAAACTTACATTGTATGGTGTGCCTATTTATGACTAAGTATATAGATATAATAGCTGCTGAATTGTGTAGCACTATGTTCTTTTTAGTCTAATTGGTTTTACAAAGTACTTGAGAACAATTTCATTAGCTTCTTTTAATTCCTGATGATCAAAAGAGTATTTTACTCTGGATCCTCCAATAAGCCAAGGGGATTTAATCACTATAATGTGCTCCTTTATAATTCTACATTGATCACTTCTGGATGGGAATGTATATTCACTATTTATTTCAGAGGGATATATGATGACATAATCCACATTATGTCATCATAAACAGCAGCTACTTAATTGACAATATTTATATTTATGTTTCCTGACCAAAGCAGCTCCTTTGAAATATCATATGAATGATATGTTAAATCCGTTGACAGTTTATTAAATTTTAAAGAATTTACATTCAAAGAAATCACTCTGCGCATTCGTTGAGTACCTTAAATAGTTATGTAGCAAAAAAATTCCATTCTGCATCAATGTTGAAATCGCTTTTGTGGTGGGCTAAGTTTATAAAATTGTACCTATTTTTGTATTGAGCAGCACAGCCATCAGAAAAATAGTGTATTTTTTTAAAAGTTGGAAACTTAAATTTTAAGTATTCAATCAAATTTGATATGAATGCATACACCATTACATTGGAATGCTTTAAATCATTTGAAATAAAGCAATAGCTTTGATGATTTAATTTTTCTGTCCTTAAAATATATTATGAAAGGATGAATAGTGCACTGTGAGTTATCCCAATGAAATCCCTGAGCAGCATCCTGAACAATATATGAATAATTTTCAGAAAAATCACCTATAGCTATGACTTCATCATTTGGCTGATATGCTTTCAAATCAGTCAAATACTTTACTTGTTCTTTAGTAGTGTAATGGTGTCTAGTTAGTTTTGCAATACTCTTACTTAAAGATGTTAAATAGGAATCCAGATCTTCTGTTTTGTCCTGTAAATGACACCAATCAGTAGATTGCCACACTTTATATGAAAGGAAATCTTTTGCAGCAACTACACTATCCAAGATTTCCAAGAAAGACCTCATCCCAGTTTCTCCATCACAAGATGTACATCTGTGCATCATGCAATCTTTTTTTGTGGAATCACAAACCGCAAATTCCATGAGGTCTATATAAGTAAGTCCTGTTTCACCTAGAGCAAGCAACTGTAGTTTCGGATTTTGGTGATGAGTGCAGACACATACAGTATGTGTTCCACTAGCTCCAGCCAAAATACAATAGGGTGGTGGAAGAGCAAAAAAACTTGAAAAACCTATATTTGGATAATTATCATTTTCTTTAACTTGTATGAAGAGTTCTCTCAAATTTCCTAAGGGCAACCTCTTCTGTTAGTACCTTTTCTCCCCACTTTCATTGCGGACAACAATGCAGTCTTTTTTTCCAGGACACAAACTGCTTACTTCATCTAATTAAAAAAATTCAATGCATGATTCTTTTATTTCTTTTGATATTACTCTTCCTTTACTCATTAAGGGAACAGTGGGAAGAATACCATGTTCCTTTTTAAGTTCTTTGCTCTTCTTCACCATTCTCAAAGATGTTTTAAAAACATTTCAGCAGTTTTTTCAATGGTGAAAGGAAATAAGCTCAAGATTTGAACTTTTTTTAGCATATTCAGCATCTTGAAATGCAGATATAAGTTCAGCCATCATTGCTTCATACCTGAAATGAAGATCATGCTGGGTAAAAGTGGAAACAGAATAAATTTTTTTTACACTTTTAACTAGGTACCTACTTTTTTTAAAGGATTGTTTCCAACTATTTTATATGTTTATAAAGATTTTTAAAATTTAAAGTTTTAACCACTGTTTAGCTAGTCATGTCCATTCCATATGTTAACTTTTTGGGAAGTGGATTGTTAAAAACTTCATATGGGTTACATCATTTTTGTCTAGCCTTCTCTATCTTAATTTATATTCTGTGAAGTCATAAGTTTAATTGCAAAGCTATAATATACTGTACTTAATTATATCACAAACCTTTCCATCTTTTTCAGAATTTCTTTTGAAGTACACAAAATAAAAATGGTTTTTATATAAATAAAAAAATGTTATTTAATGTAACATGAAATTAAAAATTAATTCTAGGGGTATTTAGTCACATTACGTGTATAGGTATAATAATAAAATAGAATATCAATGATTTTACTTCATAGTGAGTAAATATTTAAAAGTATGTATTTTATTAAAGAAAAAATAAAAAGTTAATGAAAAATTTTTTTAATACATTATTGGTATAAAACCATGATTTAACATAGAAAATATGTCTAAAAAGAAATGACAAACATTAAGTAGCCAAAAAATATTCAATATGGTTGAAAAGAAAATAGCATTAAAAGGGTAACTAAAATATTTCCATCTAAAATTTTGTAAATTTAGTAGAAGTGTTTCAATATGAATAATATTTTAAAGATGTTCCAGCTTAATATACAAGTTTTTATTGTTGTACTTTATGTAAAAAAGGTCAAATTTTCATATTTTGAGGTCAAAATTTAAGATATCATGTGGCTTCAGGGTCAAAGGTCAAGGTCATTTATAGATTAAAAAATTTTTTTTATAGAAAATTATTTAAATTAAAAATAAATGAGATTTTTGTATTTTTTTAATTCTTTCTGATTCTAATGATATATAATATGTCTATATTTAGTATATATTTGATGTAAAAAAGAAGCTTTTAAAAAGTCCAATTTTTTTACCTTATATCTAAAACTATTGGTCTGATTGAGCTGAAACTTGAAATTTTGACTTTTTTGGTCAAAATTAACCTATGTACTAAACTTCATCAAAATCGAAGAGGTGACTGTGTAAAATTGAAAAATTTTGGGTCCACTTGTCATGGAATTGCCCAAGAGAAGGCTGGGACCCGGATTTCTTATGTGTCTTTTTTCAGTTTGGGGCTGGATTTTTTTATAGAAGAGGAACCGTTGGATAACGGAGGAGAAGGAGTAGTGGTGAAAATGGGGGAAGGGGAAGTGAAAGGAGGGATCGGTGGGCTTTATGGGGAAGAGTGGTGGGTCTGGGTATTTTGGAGGGTTGGGGGGGGGTGTTTAGAGGGAAAGGTCAAGCTGAAGAGCCTTTCAAGGTCTTCCTCAGGCTCAAGAGCCTACCTCTCTGGGGAGGGAGGAATAGAATGGGGATGGACCTCCGCGACCACAGTCATTTCTGTGGACCGTGGAGTTCAGGCAATGATGCCTCAATTCAAGCGAGACGCTTCAGAGGCAGAGTAACAGGATGGATGGGGAGGGGGGCTGCTTGTGTAGCCTCTAGTGTGGGGGAGGCATTTAGCCTCCAGCAGGCCCTCTTATTATGTGTTTGAGGTAACCTCAGAGTGGTGGGGGTGGGAATCACTTCCATCCCCATAAGAGTGTGGTTAGTGATGCTGTCACTTTCTGAGATTACCCCAAACCTGTTGGACAGGTTTAGGGCTATTTTTTTTTTTTTATTATTATTTAAGGGGCTATCTGGCGACTGGGTTTAGAGCTATGGTATCTGGTGAAGACCTTGCGGTCTTAGAGTAGCCCAGTCTTTTTAAATACTCAGTCCCAAGGTGGTGTATTTTAGAGACTGAATCTCAACATCAAATTTATAGGTTGGGCAGTCTTTTGAGGATGCTGGGTGCCCCCCTTTGAGGTTGGAGCAATGGGGCTCCGATATACATGGAGGGGTGGGGTGGGGGTGGACAGCTCTACCACAGATGTGGCAGAGTGCTGCGGGCTGGCGACACTTCAAGCTTACATGCCTGAATTTATTGCATTTAAAGCAGTGCATCAGGGGTCGTATGTAGTGGTGAACAGAGAATTTACATGTACTATGGTCTCCGATCCCCCAGTACATGTGCACTGGTGGGCATAGTGCCTTAAAAGATAGGAGGCGAGGGGTGGGCATAAGCACCTTACCAACCTTTTGGCTAAATATGTATACCTCTGTGACACCCTATGGAGAGAGACCCTCCAAGAGGTCCTCAACAGGTATGTCACAAAGGGCCTTTGCATATATAGTTCCCTGGCAGCTGTTTAGGCACGGGTGCTCCATGACACAGATGGGGCAGCCCTGAACCTCATGGAGAGCTAGCAATAATTACGTGGACCTAGCTGAATGGGACTTTACAACCAAAGTCCCATCAGCCTGGGGCCTAAGGTCGAAACTCTTGATTCCGGTTTTCACATGGATCTCCTTAAATAGGTGCTCCAGATTAACCAAAGAGAAGAGTTAGGTTCTGGTTTAAGAACCAGAAACCTGTTAAAAGGACAGATATTAAGGGAGTTTGCTTTGAAGCTCCTCAGGATCACAAGTACTCAGTGACTAGGCTTCTTTTTGTGACCTAATGCGTTGGTATTTGTCTGTGTCAGAGTATTATGGGGGCTATCTCCCACAAGGAAGGCTAGCTGGGTGAAAGGTGAAATATCACCAGCACTTGAGGAGGCAGCCGCTCCTGTGGCCAAGATTGAGGAGGTGGCCACTCTGTTTGTTTTTAAGTTGTCATTATTGGCCATGGTGAGCCATGTTTTATAAACGGGAAGCAAAGGCTTAACACCCAACAGTGAAGCCCGTCCCCCCCAGGGTGCATAAGATGCCAGTTAAGGCATTGCAAGCACTAAGACCACCTTGTTTGCCTGGTGACCAAACATCCACAACCTGTCACAGAACCAAGACTTGAGCGTAAAAATGATAGTGATGAAAAAGTATAGCCGGATGAGTGGGAGGAAAATTGGGAGGGTACTATAGGTGCATGCAGGTTAAAATCTATTGTCCCCACTGGAGCCAGGGGATTTGGGGATGCAGCCCACTCCGGACCAGGGGCGAATGGATATGAAGGGGTTAGGCGACTAGCCTGTGAAAATAGTCTCCCTAAAGGGAAATGGGAGAAAATAGAGTAGGGGGTTGGAAAGAGAGGTAGAAAAGGAAAAGGGAGAGTGGATGTTTTTAGTAGAAAGGGGTGCGTTGGGGCTGGGAGGGCATGCAAAACCCTCCAAATGCAGCAGCAGGATGGTCATCCATCCCTCAACCAGCATCCCCTTGCGGAGCTCTTGTTTGAATATCCTGAATAAATTTATGGTTTGGTAAATTAATTTTTTTTCTGGTATTCCTTGCACTTGGCAAAGGCAGCTGTTGAGTGAGTGAAGTGCCCAACTATTTTTTTACAAATAGAGAGCAAATTCTTCACGTATCTTTGTGCAAAGATGGCATCATTAATGGTCAACTGCAAGGTGTGTAGAAAACAAGGCAAGTCCTCATTCAGTATGTAAAGCCACTGCTGCCATATTAACTGCATTATCTCTTACAAGAACATGAATTTTATCATGAGGAATATTAAAATGCTCTACTGTCTCTCTGATACATCTACTTAAATTTTATGCAGTGTGTGAAACTTCTAATGGAGATACTCTTAGAACTGCCCTTTTTTGTTCAAAATTTTCAGTAAGCCAATGAAGCATTATGTTTAAAAATGATACATTTGCTGAACTAGCAGCCCAGCCATCACTAGTGAGTGATAAATGTGTAGTATCGTTAATTTCTTCCTGTATCTTATTTCTAACTTTATCATAGATATCTTGTACAATCTTTTCTTTTAAATATTTCCAAGAGGGAATTTTGTAATGTGGGCTCAAGTGGTTCAAGAGTCTTATATCCAAGGTCTTCTACAACAGAAAATGGTCGCAAGTAGATTGCAATCATTTCTCCAATGTTATTGTGAATTTTTTGTGATGTTATCATTTATATCCCAAATTTTACTTTCTTCTAAAACTTCCTGTAAAGTTGGTTGCTTACAAGTGTCGGTGCCCATTTTTTTTTGTTTAACTATAGATGAAGAATGGATAAAAGAAGGCAGAGTTCTTTTCTTTTTCTCTTTCTTATTGAAGTGCCTGGGTATGCTTTAAACTTAAGTGCTTCAACACGTTTGATATAGTAACCTCTCCAGGATTTTTTCCTCTAGCTATTTGGATTTCACAGTTTGCATACTGCCTTAGTTTGTCTTCATTGAAAGTTTTGAAAAAATTCCAACCTATGCTTTTAAGATAATATCCTCAAAAAGTTGAGCCAATTTAATAATTTGCTAATGAAATATAAAAAATATTTTCCGAGATGAAAAAAACTTTTGCATAGTTAATTGTTAACAATTGTATTTTTATTTTTTATTTTAAGTTGAAAAAAACGTTTGCATAGTTAATTGTTAACAATCTTAAGCCTTTTTTTTTTCCCCCCTCGAGTTGATAATTTTTGGGGGCATAGTTAATTGTTAATAAAATTTACTGCTGTGGATTTTCTGCACAGGAAAGCTTCTAGTACATAATAAAGAGCCAAAGAAACAATATTCTAAAATGTTAGAAGAGATATTTTATAATGTGGAACACAATGTTGAACTAAACTATAAAAATGGTTACTATTTGTTTATACTTCAAAAGAACCCTACAATATTCCTACATCACTTACACATGACTGTTACCATTTACCAAGGAAAATTTTATTGAGTTATGAATTTCCAATGAGTATTTTTGAAATAATTTGAAAAAAATTGTCAAGTATTTTAAGTCATTAATTATTTTCGACACTAGAAGAGTCTCATAAAATATTAATTTTTGTAAATGTTTATATAAAAACACTATTATTGTCAAGTTGAATAAATATATATATATATTTTCCATATTTTACTTCTGTTATTCAATCATACTTTAAATTACAGATAAAATCTTCTGAAAATAAATATTATATGAATAGGGAATTATATTTGTTAGGTTTAAGTTAGATTGAAATCCATATGAGCACCTATGTGTAATTCAGTAATATTAAATATTGACTCAGAGTTTTGTGACCATTCAAAACCAAGTAAAAAAAAAACAAAATCTCTAAAACTTAGTTGATCAGCTATAATAAGAAGTAGTTCCTCTGCAAGATACAACCTGTCAGTCTTTTAAACTACGTAGTGCCACCGACAAGTATATAAGATGTATTTTCGCGCATTTTGGAGAAATGACTTAAATCGGCAATTTTTGTTGCTAGGGCATTTAAATTTAAATATGGGAACACTTGCTTCCAGCAGAATAGCATTGACTCCTACATTATATAATTTATAAATTCTAAGTTTGCTTAAACATGAATGTTTTATAACAGGATATTGCAATAAATAATTTAAATATTTTAGCTCAATAACAGTTTCCTTTGTCATGATTTGTCCCACAAAAAGTAAATCATTTGTTGTATTTCCTCACTCCATATGCCTGGCTTTTGACATAGATAATATGAGGAGTAATGATTAGCTATAAAAATAAAGAGGGTCTCTTTTTGTAAAATAGGGTTTCTTCTATTTCAGTTTACTCACTTTCCAGTGAATTTTATTATTAAAGTGAGGTTGAATTACATCTAATCTTTATACAACTTAGCTAAAGCTCATCAGCAAGGATCTACCTAATGAAGTATTTTAAGGTTGCTACTGCTACTCTTCTACTAGAGATACCAATTTTAAGCTATTAGTGCCGAAGCCAGAGCTCAAATGAGAGGTTTTACACACACAAATTTTCTGAAAAATATTAATTATTATCCAGAAAGGAATATTAAATTTTAAGCATAGAAATTTTAAGGAATTGGTTTTAGGAATCTGCAACCATATAAAATTCTCCAATTCTGATACCACTAAAAAGTAACGATACTTGCTTACTGATTCCGAGTACTCATCCCATCACTAGTATTAATTCAATGAATGTTAATCCTATTATTAGCTACATTTTTCAACATGTTATTGACTTTAATGTTTCAGATTTGAGACTAGCTTGTAATCTTGTTGAAAGAAAAATGCCAAAAGAAAGTAGGAACTAGAGATATGATACTACTTCAAAGTTAGTGAGAAAGATGTGAGCAAAGCAGTTTGTATATTATGTAAGAAGGTTCCCTCATGAGGTAGCCGAGAACCACACAAAATGACAACTAATATTCCAAATCATCTTAAAGTGCATAATACTGTTTACAATAGGATATTTATTGCCGGTAAAAGTGCTGAAACTACATCTTCAAAAGAAGAACCAGCTCAACAAACTTTGACAATTACACAGTTCTGCAAAACTACTTCAATGACCAGCTCTGAAACTGAAAAAGGATCATGTGATGATTCTGAATATGATCCCAGCCATAAAGAGGAAAAAAAAGCTCACACAAATCACTATCAGTGCTAGGGACATCAACAGGACAGATATGGGGTAAAACAAAAACTCAAACATGAAAAGTTATTACTATTAATTTCAATTAACCTGTATTATTTACTATTGTAGAGTATTGTTGGTAACTTGAATGTTTTCATAACTACAAAGTAAAAATAGTTTTAACTTTTTAATACAGGTGCATTGAACCTTGTGATCCTCACTCCATTCCATCATGCCAGTTCTATTATTTACGCCTCAAATAACAAGTGATCTTTTTTCTAAGCATGTTTTTAGAACTAAAAATGTACTTTCATTTTGTTTGAGGCATGGTTAAAGGAAATTCTGATGAGAAAAGAGGAATGGCCACAAGACCATCATAAGGCACAAAGTATTACGAAATGCACTGTCTGTTTAGATCTTCAGCCATACTCTATTGTCAAGGATGTAAACTTTCAATGGCTTGTAAGGCAGTTGGCTCCAAACTATAAAATGCCTTCTCGAAAACACTTTTCTATACTAATGTTGTTCCTCTGATGTACAAAACTGTTAAAGCTAAAGTAAATTATAAATTAGAGCAAGTAAACTTTATCAGTCTAACTACAGATGGTTGGACATGCCAACACAATCACCAGTCATTCTACAGTTTAACTGCTAGATTTTTGACACCTGACTATAAAATCAAAAATCTCATCTTACAAGTGACTTATTTTCCTGATGTTAATACAGGTAGCAATATTAGCAAGTTTTTAAAAGATTCATTGCAAACTTGAGAAATCCCACAAGAAAAAATACACATGATCTTGACAGATACTGGAGCTAATGTTCTGGCAGGTATTAGAGAGTTAGTTAGATCTGTTAGATAATAAGCATTTGCCTTGTGCAATACACACAATTCAACTTTGTATCCAGAACAAGCCCTTCAAAGAATAAAGGGCAGTAAATGATATGCTTGCTGTATTTTGAGCATTAGCGGGTCACTTCCACCACTCTACAAGTGGATTCACAAAATTTAAAGAACTACAGAAACAACAAATATGTGGAACTCAATATACTACATGATTGAAAGATTTTGCGAGCAAAAGAAAGCTATACTTTTGTATTGCCTTTCGAGAAAGACAAATCTGAGTGCTCCAACAAAAAATCAGTGGCAACTTGCTGAAATGCTGGTCTGCATACTGAAACAATTTGAAAAAGCTATGAAGGATATGAGTGCATACAGTGCATATGTATCTCAAATACTTTTCATATATTCTATGAAAAAGTTTCTTGAATATGCATATGAAACAGCAACAGGAATAAAAACTAATTGTTTAAGAACTCAAAACAGACTTTCTGAAACATTTTAAGAAATATAAGGGAAATGATAGTCTTCAAATTGCAATGATTCTTGATCCTGAATAATAGAACCATAATGAAAAAGGTTCTCCTTGCAGAACACTTCCGCTTCCATTCAGTTTCACAATTACATTCACAAGGAACTCTAGCAGTTAGAAATGATTCAAAGGAAAGTTATGAAGCACCTAGTACAGACTCAGAAGGATCACCTGTGGTGTCACTCTGATGCTTCACCAACTAAAAAAATGAAGTTAAAATTGATGGACATGGATATATATACAGCTTCTTACAAAAGAGCGACTTGGAAGAATCTGAAGAGAGTGAAACCACAGCAAAGAAAAGATGCAGAAAAAGGAAGCAATCATCTACAATTTCAAAGACTGAAATCATAAGAAGAAAATGGTAAGAACATAACTATGGTTAAACTTAAAAGATGAAACTATGTAATATGTAGTGGTTATTAGGTGTTCATTACCTGATATACAATACTTCAATATTAGTTTACTTTAGTTAAATAACCTTGCATAAATTCAATTATTCTAAAATTAACTTCCTAAATTGAATCTCATAAATTATACCTATGTTTCATTTCAGTATGGATGAAGTAAACTTCTACCGAACTCTTCCACATCTTTCAATGAAAGAATGCCCCTACAAATGGTGGAGTGCATACAAGTATGCATGTACGGAAAAAGACAGTAATTGTTTGACTTGGCCAGGTTTGCTAGGAAAATTCTCTCTGCACCTATGTAATATCTTAACATTCTATTGTTTAGATATCCATAGTATTAGTATAATAGCATATAAAGGAATCTTTTTACTTGCATTTAATCCTTACATTTTTTTCAAACATCTAATATTTTTTTAGGTTAGTTCAGTCTTATCACTTTAACAGTAATAATATATTAATTCTTTAATAGTAATAATTGTATCAATTTCTATGTTAGCTATAATTAGTTCATATTTAGTTGCACTTACATTTCATTGTTGTAAATGAAATAGTTTTTTTGTAATTTGTTATGGTGTTTTGAATGATGAATGAATATTTTGAGTAAAAATGCTTTTTCTTACTCTTTCATTACAGCATGAAAAAATGTGATGGACGCACAGACAGATACAAGTGGCAAAAACCGCCTGTAGCCTTAATTAGGCCCAAACTAAATAGACTGTAGCTTATAAGTCAATGACTTTTTGTTATAAAACTCAATATCTTGATATATATACAAGAAAAACATTAAAGTCTTTCCTTTCAAAATTGTTACTAATGCCCCCCAAATTATATTCTAATTTGTAACTGCAACTCAAATTATAAATTAAAAGCCAAAACTCCAGCAAAAATCAACTTCATGTTTCACCTCAAAAAGATGCAGATGCTTTGGTACACCCCTACTAATTATGTGGGAAAGTTGTGCAGCTGCTTTATATAGCTCCAACTAAATCGATTATATTGAAAGGTGGGGTGAAATTTGAAATTAAGGGGGAAAAGAAAAATAGTTCTCAAAGCCTGACAAATATGTTATAATGTGGGAAAAATTGGTGTACCATTAGCATTAGTGTTACCATTATTGAGCCAGCAACTGTTCCAAATGAGTCCCTGGTCAAAATAGCCTGGGGTGCCATAACTCAGCAACTGCTAGCGCTAAAGACATGATTTATAGCTCAAAATGTGCAGAATCCTCATGTTTCTTTCTTAAAAGGAATCTTTTGTTTATTTGCACAAGAAAAAAAGTTATGGGAAAAAAACATATTTTCTATTTGAATTATCATTTTTATTATTTCTGTTTATTTATAACAGTTATAAGGTATTATAGTAGAAATTTGCAATTTTTTGTGTTTCTGGCTATAAAACTACAAAGTTTTTTATATACCAATAACAAATATACTTTTCTTTTCAGATTATAACTATTAAACTGATTGTGAAGTGGAGATAAGTTTAACAACTATGAAGATTTTGCAGTCGAGATGCTTTTACTAGTCATTTGAAAACTTGCTACCTGGGGTGTTGCCAACATATCAATAGGGTAGTGAGGAAATATTACAAATGAAATTAGGTTAATAAACTTAGGATGAGTGATAAATAATAAATAATACTGAAAATGATCCTTACAATTTTTACACTGCTGGTAACTGCAAATGTTTTTTACTCATAACTTATTTCTTATAGAAATTAAGAATAAAATCCCTCAATAGCTAGTAAATATTTTTTTAAATTTTGCAATATAAATAAATGTGTGTATACAAAGTCAGAGGTTAAGAACTACACTGGCCTCAATGAACCCTTGTTACCCATAAATAACCATGTAACTTTCTGTATAATGGCAATTTTCTCTTCCCACTCAAGAGATTTCCTTCTCTAATGAACATTTTCTTTTTCGACCTCTGAGCATTTTGCAAGTATATGTTGACAGAGATTTTAAAAGTTTCAGGTAACCATCGGAAATGACCCTGCTTGTTTTAGAACGGGGCTTCCTTACAGTACCAACCCCTTATTTGTGGTGTTGGAAACCCAAAAGATAAATGGGTTATTTTGAGTTTGCAAGTGCTTGGGGGAATATATCAGCTTCCCCAGGCTCGGCCAAAGAGTTTAAGTCAAATCGGTGAGACAGGCCTCCCTTACAGCACTCAGGTATAGAGATCTGAAAGGAAAGAGGTGAATGGAGAGAATGAAAATAGTGGAAGATGTAAAGTCACAGGTTCTGCAAACAGAAGGGCAGAGAGAGAGAAAGTACTTGATGGTGCTCAACTGTGGGCACCTGGGGGAGGATGTGCTGCTCCTCCAGGTACCAGGTATAGCAGTCTATACATGGTACTCCCTGTATAGGGATGATATTGTGTATGATAACTGTGCATAGACAGGCTTTATAAGTTTGTGTTTAAGGTCTGCTTGTCAGGGATGAACCCTGACTCAATGAGATGTTACACCATCTGGCACCCCATCAATATGAATGGCCAATAATAAAGAAAACAAGAGAGGCAACTATGCTTAAAAGGCCATGAAGGAGTTGGGTGAGGAGAGAAAATTTTGTGTCATTGATGCACATGTTAATTGTGTACTAGTCTTATTACATTATCCTTTTTCAATAGTATTTCTTTCACTATGCCCTTTCCATTCATTTTAATTTCCCTTTCAGTTTTATCTATAAATTTTAGAAAATGAAATAAGAGACATAATAGGGGCCAAGAGGCAAGTAAAGGTCAGTTAATCCCTAACCAAATCCAAGGCCAATTAATGATATGTGATTATTATTTAAGAGCAGATTCCCTACCCAGCATTACCACCTAGATACTATAATAACAGACATTAACCTTAAATAATGAAGCAAGAAGGGTTTATTCTAAACCTCTGGAACAAACTCTTATAAAGAACAGAGGTAATCAAATGACAGACTTTAATACCCTCAGGGATTAAACAGAAGAGAAAAACAGATGTATATGAATATTTACCCAGCAGTCCTCCAATAAGCATCCCAACACAATGTGCAGTAAATGAGTGGAATGCTTTTTCTGTAGGTATCCCAACAGCTACTTCTAGGTGAATTAGCGGACCTTGGCTCACTGTCATTGACAATCCCTGATAATGGATCATTAACTTTTATTAATATTTATAGTGAAAAAAGAGGATATAGCAGGGGGGCTATGCACCATTTTTCTCTCTAGCTCTATGGGTTCAAAATAGCTCCTATGTGACTGACTAGATAGCTCATGCTTCTGGCTATACAATCATTAAGGGAGTAACAATGTGCGTAATGTTTTACATATTTGACTTTCTTTCCAAAGAAATTCTTAGAACTTTTTATCATGGTATATTATGTTTATTAAAATAAAAGAAGAAAGTCTAACAAGGGAACTTCTGCTAGAAAACTTATGAAGATAGGTTTTTTAAGTACCCACCTGGCAACCAATACAAAACCGTATTGTATAATTAATTAATTCCAAGCCTAATACTAGGCCAGCCAGTTATTCACAACCAAACACAAAACCTATAAACAACAAAAAAAGAAGAAAAAGGAACACACTGGCATAATGGGAAAGCCTACCTCCACCGAGTGCAGAAACATGCAACCTACAACAAAAGGGTCAAATAAAATGCCTCCTCCATTTTGAAGATAGGGGTGTGGAAAGACATTGGGTGCTAGGATAAGGGACCAGCAACTTCCTTAAATCTGCCATTGTTTTCCAACAAAGCAAGCACCCACTTTCAGGGTATTTTCATAGTGAAATATAACTGTTAGCAAACTGATATGAATCACAAAGGGGCTGAATAATAGTGGGCAAAAGTTCTAGATACATAAATTTCTGCATTGGTTATTTGAACCAGCTGCATAATACAATCAGTTTTGCAAGTACTGATTGAAATGTATTTACTCATTGAAAACTATTTACCATTCATGTTCATTTAATAGGACTGTATGTTTATTGGGGCCAAAATACAGTCCTAATGCAGTTCTATTAAGTGGAATCACAAAGGTGGGGACCATCACAAAATAGTGGTTTATGAGAAGTCATGTTAATAGTACTCAAGTATGGATATTAGAATGAAAATGTAATTAGATGATAAAAAAAGAGGGAGAATGATGATAAAAAAAGTTCAGGATGAGAAGACAGTAAACCAAACTATAAATTCCAATAATGATGGGGGGGGGGGATTTCAAAACATTAACAGCAAGAAAATGGGCTGTACTAAAAATTAATTCTGAGCTTTCTTAATTTTATGGAAAATATTAATAATATTTTCATATTCACATTTTATAATTTAATAGGGAATTACAGGTTAACTTAGAAATGTAAAATAATACATTTCAGGAAAATATAACTCTACAAACTTCTTGGCTTCACTAAATAGTATTATTTATTAAGCCTCAACATCAAAATCTGATAAATTTGTAATTAATTCAATTGTTTTGTAGTGATCAGTGAGCAAAGTATAAAACTTGGCATCCTTACCAGGCCGATAAAAGCAAAACACAAAAAGACGGTTTGGATGAAAAGCATAAAAGTAGGAATAAACCCATTATTCATTTGTTGTCTTGAATAAGCGGATCGACTGGTTAGCAAACCGGATTGATCAAAAACTATATCTTCTTCAAATGGGTCATTATCATCACTGTTTTCCCCCATTTTCCCCAAATAATTTCTATAAATTTTGAAACAAAAATTAAACCAATAAATCCATGAATATTGGTTCTTTCTTTTCCTGAAAAGAAAGAGAGAATATTAAGCAGAGGTAATGCAGTATTTATAGTCAAAATAAACTAATCAAACTTTATTACTGAAAATTTGTTATACTTTACATTGAGAAAATACTGAGTAACATGTAAAAGTTCTGAATTACTTTCAACTGCATTATTTGCCAGCCAGTTATTCACAACCAGACAAACTCAAAATACTATATAATGGTGTCCTATAAAGTGCTATTCTCTCCCATGTATTCATTTCTAGATAACTGCACATTAACCCCACAGTCAAGAAACATAAATAGAGCAAAGAAAAAAACATTTCATTATATCCAACAATTAAGATTTAAGGAAACACAGAAAAGAGACGTCTACATTCATATCTGAATTTTATACATTCATTGATAGAGTATAATATAAATAATAGAGATGAACAATGAAATAGTTTTTTTTAAAGGGAGACACTGGACAATATTAATACCAATAGTGGAGAATTACTTAAGAAAAATGAAATGGAATAATAAATAAGGTAATAGAGACTAAATCCCAGAGTTATGGCTAAACAGTCCTATAAAGAAATAACTAATTAGTACAGGGGGAGGGGTCGTTGGTTTACAATATCGTTGACCTATGGCATTTCATGGTTACATCGCCATGCAGCGCTATACGAGGAAGACAGCTTTGTTTACATTCACCAGTTGTACATGATATTGGATTGTGCTACATCTCTTTTGTTTGTGTTGTCTTTTTGAGAACTTTTTGCTCTTCATTCTGGCTCCCAAGGCTTAAGTCAGACTCTTCTGATGGCAATGCATAGAAATGGAAAGCTATCTCAATAGAAGTGAAATTAGATATAATAGAACACTCAGAAAAGGGCGAACCACCAATGAAAATTGGCAAGTTGCTTGACCTAAGTCAAATGAGTGTCTTGATGATCATGGGTGATAAAAAGCGCATAATTGAACATGTGAATGGATATGCTTATATGAAATCGACTGTGATTACAAAGCAGTGAAGTCTGATTATTGAGATGGAAAGATAATTAGTGCTTTGGCTGGAAGACCAGCATCAACGGCATATCCCAGTTGAGCCTTATGTTGATTCAGAAGGCTATAGATCTAGGTTTACAGGCCCAGGCATCTGTACTTCAACTGAATTAGAAGTAGAGTTGCCCAAGAGGGGCTAAAAGATAGCAAAGGAGAAACCCCTTTGCTGCATGGCAATGGTAAGCCCCTCGATAGGTTAAAGGGGTGCCTCTATTTTCCTCATCCACCAACACAGCTAGGGAGAAGGAGGCCATGGCTGGAGGAGACTCTCAATGTGCCTGCTGTTGCCCATAATTACTACCTGTTGTTGCCATAGTCCGAGTAACAAGAAAAAAGGGGCTTTATGGAAAGTAGATACTATGACCTCCCCATGAGTGGGGAGGTTAAGAGAAAAATCTCCATAGGATTGGACATTCCAGAATATTATCACTTATACATAATCAGTCCCAGTCTGACTTTGCCAAGACGTAGGGACCTCACAGAATACAATGCCACTTGACTAAGGTTCATAAGAGAACCTCTGTGGATACGAGAGCATACAAGAGCAGGTTTGGGAAAGGGGTAGTAGGGTATGTAATAAAGAGAAGTTTAGATAGGCAGGTCCATTAATGAGTAGGGTGGGTGATCATCGATTATTATCATACCCTAGTGCTAGGTGATTCCAAGATGACATACAGTCCACCAGGGCACCATGGCTACTAGACTAACTCTGTATAGGTGGAAACACTCCTGGTGCATAGTGTGGGGAGAAAAGGTTGAGTGGAAGGCCATAATGATAATAAATAATATTAAATAATAATAATATTAATAACAATAATAATCATAATAAATAGTTATAGTATATCATAATAAATACTATTAATAATATATAAATCATGCTAAAAAATATCATTAAATAATAATAATATACTAATAATTAATACCAATCATAAATAATTATAATAAATACCAATAAATAATATTAAAAAAATAATAATAATACTAATAAAAAGGTAAAGTAGTACTGAGTAGGGGCAAAGGGAAAGAGTACCAACAACTTTCCCAGAGAGTTCAAGTCAATCCAGTGACAGTGGGTCCATAATTTGCACTTATGCCAGGAAGATGTGCAACTCAAGATACCAAGTGCAACAGGCTAATGCAGGGTACCCCAGCCCCCAGTGAGAAAAACAGGCATTCCCTCAAGCTTTTTTGGCTAAATGCAGATTCTTTTTATTCTGGATAGTTAGGAAATGGTACAGTTTTCCTGTACCAGTTTGGAGTTGTTTAAGAGTAGACTTGCAGTTTATTTGGGTGTTTCATTAGCTAGTCATTTATTAAGTTAATTTTTTTGTTATCTTCCCTGACATTGAGTTCTCTCTGTGCTGATGAGGGTTGGGCCCTTATGAATGAAGAAACTGTTCTCATTCTCCTCTCATTAACATCCAAATTCAAACTCAACAGTCACACAAGAGATTTCCACATAGCCTATGCCTTTCTACCCTAAATTTCCTTCTCATTGCTGTCAATGTGTTGCAGTCCTTCATAAAGTGATCAAGTCTCTTCAACTCCTCCACTAAGTTCTATAAATCTCTTCTGTCAGTTCAACTCCTCTAAACATTACAGATTTGAATGTGTTATCATAAAAATCCTCCTCTTTGATCGTTCTTTTAACCAAACTCTTCCTCTCACCTTTCAATTTCTTCTTTTGTTATAGACACAACTCTAGCCTACTGTTTCCTATCATAGCCTAAATTACATACTGCATTATTCTATTTACTAATCCCTACTAATAACTTATTGTGTCAATTACTATGTCTCATTTTGAGCTAATAGACACATTGTTCTGATCCACACCTAAAACTTTCAAATATCTTTTTTAATTTGGGCTGTGAAAATCAAAATGTCAAAAAATGCCTCATTTAACCCCTGTTGACCCTATCTAATTTTGGCCTGTTCTCCATCAAAGGACGCCTTCTCCATGCAGACCTAATTATGGCTTGGAAGATCCTAAATGGTCATTGTCCCCACTTGTTTGAATGTAGAAGAGACATCAGAACTCGTGGTCACAGCCCCCAAAAATCCTTCTACCCACTCAAATACAGATACTTGCAATCAACTTTTCTCTATATGTGTCATTAATCTCTGGAATTCTCTCCCATACAATGTTGTCAGTGCTAGTTTGTTTGTTGTTTTTAAGCGGAAAGTTGAACCGTTTCTTGGCCCCCTGCTTTATGAATTTGTTTAGTTAATTTTTTTCTTTGTGGTTTTGTCCTCCATCTGTAATTAGCCAACCTTTTTGCTTGCCTTAAGTCTTATTCCTGCCCTACTGGTTGGAAGATGCAGCAGCAACTAGTGAGGGATTGAAGACCCTCATCAAGGTAAAGGTAGAGAACCATTTATAATGTAACTCCATTCAGGCATTGCAGATGCAACTCTCACCCATTCCCTCTGTCTACACCTTTACCATGATACATCAACAGCTTCTCCACACCATAATATACATATACTCTCACACCAAATAGCTTACTATCACGTAACACTTCCTGAAATGTAATCACTCCTGGCATACACATACTGTTAACATGCCACTTTGTTCACATCAACACAGCGCTGTCTGCCATGCCATTCTGTGTGACATCATCAGCCGGCATGATGTCATCGATTCCCTTAGCTGGCTATAGCCAGTTAACTGATAGCAACCTATATATATATGGGTCAGCCTGGAAGTGCGTGCAGCAGGTCATGGTGTGTATATGCTGCTCATGCGTATCGTAGTTGACAGTGGTAGCAGAGCTTCACAGATCCTTAAAAGTTTATTGTTATCTAGTTTAAGTCTAGATTAGAGTTTAAGATGGTACAGTCCAGTGATAATGCTAATTCATGTTAATTAAAGTGGCTCCCTAAACTGCATAATGATGCATGCTATGAAGTTTGGAAAAAAGATCTCCAGATTGGCATAAACTTACCGACCTGGCTAAAACTAAGCAGGCTGGTAAACATGAAGATCGACAGCACGCCCAAAGATGTGTATTTATTTTTGCGCGTATGTTTTGTTCAGCTGCGCATTTGGTTAAATAGAAACGTTAAAAAAAGTTAGAGTAATACTTCAGTTTAGGGATGCTGTTTCTGGCTACAATCTAGGGCTTATGAGATCGGTCAGACGGTAGCTTCAAATGGGCCAATCACGCGTTATATTTGTTTTGTTTTTTTCCTTTCTTCTTTATTATTTAGTAAATGCCTGCACTTTGACTTAATTATATTATTTAGTAATGCATTGATTTTTTTTTATAATTACTAATGTATTAAACTTTGTATGTTTCATTTAACTAATTTTATGAAACTAAACCATTGATTTACCACACTGGCAACTTAATTCCATCTTATTTCAAACATTGGCAACTTGCAACCGAGCAGTTAAAAGAGTGCGATTCCTGCAAATACAGTTTCTTTGACATCAATATGACTAGTGTTAATTCCTCGGTCAATTTAATAGACTTTTCTATAGATCATGGTCTCATTTAAAAGAAGCGCGGCTCAATTATAATAGTGAAAACCTGAAGATCTGCGTCACACGCTCGCCTCCGCTGTTCCTTGGTCCTGGCAGAATATTTTGTCCATGTTCCACCTTTTTTGAGTAAATTAAAGGGGGCTGCTCGTGGGGGAGATATCACTATGGAGGGACCCCTGCCCCCTACGATGATCATGAGTTTCAATCAATTAGGGGGGTCTGGAGGGCACAGCCCCTCAGTATATAACAGAGAATAGCGCCACCTAAATTAGGTGGCGCTATTCTTTTATTTTAATAAATGTGCGATTGGCTCTGCACATTTTTCCGCCAAAAATTATCATTTTTAGTTACTTTCAAAATGAGGGGCTTTTTGCCTTATGACATCTGACGCATAAATTATAGCTAGAAACAGCGCCCCTAAACTGAAGTATTACAAAAGTTAGAACATTATGATTGTATACTGGGGGGGCTGTGCCCCCCAGACCCCCCAATTGATTGAAATTCATGATCATCATAGAGGGGGGGGGCTCCCCCGCAGTGATAAACACCACAAGCAGTCCCCTTGAATTTACTCCAAAAAGATGAAACATATTGGAACAGTGACAAAATATTTTGCGTCCCATCGTTCCTATTTCACCTATTTCAATAACATGGGAGGTTAAAATACTGTCTTGCATTTCTCTCATCTCGACTACAACGATGAGTAGATGCACAAAACACTTAATACAAAATTTAAATTGTTCACTCAAAAATAAATTCATTAGAATATAATCTCATTTTAATACTAAAATATAGTTCCATATCAATATGTAAAAATATATCAAAATTTATTTTGCTATTCATATATAACATCAATAATAACAATCAATAATCACAATTGTCCAACCTTGACTTGAACAAGTCAATAGTTGCTGCATTTACTACTTCTTCTGGCAGTGCATTCCAACTATTAACTACTCTGACACTAAAGGAGTTAGCTCTAGCTAAGATTCTCCAATGACTTCTTTTCTTTAGTTTATAAGTATTTGAACGTGTGTTGGTATCAGTGTACTCAAAGAAGAGGTTATAGTCAATATCCTCAAATCCATTTAGGATTTTATAAGTTTCTATTAAATCACATCTTTGTCTCCTCTTCTCAAGTGTTGTGCGACCCATTTGCTGACATCTTTCCTCATATTCAAGATACCTTAATTCTGGAACAAGCTTAGTCATATGTCTTTAGATTTTTTCAAGTTCAAGTATGTCCTTTTTGTAGTACGGTGACCAGCTCTGGACTGCATATTCAAGGTGTGGCCTAACAAGCGCACAATATATCTAAATCAATTTCAGGAAAATGTCTCTTAATCAGCCCACCATCTGGTTGGCTTTCTCTGCTACCACATTAACATGATGTGAAGGCTTTAGGTATGCTGACACATAAACTCCTAAGTCCTTTTCTACATTTGATTCCTTGAGTTACTTTCTATTGAAATCATAGTTTTTATGTGGATTTCTGTGACCAATGTGCATGTTGACACATTTATCGGCATTAAAAGTCAAGCAACCATTTAACACTCCAATTTTCAAGTTTTTTCAAGTCCCTCTGCATTGATTTAATGCCTTCTTGTGATCTAATTTCCTTAAAAAATTTTGCATCATCAGCAAAAAGCAATACTGGACATTCCAATTCATTCACTAGGTCATTAATGTAAATAAGAAATAGTACAGGACCCAAAACTGAACCCTGTGGTACTCCTGAAGTTATCCTTGTTTATCAGACTTGGTCCCTCTTATCTCCACATACTGTTCCCTTCCAGTTAAAAATGCCTTAATCCCTTAATCCAATGTAAAATTTTACCTCTTATCCCATATGCCTCCAACTTACTTAATAGTCTCATGTGGCACTGTATTGAACGCTTTCCTACAGTCAAGATAGTTTACATCAACTGGTATTTGATTATCCAGTGCTACTGTCAAGGTCTCCATAATGTCAGTAAGTTTGTAAGTGTGCTTCTCTTTGCTCTAAACCCATGTTAACCATCATAAATCAATTTATTATCTTCTAGATGCTTAACTACAACTTTTCTTATCAGTTTTTCACACATTTTCTCTCTGTAATTTAGAGGGTCAAGAATATCACCTTTTTTATAGATTGGACACAAAGATTCAAGAATCCAAAGAGCCGGTACTATCCCTGAATCAAGTGATTTCTTGATAATAATTAAAACTGGTAAGGCCAGTTCATTGTCATTCGCTCAAGAGCTTCGGATGAATTCCATCTGGAGCCTTTGTTTTATTACCATTAGCTTTTTTTAGTAGTTCCTTAATCTCATACATATCCACATCAATGTCTTAAATTACTGGCCCATAATATCCAATATCAAATGCTGGTATGTTCAATACATCCTCCTGTATGAACACACTTTGAAATGCTGTATTCATTTCATTGGCAGTTTCTAAGTCTGTTTTGGTTATTTCACCATTTTGATTCCTCACTTTAAGTACCTACCTTTTCTTTTATGGTGGTTTGACTCCTCACAAAACTCCAGTAATGCCTAGGGTTTACTTTTATGTCCTTACATAATTTCTTTATAAAAGCTTTTTTTGCCTGTCTAATCACACTTGTAGTTAGGTTTCTGACCCTTCTGTATTCTGCAGCTCTCCTTGGTGTCTTCCTAGCTTTAAGCCGTTTCCATGCCCTTACCTTTCTCCCTAATTTGGTTTAACACTTTTGTCATCCACTTAGCTTTTCTTTTTCCAACCTTACATAATATCTTTGGCACATACTTATCTATAAGATCACATAATATCCTGACTAGTAATTTATACATTTCTTCAACTTCCTTTTCTCTAAAGAGTTCAATCCAGTTAATTTCTGCTAACTCTCTTTTCATTCCAACATAGTTAGCTTTGTGAAAATTATATCTAGGATGCTGGCTACTATCTACCTCTTCATTACCTGTGTCCAGTAAGAGATCACATGCAATCACAGCATGATGACTTTTCCCTAAGCCGGAAAGCAATTCTAAACCTGTAATGTCATGAGAATCACTGGTAAAAATGAGATCAAGCCTTGATGGATTGTTTTCTTCTAAATTGTGAGTGACTTCCAAAACATATTGTTGTAAGAACAAATCATTAACACTATAAAGACAATTTCTTGCATCCAGAATCTGGCCAACACTAGATATTTCATGGTTTTCCCAGTTTATCTCCTTAAAATTAAAATCACCACAAATAAACACCTGAGATTCATTGTTATAATCCCCACTTAGCCTTATAAGGTGACAGAGAAGGTTATTCTTCTCTCTTACTGAAGCTGGGGCTTTGTATATTGTCCCAACTAACACGCCCTTATTCTGACATTTAACTTCACACCAAACCGCTTCAGCATAAGGATGGTTGTTCAAAAAATTCACATTGCTACTTGAAGATACTAACTTTTTATTCACTAACACTACCACATCATCTCCAGGCGCTGCTTGATTTACTCTGTCTTTTCTGAATACAGTATAATTATCAACATGAAAAATTTCTGAATTATGATGATCACTCAATTTAGTTTCTGTTAGACATACAATATCTGGTTTGATTTCATCAATCAGCACTTGCAGTTCACTTGATTTATTGAAAACTCCATCAGTGTTAGTATACATACATTTGAAGGTGGTTTGGGTGTGTAAAAATTCCTTCTTAGAGAGGCATTTGGATTCACTTTCACTTTAACTAGTTTGTTACCCCTAATAATCCACTTACTGTCCTTAATACTCTGTCGTTTGAGATCTTCATTCTTTTGTTTCATGTTATCGACCAGGATTTTCCTTCTGTTTCTGTCCTCCTGATTCTTATCTCTGAAAAACTGGATATTTCTTATCTTTTCCTCAGCATATTCCCCCAGTTTAGGGGCAGCTCTCAATACCCTATGTGCAGTACTCTCCTGGTCTAATACTACTTTCTTAGCCTTGGGCTTTTGGCTGTCCTGTCACTCTCCTTTTTTCCTAGCCTACCAACTGATACAATTTTAATATTAATATTGATTGAGTCAATTCCCAGAGTATCAGTAAACAAACTTGATATAACCTGTTCATTATATTTTTTCCTTTGCTCACCCACTGTGGCTTCCGACTCGGGTACATTGGCTAGCAGTACATTTTTTGCCCTGGCTGACCTATCTTTCTCAGTCTCACAGACACTTCTTACTTTATCCTCAATGGTTTCGGTGACAGTATTTTGTATTTCCTCTTTAACCTTGTTTTCCAACTCTTCTGAATTCCTTCTCACTTTATCTTCAAGAACTAAGATTCTCTGTGAATTCTCTTCAATTTTTTGTCTAATATGGCCTAACTGCTTTAGAATTTATTTAGACACTATATTACAATGGTTGAGGGAACAAAAGTATTGTAGGTTCTTAATTCCCTCTGCTAACTTAGTAAACATTTTATAGTACTCAGTAGACATACCATCACATTTAGCATGTACCCCAAAAACACAGTAATCACATAATATACCATCGTTTCCCCTTCCCTTTGTAGTATACTTTTCATTAGTGGCCACACACGTCCCTTGGTTTATCCAAATCATTGTCTCCTACCTTAGCTCCCGCCATAAGAACATACGTCGGTTAGTTATTTATTTACACAGAAAAACTGAGTGAAAGCTTCTACATCCGTCTCCGACTTCTTAACTAGCTTCTATGGATGTAGAATTTCTATTCACAAATGTTCCCATTGATGAAACCATTGAATTGATAACTAATGTCATTTACCATACTGAAGAATCCACACCTCTCACCATTCCTGAAGACATATTGCGACAGCTCCTCCAAGCATACACAAAAGAACCCCGTTCTACGGTCCCAATGAGGATGCCCCTTGGCGTCCTCTGGATGTAGTTTTCTTGGGAGTTTGGGGGCCTTAAAAAAGAGGCTGTTTGACTCGGATGACCTATTATGAGCTGGAATGCTAAATGACTTTTTTCTCTCAGTATTTACACAGGAGGATACTCTAAATATACCCGAGGTGTCAATGATCTTTCGGGGTAATGATGAAGAGAAATTAAAGGATATCTTGATCACAAAGGAAATTGATAAAATCAAAAGTAGTAAAGCACCCGGTCCTGATGAGGTCTTTCCTAGAATTTTGAAAGAATGTAAGGATGTGTTAAGTGAGCCCCTAGCATGCATCTTTAGAAAATCATTGGAGAGTGGCATTGTGCCAGTGGCATGGAAGAAAGCCAATGTGATACCTATATTTAAGAAAGGGGATAAAACAAATATGTCTAATTACAGACCAGTAAGTTTGACATCAGTGGTAGGGAAAATAATGGAATCTATTATAGCAAGGAATATTAGGGATCACTTGGATAAGCATAAGTTGATAAAAGAATCACAGCATGGCTTTAGTAAGGGTAAATCCTGCCTGACTAATTTGCTGTCTTTTTATAATAAGGTGTATGAAGCAGCAGATAAGGATGAAAACTATGATATTTTATACTTGGACTTTAGTAAGGCTTTTGATCGAGTGCCACACTTACGGCTTCTGAGCAAAGTTAAAGCACACAGGATCGATGGCAGTATATTTAGGTGGATTCAGTCATGGCTTGGTGACAGACAGCAAAGAGTTAGTATAGATGGAGTTAAATCTGAGTGGGGGTGTGTTAGCAGTGGAGTTCCGCAAGGATCTGTTTTGGGTCCCTTGCTATTCTTAATTTATATTAATGATCTTGACATAGGTATAAGTAGTGACCTGAGTAAATTTGCTGATGATACTAAGCTAGGTAGGGCCATTAGGGCTGATTCTGATGCTGTTGTAATGCAGGAGGAATTGACCATTCTGTCCAATTGGGCTGAGAAATGGCAAATGAAGTTTAACATAGACAAATGTAGTGTACTTAGTATAGGTAGAAATAATCCACTGAATAGTTATAAATTAAATGGGAGAAATTTAGGGAGGACCGATTGTGAGAGGGACTTGGGTATTTTGGTAAGTTCAGACCTTCGTCCTAGAAAGCAATGCCTAAATGCTAAGAATAAAGCTAATAGGATATTGGGATTCATTAGGAGGAGTGTAAGCAATAAGAGTGCTGAAGTCATTCTAAAACTGTATCTGGCGCTAGTTAGGCCTCATCTAGACTATGCAGTACAATTTTGGTCACCATATTATAGGAAGGATATTGATTTGCTTGAGTCTGTGCAGAGAAGGATGACAAAGATGATTGGTGGGCTAAGGAACTTACCTTATGGTGAAAGGCTCAGAAAACTAAATCTACATACATTGGAAAGGAGAAGAGTCAGAGGGGAATTGATTGTAGTCTTCAAATGGGTAAAAGGATATAATAAAGGGGATCTGGGTAAGGTTCTTATACTTAGTGAACATGACAGGACACGTAGCAATGGGTTTAAGCTTGATAAGTATAGGTTTAGGAAGGAGATTGGGAGGAATTGGTTTACAAATCGTGTGGTAGATGAATGGAATAGGCTCACTAGACATGTGATAGAAGCCTCCTCTCTGGGTATTTTTAAGAATAGATTAGATAAATATATGAATGAAGCTGCTAGATGGGACTGACTTTTTTATGTACATATGTATATATTTTTCTAAGGAGTGGGGAGATTATTTTGCGGTTGCATGAATGGACATAATCCTCTGGATGCATTTTATGTATATTGTAGATTAGATCTGACGAACTCCTGTAAAGGGTGACAATGTTGATGATTTTTCTCTGGTAAGAAATCTTTTGTGTGTTGACTGGAACAGGAGCTGCCAAGTGTAGGCCATGAATGGTCTTTTGCAGTCTCCTTCTTTTCTTATGTTCTTATCTCAACCTCAGGTTTAAAGTGATTACCTGCCAAATCAAGCTATGACTGTTATCGCAATTATATCAAAATTCTCTTCACTTGCTAACGCTCTTAAGAGATCTATCTTATTCCTTATACTCCAACCATTTGTGTAGTATATTTTTAAGTTTTTTTATTATTCCCATTTCATTGCATCATGCTTTTTTATTCCTAGTTATCTGCTCATTCCCTTGTGCATTAGTCCTCCTATAACGCATCAGTATGCCCTCTCCCCTAGCTATTCCTCTATCTCTGCATCCCTTCCATTTCCTACACCTGCCCTGTATTCCTGTTATTACCTTACCTCTAACAGCTTCTAGTTTCCCACCCGTAAGGACCTAATCACACTATCCAGCTCCCCCCATAGAACCTCAACACCTGCCCGACTAAGATGGAGCCCATCCATCGCATACAACCTCCTATTCCCGTAAAACCCTCCCCAGACATCTACAAACAACAATCTTAACTCCTCACACAGTCCTTTCACAAATTCATTCAAACCAATTGCACGCGACAACCATTCTACCCCCACATCCAATCTCAGGAGCACATCAGAAACAACACCTTTTACCCTGCTTTTACTCATCCTTTCGGTAACACTTCAGATTCGGGGCGCACAGTAGATGGCACTGTTAGTCGGCTACAATTTTGGGCTACAATATATCTCTTATGACATCAGACGGTAGCGTCAGATGTGAACAATCACGGCGTAATATTGATTGAAACTCAGGATCATCGCAGGGTGGTCCCCCTGCAGTGATATCTCCCCCATGAGCAGTCCCCTTGAGTTTACTGGGGGGGTTTTCTCACCAACAGCTTTTTACTGGCAGAAAAACCTAACCTAATAACAAACAATTCTTACTTTTATAGGTTTCTTGATTAGTTTATGCGCCTCTAGATAATCTAAAAGATTTTCACGATTATACAAGGTAAAGCCGAATTCGAATAACAAAAAAACACATGGAGAGCACGAAAACACAATAACGAAAGAAAAACATTTGCAAAACGGGTCCTATTTATAAGCTACGATGTTGCCAGTAAGAAGCTGTGGTAAATATGTAGATTATCGGCGCGAACGATGGGACATACTATTTCATCTGTGTTCCAAAATGTTTCACGTTTTTAGAGTACATTTAAGTTGACGGCTCTGTGGGGGTAAACACAATGGGGGAACTGCACTACGATGATCCTGAGTTTCATTAAATTGGGGGGGGGGCTGGGGGGCACAACCCCCCAGTATAAAATCCTAATTGTTTATAGAATAATAATTCAAAAAGGACTCAAACGTGCATGAATATTCTGACACAAGTGAACGATAATATTTACACACAAATTTTTTTTCCAGGCGGGCTGCTAATCTACATATTTACCGAAGCTGTTATCGTTCTCAGCAAACAAAAAATATGAAAACAAAACAAAAAACAATAAAAGACATCAAGAAACCTTACCTAACTTAGAAAAAAACTAAAACGAGCAGAGCGCAGATATTTAGTAAATAATAGACTAAAAGTTACAAATCCCCAAAACAACAAAAAAATATAATGCAGTGATTGTCACATCTGACGCTACCGTCTGACGTCATAAGAGATATGCTGTAGCCCAAAATTGTAGCCGACTAACAGCGCCATCTACCGTGCGCCCCGAATCTGAAGTATTACCATCCTTTCAACTAACCTTTTATACTGCTCACGTAACTCACATATACCCACCTTCTTTACATCATTCACTCCCACATGCGTAATCACAACTGCATCCCTCTCACACCCAGAAACCAGCCTATCATACCCTCACAAACATCACTTACACCAGCACCCGGTAGACAAACTCTCATTCCTTTCCACTTGCTATCACTCAACTTCCTATCTAAATACCTAATCTGCGAGTCACCCATCACTAGCACCTCAGTCATTCTATATTCTGTCTTGGCCTAACATTACCCTCCCTCCTGCTCTCAGTCACACTACCACCCATCCTGCTTTCATCCACAATCACACCAGGCAAATCACTTTCACACTTCCTCTCTCAGGACATTGAATCTGGTAGTCAACCTAACAGGTTCTATGTCCCTCTCATTCACACACCTAACCTGTCCTAACTTATCTATCCTATGCATTTTCACCCACCATTCATCATCACTCACAACTTCCACACTGTTCCCAGTCCTAGCCCTATCTTCCACCCTCTTAGCACTAATCTCACCCTTCAATCGCACACTTGCATCTCTTCTCACCTCAAACACCAAATCATTCAACCTCTTACATTCCCCACTCAACCTCGTAACATCCCCTTCCAGAAAACACACACAGCATTCAGTTACATTCACTCTCCTTTCAACTCTACATGCATCACACACCACATACATACTACTTTCAAACGGCATGCTCTCACCATCTATACAATCAGCCATACTCTCAGAAATTTACTAAGGAAAAAGTTAACACTCACCCCCAAAAATTCTTGCTCAGGATTGCTGCCAGTTATCTTCCCCAAAAGTATTAATCACTAATGTATTTATTACACAGTGATTGATGTATTAAATAAATACAAGAAAAACTACACACCCAAATTAGTATTATATCCCAATCTTACAATGAGAATCAGGAGCTTCCTGTAAGACAACCTTCCAGAACAAAGCCAGACAGCCAATCTTTGTTGCCCTCCATTGCACTGACTCGAGAAGGTTAATATCGTGTCTAAAATGTGGGGACCATGCCTGTATACAGTACTCTAGATGTGGCCTAACATAAGAGTTATAGAGTTTAAGAATAACCTCCTTACATTTGTAACTGACATTTCTCTTAATGAAACCCAGCACTCTATTTGCCTTATTTCTTGCTTTGATACACTGCTTAGAAAACCTTAATGACTTATCTATTACTACTCCTAGATCTTTCTCCTCTACTGAGCTCAGCCAATGCCCATCCATTTCATAGTTAAATTCTCTATTATCTTTTCCCATGTTAATAACTTTGCACTTATCAAGGTTGAAAGTCATTTGCCACTTATGTGCCCAGGATAACAATTTATTTAAATCCCCCTGCACTTTAAAGTTATCTTCAATATCTTTAACTACAGCTGCTAATTTGGTATCATCCGCAAAAATTGACCCTTTATTATTAACTGCCTCCCCAAGATCGTTTATATAATGACAAATAATAATGGGCCGAGAACTGATCCCTGAGGAACCCCACTGATAACATCCCTCCACTCTGACTATAACATAATTAACATAACAAAATTTCACGGATGACAAAAGCCACAAGGGCGTATCAAAGGTCATCTGTATCCATCAAATCCCACCCACATAATGCATTTAGCACTACCCTTTGCTTCCTAATACTTATCATGCGAGTAGTAATTTCAGAAAGATACCTACAGTCTGAGTGAAAAATACCAGACACAATTTTATTTGAGCTGCTTTCTAACCTATTTAAAAAAACAATTACAAGTTTTCTGATTACTTCTTTAGGCGAAGGTATATTTCTACATACATACATCGGACTAGATCTACAATACTTAGGTTCACCACACAGAATTCTGAGACTATTGTTATAAGCACCTATAAATCTACTATGGGTAGCGTTTCATAATCCACCATAGATGAGCTGTGTAAACTGACTCACAATAAGACCTAAACAGTCTAATTTTTACATTTTCAGTACAATGTCCGAATGTCTTTTAATCATGTTACTTTGTCTATAGCTTGTTACGCTGTCGTTCTATATCTAATGTGTCTTTGAGATCATGACTAATTATATGCCCTAAATACTTTATATTTCTCACTATTGGAATTATATCATTACCTAGCTTAAAACTATAATATTTACAACATTTAAGAAATTTAGACTTAAAAACTAGCACAGAACTTTTAGAACTATTAAATTTGATATAATTTTTTATCCAAAATCATTAAAAACGTTAATTAATTTATTTGGACCACTTGCAGATGGTGTAATTAGTGCAATCTCATCTGCATAAATAAAATGATTCGTTTTGGGGTAAATATGTAGATTATCGGCCCGGCCGATAGGACGTACTATTTCGTCCGTGTTCCAAAATGTTTCACGTTTTTGGAGTACATTTAAGGGGACGGCTCGTGTGGGGGTAAACACAATGGGGGACCACACTACGATGATCCTGAGTTTCATTAAATTAGAGGGGGGGGGGTCTGGGGGGCACAGCCCCGAGTATATAATCCTACTTATTTATAGAATAATGTTCTGACGTTTACAGATGTGAATGCTTTAACTACATCATGTCAGCGCCTTTAATTCTTTTGCGAATTATAATAGGGGTGGGGGTGGGGTCTGACGTCAGAAATGACTGATTTGAATATTTATTTTGTTTTTCACTTAATAGCTTTTTAGTATCCTCATTTGGAGTCAGTTTTATTTGTCAATATATTTTTCCCCATTTTATTATTTTTATTACCTTTTTTATACATTTAAATCTAATTAGCTGGATCATTTAAAGGAACTACTTTTTTTTTTAGCCGTTTGCGTATCATAGAGATGTTTATTACGTAGTTTCAAAATGGAATCGGTTTGCGAAGTTTGTCCGTCGTCTATTTCCGAATTATTAACTCTAGTTTCTGATAGAGAAAAATTGGTAAGATTTTTGGACGTTCATAATTTAGTTAAAATTAAAAGCGATTACGAGATTTGTGGCCGGGCATTAGATGTGGTAAATATGTAGATTAGTGACTCGAACGACGGGACGTACTATTTCGTCCGTAGTTCAATCCCTAAATACGGAAGAAAAAACGAACAGTTCGATGCTTATCTTGCAAGCGCTTCCCGTTGACCAAAACGGGAATTAAAGAAAGATTCCACGCTTTCTTCATCGCAATTTCTGAAGTATACCCCCCGAAATAAAGTAAGTAAACAGCGTTTTTCGTTCTTTAGTTTTGTATAACAAAGATGGCGTCACCTATATTTCGAATAGGACTCAAACGCGAGAAGAAAATAGGCTTTCCTCATCGCTATTTCAGAAGTATAACCACTGCAATAAAATACGTAAACAGCGTTTTTCGTTTGGTTATTTTCGGGCATTTTTGTAAAAAAAAAAAATGCCTAAGTAAACCGCGTTTTCCGTTTGTTTACTTTCGGGCATATTTTTAATAAAAAAAATGGCGCCAGCTATAATTCGAAAAGGCCTCAAACGCGCATGAATGTCCGACACGGGAGAACGATAATATTTACCCCCCCAAATTTTTTTCGGCCGGGCCACTAATCTACATATTTACCACTTTAAAATTAAAAAAGCAAGGGTGTAGGTTGGATTTAAGAAAATATTTTTTCACCAATAGAGTGGTAGACTGCGGAAACAAATTGCCGCGGAGGGTAGTAGGTAGTCCAAATTTAAATGTGTTTAAGAGTAGGTTGGATGAGTTTATGGGGAGGGAAGGTTGTGATGGTTCCTAAGTTTTGTATATATTAATATTGTTTGTATATATCTATAGCTTCATGATTTAGTTCTTGACAACCCTTGATTGGTGATACCCTTGTTTCTGGACGCAATCCTCTGGATGTAGTTTTCTTGGAAGTTTGAGTGAACGATAATATTTACACAATTTTTTTTTCGGTCGGCCGATAATCTACATATTTACCCGTTTTTGCATTACCTATTATACAAACTACTTTAATTTTGCCTAATTCTATGGATAAATCATTTATATACATACATAATAGGTAAGGAGAAAGAATTCCTCCCTGTCGAACACCATTACTTACGGTAAAGAAGTCAGATATGGTATTTGACCATCTTACACACATTTTTTGAGTAGCATACCAGTAACTAATTATTCCTATAATATATGATGGAACCTTAAATTTACTTAACTTATCTATTAAAACTCTGTGATTTACTCTGTCAAAAGCCTTTGACGCATCCAAAAAACAGGAATATATATTGCTATTAAGACTATTATATTTCAATATCATTTCTTTTAATGAGTAAATACACATATCTGTACCATGATTTTTCTTAAATCCAAATTGGTTTTCCGTTGGGTAACTATGTAGATTAGCGACTCGAGCAATGGGACGTACTATTTCGTCCGTGTTCCAAAATGATTCACGTTTTTGGAGTACATTTAAGGGGACGGCTTGTGTGGGGGTAAACACAGGGGGGGGGGGGCTGGGGGGCACAGCCCCCAGTATATAATCCTAATTGTTTAAAGACTAATGTGCTAACGTTTACAGAGGTGAATGATTTAACCAAATCATGTCAGCGCCGTTAATCGTTTTACGAATTATAATGGGGGTGGGGGTGGGGTCTGTCGTCAGACGACTCAAACGCGTATGAATATTCCGGTAGGGGTGAACGAAAATATTGACCAAAAAAGCACTTTTTCGGCCGAGTCGCTAATCTACATATTTACCAGGCAATTGGCCTATAATTGGATTTTATAGTTAGACTTTGACTTTTGTTTTTAATAATAGGTATTAACACAACAGACAACATGCTTTCAGGTAAGACTCCATGTACGAGACATCCAGTGAGACACATAGCTAATAGTGGAATAATTTTTGCACTACTAAATTTAATATGTTCAGCTTGAATTCCATCCAATCCGCAACTTTTATTTACATCAAGTTTTCTTATCATGGTTGCCACCTCTTCGCATGATACTAAAACTTTTTATAGTTATCAGAGACTACATAATTGTTGGCTAAGGATAGTGAACTATTGTGCAAACAATTAAACAGTTCCCGATAAAGTAATTCTTACTACAACAGCAAATGCGCATATCATATCCAAAGACATTAATTGATTTTGTAGACAAATGGCTTGAACGCCCTATTATATATATATATATATATATATATATATATATATATATATATATATATATATATATATATATATATATATATATATATAAACTAACTCAAAGACAACAAAGGAACTACAAAACCAAAAATACTTAAAAGCGATAGGCCTGATCACCAGGCTCTAGCATCTCTATGCACCCTTCCACACTTTCTATTTTCCTCGCTGGTCTACTTTCTGCTATCTGTCCACACACCCTTACTCTATCCCCTACCTACATCTACTCTTACAACATACGAAAATAATTCCATTTCTGTTAATTCCCCGAAGATGACCCAACATGGTCAAAAGACGACTAGGAATAAAGTACGTCATTCGCGGATGTTTATTTATCGCCTGGAAGACCCCGTTAAAAAACTTGTAAGAAATATTAAGAAAATACAAGTTAAAATTAATAACGCTTCCACGAAGAGCGGTCAATAAGTTTTGCGAATCGGTAGGGCAAAACAGAGGAAGGGGGATGGCTGTTTGTGGGGGTGTTAGGACAAGTTATGACAAGTCAGGACCTGCAGCCGCAAGCTCCTGCCTCGTCTATTTAAGAAGCAGTAGCTGATCGCAGATCGTCAGTCACAATTTTTTCAACAATGGAGAAGGTTGAGCACCGCGCAGTGATCAAATTTTTGACCAAAGAAGGCAAGAATGCAAAAGAGATCCATGAACGTATGCTTCAGTGTACACCGACACTGCCCCTTCCTATGCAACCATTGCTTGCTGGAATAGGGAGTTTCGCCATGATCGTGAGTACTTTGAAGATGACCACCGTCCAGGACGCCCCCCAAACGTGACCAACGAGAACAATGTGGCCGTGTCGAGAGGATGATCCTCGAAAATCGACGGGTCAAGGTCGAAGAAATCGAGCGACAACTTGGAATATCACATGGAAGTGTTATCAACATCATCCACGACAATTTGGCCATGACCAAGGTCTCTGCCCGTTGGGTCCCTAGAAACCTCACGCCTCATGATCGACTTTAACGTCGTCAAAGTCCAAAAAGCCAGAGTTGCACAAGATGCCCTGCGCGAGTGTTGATTCGAGGAGCTCAACTATCTCCCCTACAGTCCAGATCTGGCCCCTAGTGACTACTTTTTATTCCGCCAGCTCAAGGCTGCACTGCGTGGACGCCGGTTTGGGGATGATCAAGATGTCCAGCTCGCTGTCTAGGAGTGGATTGAACAGCAGTCGGGAGATTTCTGGTTGTCGGGAATTCGAAGCCTCAGGGACAAGTGGTGAGAGTGCATTGAAGTCGAGGGTAGTTCTATTGAATAATAATAAAACACTTTTCCTCATATCTCGTTTCCTTATATCCGAATTGCATAACTTATTGACAGCTCCTCGAATATATATATATATATATATATATATATATATATATATATATATATATATATATATATATATATATATATATATATATATATATATATATTATTTGCCTTCTCACTCCGCTTAATTTGTATACAAATTACTTTGAAGGATGTGTTGATCTAAGCTTCATGTAACCTTATATGTATAATTACCTAACGGGTTACACTACATTATTTTGTTTACTTATAACTAATTAACTAATTTTGATTGTCAACCTGATTAGAATGGGTATGTTTACTTATATTGTTTTTCTTTTATTTTCAGACAGTATTGATGTTTTTTAGTTTAATAAAGCCTAGAGAAAGGTATTGACGCTTTATTATGATCACCACAATTTATTCAACTACAAGCCCGCCAGTGCCGATCCATAAGCTATACTGGTGCTTTAAATAAATAGTGGGAGCCCTATCATAGCTTCATAAAAATATAAACAAGATGTGTCTGATCTAAAGATGGATAAATTCCTGAGACCTGAACGCCTGGATGTATCCCCTAACTCGCCTACTGCTGCACGAGAATGGAATCACTGGAATCGTACTTTTTCTGCATTCCTGGAATCCATCGCAAGCTTTAATCCAAACATGCTAGATACATTGATCAATTTTGTCTCTCCATCCGTATATGGTTACATTGCAGAGTGTACTACTTATGATTCAGCTATAGATCTTCTCAAAGGCCTCTATGTCAAGCCCATAAATGAAGTGTTCCCGAGACATTATTTGGCTACTCGTAGGCAGCATGAAAGGGGGGGGGGCAATAGATGAGTATCTACAAGAGCTTCAGGTGCTCAGCAAGGATTGTAACTTTAAGGCTGCTACTGCTTCACATAATCGAGATGATTACATACGAGATTCTTTCACCAATGGCTTGCTCTCTCATACAATCAGGCAACGATTGCTTGAAAACAAAACTTTAGACCTAAGTGCGGCTGTTGATCAAACTAGGTCACTCGATGTTGCTAAGAAGACCTCAGAGTCTTATTCTCGTTATACTGTCTCTGGTGTAAGTGCTGCTGCGACATTCGATCCTACTCGCACCGATGATGGGACATGTGCTACTGCAACATCTGAAACTGCCTATTCTGCTGAAATGGCCTGTGCTGCTGCCAATTTAAACTCCCGATGCTACTCGTATTTCTGTGGTGGTCCCAATCATAATCGTGAACAGTGCCCTGCAAGAAACGTCTCTTGTCATAAGTGTAATAAGCATGGGGCACTTTGGACCTAAGTGTGGCTGTTGATCAAGCTAGGGCACTCGATGTTGCTCAGAAGACCTCAGAGTCGTATTCTCGTTATACTGTCTCTGGTGTAAGTGTTGCTGCGACATCCGAGCCTGCTCGCACCGATGATGGGACCTGTGCTGCTGCAACATCTGAAACTGCTTATTCTGCTAAAAGGACCTGTGCTGTTGCCAATTTAAAGTCCCGATGCTATTTCTGTGGTGGTCCCAGTCACAATCGTGGACAGTGCCCTGCAAGAAACGTCACTTGTCATAAGTGTAATAAACAGGGGCACTTTGTTAAGGTGTGCCGATCTACTACATTGTCTACTTCTGTATCCCTTCAGTCTTCTACACTGGCTGTAATCTCTGCTTCTTTCCCGGGACTACTACGGCTAGCTACTGTGTATGTTTTGGTTTGTAATAATGAAGCGACCGCTCTTATCGACACAGAGAGCTCTGAATCTTTCATCTCACATAGCTATGCCGAGAAGCACAAGTTGAAGGTTGTTTCAGCGACTGGAAACGTATCTATGGCATCTTCACCACTCACGTCTCCGGTGAAGGGACGATGCACGGTGGACATCAATTTGAAGGGTGAGTGCTACTACAATACAAGGCTTTCTGTGCTGCCAGACCTGTGCTGTGATGTCTTTCTTGGTCAAGACTTTATGAGCCAGCACTCTAGCGTTACTGTGGACTTTGGCGGATCCAATAAAGATCTAAATATCTCCAACCCTGCCACTTGCAGTGTACTGTCTGCTTTGGTGGATACACCTCGTCTCTTTTCAAGTCTTACTCCTCATTGCAAACCCGTTTCAACAAAATCTCGGAGGTTCAGGGATGATGATAAGTAGTTCATAAGGTCTGAAATTAACAAGATGCTATATGATGGTGTTATTGAGGAGAGCACATCTCCATGGAGGGTGCAAGTTCTTGTTGTGTCGTATGAGCGCCACCAAAAGAGATTAGTTGTTGACTATGGACAGACCATTAATAAATTCACTCGTTTGGATACGTACTTTCTTCCAAGAATAGACGACCTTGTCACGGAACTGTCTCATTACAAGTACTATAGTTTACTGGACCTGAAAAGTGCTTATCACCAGATACCTATTCGGGAAGAGGACAAGCCATATACTGCTTTTGAAGCGAATGGCAAGCTATATCAATTTCGCAGAGTACCATTCGGGGTTACGAACGGCGTTGCTTGCTTCCAAAAGACTATTGACAACATCATCAAGCAACACGATATGCATGGAACTAATGCTTATGTCGACAATATTGTCGTAGCAGGGTAAACACAGCTGGAGCATGATGAGAACTTGGCGAAATTTCAAGAGGCTGTCCGGTTCCATAACCATACCTTCAACGAGACTAAGTCTGTCATTTCCCCCAAATCAAGAGATTTTCTCGGTTACACAATAACCTACGGCTCTCTCAAACCAAATTCTTTACGTTTACGTCCATTAAATGAATTACCGAGTCGTAAAGACCGTACTTTCTTGCGCCATGTTAATGGTATGTTTCCTATTATTCACAGTTGGTTTCCCGATTCTCTGACAAGATCAAACCCCTTGTTGCCACTGACACTTTTCTTCTGAGACTAGAGGCCCTGAAAGCTTTCGATGACCTCAAAGAAAAGATTGGGAAGGCTGTTGTACACTGGATTAATGAAACTATTCCTTTGGTAGTTGAGACTGGTGCTTCAGATACAGCCATTGCTGCCACTCTGAAACAGGTAGGCCGTCCAGTTGCCTTTTTCTCTCGCATTCTCACGCTTACTGAATGCAAACACTCTGTAGTAGAAAAGGAGGCATGTGCAATTGTGGAATCTGTAAAGAGAAAAAATACAAAAACAAGAAGACCGCCATGATAAAAGAAAAAGAAAGAAGAAGAACCACCACATATGCGACGGCTACAGCTGCAAAACCACCACAGAACATAAAACTGTCGTAAACATAGAAGGGAACATGAGACCGGATCTTATATTGTCCTCTTCAAATGATCTGTACCGAATTTCAATGGCACCCGAAAAAGAATCAACCAAAGAAGTACAAATCGAAAGGGAAACGGCACTTACCGAAGAAAACATAGACGTAATGGAGCAAATTAAACTCGTGAGACAAAAACTTGAAAAAAAAAAGGCAAAATGTAATAACACCGAAAAATATAATATAAAGATCTATGAAACCCATTCTTCACTAGTACCACCAATTAATAAGCAGAAAGATATTGTCTAAGGCCTGGTCAAAGGCAAATATAAATGGGACTACGACTCTCATTACGATGAAACCGAAATTAATAATGCCTTTAAGCAGGGACTCATAGAAATCTCGGCGAACTCGTGTTTCAACCTGTCAACAAACCAATTCAAGAAGAAACGACCTAAGACACGTTAAATCACCTGCAAATTCCGATAAGACCAAGGTCAGAAAAAACACAAAAATATAAGATGTATCAAAATGTGCAATACCTGAAATATCTAAAGATCTTTACCCTAAATTTAAACGGATGGAGAAATAAAAAAAAAACTCATATACTGCAATATCATTAGAAATATCAATCGGGCATCGTCATAATAACAGAACATGACATGAACTCCCAAAACGAATACATTAAAATCCAAAATTATACCTTTCTAGCCACAAACCCTACCCAAACTCGTTATGACGGGACGGCCATGGGGATCAGGAAAAGAGACACATTCACGGAGATTACATATCTGGAGGAGTCATACGTAGCCATTAAACTAAAAATAACAACGAGAAACCTAGTGGTAGCCGACCGTCATCAGCAACCCTCTTGGGGGACCTGAACGCAAAGTGCAACTCTATGGGATACACTACCAATCTCAACAGTAAAGGTAAAACTCTGGAACTCCTCCTGAGGGGACAAATAGTGCAAAGAGAAAGCCCTGACTTTCCCATTTTCATTACGCAACGGTCTTCAACCAAACCGGATATCATATTAACGAATCCGAACTTTGCCTTCAACATCCATACCTCTCCCTGCCACGCAAAACTATCTAACCATATCAGATTTGTCACAAAGATCTCCGCCTCGCTCATAAAAATAGAAATTCCCCCAAAGAAAGCACTATCTAAGACCAACTGGACCGCATATAAAAACCATCTAGAGGGTTTTAACACCGCTACCCTTGAAGACAGTCCCCTAGAGGAAATAGACAAGCACTTAAAGAACATCACTAACTTCATCATAGAAGCAGATACGTTATACACCCAAAAAAACAGATACAGAACAACCAAGCCCCTCATTCGACCGAAGAAACTAGAGAAAAAAATGAAAGAAATTTACAGTAACTTCGTAGAAATCCGTCAACACGGAAACAACGGCAAAAGGCTTGTACGCCTAAGAAACCTTAGAAACCAAGCAAACGATCTAATCAGGAGAAGCGTAAATAGAACTTGGGACAACCTAATTAGGAATATGGATATAGACAGAGACCCCAGAGGGTTCTGGAACCAATACAAAAAGCTGAAAGGCTCCGTCCCAAAGGATAAAATGCACTTAAAGGAAGGAGCAGAAGAATAAATGGCGATAAAGAAATGGAAGAACCCTTCATAGATCACTCTTCTAGGATCTTCTCTATTACCTCCGAGGAGAAAGTAAACTACGATGTGGCCCACGAACAGCAAATTACAGATGAACTAAGAGAAAGGGAACCTGAACTCTCACCTTTTATACGGGTTGACGAATCCCATGAACAAAGGAAGGAGGGCGGGCCCTTCACCCTGATAGAAATGAATTCAGCCCTTACATCATTGAAGCAAAGAACCCCAGGTATTAGTGGCAACACTAAGAAGCACATTGCAAACGCGCCCGCCAACATTCAGTTATCATTACTCAAAGTTGGGCACTTTCCATCCACATTGAAGACAGCGAGGATGATATTCCTTCCCAAACCCGGAAAGCCCAAAGGCCGCATTGAAAGTTATAGACCAATCTTATTATTGGAAAACTACTGGAGAAGCTGTTCAACGAGAGGCTACAAAACTACCTAGAAGAAAACGAGATGCAAAACCACCAGCAAAAGGGATTCAGGAAACAGCTGGGTACAAAGACAGCACTGGCACCCATTACCGAAAAAAATGCAGTCGATCTTGCAAGAGGGAACAGAGTGGACCTAACACTCCGCGATGTTACCAAAGCCTTTGATAAGGTACGTGTTCCAGGGATAAAAGTAAAAATTGCCTAGCTTGGCCTCGAACCGAATCTGACCCGAATCCTTTGTAGCTATCTCGAAGGAGGGAAGGCAAAAATATCAATAAGCAACTTCACTAGCGATGTCTTCACCCTTAATACAGGTCTCCCACAAGGGGGTGTCTCAGTCCTACGCCATGCAACGTGTATACTAGAAACTTCCCCCAACCCTTGGAAGAAAGTTCATTGTATATCCAACTTGCAGACAATGTCCCACAAATCATCGCTAGTGAAGGAAAAAATCCAAGAAACATTGTACAACGCACAGCCAGATAAATCACAAATATACACAACTTCAAAAGAACCCACAAAATAAAAAATAACAAGTTCCAAAACATCCCCATAAACAGAAGAAAACACATCGTGTCACTACTAATAATATCAATTACCCATAAAACAACAGAGGGAAGGCCCTTCGCCTGAAAATTCCAAGTAATTGGTACAGTACACACATTAATGAAAAAATTGCCCTAGCAAAGATCCCCCTCTCCTCCCTGCACAGATTCAAGAACCCCTCCGAAAACAATAAGAGGAAACTATATTTATCTCTTGTACGCCCTATTCTGACATACCCCATTATACCGACCCACACTCACCTAAAACAAAAATGCTACAGATCCAAAGGGTCTAAAATAAAGCGACCTGATTCATAACAAACACCTCCAGAATAGAAATGACCCAGCCGAATGAACTACACCTTAGAACCAAACTAAAATCAGTCAACCAATACTTACATGAATTACCCCCCAAATATGACACAAATTAGAAGAAAAAGTTCCGCACGACATATTATACAAAATTAGACTTATCGAACGTGAAGGAAGGAGACTACAATTTAAACTGAAGTTTAAAAGTAGCAGGAAGATAATACAAGAGGTAGTACCGCTATACAGTTAAGGAATAGATGAAGAATTCCCAAATAGGAGATAGAAGTTAAGAAAATAATTTAGTAATAACTTAAAATAATATAACAAAAGATTAAAAAGTAGAGAAAAAAAGAACAAGTAAAAACATATATGCTAAAGATAGAGGAAAGCGCCCACAAAAATCTATGTAAACAAAGGCTCTTATGCTAAACGAAACAAGACCAATAAACAAAATACGGAAAGCAAAATAAAGTAAAATATAGCGATTGCCAGGCAACCTGGTACATAGGTTAATACATAAGCAGATGATATCACACAGATTGGTACGAGTCCTTACCGGTACCCTAGAATCAAGCAAGAATCAGAAAAATTAAAATATATAATAGAAACAATTATGAGACAATATGGAAACTCAAGACTAATATACATAAATTTAAAATCATACTAATTGGAAGAAGGAAAACCTTCCCATTCGAAATTATTGCAAACAACTATAGATATGCACGCGAAAGATCAGTGCTAGCACTAACACTAAAACCAACAGGATATTCAGTCCTAGAGGCGAATAAAAAATATAGAACGGAAAAAGGAATATCACTCATCGCAAAAATGATGAAATTTAGTAAGAAATATGAAAAAAACTTTATAACGCACTGGTACAATAGGTCTTAGCTTATCCACCGATATCCAAGTCAAGGCTACTAAGACTTTAGATAATTCAAAACAAAGCTATTTAATGGATAACAAACACGAGACGGAGAGAACGCAGAAGCCTTGCGGAGTTACATGCAGAGGCAAATATTCTGCCACTTAATCTAACGCGAAGAAAAATGGCGCAAAAAATCTGGAACAATATAGAAGATAGAAACCGAGACTTATACAACGAGACTAACATAGAGGATAAAACAAACATCAGATTCCCAAGCATTAGAAAGAAAATGCAAACCGAAGACACAGCAAAGTTCACTTAAAAGATTAAAGAAAAGATGATGAGAAGACCAAAGAAGATAAAAACAGGACACAAGACAACGACTTGAAAACCAAAAATGAATAACCCCGCTGGGACATAGACTCTCCAAGCCGAGGAGATGGATAACAAAAGAAATGATAAACATGGAAATATAAGGACAGCGACTAGCATACCTAGCCTCTAAGGTAAACCGCCCACACTGACGAACGACAGAGAAAGAATGGCAAGTGGAGAGTGAGTATTAAACAGGGATTAAAACAATAGGTAGAACAAAAGTAATAATAATAATAATAATGATAAAGTGTAGATCTGCCAGAAAAATCTGGGTCTACCCGCCCCCTCTCCCACACCCGTTCTTTGGGCAGACCAACTAAGGTCAACTATTAACCTTCAACAAATTTCGTAAATTTCACTTTTCTTTTTTCCTTGTCTACCCTCCACCCTACTTGCAATCGGCCAAAATATAGCCGATGTGAATGGGGGACAGATCTTGCGGAAGTTCAGCCTGGGTCGGCCCCTTCCTACCTCTCCTAACCTGGATAGGACGAAGGGGGTTGGAGTTGGGGAGGAGGCCCATGAGGCCGTACTATTTCTTCTCTCACAAAAAAAATAAGTCCGAAAAGCCATGTTTGGTTTTAATTTTATTAGAACCATACAATTGGTGACCCTGGAGTGACATGGCTCGACCTCTAAAGGACTCAATACGGCGTCTTAAAAAGCGTTTGGTTTTACAATCTCCTTACGGTTTAATGGACTATATACGGTGTATTACTAGCACGTTTGTCCTGCCGAGTAAATACGGCGTGCTATCAGCAAATTCGCTCACTAACTTCGGTTGCATTCACAGAGAGCCTTGGGGACTAAACACGAACTAAATTCAGCAAGACGAAGTTTGACTACATCTTTAGTTCACTACCATCAACGATTATCACTGAGGTCAGGGACGTCGTGGTTTCTTCAGCCTCCAGTTGGTCGCTTTATAAGGACTTGAAAACCGCCCTAATCTCAAGAATAACTGCATTCGAAGCCAAGCGCCTGAGACAACTCGTATCGCAAGAAGAGCTCGAGGATAGGAAGCCTTTACAATTGCTCCTTCACATGTAGCAGTTTTTTTGGTGCCAAAGCGACTGCCATCGACAAGCCCCGCTTTCGCCAGCTATTCCTACAGAAGCTCCCTCACTCCGCGCAAAGCATCTTTGACGTGATGGATTGAAGATAAGCGTGGAAAAACTGGCTGACACGGCTGATCGAATCGTCGAAGCCTCCGCCCCGCAAGTGGTTTTAGTCTCCAGCCATTCGGAAGAAGGAATCACATGTTTAGAGGCACAAATTGAAGAGCTAACGGACCTTGTCATGAGTATCCTGAAAAAGCCTTGATCTCGATCCCGTTCGGAATCATATTTGAAGCAACGATCAAGCTCTTCCCTGTGTTTTTCCTATCCGAAGTTCGGTGATAACGCTCTCAAATGCGTTTCTCCCTGTCAACAAAAATCGGAAAACTAGGCTGCCGGCCGCTCCTTGCGCCACACGTCCGGCACTCAAGCTCCAAGCGGCTCCAGATCACATACCCTTCGACGAAACTCACCATTCTCATCGATACTGGTGCTAAAGCCAGTCTACTTTTTTTTCAGGCGTTCAGAAGACTTCTCCTATCCAGGGAAATTTTGCAGCAAATGGAACCAAGATCCCCGTTTACGGAACAAGATTGAACACACTTTCTCTTGGTCTACGCCAAAATGTTACGTGGGTCTTCCTCGTAGCAGTGGCCCACAACCCCATCTTAGGCCTTGATTTTCTCCGTTACTTTAAGCTTTCTGTCGATCTTAGCAGAAACTCCAAATCGTACATCATGACACCTCTCTTCTTTCTCTACCACCATCTCCGCCGTCGTCGTTCTTCAAGAGCCTCTTGGAAAAACCCTCCGCAGTCTTTACTCCGGTGGGTCAGCCAAATGAGGTCAAGCATAGCGTGACTCATCACATCACTACCACCGGAGCTCCTGTCTACCCCAAACTCCGACGAATTCCGCGGTAATGGTTAATAAAAACCAAGGAGGAATTCCAACACATGTTGGATCTCGGAATCATCAAATCTTCCAAGAGCAATTTGTCCTCAGCGCTTTCCATGGTACCCAAGAAGACTGGAGACTGGTACCCATGTGGTGACTTTCGCACCCTCAATGTCATTACTATTCCCGACAGGTATCCCGTTCGTCACATAAAAAATTATATGGCCAATCTACATCGTGCACAATCTTCTCAAAGATTGACCTCGTGAAAGCTTTTCACTAGATTCCTGTCCAGCCAGCCGATCTTTTTAAAACTGCCATCATAATCTCAGTCGGACAATTTGAGTGGCTATACATGCCTTTCGGCATCCGCAATGCTGCCCAAAACTCCCATCGCTACATTGAGGAAGTCGTCACTCGGGGATTAGCGTCTTGTTTTGCGTATATGGATCGCCTGTTTACCAGCTCTTCGGCCAACGAACACCAGCTCCATGTTAAAGTTGTGCTTTCCGGCCTTCGCATTCGTCCAGACAAAGGCCTGTTTAGTGTCCCGAAACTTGTTTTCCTTGGACACCATATAGCGCAAATAACGTAAATCCTACTACACAGAAGACAGACACCATAACTGCTTTCTCACAACCTGACTCTCAACGCAAGGTACGTCAGTTCCTTGGTAGTGTCAACTTTTACCACAGGTTTATCGACAACTTTGCAACAATTCTAAAGCCCCTGAACGATTTCCTGCAACCAGCGATTAAAGGCGCCAAAACCTTCGTCAAGTAGACTGATTTAGCAACTACCCCCTTCGAGAAAGCAAACATAGCTTTGAAGGAAGCCAGCCAACTTCATTATCCTCTTCCTGATACTGAAACATATATAATGACAGATGCATCAGATTTGGCCATCGGCGCAGTCTTGCAGCAAAAGAGTCGACAACATTTGGATCTCTATTGCGTTCTTTTCGAAGAAACTTTAACCAGCTGAGGCTCTGTACAATGTCTTTGGCTGAGAAATTCTTGCCATTTATCTCAGCATCTGCCACTTTCGCCACTTTGTCGAAAGAAGGGAATTTCACAATCTAACGGATTATACGCATTTGACATTTATGTTCAGCTCGAATTCCACAAAGCATTCTGCCCGTGCTCTTCGCCACATAGTAGCAGCCGATTCCCTTTTTCCAAAGTGCTGGTTGCATCTGTTGACCGTCCTCACTGTAGATAGAGGAAAGTAGGAAAAGGGGGCAAAGAAAAAATAATAGCGTAGGCGAGTTGCGAACAGCTTCCTGCGTCGCTGGACCACTGTTAGTCAAGGACAAATCCACTCGGCCATCCTGAGTCCCAAAAAAGACCATTCAAACGAAGCTTTTAAGCCGCTCGCCTGCATTTGTCGTACGCTATACAACCTCCCCTCCTAGAAGCGGAGCATATTTTGAAGAAATTAAGAGAGCCCGTTTGGAAATGTTATTCAAGGACTAAGGCTCCCCTCCCGTGTCTGGGCACCAATTTTATAGTATATGGTTATCTATGTGATTTATCTTCAGTTAATAAATCAGCCTAGATAGCGTTTCGTAAACCATAACCATAAATTTGTTTGATCGATGTTGTAGGCGGATAGTTTTTAGGCCTAAGATGACAATGAACTAAATTTGGGGATAATGACTTTGCCTTTAAGAAAGAAAATTACACAAATTTAAATATATTCATAAAATCAACGAATGTACAATGAGATAAGTAGGTTAGGTATACAATGTAAGATATTTTAACATATGATTTACAGTAACAAGATGCGAAGAGAATTGAAGTATGTGAAATTAATATGGTGGAATAATATGGTGAAACAATAAGGTGAGTAAATAATAGAGTAAATAATAATATAGTAATAATATAGAGTAAATAATATAGTAAATAATAATATAGAGTAAATAATATAGAGTATCTATGATGGACTGAATTGGGGCTGCAATGAGAAGTAAATATAATTAGGATCTACTGTCGTATGATCGTTTGCAAAGAATTGTGAGAGAAAATGGAATTAACTAAGTATGATTTGTTTGGAGGTAAATTAATAATTGTAGAAGGAAAGATTACCGACCTTTATACGAAGAAAGCTGTGAGTCGAGTGGGCGGAATAGCGTGCTCTTTTGATCGAGCTGGAAGCGTGTGTTTGTTTGTTTGTGTGTGAAATTTAAGAGATGTTGTTTGGAACAGTATACGTTAATTGAATTGCCAAGTAAAATAAATTAATTAATTAATTATTAAGTTTAACATAAAATGATTTAATTTACAAAAGTTGAAGTAAATTAATTGAAAGATTAAATTGACAAAGTTAAAGTAAAGTAATTGAATGATTAAATTAACAAAGTTAAAGTAAAATAATTGAATGAATTTTATACATAATAAATGATGATATATATTTAAGTTTCCCAGGAGGTTTTTATTATAGGAATACCCAGAGGCATTGCTATACTCACCTCGATCGGAAGCTTTTTCAGAAAAAACAAAGCAGTGACGCAGAACTGAGTTCACTCACAAAGGACCCGTATCATTATTCAATCTCTCTCAAACTGGTGATTTAACCCGAATTCTGTGTTTCCCTGTGGTATGATGTTTCGACCGACAGTGTTCAAAGTTATGTGCCTTCCGCTTTCCGTCGGAATGTTTTTGTTAAGTTTCACGGCCTCTTCCAAACAGGCATACCCTCGACTCTCCGGATGATATATCGGTCTTAAATTTGGCCTTCGATGAACAAGATCATCCGTCAGTGGATTCGCTGTTGTCCTCAGTGTCAGAGGTACAAGGTTTGGTATCGGGAGGTTTTTTTTTGGGCACCAGGCAAATTTTTGGCCCCTGGTGCTTGATATGATATGACCATGTTCACCTAGACATCGTCGGGCCATTTTAATACCTCCTCACTGGGAGGGAGTATTGTAGGGGCATGATAAATATTAGCCATTAAAAAAAATGTAATTTTTTACAGTTTACCCTCTGAATAGCATTTTTACAAAAAAAATTAGTTACGCCTCAATTATTGTCGTTTTATTAAAAAAATAAATGTAATTTACACTTATTGTAGGTATTTATAATTATTTTGATATATCCTAATCTTATATTGCATATTATGTTATTATTAATTATTTCCATATATATATATATATATATATATATATATATATATATATATATATATATATATATATATATACCAGAATTTGATGAATCCTGTGTGGTGATCGAGCTCTATACATTGGTAGGAGACCTCGTGATAGCTACAGCCTATTAACCCCCTCGTCGAGCCTATCTCTCGTTAAATAACTTCTACACACTGTTCGGGCACCGCATAATGGCATTCTTAGGGGGAGACCTCAATTTCAGATGCCGTGAGGCGGGCTATTGTAGTACCAACGAAAGACACCGAAACTTGGAACTGATTATGGGAAGAAAAAGCATCCAGAGAATAGGGCCGGATTTTCCGACCTATATCACTTGCGCATCAGCAACCAAACATGACATAATCTTAACAAGTGAAGGCTTCCCATTCAACTACCATAGTGAGCCAGGCCCAAGAATCCCAAGTGATCACATAGCGATTCTCACCATAGTATCTCTCGCTTCGATCCAGCTTCCAGTCCCTCTCCGAAAAAACTACGCCTTGGTCAACTGGGATCGTTACAAGAGACGACTTAGTCAATACGTGCCAACTGAACTAGGCGAGGCGGCATTGGAGGAGATAGATGAGGAGCTGGAGAGGATAACTACGTCCATACTAGATGCGGTCCGCGAGTGCATACCCAAAACTGGCTATAAAACACCTCCTCAGCCCAGATGGACAGAGGAGATGAGAGAGATCGCTCGTGTTCACAGGCAAGTGTACGAAGAGATAAGACGGGAAGATCTTAACCGAGAAAGAAGCTCGCTGCTTCGACGCCCAAGCACCGAGCTAAAAGAGGCTATTAACCTCCAACAGGGGGAAATTTGGAACAACCTGATAGCCAAAATCGATATCGAACTCAACCCGGCTAAATTCTGGCTTCAAGGCAAGAACTTAAAGGAACTAACAGCAAGAACAAAGGCTCGAATAAAAGAGAACGGAGACTATATAGAGGACCCGGAGATTCTGGAAGACAGATTCAGGAATTTCCGGAAAAACGTCTTCAGGATCACCCTATAAGAAAACGAGGAGTTCGACCAGGAATTCAAAGGCCAACTGTTTGAAGAACTGAATCAGATTATGCACCGCACGCACCCACAACATTAAGTAGACGAAGGCAGGGAGATGGCAGACCATGGCCGTCCCATAACACCAAAGGAGGTCATGGCCACTGTGAGAGCCTTCTAACAAAAGGCACCAGGCTGGACGAGCATCACCAGAAACAACTTGGTAAATGCCCCACAGCAGATCATTCAGAGAATTACAAACATTTACAACGCTTCCCTGAATACGGGTTACTTCCCTGAGGGTTTTAAAATCGCCAAAATAATCTTCATACGCAAAGCAGGTAAACCCCCAGATCAACTGGTAAATTACAGGCCAATCGCCCTGGTGGAATTCGTTGCGAAAGTCTACGAGAAACTCCTGGCTGACAAGCTCCAAGAACAACTAACCGAGCTAGGAGCTCACAACCCTCAGTAGCACGGGTTCCACAGGAGACGAGGAACGGAAACCACCCTTGCCCTCCTAATGGAAAAACTCGCTTACAGCAAAGCTGAGAGAAGGTACGTAGACGTGGTGCTGCGGGATGTAAAGAAGGCCTTTGATAAGGTATGGCTGAGAGGGCTACAATTCAAGATCCTCAACCTCCAGCTAAACCCAATCCTGGAAAGGGTCCTTTGTAACTATGTCAGGGATAGGAGAGCCCAAATCGCGATCGAGGGCTACAAAGGACCCGAATTCGAACTCGAAGCGGGAATACCACAAGTCAGCTGTCTGAGTCCTTTGTTGTACCTCGCGTGCACAATTGACCTACCTGCTCCAGTGAGTTACGATTCGATGTATCTGCAATACGCAGATGACATCATTCAAATCGTCCTAAGTCCATTCAGGAACGCTCGAAGCCAAGCAAGGGCGACAGCTGCCGAGATTGACAACATTAATCGCTACGAAAAAAAAGTGGAAGGTAAAAACCAACCGCCAGAAGTTCACTATAATTCCAATGAACAGCCGGAGAGTAGAAGACGTCATCATCGTCAACGAACTCTATCCGTACTCTAACGAGGGAAAAATCCTGGGCTTACGACTCTACGAAACAGGTTACAAGGCCCACGTAAATACCAGAGTCTCCTTAGCCAAAAGAGAGCTGAAGAAACTGAACCGTTTCCGAAGCCTCAGCGTGCCAAATAAGAAAAAAACTGTACATGGCCCTGGTACGCTCAATCCTAGTGTACCCGGCTGTAATCACGCAGATGGCAAGCTGTATCTCTCTCAGAACAATGCAGAGGGTACAGAACAAAACCACACTGCTGATAACTGGCACGCAAAGGATCGACCGTATTCGGCAATCCGTTCTACATGAAAGAATCAGACTAACATCGATCAATATGGAGATCCAAAGGCTAGGGAGAAAGACTTGGGACAAAATCGATCAGGAAATGCTCCCAACTATAAACAACGATCTAGACATACGAAGAAACAGAAAAGACGCGCAGTTGGAAGAACAGCTCTATTACCAAGCGGAAGAACCTGCGCGAGAGAGAACGTACTACCGATATATACATAGAATTATACAAAGGAAAATAACCTTAATGAAATGAGGCGAAGTGCCCAAATTCAAACTCAATTCATATCAAACACAAATCAAAGTCAAATTAACCTTAACAAAAAGAGGCGAAGTGCCAAAATTAAAAATTAAAATAAATAGAGGCGAAGTGCCCAAATTCAATACAATTCAACTTAAATCCAAGACAACTAATTTTACCAAAAGGAGGCGAAATGCCCAATTTAAAAATTAAAATAAAAAGCGACGAAGTGCCCAAATTTAACTCAATTAAAACTTAAATCAAAGATAATTCATCTTAACAAAATGAGGCGAAGTGCCCAACTTAAATTTAACAGACACAGATAAGTGAAGAAGAACAAATCAACAAAATTAACCAACTATAATAAGAAGAGGAAGATAGATTAAAATAAACGAAAAGAGGCGAAGTGCCCAAACAAATACTTAAACTGAAAATAATAAATGAATAACTTAATAAAATAAAACTAGAGATAATTAGCATAATAAAAAACAATTGAAAGGCTTGAAAGCCACGACGGAGGATCAAATTAAACTAAACAATATATATATATATATATATATATATATATATATATATATATATATATATATATATATATATATATATATATATAACAATGGAGGAACCTCGCTGTCATCAACATCAGCACCATTATTGAGGGAGGAATAAAACTTTATGAACTAAACAATAAGAAAACATGCTAGTGATGCCCTAACACCAGGGCAACCTAGTAAACATTTTCACACTTTTATAAACCTACCACATATTTCATCACTTTTATTAATTACTTACTTAATTATATATATATATATATATATTTATATATATATATATATATATTTATATATATATATATATATATATATATATATATATATATATATATATATATATATATATATATATATATATATATATATATATATATATATATATATATATATATATATATATATATATATATAGCAGGAATATGAAGACCCAGGTGATTATACTAATCATTTATTGGCCGGACGTTTCGGACCTTTACTAGGACCATCTTCAGCGACTATATCGTCTAATGAGAAGGGGAAGGAACGTTAATTTATAACGGTTAAAAGAATGCATTAAAAAAAGCGGAAGAAGGCAAGTTAAAATAATAAAATTGACAATAGTTAAAATTAAAGTACAGACACTAATAATATATAGAATTAAATAATATTACCAAGTGGTATTTAAAAAAAATAATAATAGAAAGTGAAATTACAGCAAACTGACTTGATTATCACATATTAAAAGTTACTGAAGTAAACAAAAAATAACATTATATTAAATTGTAAAAACACAAAAATAAGACAAAAACCCGAAAATAAATCAGAATGAACAAAGGGACTGACCTTTAACGTGGGAGTTGAGAAATCAACTAACTAAACATATAAAATTACTGACGAAATTTATTCGGTTGGTCGGTTGGCTAGTTAATCTATTGAAGTATTGGTTGGTTATATTGTGAACAATTTAATTGAGGAGGCGTAATTATTAAGGTTTGGATTTATTTTAATGATATATAGTGACTCTAAGATTTTCAAATCGAGAGAAGTTAAGGCTGAAGATAATATAGTAAATGAATTAGAATTAAGAGGATGATGGTGATATTCTGAATGTTGCCTGATGGAAGAGGCTTCAGGTTTAGAAATGGGAATACCAGTCCTATGAGACAAACCCAAGTGCTTCGGAATCCTGCAGTTGAATTGTAAGCCAGTTTGGCCTACATAACGACTGCGGCAGGTCGTACATGTATAATTGTAAATTATAATACGAGTGAAATATTGGGTTTAACTAAGCAACTTTTCATCAAGCTTTTAAATATAGCCGTGGGTGATACTATTTTCCTTTTCAACAATGAGCTCTATTTACAACACGAAGGCATGGCTATGGGTTCCCCACTGGCCCCCCTCCTTTGCCAATAGCTTTTTGTGTCACCACGAAACTCGGTGGCTGGAAAAGTGTCCTTTAGAATTCAGGCCTATTGTCTTCAAAAGATTTATAGATGACTGTTTTCTAATTTTTAAGCACAGTGATCATGCACTCCTATTTCTAAATTATATTAACCAACAACATCCCAACATAAGGTTTTCTATGGTAACAGAAAACGACAATAAAATCTCGTTCTTGGATGTCAACGTTGTCCGAACAGGTTCCTCTTACAATACATCCAATTACAGAAAACCTACCACCTCTAGATTAGGTACATATTTCTTTAGTAGCTATCCCAGGCAGTTTAAATTATCCAGTATTAAAAGCCGAATTTTTAGAGCCTACCATATATGCTCTAACTGGATATCGTTTCATGAAGAACTGGCTTATTTAAAGGATTTCTTCAAATTCAATTATTACCCCGATTTCATCTTCGACCAGTTAGTATCCAAATTTCTCTCCAAAATATATTATGCTCGACCCTTACTTACTACTGTTTCTAAACAGAAGGTTTTTATTAAGCTACCCTATCTCGAGCACTTGACATCCGAGTTTAACAAACTCCTTCTCTCTACCCTCAACAACCATTTCCCTCAATGCCAATTCATTTGTATAAATTCCAACCGTGTATCGTTAAATTCCTTTTTCTCCATAAGGAACCAATCCCTTTGGGCTTGCGATCCTGTATAATTTACAATTATACATGTACGACCTGCCACAGTCGTTATGTAGGCCAAACTGGCTTACAACTCAAATGCAGGATCGCGAAGCACTTGGGTTTGTCTCATATGACTGGTGTTCCCATTTCTAAACCTGAAGCCTCTTCCATCAGGCAACATTCAGAGTATCACCATCATCCTCTTAATTCTAATTCATTTACTATATTATCTTCAGCCTTAACTTCTCTCGATTTGAAAATCTTAGAGTCACTATATATCATTAAAATAAATCCAAACCTTAATAATTACGCCTCCTCAATTAAATTGTTCACAATATAACCAACCTACACTTTAATAGATTAACTAGCCAACCGACCAACCGAATAAAATTCCTCAGTAATTTTATATGTTTAGTTAGTTGATTTCTCAACTCCCATGTTAAAGGTCAGTCCCTTTGTTCATTCTGATTTATTTTCGGGTTTTTGTCTTATTTTTGTGTTTTTACAATTTAATATAATGTTATTTTTTGTTTACTTCAGTAACTTTTAATATGTGATAATCAAGTCAGTTTGCTATAATTTCACTTTCTATTATTATTTTTTTTTAAATACCACTGGGTAATATTATTTAATTCCATATATTATTAGTCTGTACTTTAATTTTAATTATTGTCAATTTTATTATTTTAACTTGCCTTCTTCCGCTTTTTTTAATGCATTCTTTTAACCGTTATAAATTAACGTTCCTTCCCCTTCTCATTAGACGATATAGTCGCTGAAGATGGTCCTAGTAAAGATCCGAAACGTCCGGCCAATAAATGATTAGTATAATCACCTGGTTCTTCATATTCCTGCTATATATATATATATATATATATATATATATATATATATATATATATATATATATATATATACGAGGGGCAGTCAATAAGTTTTGCAATTCGGATATAAGGAAACGAGATATGATGAAAAGTGTTTTATTATTTTTCAATATAACTACCCTCGACTTCAATGCACTTGCGCCACTTGTCCCTGAGGCTTCGAATTCCCAACAACCAGAAATCTCCCGACTACTGTTCAATCCACTCTTGAAAGGCGAGCTGGACATCTTCATCGTCCCCAAACCGGCGTCCACGCAGTGCAGCCTTGAACTGGTGGAATAAAAAGTAGTCGCTAGGGGCCAGATCTGGACTGTAGGGAAGATGGTTGAGCTCCTCGAATCCGCACTCGCGCAGGGCAGCTTGAGCAACTCTAGCCTTGTGGACTTTTACGACATTGAAGTCGATCATGGGGCGTGAGGTTTCCAGGGACCCAACGGGCAGAGACCTTGGTCATGGCCAAATTGTCGTAGATGATGTTGATAACACTTCCATTTGATATTCCAAGTTCTCGCTCGATTTCTTCGACCTTCACCCGTCGATTTTAGAGGATCATCCTGTCCACACGGGCCACTTTGTCCTCGTTGGTCACGTCTGATGGGCGTCCTGGATGGGGGTCATCTTCAAGGGACTCACGACCATGGTGGAACTCACAATTCCAGCGAGCAATGGTTGCATAGGAAGGGGCAGTGTCAGTGTACACTGCACCCATGCGTTCATGGATCTCTTTTGCATTAATGGCTTCTTTGGTCAAAAATTTGATCAATGCACGGTGCTCAACCTTCTCTAAAAGTTTGTGACTGACGGACGATCTGCGATCAGCTACTGCTTCTTAAATAGACGAGGCAGGAGCGTGCGGCTGCAGGTCCTGACTTGTCATAACTTGTTCTAACACCCCCACAAACAATCATCCCAAATCCTCTGTTTTGCCCTACAGATTCGCAAAACTCATTGACCGCCCCTCATGCATATATATATATATATATATATATATATATATATATATATATATATATATATATATATATATATATATATATATATATATATATATATATATATAATGATATTGCACCTCAAATCTTCATTGAGTGTAGGTTTGTAGTGTTTTATATTCGAGGGTTCTTAGCATCTTTTAATTTTTCACTACGTTTCGAAAACTACAAGTTTTCATCTTCAGGTAAACTGTAGTTAAAATTAGTTAATTAATAATGATATTGCACTTAAATCTACATTGAGTGTAGGTTTGTTGTGTTTTAAGTGCAATATCATTATTAATTAACTAATTTTAACTACAGTTTACCTGAAGATGAAAACTTGTAGTTTTCGAAACGTAGTGAAAAATTAAAAGATGCTAAGAACCCTCGAATATAAAACACTACAAACCTATACTCAATGAAGATTTAAGTATATATATATATATATATATATATATATATATATATATATATATTTATCCATAAAGCGATGTTTGGTTTTAATTTTATTAGAATCCTACAATAGGAATAAGAGAATAAGAGAGAACCGACACCAGACCACGCGCATGAGCGCACTTCCAAGTTGCCAACAGATACAAATTACCCGCTGCGCTTTGTAGATGCCCAGATGAGTTTAATTTCGTCCTCGATTTGGTTACTCTCTGCGATTTCGTTTTTTGCGCGTTTGAGTTTAATTGTTGACCGTAAAGGTCTTTCTTTTAGTCTTTTAACAGCCACTCAGAATGTGCGTGCGTCTGTTTCCTTTTCTAATTTGTCCATTTTATTGTAGCATAGCACAATCTGCCGTCCTGTCGCATATTCAAGACTGAGAATTTCAATACGCTGAATAGATCTCCGTGTTTCCTTGAGAGGGCTCGTTCAATCTAATTAGAACCATAAGGCTATGACCTCATCGCGAAATATTTTTAGTTTGCGTTGTTCTCCATTAATATCGTGTTGGGAGATCGATACAATGTCTGGGTCACATTGTTGTATGTTTCAACCATAAGTTGAACTTTTATTAGACCACCTGTTTACGTTAAATTTTTGAATTTGTAGGCGGTCTATCGTTATTTCACATATTAATTCCTATGTATTTCAAGGAGGTGTCTATGCACTTTCGAGTTGTTACCTCTCAGGAGTCGATGCGATGTACGAGTTTTATATGAGTGCATTCACGTGAATTCGCCGTTCGTAAATTTGGTAGAGCAATCTAGAGTCAACTTTATCGAGCCGTTGGTTAGATGCTTATCGATTTGCCTGTCAGGATTGTCGACAGATGATTTCCATTTGTACTTCCTAGTCTTTTGACTGTTAGCTATATCATAGCCTGTACTTTAACTATGGAAAGGAAGTCTTTTAGTTAAGGTATATCTTCAAGTTTATTTATTCGATGCTGAGTGTGCAAGACCTTTATATATATATATATATATATATATATATATATATATATATATATATATATATATATATATATATATATATATATATATATATATATATCTGTGGGGGAGGGGGAGAGAAAGAGAGTGTGTTACAAGGAGTTAGGGTACCTCAAAAGACATTTCTGCCCATACCGAGGAGGTATTCTCTTTAGAAAACCCCTATCTACAACTTTGAGGCAAGTATAGAACAGATCAAAGCTCTCCTCACCCGACTCTTCCATCCGAAACATCGGGCGGAGACACAGTCATGAAATTTTTATAGTAAAGCTGAAACCTATCTATTTAGTAGTTTTATTTGCACTTAGCAGTACTATTGTCTACACTAACTTTTCGATGGTAACATTAATTAACACTTGTGATATTGCGTTTCAATACTTTAAGTTTCTAATAAATTTGTCTAATCTTTTTTTAATGTTTCTGCACATTTGCTCGACACCATTTCCATAGGTGGGCGTTATCGCGATAAATTATCGCGATAACGATATCGGGTTATCGGTTATCCGATATTTCCCCCGCGTTATCGATTAATTAGTATCGCCGATACTTTTGGTTTCAAACTAGCGATAATCGATATTTTCAGTTTTTGGTTCCAGTTTATCACAGGGGCGAGCCGCGCGTGCCTTGGTAGCAAAAATAGATAGGTCTGAAGTTTTTCAAAGATTTTTCTAAGATTTTTCTAAGACTTTTCTAATTTTTTTCTAGATTTTTCAAAAGTTTTCTAAGATAAAGATTAAAATAAAATTTTTATGTATCGATTTTGTAAAAAATGAAAATATCAATATCGTTATCGCTAGTATCGGAATTTTGGATTTATCGATTTATCGGTTATCACCTTATCGGGCGATAAATTCATCCCCAGTTATCGATTATCGGTTATCGCCGATAAGGTTATCGTTATCGATGTTTCCGTTATCGTGATACATTTTTTCGTTATGGCGCACACCACTGACTATTTCTTCCGTCAGCTGATTCCACACTTAAACTTCTCTATATGAAAAATGTTTCCGCAAAGGTTGTTCTAAATTGTTTGGGAACAAGCCTCATGCAATTGTTACGAGTATAATTTCTATTCAGTTCGAACCAGATAAAGTTGTCGACATTTTCTATTCCTCTCAAAATTTTGTATACCTCGATTAATTGACCTCTAATGCCTCTTGTTTCTAGGCTGATTATGTTTAACTTTTCCAGTCCCGTTTTGTAATTGTAATTTTTAAAATTTGGAATTAATTTTGTCATTCTGTCTTGGACCCTCTCCAATCTCTTAATGTCTTTTTTCAAATATGGCGACCAAACCTGCGCACAGTACTCCAGTTGTGGGTCTTACTAAAGCATTATACGTATTCAAGATAATTGTTTCATTTTTGTAGCCAAATTGTCTTTTAATATAACTGAGTATCTTTAAAGCTTTCTTCTCCACCTCTACACATTGCTGAGAATTTTGAGATCACTGGTTACGTAAATGCCTAGATCTTTTTCTTTTTCTGTGCATATCATTGTTCTATCATATATCTTAAATATAGCTTTGGGATTTTTATTGCCTATGTGCATTATTTTGCATTTATCAAGGTTCAAAGGCAAATCCCACCTTACAGACCAGCGCGCAATTTGATGTTATCTTCAATAATTATACCTTTACTCAATTTACAGTCATCAGTAAATTTTTAAATATTTGATACCAATCCGATGTCAATATCGTTTGCATATATAATGAAAAGTAATGATCTCAACACTGACCCTGTGTAACTCCACTACTATCAGATGTCTAATCGGATGCTTGAACATTAATTTTCAACTCTCTGCCTACGATTTGTGAGCCAGTTCTAGATCCAATTTGCAACTTCTCCGATTATTCCTAATGTTCTAATTTTTGTCATTAACTTTGCGTGTAGTACTTTAATAAAAGCCTTCTGGAAGTGTAAATACAAAATGTCAACTGACCTTTCTGTGTCCTAAATTGAATTTATGTAATGAAAAAATTCAAAGAGATTAGTCAGACACGATCTTTGTTTTCTGAAACCATGTTGAGAGTCACGTAATAATGCATTCCCTTCAATATGTTAAACTATTTTTTCTCCGATAAGGCCCTCGAGCATTTTTCCCACCACTGATGTTAAACTTATAGGCCGGTAATTACTGATTGACTCTTTGCATCCTTTTCTTAAATATTGGGGTTATATTAGCCAATTTCCAATCTTTTGAGACACATCTTCTTTCGAGAGAAAAATTAAAAATTTATGTTCGGCTATGGAATCTTTAACTTCTTTTATGATCCTTGGGAAAAATCATGTCCGGACCAGGCGATTTAAATTTATTCATTTTGTCAATGATTCTTTTAACATCATTAACTGAACACTCTATTGATTTTAGAGGGTTATTGCCAGAATATCTGATGCTTGGTGTTAAAATAACGTGGGATTCATCCTTGGTGAATACCGTTGCAAAGTATTTGTTTAAAACATTTGCTATTTTTCCATCGTTGTATTGCAAAACGCCATTCTTGTCTTTGATGGATCCTATACTATTTTTGATTGGTTTCCTACTGTTTACTAGTGAGAAGAATTCTTTGGGGTTTGTCTTACAGTTTAAGGCCACTCTAATCTCTTCATTTCGTTTGGCTCCTTTAATTTAACTTTTAACTTTTTTTTTCAGTTGGATATATTTTTCTTTAATGTTGCCCAAGTTTTTACTTTTGAGTAGCTCTCTAATACTCTTCTAAATTTCTTTTGTTAACCATTTTATTTGTTTGACACTACCAACTTCCCATGGTCTTGATGGAATGAAATGCGACTATTTGTTTATCAGACTTTCTTTAAAATTTATCCAGATTTCATTTATATGGCCAAAACTTAGTTTGTAATGAGACACGTTTTCTTTTAACCCACCCCCCCAATTAGCTCTTTTAACGTCTAGCTTAGTAATGCTTAATTTTATTTTGATGCATGCTACGTTGATATTAAAATTGATTACATTGTGGTCACTATTACCAAATTTATCTCCTACGCTCAGACTTGAAATCAAATCATCGTCGCTAGTTCAAACTATATATAAGATTTTAGGACCTCTTATGGCTTTGTTGGCCCACTGGGTTAGTAAGGTATCGTCAATAAAATTAATTAATCTGTACCCTTCCGCGTCAGAGGTTTCCGGAGACCAGTCTACTCGTCCGCAGTTGAAATCGCCAATAATTAAAGATAATTTGTTGTTTATTTCATTTGTTAAACAGCCATAGAATCTTTGATCTAAATCTACTATTTGATGGGGGCTTCTGTATGATAAATATACCTACAGACTTCTTTTAAGATTTAGCTTGACTCCTATAAGTTCGAAGTCGGAGCATACATTACAGTCTGTTGGATAGAGATTATTTCGTACATATAAAATCACGCCTCCACCCTCCGTTTCGAATCTGTCTTTATGGAACATTTTATAACCTTCTAATTGAAATTCATAACTGAAATCTCTTGAGTGACAATGAATCCAGCTCTCTGTAATGCCTATTATATCTTATGTTTCTAATGCTACAAACGCTTTAAGCTGTACTAATTTATTCATAATAGACCTGACATTAAACAAAGCAACTTCTAAATATTTTACCTGTTTACTTGTGCTTCTGGGGTTGAATCGTTTCCCTAGATCGTAAGTAAACAGAGGTGGGCACTAACTACATTTAAAGTATTTAAATACTAAATATTAAATACATGAGAAAAATGTATTTAGATACTAAATACAATTTGAAAATGTATTTAGTATTTAAATACTAAATACATTTAATGTATTTAGATACATTTTTAAATCCATTTCGAATACGTGATATATAATGAAAATCGATAAGGACCATTGGTATCACAACAAAAAAATATCGATTAAAATAAATTCTATATTATAATTACTAATGTAGGATTTGATGACAATTGGACTTAGGTTCTACAAAAAAAAATTAAAAAGTTCCATAGAACGAAATTTCAGTGAGCTATTTATATCAGCATTACATTCAAGTAATATAAGTTGCTGAAATGTTTCGTCAGATAAAGAACTCCGTTTTGGAGATAAGGTCAATCGTCCTAAAGATAGAGCCGTTCAACAATGTCTGACGACGGAAGGGTGGTGTTGTATTTGATAAATAACTTTTCTATGTTTGGATATCTATCTAAACTTTGAAGTGTTTTATTTGAATCCTGAAGGTAACTTAACAATTCTTAATCTGCGTTTAATCGTGTTTAAGTGGGTTTTGTAAATCCAAAATATTCGCCACTGTCCGATACAACACATGATGATTTAGCTTCGAGTCCCTCTGCTAAATTCTCATCACTTGAATCATAATATTTTTAACAGAGTCTTGGTGGTTGAACTGTCCCATGTGTAGCGGTCCACGCCCCTACAAATGTAACTATTTATTCCTTACTGTAAATATATATATATATATATATATATATATATATATATATATATATATATATATATATATATATATATATATATATATATATATATATATATATATATATATATATATATATATAAAATTTCAAGAAGGGTTGTTAATCCTGACTTAAATCGGGAGATTGCTACACCAATTTATAGGATTTTAATGAATATTGCGGCAATATCCTTGATAGCTCTCAGATCACAATAGAACATAAATACCTATATTTCGTTATTCAAGGGAATGAATTATTAAATGATCACGAGTCGAAATTTTAAAGACGAATTCTTTGAGCCTTAATCTGGGCGACGTTGGGAAAATACGTAAATTAAAAACAAAGAGTTAAGAAAATATATATTATTAAATAAACAGTTAGATTATTTCAGGGTGAATTTATACAGTAACAATTTATGATTGAATTGAGAATTACGCGTGAATTAAATTTGAGTGAGTTAACGGGAATGGATTTACAATTGATAAATATGGTTTGGTAATTAGGGTATAACAAATGATGATTGATAATTGGATAATTGAGTATTGCAATTGATGATTGATAATTAGATTATAATTGGTAATTGGATAATTATTAAATAGATTGTATTATAATTAATTTGTAAATAGTAATTGTTAAATAGATTATAACAGAGTTAAGTGGGTCTGTTTCACTGATGCGGGACAGCAAAGCGAATCTTACTCATGGTTTAATTTTAAGACGCTTTGGAGAGCGGGTGTAGCAATCTCTAGATTTAAGTCAGGGTTACAACTAACTCTTCTTGAAATTTGAGAGAGCAAAATCGTAAGCAGCATGGAGGAGTCAGACGTCGTTCCTCCTCCCGAAAAATGCAACACTAACGAGGAAACAGCAGCACAAGAGGTGAGGCACAGCAGTTTCATTTCCAACCTAGGCCTAATTCCCACAATCCTGATAACTTTCAGGGTAGCTGCTGGTACCATTCTAATTATAGGAGCAACGCTGTACGCTGTGTCCAGCCTTGAAGCTTTTACCGTGCATCAAATCATGCTCACAACTTTAACCCTCATTCTGGACGTACTGCTCATACTGCTATCTTTCAACCTCCAGGCTTCTGTTGGTATCACCTCAAATTTGGCTCCAGAGCAAAAAAAAATGCTCTGCCCCATGCAACTACCAGCAAAATACTCAACCTGCACCTCAAACTCAACCTTCTACTATCATGTCACTCTTACCCTTCTTTCCATCTTTCTACATATAAGGATCTGGCAGCTACCTCATGCGTCAGAAGAGAGGCTTTGGAACCTCTATAAACAACGCCAATCGACACCCACTGGTGCGAGAAACTAGGCCCAGAGGTGTCCTAGGCGTTGGGGCACGATGAATGGGATGAGGGTAGTGCCCCGTTAACCCTTTCCCTGGCGCGTAATTATTGACCATTCCCAGTGACCCTTGATGGGTGCCTCTGGTAGCATCGGTCCGAGGTGACGGCCCTTTGTTCCCAGGTTGGTTGCTAGGCTAATAAAAACCTTGGGTCGAGTCTCTTGGTGTGGCGGGATATGTATTGAAAGCTACTCCGAGATCCTGGCCGTCGTGAAGGGAACTAGTAGGAGTTAAGGAAGGGGCGTGCTTCGGTGTTCACCTGGTGAAAAATCGATAGCCCCCTTCAGGGACCGTCAGTGCTGCTTGGTTGGGAGCCACGGCACGCCGAGGTTTGACGACTCGGTCGGACGAACAGCAGCACATGGAGCGTGCCTTCTGAAAGATCCGAAACCTCTCCGATCGATAGGCGGGAGCGACGTACGCGGGGAGAACTCACCAACCCCCCCTTTTTATCATTGATTGGTCGCGAGTTTTCAGAGAGAGAGAGAAAGCACTCAATTTACAAGCAAAAAAGGAACCCGTTCGTCTAAAACACAACTGTGCAACATGCCAGTTAGAAAAGTGGTGCGTTGACTTTCCAGAGGGCTGCTACTCAAAATACAGCCCGGAAAGTATCTGTACTACCTGTGTGATAGAACGGTCTGAGGCCACCTAAATTCAGTCGCTATCACATGTTTGTTAGAACACATGGCTACCCACGTGCATCTGCGAGGAGAAAGCAAAGCGCGCTATCGCCACCTGAGTCAATATTTAACAAAGGAGGTTCAGCCCCCCCCCCCCGTTTCGACCCATACGTCGATCTCGCCAGATTAAGTTAGGCTGATGGGCAGATAAGGTATGTTCCAAGGCGCGGCTGGGGCAGTCCCTCGAAGCCCTCACCCCATTGTCCCCTACGTCAAGGGGATGGCTGCGACTACTTATACATTAGCATTTTCAAATAAGATCAGATCAGATCCAGATTATCTTCGCGAGACATCACGCCGATCCGGTCTCACCTTGTGCACCAGGGGCCCTCTACCTCGAGATCCACTATTTTTGTCCAGAAGAGGACAATATCCCTTGAGTGCCAAGGTTCGAGCCTTCAAGACGCCAATTCCACAATGCTTCCTCTGTTGTTCAGAAAGAGAACAACGTTAGAACAGCCATTGTTCTTTGAGCCCGTTGACAAGAAACGGTTCTCACCCTCCCCCCTGTGGTTCAGAAAGAGAACAACGTTAGAACAGCCATTGTTCTTTGAGCCCGTTGACAAGAGACGGTTCTCCCCCTCCCCCTGTTGTTCAGAAAGAGAACAACGTTAGAACAGCCATTGTTCTTTGAGCCCGTTGACAAGAAACGGTTCTCACCCTTTCCCCTGTTGTTCAGAAAGAGAACAACGTTAGAACAGCCATTGTTCTTTGAGCCTGTTGACAAGAGACGGTTCTCACCTCCCCCCGTTATTCAGAAAGAGAACAACGTTAGAACAGCCATTGTTCTTTGAGCCCGTTGACAAGAGACGGTTTTCACCCCCCTTCCTGTTGTTCAGAAAGAGAACAACCTTAGGACAGCCATTGTTCTCTGAACCCGTTGACAAGAGACGGTTCTCACCCTCCCCCCTGTTGTTCAGAAAGAGAACAACGTTAGAACAGCCATTGTGTTTTGAGCCCGTTGACAAGAGACGGTTCTCACCCCCCCCCCCTCTTGTTCAGAAATAGAACAACGTTAGGACAGCCATTGTTCTTTGAGCCCGTAGACAAGAGACGGTTCTCACCCCCCCTGTTGTTCAGAAGAGAACAACGTTAGAACAGCCATTGTTCTTACAAGCCCGTTCTTCAAGAAATGGTTCTCATTCCCAAGACGTCACGTCAGGATAATTTAATCCCCCCCCCCTTCGGCTGGAACTCGCCAGTGGACGGAAGATTCCTTCGCATCGCCTTCCTCTGCACAACAACTTTGTAATTACGTAAGCTGAGTATTACCTTTAATTATCTAACCTTTTGTCAACCCTACCCTGTGCTTTAAATGGTTTAGCGAACCATCCCATCCCTTTAATTTTTATTTGTTTACCTTTTTAAATCTCTCCTATTCCTAATCCTCGGATTAGTCAGATATTCCCACGACCCTTTCAATTTTCCGTTTATGTAAACATTTTCTTTTTGTGTGTTGTTGAAAGTTTAATTAATAAAACTCTATTTTATTAATGATAGCATATTATTATTCTTGAGCTCAGTTCCACTTCTTAAGCATATTGAAGATAAATAACATCGGTCAACCAGATAACCACGACCTCGAAATATAATTGAATCATTCCCTTTACGAATAGTTATATATGGTATATCGTCGAGAGTCTATTCTACGATATATATATATATATATATATATATATATATATATATATATATATATATATATATATATATATATATATATATATACATATATATACTTTTTATTTGGTATCAAGTGTGTAAGGTTTAACGCTATATCTTTGCAAACACTGGTCTCAGTCGAGTAAAGCATAGTGTTATTCGTTATAAGAATAGAGTATAGTAGTTCCATTTTGTTTTAACGATTGCTTCCCCTTTGTTTTGAAACTTAAGAAGCTGGAGTAGCTCAAGGGACTGTTATAATAATTTGTTTGTGTTTTTTTTGTGTGATTTTAGTCATTAGGTATCTATATCGAGAAACCAATTACGAATATGTCAGTGCCCATATTTAGGTAGGCTAATTCTCTAGAAGGCATAATTCTTATTGCAAGGAATTTAGTTGGTTGACTATTGCGCCCCCAAGTGCAAATATGACTCAGTTTGAAATCTTCAAAGCGCAAGGAGAATCCTTGGGACTTTCCGGAAGAGAATTGATTGAGTACGTTCCAGAGGAGCAACGAAAAGAAAGAGAAAGAGAAATCCAACGAGAAGAAAAAGAAAGAGAAAGAGAGGAACGGAAAAGACAAGCTGAGTTTCACCATCAGATTGAAATGGCTCGTGTAGAAGCTGAAATACAATCAGCCAGTTCACGTTCAGAAGCCCGGCCCAATCTACCACTTAAGCTCCGCAATTTGAGGGATGGAGAGGATTTCGGAGCATTTTTAGCCCACTTCGAAAAGATCCTCGAAATCAATAAACTGGATCTGGAGGCTGAAGGTGTAGCAAGATTACTTTCCTTGTTAAATTTTAAATTGCGCGAGATTTTCATATCTTTACCATCTGAATGTACAATTAACTACAGCGCTTTAAAAGCTGATTTATTGGCCGCTCATAACATGACTCCTGATTTCTACCGCCAAAAATTTCGTTGAGGTCGTATTAAACCCGGACAGACGTTCCGTCAATTCGGATACATTCTTCAGAGGAATTTTAAATTCTGGTTAGAATCCTCAAAGGTTGATTCTAACTACGAGCCCTTAACAGAATTCGTGTTGCGGGATCAATTTTTGGCGTCTCTCCCGACGGAGATCCGCGCGTTCGTCAAGGATCGTCGGTGCCAGACCTTTAAAGAGTGTACCGAAGAAGCGGATGTCTATGCCGCAAGCCATAGTTTATACCCCAAGGAGAATCGAACTTCTCACCAACCCCCCTACCAGGAAAGAAAGAAGGATTCGCGCCCCTTCCCAGGAAAGCCGACGAAGTTTCCGAGCCCCGTAAAACCCCAAAACTTCTTTCCCCAAAACCAACAACGGGACACCAAACCTCCCGTTAAGATTTCTCCTCCATCACTCTTCCCGAAGCGACCAATCATATGCTTCACCTGCGGTGTAGAAAACCACATGAGCTGGAATTGACCCAAAATTCTAGGCTTAAAAGCGGACAAGCCCACCAAGTTCACCAGATTAATGCCACCCCGGCTTACCCGGTGGTGCAGACCCAAGCAGCAACTTCTCCCCCTTCGTCAGGCCACCAGGTAAATTTTATTTTTGACAAAAGTTCACCGGGAACCTTGAAATTTGAGGAAGGCAGCGTGAACGGCTGCTGTGTATCGACTCTCGTCAGGGACACAGGATGTACGTGTTTCATCGTGTCCGATGAACTCCTCCCCCCAGTGGACCCTAACCACGAAAAATTTGCGGTGGTACATGACTACCTTGGGCGGGCGAACCAATTCCCCGTCGTTAGATGTTACCTGCAGTGTCAATATTATGATGGCTGGGCTGAAGTCATTTCAGCACCCATACAATTCTGTTCCATACTTATAGGACAGAGCCCTCAAGTAAGTTCCGACCCTGAGTCCCAGGCCGCCCTTCCTCGAGGCCGAGCTAAGAAAGAAGCCCAGGAGCCCGTCCCCATCAGAACCCCGATACCGTCCGAATTCTCGGAGATCCTTAACCAGGACTTTAGGACGGCACAAAAGGAGTGTGAAGTACTAACACCCTTATGGGATAAGGCCCAAGACAAGGACACGGAGACTGTCCGTGGACCCAAAGAAAAAAAGTACCACCAACGCGCCAATGGAGATACGTTCGTAGCACTAGACGAAACATCGGCGCTTGAAGAGGATTACCCCGCGGAGTCATTAATGTCATACAGACAGGGTGCATCCAACCTGTTGCCGATTACCCTCTTCCTTCCCTGCCAGGCGAGCCTTTTGAACCCTCTGACCTGGATATCGACGCGCAGCTGACACCACATCAAAAGAGTCAGCTACAAGAATTATTATGTCAGTTCAACGACGTTATTTCAGAGAAGCCTGGATGTGCTACTAGTTTCGAGAATGATATTAAATTTACAACCTTAGAACCTGTCCGTTCAAAACCCTATCCTATGCCGATTTATTTACGCCAAGCTTTTAACGCCGAAGTCGATAATTTAATTAGTTTAGACATAATAGAACCTTCCACCTCTAGTTATTGTTCCCCAATCGTCATGGTCAAGAAACATGATAGCTCTTATCGGATGTGCATCGACTTCCGGAAGTTAAATTCGGTAACTGTGTTCGACGCCGAGCCCATCCCGTTGGTAGACCAAAACCTCCACCTTTTTGAAAACGCTAAGTTCATCTCAGAACTCGATTTGTGCAAGGCGTATTATCAAATTCCCCTCTAGCCCAATGTGAAAGCATATACCGCCTTTGTAACGGAGAAAGGCTTAATGCAATTTTGGCGCCTTCCTTTTGGCCTCGTGACCGCTTGTAGCAACTATAACCGTCTCATGAGAAGGAGGTTGTTAGATGGACTTCCGAATGTCTCCCTTCACTTCGATAATGTCTACGTCGCTACTTGTGAATGGAGTCACCATTTAACCACCCTATTAGCTCTCTTCGAGTGACTGCGCGAAAATGGCCTCACCATTGGCCCCAGCAAATGCCATTTTGCCCACGAAACCATAAAATACTTGGGTTTCAAAATAGGACAAAGCCAGTTAGGTCCCCAAGAGGACAAGATTAAGGCAATCGCCGACATGCCCCTTCCAAATACTAATTAGCAATTAGGATCAGCTTCTCACTATCAACGATTTGTTCCGAATTTCGCTGCAATTTTGGCGCCCCTCAGCTCCCTTTTAAAAAAGAATTCCCCCGATCGTCTACGTTGGAATGATGTCGCTGTTTCCCATTTTAATCAGCTCAAGAGTAAGCTCATTTCTGCCCCGATTTTAAAGTTGCCCAACCCGGAAAATTCCTTTGGGATTAAGACCGACGCGAGCAACGAGGGCATTGGAGGTGTACTCCTTCAATATGAGGATGACGGAACGAGTCATCCAGTTGCATATGCTAGTCGCCAATTATTACCACGCGAAAAGAGATATGCCACTATAGAGAAGGAAGTCTAGCAATTATATGGGATATTGACAGGTTTAAAATGTATTTGATAGGAAAAGAATTTCAAATAGGAACTGACCACCGCCGTTGGTCTATATTCGGAATGTACGACAATCCAACGGCCGAATTATGCACTGGAGTTTATTCTTGCAAGAGTAGCAATTTAAGATAAATTATATAAAAGGTTCCGATAACCAGGTCGCTGACGCACTCAGTAGGAATGTGTTACCAAATAGTGTAGAGTAATTGTATTCGTAGGATTAGGATCTCATGTATATATATACCGTCTTAAACGACTTAAATTAGATTCTCTTGTAATATAATTAGTTAATGTATATGTCTGAATTTTGTGGCTCAATGTCTATTTGTTTTCTCGTTTGTATATATATTTGTACCCATTAAATTACATATAAATTATTTTGTCCCATATGTCCTAATTTTATATCATTTCATTGCTCCATGTCCCTTTTATGATTAAGTTTGTATTAAAGGTTAGTTTCCCCTATAATTAAAAGATAAAAATAATCATATGTATTGAGGTAATACTAGCTAGGTGCATGAAGGTACGGTCGATACAAGAAAACAAGTTCCCCACAACAGAGCTCTATCGTTGTCCCTTCTCTCTTTTTTTTTTCAAAGTGACAACTTTCCCTGGAATGGAGGGGTGTGATAGAACGGTCTGAGGCCGCTTAAATTCAGTCGCTATCACATGTTTGTTAGAACACATGGCTACCCACGTGCATCTGCGAGGAGAAAGCAGAGCGCGTTATCGCCACCTGAGTCAATATTTAACCAAGGAGGTTCATCCCTCCCCCCCCCCGGTGTCGCCCCATACGTCGATCTCGCCAGATTGAGTTAGGCTTATGGGCAGATAAAGTATGTTCCAAGGCGCGGCTGGGGCAGTCCCTCGAAGCCCTCACCCCATTGTCCCCTACGTCAAGGGGATGGCTTCGACTACTTATACATTAGCATTTTCAAATAAGATCAGATCAGATCCAGATTATCTTCGCGAGACATCACGACGATCCGGTCTCACCTTGTGCACCAGGGGCCCTCTACCTCGAGATCCACTATTTTTGTCCAGAAGAGGACAATATCCCTTGAGTGCCAAGGTTCGAGCCTTCAAGACGCCAAGTCGACAAGGCTCCCCCCTGTTGTTCAGAAAGAGAACAACGTTAGAACAGCCATTGTTCTTTGAGTCCGTTGACAAGAAACGGTTCTCACCCTCCCCCCTGTGGTTCAGAAAGAGAACAACGTTAGAACAGCCATTGTTCTTTGAGCCCGTTGAAATAAGACAGTTCCCACCCTCCCCCCTGTTTTTCAGAAAGAGAACAACGTTAGAACAGCCATTGTTCTTTGAGCCCGTTGACAAGAGACGGTTCTCACCCTCACCCCTGTTGTTCAGAAATAGAACAACGTTAGGATAGCCATTGTTCTCTGAACCCGTAGACAAGAGACGGTTCTCACCCCCACCGTTGTTCACAAGAGAACAACGTTAGAACAGCCATTGTTCTTCAAGCCTGTTCGTCAAGAAACGGTTCTCATTCCCAAGACGTTACGTCAGGAGCATTTAATCTCCATCCTTCGGCTGGAACTCGCCGTGGACCGAAGATTCCTTCGCATCCCCTTCCTCTGCAGAACAACTTTGTAATTACGTAAGCTGAGCATTACCCTTAATTATCTAACCTTTTGTCAACCCTACCCTGTGCTTTAAATGGTTTAGCAAACCATCCCATCCCTTTAATTTTTATTTGTTTACCTTTTTAAATCTCTCCTAATCTTAATTCTCGGATTAGTCAGATATTCCCACGGCCCTTTCCATTCTCCGTTTATGTAAACATTTTCTTTTTGTGTGTTATTGATAGTTTAATTAATAAAACTCTATTTTATTAATGATAGCCATGTTGTTATCCTTGAGCTCAGTTCCACTTCTTAAGCATATTGAAGATAAATAACATCGGTCATCCAGATAACCACGACCTCGAAATATAATTGAATCATTCCCTTAACGAATAGTCATATATGGTATATCGTCGAGAGTCTATTCTACGACAACCTGTATATTGACGCAAGAGGTGAAGAACCTGAAAGACCTCTATAGAGCCTCAGAGGAGAGAGCTAAAATCCTTGAAAGAAAGTTGGAGAACCTCGAAGCCCTTCACTTTTCTCAGATTCGATGCCAAGAAAAGGCACCGCCCACTGACGTGTCGGAATTCCCTGGTACCCAAGCGGAGATTCTGCCATCATCTGAGGCTAAGCTAGCTGAGGCGAGAGAAAAAGAGAAAAAGAAGCAAGGAAAAAAGAAGAAAAAAGAAAAAGAATAAAGTTGAAACAAAAGAAGAAGAACCAAAAATAGAAGAAAAACAGATAAAAAAGAAGAAAAAAAAAAGAATGTGGAGAGTAAAGAGGAAAAGGGAAGGCCTCTTCCACAAGGGAAGACCCCGTCTTCAGAGACCAAGTGTCCGAAGGTCACCCTCATTGGTGACTCGCAAACACGGGATCTGCAGCCGCTGCTAGCGGCCCGCCTTCGCACTAGCGTGAAGGTAAGCTGCCTGTCAGGACGGGGTAACCACAACATCAGAGTAAAGGCAGAGAAAGCTCAGATTTCTGAGAATTCAGTTGTTGCTCTGATGGTGAGCGGCAACGACCTCTACCTCAGAGGGGGTAAGGTTGGCCTCAGTGGTAAGACCATCCAAACGGTGATGGGAGCCGTGGATGACATAGGGCTTAAAACCCGCAAACGTGTGGTGGTTGGGATGCTTCCGAGAAGAGGTCTATCCTGAACCGCTCACGAGAGAAACGTCGCAGTTAACAGAAGGTTGGTGAATCTCTGCACGGCAAAATCAGTCTTTTTCGTGGACCCCTATCGTACCTTTATTAGGGGAGACGACCTCTACCAAAGGGACGGGGTACATCTCTCCTTTAAAGGGGAGGCCTTTCTCGCCAACCTAATTCAAGATGTATTGGAACGCACCCAAAGGAGCGTTCGAAACAAAGCGGAAGCGGACGTGACTCCTATCTTTAAGAAAGGAGACCGTAGCCAACCGTCGAACTACCGTCCTATCAGTCTGACTTCGATAGTCGGTAAACTCATGGAAAGCATGATGGTGGACAAAATGACTTCGCGTTTAGAGTCAAACTGCCACTGAGGAGTTCCAAGCACGGCTTCCAAAGGCAACGGTCATGCCTGACGAACCTTGTGGAATTCTTCCACTTCGTCTTCAGTGAGCACGATCGGGAAAAGGCGGTGGATATGGTATACTTAGACTTTCAGAAAACCTTTGATAAGGTACGACACCGCCGCCTTCTCCGGAAAGTGTGAGCGCTGGGCATAGAAAGAAAAGTAGCCGGTTGGATAGAGAACTCGCTAAGTGGCAGACGGCAACGGGTGGTGGTGAATGGACAGGCTTCTGAGTGGGTGACCGTTACTAGCGGGGTGCCTCAAGGTTCTGTCCTGGGACCACTACTATTCATCATCTACGTCAACGATATGGACGGTGACATGGTTGCCAAGATTTCCCAATTTTCCGACGATACCAAGCTTGGTATGAACGTTGCAAAGGATAAAAATACTGCTCGCCTGCAGGAAGATCTTGGGAAGATTGGGGAGTGGTCGGACACGTGGCAAATGCCTTTTAACGTGAGCAAATGCAAAGTGATGCATATCGGCCACTGAAACCCCCAATCTCAGTATATCCTTAAGGGCACTGCTGTTGAATCCACCGACACTGAGAAGGACTTGGGTGTAACAATCACTAGTGGCCTCAAGTTCTCGCCACAGTGCATTGAGGCGGAGAAAAAGGCCCAAAGGATGCTAGGCTACATAAAGCGCCAGTTTGGATATCGGAACAAGGAGATTGTACTGTGTTTGTAAAACTCACTTGTCGACCGCACCTGGAGTATGCCGTACATTTTTGGAGTCCTTCATTTCGAAAGGACATCGCGAGATTAGAACGCGTGCAAGCCAGGGTAACCAAACTGATTCCCTCTATCAGACATAAAAGTTATGAAGATAGATTAAGGGAATTAGATCTGTTCTCGTTGGAAACCCGTAGACTGCGTGGTCAGCTCATCGAAGTTTTCAAAATACTTCGAGGGTTCGACAATGTTGACTACAGGGATATTTTTACACTTGTTGAGAGCAGAACAAGAAATCACGACTTTAAACTTGAACTGAAGCGTTACAACCGCGATCTGTGTGGAAATTTTTTTACTTACAGTATTTGCGGTAGTTTGAACGCACTTCCAGTGGAAGTTGTCAACAGTGAATCTGTTGACTAGTTCAAGTAAAGACTAGACAGGGTCTTGAATAATGGCCGCGAAAGGACGTAAAGCATTTGGGCAGAGATGTGCCCGCTCGACCGCTAGTCCAAAGGTTCCCTATTTGAATTGACTGTAAGGTCTTCTAGGGTACCTTCTTTCCTTGTTACTACCTTACCTCGCCAACTCCGATTGTACAAAACTCTACGTGTTCCCTTACCCAACTTTCATCTTCAGCACAGGTAACTTTAAACTGCATTCGCAAGTGATACGTGGGTCTGTCACCTCCGCAACCTCATCTCTTCAGGCCGATCCTTCTTTTATTGGCATGACCCACTCTCTGGTTTCTCATTCCTGGTTGACACTAACTTTCAATGCATTGTCATTCCACCCTCTTCAGTTGAGAAAGCTTGCATTTATTTTAATCTTGTCCTTAAAGCTGCCAATTCATCGGACATAAGGACTTATGGAAGACGCATCCTCGAGTTCTCTCTCGGGTTACGTCTTGTTTTCCCATGAACATTCATCATAGCCAACGTTGACATTCCAATTTTGGGCAGGATACAGTTTCCATCGATCGGCTTAAAACCAACTTTCATAGAGGCCATTCATATGGAACAGCCACTACCTTTCTCTTCCACTGATATAGGTGCAGTGGTCATCCCAGCCTACCTTCCGCACCCAACTATTTCTTCAACACTTCCCAACCCACTAACTCCACTTCCGAACTCTTCTTCGGCTCTTTCAAATCAAACTGCAACTCTCCCTCCCACCTCTTTACTCGTAAACCCGCCGCCAACCATCTCTACACTCCCCCAATTCTTCTTCCCAACTGCTGCCGCCTCCCTTTCTGTTGCAGGACCACTCGACAGCAGCTGGAGAACACCAAGCGACCAACGGGCAACTCCCGACAGTCGCCTTTTCGGGAGGTCCAGAACAATCGTCACCCGACGCTTAATCGAGTGGCACTAATAATCGCCATCTCACCCGCAATCCGAGTCAGCCAATTGGCACTATAACCCGTTCTGGACGCGTTGTGAGGAGGCCTCGCCGCTATATAGACTAAAATTTATGTAAATACCTTGTGTTGTGCCAGCTTTTCCCTCGTTGGGGCAGTATTATAGCGGTTCACAACCCTAGAAATGTGAATATTTATTCTTTAATATATATATATATATATATATATATATATATATATATATATATATATATATATATATATAATTTCAAGAAGGGTTGGTAACCCTGACTTAAATCGGGATATTGCTACACCCGCTCTCCCAAGCGTCTTAAAATTAAGCCATGAGGTATATTCGCTTTGCTGTCCCGCATCATGAAACAAACCCATTCAACTCCGTTATAATCTATTTAACAATTATGCAATTACCATTTATAATCCAATTATCAATCATCAATCGTTATACTCAATTATCCAATTACCAATTATAATCCAATTATTAATCATCATTTGTTATACTCTAATTACCAAACCTTATTTATCAATTGTAAATCCATTCCCGTTAACTCACTCAAATTTAATTCACGCGTAATTCTCAATACAATCATAAACTCTTACTGTATAAATTCACCCTGAAATAATCTAACTGTTTATTAAATAATATATATTTTTCTTAACTCTTTGTTTTTAATTTACGTATTTCCCCAACGTCACCCAAATTTAGGCCTAAGGAATTCATATGCAAAATTTAGACTCGTGATCATTTAACAATTCATTCCCTTGAATAACTAAATATAGGTTTTTGTTTTTTTGTGATCTGAGAGCTATCTAGGATATTGCCGCAATATTCCTTAAAAGCCTATACATGAAATATGGATATACATATAACCAGCGGAGTTTGGAGAATGGATGCTCTGTTGACACAATAATGGCATCTGTAACGCTGGCTTCATTTGCCAAAGTCAAATAAGATTGGAAGCGCTTATACTGCATGCCCCGCTGCCACACCTTATCAAACACCTTTGATACATTTCGACAAACAATATCCACCTAACTCCTGTCCCGTTTGGCTTGGGCAAGCTTTTCCATAATGACATTGATTGCCATTTCCGCACTTCGCTTCTTTTTAGAAGGAGTTCTCTTCCAGGTGAGACACCAGCCCCCCGTTGAGGATCTTCTCAAAGAGTTTCCCGCCAAATTCCAGGAGTGAAATTGGGCGGTAGCTCTCTCTCAACGTTGGGTCCTTGCCATGCTTGGGCAAGAAGATCATCTTTGCCGTCTTGTAAGCATCTGGAAAGTACCCCGTATTCAGACATGCGTTGAATATACGTCTCATTCCTTCGATGATGTTGGCTGGTGCCTTTTCAAAGTTTAGCTTCGTAAGCCCCGATTGGCCGGGGTTTTTGGGCGGAATGAGCGGAGTGCGCAAAGAATCTCTTCTTCGGTGATCTCAGCGTCTCCGTCACGTTCTCTGTCCACTTGGTGATGAGGATGCGTTCTATGTATTTCCGTGTTTAGCTCGTCTACGATGTTATTTTCAAACTCTATGTCAAAATCTTGGTTTTCTTCTTCAGGTATACTGAAGATTCTTTCCCAATAACGCCGGAATATTATCTCGATGTTTCTGTCATCTGTTTCAATGGATCCATCTTCTTTTTGGATTTCCATTTTCTTCTTTTTCCAGATGATCCTCTGAGACTTCTGACTTTCTTCCAAAAGTCTTTGGGAAATGTATCTCGATCGAGGCTCTTGATCGCATCGTCCCATCGTCTCTGTTGTTGTTCGAGGATCAACTGGTTGAGCTCTTCATTGATCTCTCTACTTCGTTGTAGTGAGTCAACTGATGCGTTCCTGATATTCATTTCATACATTACTCTCAATTCTCTATAGAGTTCTTTCGTGTACCCAGTCCATCTGTATGTTGAGATGGTTTTAAACTGGGTTTTGGAGATGCAAGCCCTATCTGCATTTATAAGTTGGTCATTGATGTCGTCGAGTGCCCTGTCTATCTCCTCGAGAATTGCCTCGTCCAGATTTGGTGGACGGTAGGCCTCGAGAAGACCGGCGTACCGTGCCCAGTCTGCTCTCCTGTAGTCTTTTCTGACTGGAGCTTGGACTTGTATAGGGTTCCTGTTGATGGTAAGTAGGATCCATATATGATCACTACATGGTACCTGAACTGGTTCCATGTAGTAATTGAACGGCAGCTGACGATTAGCTAGACAAATGTCTGGTTTTGTGGCACTTCTTCCTCGAATATAGGTTGGGAAGTCCGGGCCTATTCTTTGGACCATATTTCGGTCCATCATAGTCTCCAGGCACCTTGCAGTTCCGTTGAAGGACCTGTACCTGGATTCCCGACATTGGCATTAAGACACCCCATTAATATGGTGGGGGCTCTTCTGCCAAATAGGCCGGAGAGAGAGTGAATAGGCAAATATCCTCGTCTCGGTGGCTAGTACCCGGTGGCGATGACCATCTTACCTATATCGAGTTCGACCTCTATTGCAAGATAGGATTCTTCGAGGTTTCTTACTGGCTTGTACTTGATGCCTCTTTTGATGGCGATGGCGGCACCGTCGTACCGCTATTGAGAGTAATTTGTGATTAACACGTCGTAGTTCCAGATCTTCATTTCGGAGCTACGAGTGTCAATTCCATGCTCAGAAATTAAGATGACATCTGCATCAATTTCCCTGAACAAATTTCCGTAGAGAGTTCTTTTCGCTGTCAGCCATTGGTGTTGATTTCCAGAATTCTTAGTGCGCTCCGTTCCATTGTGAGATGTATTTATCTATGTTTTTTCTTGGTCTTCTTGTTCTTTTTGGCCTGTGGGGAGGGTTTGGCGTGCCAAGGCTTTTCGCTCTTCGGGGGACGACTAGGAGTTTTTGATTTACTCTTCGTCGCTCTAGTGCGAGTGCATGGGCCCTCGACACTATCTGAAGATGTGGGTTCCTCTTCTTCTTTATCATCGTTTACTTCATCGTCTTCATCTTCGGATTCCTCTGATGAGGGAGATTCAATAACCTCTTTCATTCCGGTGGCTTTTTCTTGGTTATTTCTAATCACGCTATCCTTGAATGCCTTGGAGCATTCGGGATCAGCGGGTACGATCATGGTTGGTAAGTTGTTGGCTTTAAGAAGTGCGTTTATAACCTGGTTGTAGCATCCAGGTTTTATCGCATTTGCTACGTTTGCATGTGTAATGTAAATTAGTATTTTGGCACTTAGGTCATTTGTGAAGACCATCTGTGAGTGGGTTGCCATTGCTGAGGCTATCCCTTCACTTTTCTTCACAGTGCTCTCGTAGGTGGTCAATTTTTTCTTCTTCTTCCATTTTTTTTATTATTTCCTTCCTTTTGGGGCAGTTAAGGGTCATCGTTCAATGGGGCCTCTTACAGTTCATGCACTTTTTTCTTTTCTTTTACACGAGTCGTATATGTGACCCTCTGTGGCGCATTCGCTGCACCATGTCGTTCCTTTTGGAGGGCAATTGGCGGCGGTGTGTGCTTCGAGCGCATAGAAGACGAAGCACATCTGGATGCTGTGGTATTTCTCATGTTCGATGTTACAGCCTGGTATCCTCATGTTAAAAACGAGGAGTCTCTCCGTTGCCGCCTTGTGGGCCATTTCGGTGGTCTGAAAAGTCACCTTGAAGACATGGGTGTGGTCACGGAATTTGATCACTTTCCTGATCTTTGCCCATGTGTGGTTCTTCTCAATTTCGTTTTTGATGTCCGCGGGGGAATTTTCCCCTACCCAGCTCTCTACCTTTCGGCAGATGATACTTCTGTTGGCCGAAATTGCTGGTGGGGTCTTGGCTTCCATGTCCAGAGTCTTTAGGACTTCGGCCCCTTCTTCGGATAGGAGCCGGTCTACATCTTTGTTCTCACCGCATATCGCGATGAATCCGTTTGGGATCTCAATTAATTTGATAAGTGCGATCCTTAGGTTCGCAAATAGGGATTGGCATACTGTCTTTTTCTCCGGTGCCTTTTTGCCTGGTATGGTCCGTAGGGGGACCCTTTTAGGGAGGGCCCCCATCGTCGTGGGCGTCTTCTCTCTTTTTTCTTGTTTTTTTCTTCCTCTCTGTAAGAAATGTGTAGTTAATATGTTATGGGTGAGAAAAAGTCGAGGGTGAGTTTGGAGCGTCGATGTGAGAAAAACGCTTCCCTCCAATTTCCTGTTGTTCCCCCGCTCGGATGGTGCCGGGATGATGGGTGATGATGGATAGGGTGTGATTCTCGAGTGGGGACCTCAGAGGGTTGAGCTTGGTGGACTTGATGCATAGCGGCCGAATCAACGACCGCTAAGTTTTTGCCACCCTCTCACGGGTACGTACGCCAAAACTGCATCCAACTACATAGAGATGGGTGTACTCTCCTTTATGATTCTGGCCGGCTCCGCCGGGCGATGAGGATCTCTCCCCCGCCGGGACTCTCAGTTTTGCCCCATATTCGAGAAAATTTCTGAATTGTGCTTCGGCTGTGGTCTAGTCCTCAAACTAGTTTCCAGGCTAGCCCTTAATTATGCCAGTCTAAGTGGCCGACATAGTTAAGACGAAATTAATGAAGGGCAGTCATCCGAGCAAGTTCTCACGCAGGGTGGTGGACGAGAGCAATGAGGTGCTTAAGCAATCATTTATTGTAATTTATTGTAATTTGATTTGAATTTGAATTGAATTTTTATCAAAGTTTGAGTTTATTTTAGATTTTTTTTCATTAAAGAAAAAAACTTGTGCATTACACTAGCCGTTTTCTGTCTTTTGTCGATTTTGTCATGTGTATTTGGGAGTCACGTCACCGTAAGATTGTATTTTGCTGCTTTTAAATGGTCTTATTTGTCGGTCGACCTCGATGTCTAGGTGTGTATGAGAGAATTCAGTGGTCAAGCGGGCACCAATGGCTTGCCAGATCCTCTTAGCTCTCTCGTGGAGCGCCACGTTAATAAGAGATAATCCAACCTAGTCATGGAGCTCCCTGTGTCGTTTATGTTCTCTTCTTCGAGTGTTTGTAATAAGCAAAACCGCTTTATTCTGGATGACTTGTAGTTTGGCAATGTGGGTCTTGGCGCTCTCGTTCAACGGCACCGGGGGGTACAAGAGTCTCGAGCGAATACACGCATTGAATATCTTGAGTTTATTTGAGGAATTTAGGTCAATGAACCTATAAAACTCCCTCAAATCTCTCTTGCTATTCACGACTGTTCGCTTTATATGACTCTTGTAGCCTTTTGTGGTGATTTTGAGCCCCAGAACCGTCCCTTCCAGGCAGTAGGGGATTCGCTCCCCTTATAGCCGTATGCCATGGAAGGCCTTGCGAAACATGGGAATTATTTTTAATTTGGGGGCATTGGTTGAGATCTGCCATCTCCTCTCGAAAGAGTTGATGTTAGAAATCTCCCTAGCCGTATTTCTCGCCATAAATTCCCTGTGAACATAAGCGGCGGTACAAATTAGCAATATATTGTCAGCAAACTGGACGTATATCGTACCCTCGGAGAGAGTTTGTGGTAGGCCACGTGTATAAATGTTGAATAAAAGGGGACTGAGACAGTCCCCTTGTGGGACCCCTGCTTCTAGTTTAAATTCAGGGGCTTTGTATCCTCTGATATGAATGTATGCTCTCCTTTCCATTATGTAGTCACATAGAATCCTCTCAAGAATGGGGTTGAGGCGTACTTGAAGGATCTTAAATTGTAGTCCTCTCTTCCAAACCTTATCAAAAGCTTTTTTGACATCGCGGAGCACCAGGTCAGCATGCCTTTTTGTCTGCCTTGATCTTGGCAAGCTTTTCGGTGACAACGGCTAGTGTCGTGTCAGTCCCTCTTTTCCTTCTGAAGCCGTGTTGCTGCTCGTTATGCAAGTTGGCTTCATCGAGAAAAGAGTTGACTCTATTAGCCAATATCTTCTCGAAGACTTTGCCAGCAAATTCTAGGAGAGATATCGGCCGAAAGCTGGCAATGCAGTCCAGGGGCTTTCCCGATTTTGGGGTGAAAATAAACTTGGCCACTTTCCACTGATCGGGAAAGTAACCCGTGTTCAGAGCGGCGTTTATGATGTTAAGTAGCCGACTCCAAACGTTAGGCGGGGCCTTGATGAAATTCGCCCTGGTCAGCCCCGTAGTACCCAGTGCTCTTTGACGAAAGGATTTTAGAGCAACGGAGAGTTCTAAGGCAGTTATTTTACTACCATAGCCCTCCATCGCTCTTTCCTGCGACACACAATGATAAGGAGAGGTTCTGTGTATTTGTGTGTTTATCTGTTGGATTATGTCAGTCTCAAATTCCAGGTCGTAATTGTTATTTTCTTCTGGGGTAATTTTGAAGATTGAGGACCAGAAAATCCTAAAACTTTCCTCAATCTCCTCAGTCTCGTCCATTTCTTTACCGTCGTTTATGAGTGTAATTCTTTTTTGTGGGGGTCTTCCTTTTAAACGTTTAAATGTCTGCCAGAATGTGTGTGAGTCTCTTTCTATGTCGAGTATTTCTATCAGTCTGTCTCATATAAGTGTTCGTTGGTCCATAATTAGTGTCTGGAGTTCGTCTTTAATCTGTCTTATTCTTCTGTGGGCAGCTCCTTATATTCTTGGGCCAGGGCTTTCATGGGAGGGGTCCAATGGGGAGCTGGAAGGGTTTATATTTAATATATGAAATACTATTTTCATCGGCTTTAATTAGGTAGTCAGTGGTTCTATCCAGCTCTTTATATTTTTCTTCTAAATTAGCATCAAATAAAGGGTCTGGAGTATAATTTAGAAGGTAATTTCTGTAGCTATCCCAGTTTGCCTGCTTATAGCTTTTGCGTTCTGGGATTGCTATTTGAATGGGATTTACTCCTACTGTAATTTTGATAGCCTGGTGGTCACTCGGAATGATGAAGCCCGGTTCAATGTAATAGTTGTATGGAAACCTGATACTAGATAGGACTATATCAGGTTTTGTTGCTGCTCTTTCCCTTATGTAGGTCGGGAATTCTGGTCCGATCCTTGTCACGTATTGTCTGTCAAGTAGTACTTCGATGTTTCTGCCTGCAGTGTTGTAGGAGGTATACCTTGCCGCTGCACACCTTGCATTCAGATCTCCAGCAAAAATTACATTTTTCTTATGGCTGAAAATCTGCAGAAGGTTGTGCATGGGCATATAGTCGCGTCCTGGGGGTTGGTACCCGTAGCCACGACCAACTTCCTTCCTTCAGGGTAGTGCCTACCTCATTGGCAAGGTATGATTCATCTAAGTCACCTAGTTTTCTGTAATTTAGTCTTTTTTTGACGGCTATTGCACAGCCGTCATACCGTTCCTGGCTATGATTATTGCTAATGACGTCGTATTGAAATATTTTTAATTGTTTTTGCGCGGAGAGTCCGTGTTCGGAGATAAGTATAATGTCAGGGTCACTTTGTCGCATAATGTTGCCATAAATGGAACCTTTTCCGTCTCACCCATCGACATTCATTTGTATAATCGTAAGTCTGTTGGTCATTTTGTGTAATGTTGTTTTTTTTTGTGTGTGTGGGATTAAAGTAGACGCTTATTCGCGATCTACTTCAGCCCCATGAGGTGTACTGGGCGGGGTGCGCTCCCTGCCGTTTCGTTTTTTTCTGGATTTTGTGTCCGTAATCGTGTGGAAACAGTCAGTGGTCAATTTAATCATATTTTGGGCGAGAGCCTACTCAACCTGCCGCTCCAGAACCTCATCTGAGCATTCCCACTTGTATCTTCCGGTCCTAAGACCCTCCGATACTTCGCGGGAATCGATTTTGGTTGGGAAGGGCGCTGATTCTGAGGCATATAGCTTGAGATTGAAACCTCTTGCATGATATTTAAGTTGGTGTTCCCTGCCTCGTGATGAAGAGGTTGACCTTGGGCCACGAGATCTTGATGTTTTTCTCGACCATGGAGATCCGCTCTCTTTGGGTCGTACTGCTTCCTTGTTTGGTGTCTGGGTTTGCGTTTTCATTGTAACGGTGGTGTCATTTTGGGGTGTAAGAGGCGCTTGTTTTGCTGTTTGTGTTGCTTTGAGTTTGTTTAAACGTGGATCGCGTGTGCTGGTTGTGTTTTTCGGTGCGGGTACCTTTTGGCACGTCTCTTGGCACTGAGGAGCTACGCTTATTCGCATAACCTCCTCTGAAGAAGGGTTGTCTGGGAACCACATCTCCTGCAGGCCGTTCTTTACGAGCATGCGGTTGACCTCAGTGGCAAAAGTACCTCGGCGTGTGATGTTGGCTACGTGTGCATAATAAATGCAGCATATTATTTTTGTAGAGTGTTCATTTTCTATGGGAAGGAATGTCTTTTGGTTGGTTGTCTCAGCAATCGCGGCTTTGGCTACTTTTGCATAAGTGGAATTGGCCTTCTTTTCCTCCGTTTTGCGTTTTAACTGGGTTTGCTTTTGGATCTCTTGTTTCCTGATCGGCATGCCATGGACATAGTCCGGTGGGGGCCTTCACAATTTAGGCATTTGGGAGAGTTACTCTTACAGTCGCGCTAAAAATGGTCTCGACCAGCACAGATCCAGCACAGCGTAATGTCTTTTTCAGGGCAGTTGGATGTGGTGTGTTTGCCGTACTTGTAGCACCGAAAGCACATTTTCAAGTCGATAAACTCTTTACGTTTCATCTACTCTGGGAAGACTCTTACGTTAAAAAGAAACAAACCATTGTCTGTAGCCTTTTGAGCCATAGCCGTGTCCTCGAAAACAACCTTAAACACGTGCGTGTAATTTTTGAATTTAATGACCTCAGCTACTTTTGCCCAAGGGTGGTTCCTTTCCATTTCGTCCTTAATGGCCTCTGCCGAGTGGCTCCCGACCCAGGAGTCGAGGCGCCTGCAGATTACACTACGGTGTGTTTTAATTTGTGGCGGTGTGTAGGATTTCAGATTGATTGTCTTCAGGCATTCAACTGCTTTGCTTGAGGTCAAGGCTTCACAGTTGGCCTTTTTCGCGCAAATAGAAGAGTATCAATTTGGAATGTCGATGAGTCTGACCAGTGCAATGCGTAAAGTTCCGTAAATTTGTTCGAATATCTTTCCTCTGTCTGGTTTTGGGCCCTCCAAGAGGACCCGGAGAGGGATGCAGAGAGTCTACCTCATTTCTCCTGCATCCTATCCTAGGATAGGTAATGAAGTTTAAATAAGTGTATATATGTATACTCTGAGAGACGGTTTTGAAAAAAATAAAAGGGGGGGCGGGAGGAGAGAGATCTAAGTCCAAGGTCCAAATACTTTCATCAAATTTTACCTTAATTTTCCTCCTTCCTTCAGGCTTGCGGGTTAGCCAGTTGAGGCTTTTGTCCTTGCCTCCACGAAGGAGTGAAAAGTCACCCTTCACCTTCCTAAATCGAAGAAGGACAGTGGTCCACTTTTAGAACGTACCGAGCTTTTTCGCTTTACACAGTTTTTCTTATAACTCCTCAAAGCGAGTCACACAGTTTCACTTTTATTATCGCAGAAAATTCACTTTTCAAAAATTCCGAATAAGGAGTTGTCACAGCGGTACAGTAGACTTACTCAGGCAACCAAATCAGTCTTTTATCAACAGAATAAATAACCTATGTTTATGTGGAAACCATTTGAGCGTTATTAACCTTTTGAATATACAATGGCGTTGATTGGAAAATTATTGCAGTGGTTATGTCTAAAAGCTGATTGGTCAATTTGTTAACGCTAAGGTTGTTATTCCAAAAATGAACATAAGTATGACGAATAAATGTATCTCAATACTGATTGATTGAATTTTTGTAGTATTCATTTTCTTCCACACCAAGAAGTGGAATTCGTGAACGCGATCTCCATCAGACCTCCTGTTTTTAATGAAGCAGCAGTCTCCGGATGGTTCAAAATTGTGGAGGCACAATTTCACATCTCAAGAATACAGCGAGAAGAAACGAAATTCTACCATATCTTTGCTGCATTATCTCCCGAGACGGTCGATCTACTTCTAGTTGCGGTCCTTTCATCGGAGGACTACTCTCTCCTTCGGACAGAAGCTTAGAGTTTTTAAAAATAATTATATTATAATAGTAACAAAAAAATCCAAATATAAATAGGTTTAGTAGTGTATATTCAGTGCCTATTTAGTTTTATAAATGAAAAATGTAAATAGTGAAAAATCAAGGGTGCAGTAATGAGAATAATATAGGAATTTTGGGTCTGTGAAAAATTTGTGTAGACATCAATATAAAGTTAATACTGTTTAATTAGGGAAAGTGGTGTGGTGCCTACACACAAAGTAACGTACATAAAAGAGGTTTAGGTCACGAGGAGAAACTGCAGCTACTTTATGCGGAACGCTTTAATCAATGTTGTTAAATCGCTTAGTATAACATACGAGTAGGTTATACAAAGGATCTCAGGACTGCTGACCCCTCTTAAATCTATGCTATGCAGTCAAGAATAACAAATGAAATACGCAAATATATAATGTTGTGGGCGCGCGCACAAAGCTGTAGGTATGCTTAGAAATATAATTAACTTATACTGCAGCCAATGCTAAAAGTAAAGGAACGGCATAATAAAGTTGTGTTGCGCACACACGCACGCAAACATAATTTTATTGGCATTTAAGTGCTGTAGTTCCTGCGTCCGAATGATCTAAAGTACTTCAGAATTTATTTAAAGTACTTCTATGTTTATTCATAAAATGTATTAAACACACTCCACATTCTCGCATCCAATTCCTGTGGTGCTGGAACGTACATTATAGAATCGAATATGACTCAAAAATACCTCAAAGATGAGCATTTTGAAGTCTTAGGAAATTCTGTAATTAGTTCATAGTAAACCATAGCAAAAAAAAAATATTTGTATATATATATATATATATATATATATATATATATATGTTTATAATTGTAAGGCGTAGATATTAATTATGTATTAAACACTCCGTTTTCTCGGGCCGTAGTACTGTTGGGGTCGAATCAAGTAAACTTTCGTTTGAAAAATTTAAACAGTTCACACATTTAACTTTATAAATGGGAAGACAAACTTCCCGCTTTGTATTATTTCTCTTTCGTAAATGGGAAGATAGACTTACCCCTTTGTATTAATCTCTTTCGTAAATAGGAAGATAAATTTCCCGCTTTGCATTATTTCTCTTTCGTAAATGGGAAGATAAACTTCCCTCTTTGTATTAATCTCTTTCGTAAATAGGAAGATGGACTTCTCACTTCGTATTAATCTCTTTCGTAAATAGGAAGATAAACTTCCCGCTTTGCATTATTTCTCTTTCGTAAAAAGGAAGATAAACTTCCCGCTTAGTATTCTCTCTTTTGTACATGGAAAGTTAAACTCCCGAGTATTATATGTTGGAAATAAAGGAACAAAATTCCCAGTGTACTCGGTCGGTGGAGAAGCCTTCCGAAACCGTTGCCTCCTGTGCCGGGTAGTGACGTAAAGGGAAATGTGATGGACATTTTGGGAGCACAAATCGAGCGGGTCACAGAGAGCGACATTGTTGAGTCGATGCTAATTGGGAGCTTCTGTTATTCTCCTTGTAAGAACTCGTAAGGAAAAGTTCACACCATCGATGTCGCTTCCCCCAACAGCGCCCAGAGAATTTTCGTGTATAAGGTGTCACTTGTGCTCCGATCTATCGTGCGAATAGGTTTGTCCAAAATATAACTCTGTGAATTGCTAAGTATCATTTGTTTCTGCCAAATGTAAATGTTAACTTAATTTTCTTTTCTCTTGTTCTAGTTCACATTTGTATTACCATATAAGGGATCCTATTTTAGTGTACATCTCATTATTACTTCAATAGATTGTCACTTTATAAATTTTCCATGGACATATTCCCGATTTTTCACGTGACCACATTTATCCATTATTAAAATTAAATACATACATGCATAGATCTCTACGTTAAAAATCTGTCTTAGCGTCTCATTCTTAATATACGTAATCTTGTCGACAGGCGATAGCTGTATTTAAATTATTCCATTTATCATTTATATATTATTTCTCAAATTGATAACCAATTAATATACATAATTATATCTTATCGAGTCCTCATACATTCAAATTTATTTATATTCTATCTCTTGTTTTCAATAAATAGTTTTATTATTTTCATTTCCTCTCGCCTCATTTCACTTGACCTCTATTCTCGGCCCGTGCGTGGGTTTGATTGGGGACAATTTTTCTCGCCTTCCTCATTCTGTGATAGAAAGTTATCTTCTTTCATTCTCCATTTTCTCAAAATAATACAGGAAGGTATTGTGATATCGAAATTAGATTATCGCAATAACTCTCCTGTGTGTGTCTCTCTCTCCACATACTCACACACACACAAATACACCTATATATATATATATATATATATATATATATATATATATATATATATATATATATATATATATATATATATATATATATATATATATATAAAGGTCTTGCACACTCACCATCGTCCGAAGTAATCCATATCCTGCAAACAGGTGTTGGTGAGCATGTACCATCCAATGAAATTAATTTGAAGATATACCTTTCCTAAAATACTTCCTTTCCATGGTAAAGACTAGGAAGTACAAATAAAAATCTTCTGTCAACATTCCTGACAGGCAAATCAATGAGCTCTAATCCATGGCTCGATAAAGTTGATTCCAGATTGCTCTACAATATTTACGGACCGCGAATTTGTAGGGCACATATGTATTCACCTAAAGGGTGTACATTGTGGATACCCTACACAACGGGACTAGACCGCTGGAATGTCGAGGCAAAGGCTCGATTTTCTCAGTATAATAAAATGCTAGTTTCCGTATCTGAATTTAAGCCAGACAGGCGCCAGAGGATATATAGTGGGAAACTGAGAATGTCTGGAGGTAATAAAAGGGTATGTGATAAAAGCATTTCACCACTCTGTAACTAAGTTAGCCGGAGATTAAACAGTTATACTCGTATGTCTCAAAATATAGTTCCATATAGCTTCTAGAAATATTGGCCAATAACGAGGTACGGCAGTTTGCCGCCATCCAATCAAAATACAAATAAAAAATTAATTTAAGTCAATCAAGAAGCGAGTTCAGGGAATGGGCAGCCAATCACATGTGCCAACGTCATTTGAGGCTGACTTGAAATGAACTTCGCTCTCCTTTATAAATGGGTGCTGAGAGAGAATCGGCATTACTATTATTATAATTATTGTTGTTATTATTTTACGCGTTCATTAATTCACTAATTCGATCTTTATAATCGTCCGGTCGCTCTACCATATTCCCGCATTACTTTGTTGTAGAATCGAATCTTAGAATTATCCGGAGTATTTCTTATTTGGTGCAAAGTAAATAAATAGATTGAGACTCGTTTACAACAATAAACAGATTCTTTTATTCATCCAAGCTGGTACCCTCTTCTCGGATCAAGTGTAAGGCTACGTAAAGGGATATTTCCGTTGCGCATTAAAATAACTTGCTACCATCGCCGGTGGCAAGCGTTATCTCTACTATACACTTTTGAGTGGCCACGTTACCACTAACCGGGCAACCAAAACCCCTTACTAGTACGAAGAATTACCACTCAAGAAAGGAGCATCACTATATAAAATACAGGGGGTGGTAACGAGACGCCCCCTCGCCCCTATAACTGGCGACCTTTTTCCGACATTCCACAAAATTGCAACACGAGGAAGCTTCAAGGATCTAAGAAGAGAAGAAGAGAAGAGGGAAGATTAATGATTGGAGAACCAGCAAAGTAAACAAGGTGAACTGGATAGGGTAGACGCTGTGGCGATTAAAGCACCGCTATTCAATGAAGTGAAGCAGCTGGTTCAGAATTATCAAGGGTACAATTTCACAACTCCAAAATAAAAGAAGAAGAAACTAAATTTTACCAAATGCAAGTCTCGTTGATCTCAGATCCTGAGCAAAATCTCTCTTATTTATATGCGTAGAGAAAGTGGGCGCGACCATATATATATATATATATATATATATATATATATATATATATATATATAGAGAGAGAGAGAGAGAGAGAGAGAGAGATAGAGAGGTGAGAGAGAGAGGGAGCCATGTCGTGTGAACCTAACACAGACTCTCGACGGGAATTGAAAAACACAATTATTGGTGTTAGAGGTCAAGGGCCAATAAATACTAGTTGTGAGGGAACCCCACGTGGACTCTCTTGAGCAGAACGGAACTTCCATGCGCTGCCGAAGGCCCGGTTAGGTCTAAATTGGTAAGCCTAACCCCTCCCCCATTTCCACAAGCGGTAGCCTCGAACGGTGTCTACCACGATTCACTTTTACACGGGCAGAAAAGCCTCTGCAAGAAGATTCGAGGCCATTCGAGAGTAGAGCTGTTTCTCGCTTATTGCCAACCCCCCTAACCCCAGGTAGGGCCTCGGACATAAATAGCGCTCGACTCCAAAAAAGAGACACAGCGTTGAGAAGTCTCGCCCGGACCCCAGAAAATTCCTCATAGTTCCAAGTCAGGTGCTAACAACAAAGCAAAGTCACAGCTGAACTATTTTGTGTATTTGGAATTAGCCCCAGCCAGTAAGGTAATTCCACTTAACGATCGCCACCGAGTGATTTTCCAGACTTCTCCCATCAACTCCTGTCGAAGCCCTCTTTCGTTCGTCCCATATTTCGGGTGGCCAAAATACTCTGCCCTGGACCGGAAGTTACACCCCCCCCCTCCTGTTTTTGGAGAACCGTCATCACTTCAAGTTCCGCTCAGAAGTTCTGAACGGCCTCACCTCACGTGCAGAAGACATCCGTATGCCAACCCCTCCCCTACCTTTAGTAACCCAATTGAGTTAATTCCCCCCTCCCTCATTTGAATAGTCTCCTCCTGTAATACCTTAAGTTCTAACTTCATAGTCTGATTTATAACTACAATTTGTCCCTTCGTTTACTGATGTGATTTTGTCCGTTAATTCTCTGAGGTAATTTTACCCATCAATTCTCTCATTATTTTTATGTAAATAAAATTATATTTTTGTAAATGCCTCTTTAAATAACCTTGAGCTTTGCCATTGCCCATTTGTTACCTGACCTCGTTGCACTCTCATATCGCATTTCAGCTCGTCTAAACTAACGGTGTTCCGTCCCTTCGTCGGTTCACCTGTAAGTTATCGGTCCCTCCCCCTCCCCATAGATATAATATGGTATTGATGCAATATAATATCATACCACGACATATATATATATATATATATATATATATATATATATATATATATATATATATATATATATATATATATATATATATATATTAATATACATATTATATAAATCTAGTGTCAAGTGTGTTGGGGTTTTTACGAACCCGTGTCATTTTAATTTCGACATTAGAAGTTCCCTTGTTATTCACGTACATCCCTTTGTTTTTTAATTTTTGTATTGTACTGGCAGAAGGCAAGTTCAAGTAATTAGAAGAGCAGTGGAACGTAATCTATTTAGATTTTGTGTTGGACCCCAGGTAATTAATTTTTTGTTATTGTGATGGAATTTTGGAGACTCTCCTGGTTATTAATCTAAAAAAGTTAAGGTCTTTGGTGTCCTAATTCCGGTAGGACCATTTTATTTTTTTTCCGCTTAGAAATAACAGAAGTAGGTAGCTGTATCTTAATTTTTTTTTTGTGATCAAGGCCTTCACGAATATTCAAGTATTCGTTTCGCGTGGGTAGTGCCCTAGTTCGTTCGCGTGTCAGTGTTTCCTCAGTTAACTGCGTAAAAATGTCATCCTTCGAAAAATTCCAGAGTTAGGGTGAAATGTTAGGTCTTTCGGGCAAAGACCTGCTAAATTACGTACAGGAAAGAAAGAGGAACGAACGGGCAGAGCGAAGGGAAGAGGAACTAAGAAAAACGGAGATGGAGAACAAACTGAAGATGGAGGAGAACAAACTGAAGATGGAGATGGAGAAGAACAAAATGGAAGAGAACAAACTAAAGATGGAGATGGAGGAGAACAAACTGAAGATGGAGATGGAAGAACGTGAACAAATTAGGCAACATGAGCTGGAAATGAGCCGAAATCAAATGGATCCTCAGTCCATCGGTTCCCAGGCTGAAATTCCCCAAACTCCTTCAGTCTACCTTCCCGCTTTCAATGATGAAGAGGACTTTGGGTCATTTTTTGCCTATTTTGAGATAATCTTTCAGATGAATAGATGGGATCTCGAAAATGATGGCGTCGCTCGCTTACTTCCTCTCCTAAATGCCAAGTTAAGGGATATCTTCGTATCCCTTCCCCCGGAAGCAACTTTGGACTATTCCACATTAAATTCCGAATTGTTAGCCGCTGTTCATATGAATAGCGAATTCTACCGCTCCCGATTCTGCCAGGAAAGGATCCGCCCTGGCCAAACATTTTGACAACACTGGTACATCCTCCAAAGACACCTTCAGTGTTGGCTGGATGCGTGCAAGATTCCCCAGGTCTACGAGTCACTTCTGGACTTATTCCTTAGGGATCAGCTTTTAGCTGCCGTGGCTCCCGAAATTCGCGCCTTTATTAAGGATAAACGTTGTGCCACTTTCAAGGAGTGCTTGGAAGAGGCCGATATATACGCGGGTAGTCACAATTTATACCCTAAGGATGTTAAAAAGGCTCCCCAATCACCCCCCCAAACTAAATTTTATGGCCATAAGACCCCCCTTAAATTGATTCCAAGCATTACCAAAGTTCCTAGTCCCTCGAAGCCAAAAAACTTCCATCCATCGAAACATCGAGACTTTAAGCCCCTAGTTTCTTCTTCCCCGGTTGTGTCGTACTAAAAGAAACCCGATCGTCTGCTACAGCTGTGAAGTTTCCGGCCATTACCGCACGAACTGTCCTTAAAACTCCTGATTCGCAAACTCTCAGTCCCACCAAGTGCACCAAATCTGGGCCACATCTGTTCCTCCCCCGTCGCCTCAGAAGACTCCCGATCCTCCCTCACCCGCCAAAGACCCGGTTCATCAGGTAAACTTTCTCTTTAATGAGAACAACCCTGGTGGATTGAAGTTCGAGAACGGAACTGTGAACGGTCACCGAGTATCCACCCTCGTCCGTGACCCTGGGTGGTGCACCCAGGGTCTCTGAGGACCTACTTTCCCCCTGTTGGGCCCGACCACAAGAAATTTGCGGTGGTCCACGACTACCTTGGCCGGGCCAGTCGTTTCCCAGTAATTCGTTGACACATCGAGTATGACTATATGTCCGGTTGGGCCGAAGTGGTAGCGGCCCCAATCCAGTTCTGCTCCGTTTTATTCGGCAGAACCCAGTAATTCACGACCATCCCGTGGCCCAGCCCGTGATAACCCGTACACAAGCAGCCCTGGAATCCCGTTCACCTGTTCCCCTGAAAACCCCTATCAACTCGGAGTTCCAAGCCCTCTGGAGTGATAAGGTTTCCCGCGTTTATTTAAGAAGCAGTAACTGATCGCAGATCGTCAGTCACAAATTTTTAAACAATGGAGAAGGTTGAGCACCGCACAGTGATCAAATTTTTGACCAAGGAAGGCAAGAATGCAAAAGAGATCCATGAACGCATGGTTGCAGTGTACACCGACACCGCCCATTCCTATGCAGCCATTGCTCTCTGGAATAGGGAGTTTCGTCATGGTCGTGAGTCCCTTGAAGATAATCCCTGTCCATGACGCCCATTAGACTTAACCAACGAGGACAATGCGGCCCATGTGGAGAGAATGATCCTCAAAAATCGACGAGTGAAGGTCGAAGAAATCGAGTGAGAACTTGGAATATCACATGGAAGTGTTATCAACATCATCCACTTTAATTTGGCCATGACTAAGGTCTCTGCCCGTTTGGTCCCTAGAAACCTCACGTCGTCAAAGTCAACAAGGCCAGAGTTGCACAAGCTGCCCTGCGCGAGTGCGGATTCGAGGAGCTCAACCATTTCCCCTACAGTCCAGATCTGGTCCCTAGCGACTACTTTTTATTCCGCCAGCTCAAGGCTGCACTGCGTGGACGCCGGTTTGGGGACGATGAAAATGTCCAGCTCGCCGTCTAGGAGTGGATTGAACAGCAGTCGGGAGATTTCTGGTTGTCGGGAATTCGAAGCCTCAGGGACAAGTGGTGCAAGTGCATTAAAGTCGAGGGTAGTTATATTGAAAAAATAATAAAACACTTTTCCTCATATCTCGTTTCCTTATATCCGAATTTCAAAACTTATTGACCGCCCTTCGTATCCACATCAAAATGCGCTCATGGGCTTTTTGTGTTGCTCTAAGTATTAATGTAAGTTTTTTCGTTAGGTCTCAAGTTTCTGCTCGATAGGTCATAGGTGGAATTATGTATTTTAGTTATATTCTATTCTCATCAGGCAAATGAACATTTTGCTCTTAAAGATGATGCTTGCCTTTCCAAATGCTTTTTAGCCCAGAGTGATTCGGCGTTTGATTCTCTTATCTTCTCCCAGGGATATTGTAATCTGCTGACCTTGATAGATATATTTGTATACTACTTCAATTTGCTCGTTATTACTTGTAATGTCCATCATGACTTTTGTTTAGCAAAATTTATTTTTAAGCCCAACGACTTAATCTACCTTCTAGTAATTTGTCTTTAAACAGATACACAAGGAGTTGGTGATCAGTTATCACGATAATATTATACCCGTATATTTTGTTTCTGAACTTTTTTTAATCTCAGACTATAGCTAGTGCTTCGCGGTCCGTTGTGCTGTAATTCTTTTGCACTCCATTCAGTAGTTTACTAAAATATGCACTCGGCATTTCTTTTCCATTGTTTTAATTGCAGCAAAAACAACACCCATGACGAAAGGACTTGCTTCAGTGACTAGAATGAAGGGTTACTGCAAAATTGGTTCACGGATTAAATGTTCTATGAGGCATTTAAATGATTTTTGTTGTGGGGGACCCCACTTGGAGGGAACATGATTTGCGATTAGGGCAGTAAGAGGTTTGGCGATCTCAGAATTTGGGAATGAAGTTACGATAGAACCCTACAAAGTAGAGAAAAGGTTGGGCTTCTTTGCTGAGTCAGGTTTGATTCCTTACGATGAGAGTAAAAATCCAAGGTATACAAGCGTTTCTTGGAGGAAATTGCATTTGGCTAGTGTTAAAATTAAGTTTGCCTTTTGCAAGCAATCTATCGATATGCTAGACCCTGGTAAAGTGGGTTCGTAGATCTTTAGTAAAAATTATGATGTCGTCTAGTTAGGCTAAGGCCTCTACACCCAGTAGGTTAGAAAGGACTTCATTAACCTAGAGAAATTAGCAGATCCGTTTCTGACACCAAAAGGTAGAACGGTGTAATGGTAGTGACCGAAATTCGTAGTAAAAGCTGTATAAGTTCTGCACTCTAGAATGACCTCCATTTGACAATATCCACTAACTAAGTCTAAAGAGGATAAGTGTTTCGAGTCTCCTGCATTGTGAATCACTTCGGTCATATTTGGGATAGAAAATCTGTCAGGAATTGTGATACTGTTTAAGCGTCTAAGATCTATACATAATCTCGTTCATCCGTCCTCTTTTGACACTAAAATCATGGAGGACGACCACGGACAAGCCGAAAGCTCAATGAATCTTTGATGTAGTACGTCATAGACTTGCTCTTTTACAATTTCTAACTGTCAATGGGGAGCCTAAAAGGATGTGTATATATGGGCGTTTTTTCGGGTTTCAATTTGATTTTAAAGAGCACTAGTTTAGTTCGCCCTAACCTATCTCCGGATAAAGCAATAACATCTTGACTTGATAATAAGAGATCGAGTAGTCTATTTTGCTTGCTCGTCTCTGATAATGCAATCGAAGATTCGAAATTATCCGTTAGACAGGATTTGTATTTTCCCTATAATTTACTTTTATTCCCACTACCTTGCTCGTCCGAGAACTGCACCAGTCCGATTGAGGTTTCATTTTCTTCCTCTGCAACTTTTACTTGGGTAGCGGCGCCTACCCTCTGACCCTTAACTAACTTAGCTACACGTGGGCCACTGTTCAACACCTCGGCAAGAATTAACCCATTCTTGCTATGACCGATAGTCTCTGCGATAAATAGTCCTCAGTTTATGCACTCGTTTTCTGTAACATATAACCCATCTTCAGGTTCAGTATTTCTCCCATTTACTCCGTTTATTTTCACACTAAAACGAACTCTTTCATGGGGCTGTATTTCTACATTTTTAGGGACACACAATTCTACTCGTTTTTCAGTTTCCAATGTGAGCTCTATTGGTACTTGCACCAATCTACAAGCTAAATTATTTTTAAACACATAAACTACTTTGTCACGGCTCGTCACGCGACTATAATTCTCTAAACTCGTATTAGCAGGCGTCACCACACGACTCCCTTGATTCAACCCTACATCTGAGAAATGCGACACTTTATTTCCTCTGTAACTCAACTCATGGACTCAAATTTGTCCTATAGACTCAACACGAGTCGTCGATAGTTCCCGTAGCCCATCGCTTATAGAACAAGGTGATGACTCTCGTAGCCCATCATGCAACACATTCATCTTGTTTAGTCGTCGCACACGACTGTTAGTTTCATCCTTAGACATTTGCGGGACCCGTTTATCTGGCAAACTGTCTGAAAGGGCATCACTCAACTCGGGTGCCTCTGCGCCCTCAAATAGCTCTATGGGTGCATCCAATCTACAAGCTAAATTATTTTTAAACACATAAACTACTTTGTCACGGCTCGTCACGCGACTATAATTCTCTAAACTCGTATTAGCAGGCGTCACCACACGACTCCCTTGATTCAACCCTACATCTGAGAAATGCGACACTTTATTTCCTCTGTAACTCAACTCATGGACTCAAATTTGTCCTATAGACTCAACACGAGTCGTCGATAGTTCCCGTAGCCCATCGCTTATAGAACAAGGTGATGACTCTCGTAGCCCATCATGCAACACATTCATCTTGTTTAGTCGTCGCACACGACTGTTAGTTTCATCCTTAGACATTTGCGGGACCCGTTTATCTGGCAAACTGTCTGAAAGGGCATCACTCAACTCGGGTGCCTCTGCGCCCTCAAATAGCTCTATGGGTGCATCCTCCTCCTCGGGGTTCGATGCACTTGACTCGCGTAAACATTGTGCTTGGCCATTGCCGTCGGTCAGCACATGTGTATTTCTTCTACCTCGAACTCGCTTACCTGCTGAGTATTTTTCCCAATCATTTTGGTTCATAAAGTCCATCCCCCCAAAAAAATCAGTTGAAAAGGCAACCCTATTATCTGCAATTTGAACTAGAATTGGGTACGCATCATCATCCACACATAAATAGAATTCTAGTTCACCAAAAGAATGGATTTCACTTCCGTGTGCATCGGTCAATCTAACACGAGATTTGGTGATATGATACCTGCCTGGTTACCAAGTTATCAATTTATTCACAAAAGCTTGTTTTGCTAAGAAACTTGCCGCTCCGGTATCTAACATAGTGGTAGCCGGCAATTGTCTTACTCGTCCTCTTACTACTAGTTCTTGCAAGGGGTTTATTGGTACTAGCCTAATGGGAACGGATTTACTTAATACTGAGGAGGCCCTTCGTTTGGCGAAGGCCTCTCCCTAAAAATGTTTCCGTATAGTATGGGCTCTCAAACTCCGGGTAAAGCTAAGGATATCCCAATTATTCTTTATAAGCAGTGGCATAGATAACGAATACTTGATTAGTAGCTCAAAATCAGGCGATTCCATAGTCGGGCTAGCCAGGAAAAAACACAAATCGTGCTCATTTCTTTATTTTTAAAGATATTCACCCCAAATTTGGCAGGAAGCACCCTGGGACCAATGTACTTCGAGCTGTGAAGTCACTTTTATTCGACGAACAGATTCGGCGTGACGAACGAAATTGTGCCTTATTTAATGAAAAAGAAAAAATAAAAACCTTATATTTATAACCGATGTTGGTTATATTTAATTCAATTTTATTTAATAAGGCTGTATATAATGCGGTTCTTAGATACTACAGGATGTCTACTAATATCAAGTTTCAAAATTATATAGGTTTTCCAGGTACTTAAAAAAAAAATAAATGGCAAAATCTCTAATTAAAATTGCAATGAAAAATGGGTATATTACATTTAACTACAAACATATTTCAAGGTATATTCTAATAAATGAAATAAAGTAGGTAGCATCAATTAAAGAAAAAAAGAAGAAATTCCTCCAGGGCTCACACCTGACCAATCTAGCAAAAATTATATTTCCATTAGGTATCATTTAGCTAGCCCCCGCATTTAATTTCTTTTTTTTAACTTTATAAATCTTTTTCATAGCCCATGGGTGAGTACTGACTATATTATTCTGAAATAGGTATAATAAAGTAATAGCTAGGAAGAATCTAAGGTGTAGACACCCTGTACTAGTAACCTATTTCATGGTTAACCTAGATTCTAATATCTACCCTACAAAATAACGATACATAACAAATGTCAGTGGTTACGCACACTAAGATTGACTTAGGACTTTTTGGACTAGAAAGTTTCTTCTTCTTGTAGTCACTTTTGCTCCTGGTAGCTTTCTCGGGTGTATCCGGATTACCTCTTTTTATGACTCTTCTTTTGACTTTTGCATGGGCATGATTGTTAGCTTTTGACACCATATTTTTGCCCATAACATGGAAGAGGGACCTGGCGATGGCAGGAAAAACCGTGTTGACCAGGCTGCAACTCTTTTCACAGTCCAGTAGGGACATGCCTAAGTCATTGCTCATTATTTCCTTGTAGACACTCACGAACACTTCTTCTGAAGAGTAGGCCGCCAGGAACTTGGCCCTCCTTTCGCCTAGTGTTGTAATCGCATTGAAGACTTCCACGGCCATCATGGCCATGTGGATGCACTCGTTTGAGGGGTATAGGATACCACCGCGGTCCTGGAGTTCAATCATCTCTTTGAAGGTCTCTGGTAGCTTGTCGGGGTCGGCCGACAAGAAACACACTTTAGGAGGCTGCGGGCCTTTCTGGCAAAGCAATACACCATTTGTAATCATATGAATAACAGTACAGTATTATTAATTAGATTTTATTGCTGTCTTTGAACCCGTGTTTAATAAATTTACCAGGCAATGGCTTCGCTACTAAGATTAAAATTCAAAATCTAAAAAAAAAAGCAGCCATGGTTAAATGGGTATAACTTTTCTGAACTTCGTCAATTATAATAATTTTAAAAAGGAAATTTAAACTAAATTTCCCACCTTTCAAAATATCACGTTGCTAAAATATAAAGTTATAGAAGAACATATATATAAATAAATTTTCTGAACTTCACCATTTGGGTTTTAAAAAAATCGCAAAATTTCGAAACTTATATTTACTTATGAACTTCACAATTTGTTTTTGATATTATAAAATAATTATTAGAAATAACTTTGATAAAAAACATAATTCCTTACCAAACTAAGATGAAATTATTATTCAAATACCTTTCTTAAATTATAGAGTTAGTGATGATGATAAACAACAATAAAATATAATTCTACCGTAATAACTAGCCAGAGATGATTTGATCAACCCACGGCATCGGTGAAGGTGTAGTTTAGGGTGCGTATCGTATTCACGACAGTTATGATAAACAGTTATCTATGGATAAACTATACCATAGATTAGGGTTGCACCGATATGCAAATTTGCCGATAACCGATATATCGACCGATACCGATATATTGGTGCCGATCAACATAAAAAATATATATTTGAGAATATTTTTGCCGAATGGAAGAGCTATTGCCGTATAAAAAATGTTTTCAAGAACGTTGTGAGGGAATTCCACGTGGAATCTCTTGTCCAGCACAAACTTCCATGCGCTGTAGAAGGCTCTGTTAGGCTTAAATTGGTAAGCCTACCCCCCTCCTCCATCTTTCACAAGCGGTAGCCTCGAACCGCATCCACCACGATTCACCTTTACACGGGCTGGAATTTCCTCGGCAAGAAGAATCGAGGCCATCGAGAGTAGAGCTGTTTCCCACTACTCCCCCCTCCCTCCGCGGGGAGAGCCTCAGACACATATATATTGCTCGTTTCCCACGAAACCAACACAGAGCTGAGAAGTCTCGCCCGGACACAAGAAGATTCCCCCTAGTTCCAAGTCAGGTGCTAACAACAAAGCAAAGTGACAGCTGAACTATTTCTGTATTGGAATTAGCCCCAGCCAGTGAGGTAATTTCATTTAACGATCGCTACCGAGTGATTTTTCCGACTTCTCTCATCAACTCCTTTCGAAGCCCTCCTTGTTCGCCTCTCGTTTTCGGGTGGCCGAAATACTCTCCCCTGGACCGGACGTTACCGCCCCGCCCCCTCTTTTTTGGAGAACAGTTATCACTTCAAGTTCGCGCTCCGAAGTTTTGAGCGCCCTCGCCTCACGTGCAGAAGACATCCGTGAAGCCTAACCCCGTCTTCTTACCCGGAATCTTCCGTAAGCCAACCCCTCTTTCCCTTTAGTAACCCATTTGCGTTAATTCCCCAATTTGAATAGTCTCCTCCCGTAACACATAAATTTTAACTTCATAGTCTGATTCATAACTACAATCACCCCCCTCGTTCATCTAAAGTAATTTTGCCCGTCAATTCTCTCATTATTTTTATGTAAATAAAATTTTATTTTTGTACCTTCCTCTTTAAATAACCTTGAGCTTTGCCATTGCCATTAATTTACCTGACCTCGTTACACTCTTTCTCGCTACTCAGCCCGTCTAAACTAGTGGTGTTCCGTCCCTTTTCGGTTCGCCTTTAAGTTATTGGTCCATCCCCATAGATATAATATGGTATTGATGTAATATAATGTCATACCACGACAGACGTCATTTCTGAAAATTTTAGATGATCGCAATCTTGTTAAGCCTAATCGTCCTCGTTTGTTTACAAACGTATAAAATACTATCAATAATAAAATCCTTCGATAATAATTAAGTTTATTGTAGCGTAAATGCACTATTAATTTAAGTTGGTGTATTATTTATGTCATTATTGCTATAACTTTTAAGTTATTTCAGAAATTGACGAGTGCATTGTGAGGCTTAAGGCTAAGTTTGCAATTTCTAGATCATTATCGAGTCTTTTCCCAAGCAACATATATGTATCATATGCTGGCTTCCCTTATTTAACACACATGATAACCTATTCACTTAAATTGCAGGAGTCCACATCTTCACTACTTACAAGTACTAGAGCTAACAAGCCTACAACGGCAAATAAATACAATTAACTTATGAGTTTAAAACTTTCCAAGATGGCAGCACCGTCTTACCCAAATTAAATCGTAACAATGACTGGAATCGCCCCCTGGTTAGCATAGCGGGAGACAACCGCGCTGACTGTCGCCCGACAATGGAAGTAGCAGAATCCGGAATTTGGTGAAGCTACCAATCAAATATTCGTTATATATGGCAGTGGGAATATCGTCTCGTTCGGAACCAACTACACGAATATTCTTTGTACTCTACCCTAAAAATCTATTTCCTGTTCGATCAGTACGGTTTTGTTGTAGTGGCTTCGATGGAAACACCATTGTATTCCTTAGTGCTACAGGTGCTCGGCTGTAACTTTTACAGTTTGGGGTCTCACCTCTATTGTGTCCGTCTTCACGGCATACAGCACAGTATGGGAGATTCCTACATTCAGCAGCATAATGTCATTTGTCCTCACAATTATGACACCTAGGGATTTCTCTGCATTGTATTATCCTGTGTCTAACTCGATCACAGATAAAACACCTCTCTACTGTGGGAGTGTTTGCACGCTTATAATTCCTAGGTAGACTATCCCTCCACTTATCATTTCTATCGTTAGCATACTCGGGTTCGTATTGATTTCGGTTTCTTGACCGATTGTATGAGTTTGTTTATGTTTATATCGAGTACTTAGAGCTAAGTAGATACGGATGTTTGGTTCATGTAGTCGTTGGCCCAAAGCCTCTATGTCGTAGAATGACTCCCGACGATATACCATATATCACTATTCGTTGAGGGAACTTCCTTAATTATCTCTAGAGTGCGTTTTTACTGTCTGGCGGCCGAGATTATGTATCTTCAAAATGCTTAAGAAGTGGAACTGAGCTCAAGGATAATAATATTGCTATCATTAATAAAATAGAGTTTTATTAATAATAACTATCAGCAAACACAAAAACGGAAAATATTGACAAACAGAATGGAAAGGGTCGTGGAGACTCGGGCTAATCCAAGGATTTAAGGGATCAAAAAAGGTAAAACAAATATGGAGTTAAAGAGATGGGATGGTTCGATAAACCATTTAAAGCACAGGATAGAATTGACAAATAAGGGATCAATACTCAAAAGGTGACGCTTGGCTTACGTAACTTCATTAGGGTGCAGTGGAAGGTACTTGAAGGAATATTCGGTCCGCTGGCGAGTTCCAGCCGAAGGGGGGGGGGATAAAAGGATCCTGACGTGGCGTCTTGGAAAGGAGAACCGTTACTCGACGAACGGCTTGACGAACAATGGCTGTTCTAGGTTGTTCTCTTCTGAACAAAGGGGGGGGATGAGAACCGTCTCTTGTCTACGGGCTCAAGAACAATGGCTGTTCTAATGTTGTTCTCCTTTGAACAACAGGGGGGGTGAGAACCGTTTCTTGGCGAAGGGCTCAAAACGAACAATGGCTGTTCTAATGTTGTTCTCCTTGAACAACAGGGGGGGATGAGAACCGTTTCTTGGCGAAGGGCTCAAAACGAACAATGGCTGTTCTAATGCTGTTCTCCTTGAACAACAGGGGGGGGGGATGATAACCGTTTCTTGGCGAAGGGCTCAAAACGAACAATGGCTGTTCTAATGCTGTTCTCCTTGAACAACAGGGGGGGATGAGAACCGTTTCTTGGCGAAGGGTTCAAAACGAACAATGGCTGTTCTAATGCTGTTCTCCTTGAACAACAGGGGGGGGATGCCTTGGGGACTTGGCGTCACTAAAGGCTCGAACCTTTGGCACTCAAGGAATATTGTCCTCCTTCTGGATAAGTGATGGTGAATCTCGAGGTCGAGGTCCCTTGGCGCACAAAGGGAGAGAGGGTCGTGGTGATGTTTCGCGACGAAAATCTGGATCTCCAATCTGATCTTAGTGGTAAAGTTTCCATATAAATAGCCAGGACATCTCCTTGGCGTGGGGGAGAATGGGGTGGAAGCTTCGAGGGAACGCACAGCTGGGCCGGAGAAAAATGCCTTATCTGTCCATAAGCCTAACTCGATCTGGCGAGGTCGGCGTATGGGGGCGAACGGGGGGGGACGATAACCTCCTTGTTTAAACATTGGCGTCCGGTAGCTGTTGATAAGACTCCAAGCCTCGAATCGAAGATGCACGTGGGTAGCCTCATGGTTTTAAATAAAATGTGATAGAAGTTGAAATGAATGCAGCTCTGAACTCGTTCTATCACACTCTACTTTATCCTCTCTCGTTTTGCTTAAGGCAATGTTAACATCCTCATCTAACTTAATTTCATTCTGGAATTTCTTTTGTGCAGCAGGGGAAATGTTTGCGTAAATTGCAGTTGCAGCCAATAGATTCCATAGCTCCTTCATATTACTACACCGAAAGTTTAATGAGAGTTCTACTGCTTTAAGGGCTTCTCCGACTGTTTTGTATACCCTGTATGCAAAAGTGTGTATATCCTCTTTCTTGTCTTTATTCCACTTCAGAGCGAATACCGCAGCTAATCCAGTCAACGGCTGTTTTTCATTAATATGTTTCCAATGATGGGGGAGCCCTCTTTAAAAGCTTGCCATGCTGTGGGATTTTTTAAACTAGGTAGGTATTCAACAGCCAGATGGGCATTTCCCTCTGATTCGTGTACAAACCGTTTTGCCTCTGTGATTTTGACTTAGTCAGTTGGAACTAACATGGGTTCCCACGGAAGGACTCTTCTAGCTCATTAGACCTTGTGTTTAAGTGAGGCTCTACCCATACGCAACTTACTATTGCTTTTAATTTGAAAACTGGATTTGGTGATGATAGTAGAAGTGTTATGTTTACACAGTGTTATGGGTAAACAGTGTTTGAAGAGTTGGGGTGGGGTGGGGAGAAGTGTGTGATTTGGCGGGGTTGTAGGGGTTTGATCCATCATCTCTTGTTACTATGATCACTAAGAGTAACTAAGGTGGAAGCTCAAACTTATTCATCAAAACCACTAAGTGCCTGGCTATTATTAGCCCGTTTCACATTAAAAAAAGCATACTCTTACTAAAATTGATGCAGAAGTATAAAATGTACGTTTAGCTCAATTATTTCGATGAGAGATATAGTAAATGTTAAAAATTCTTTAAGGCTCAGTGCCCGAATAATTTGCATTAAAACTGCTCAAATAAAGCATTAAGTTCCCATCTCAATATCGTGCCCACAACATAAGGTTCTGTTCTTAATTACAAAACGAACGAAAAATTACTTCGTATATATTCACGAATTATTCAAAAGTAAATGAACAATCACTCGTCAATATGAAACATTAAGGTGCCATCACAAAATATAGCTAACAGCCTAATGCCCCCTACGCTCAAAGGTCGTACCTGCAAGTTGCGTCGTTTTCTCGACGTATTCAAGCACTGTGGTTTAGTGATAATTTGATTTTATTAATCTTCAGGCATCGAAAATTCTTTTAAAGATGTCTCGCAGTCTGCACTCATTCCGTGCTCTGGTAGAAGGCCACTATATCCCGCGATGGCTTCAGAGAGGTAGCTCTCAAAGTGCTCTTAGCTAGCACCTCACTGTTGTGATCCTGGCAAGATTGTCAGGGGTGACGTTGTGGTTTTGTGCCCTTTTCTTATTCTCGCATTGTAACTATGGCTATGACGTCTATGACCCTCCGTCGGAAGATGGGGCACAAAGTCAAGTTGATCAGGCAGTCGGCACACCGGAATCCTTCTTGGTGAGAAAGGACTGACTGTAGTTTGGTACACGGTGCAATCTGATGTTAAATGATGATTCTTGCAAGGGGTTCGATCGTGAAAGAGGGGCGGTAATTCTAAGTAATCACAGCATTTCAACGTAATTTGCTTGCGCTTCTTCGAAACCCGGTGCGACGCAGTGGCGGAGCAAAAAGAGCTGTATGGCTTTAGCTTTATTCAAAGTACAACATATGATCAGAATACCTTAATCTAAAGCTTACAAGGGTTTTATATTATGAAAGGTAGAGGCTCGCCTGGAAAGGTGTTTGCCAATACGATACTACTTAAGAAGGAGTTATATCCGGGATAGTTTGATGGAAGACTTCCAATCATATATTACGTGGGAGGAGTTTTCACAAGTTTTTTAAGTAGATCTACCAATGTTAACATAAGAAGGGCAGGTTGCTATCCAACTCTGCTTGTTTATTTGCTAATTTTCCACAACCAGTGGACGGTCTTTAAACCTATCTTAGAAGTGGGTTGCATCAGAATAAAAAAGGATTTTTTTATAGTATAAAAGATTTCCAAGCATTTTTATCAGCAGTGTTTCGTTAATTTTTTTTGCATGATTCTTGTAGAAATACCATCGAAAGCTAGAAAGGTTAATGAAAAAAGTTTACTGAGCTTTTAGCATTGTTTGGATTATAGAATCGTTGACGTCAAAAATTTGCTGTTGCATCGTCTATGGTAGAAAAATTAATTACAAAGTTGGGTTATAAATGAGAGACTGGGATAAACACTGCTGAGCTTTGAAAACAACATGTAACCTTCTATGAACAGCTAAGAGTTTCATTCGTATCCGTCTATCTATTATCTATGGATCTATCTGTGTATCAAATTATATGCAAATGTGTTTGTTTTCCTAAGTATGAAAGTGAGAAGCGGGCTTTCTGTTTCATCTAACCATACTAATCCTATAGTTACGTTCCTTTCTTAAGGCACTTAACATAATCATAGGGGGGCTAGTTAAAAAGCCCGTATTTTTTAGTAATATATATATATATATATATATATATATATATATATATATATATATATATATATATATATATATATATATATATATATGTGTGTGTGTGTGTGTTAATGAATATCCAAGCCATGTAAGAATGTAGCAGTGTTAATACAACAGAATGTCTACCCCAAGTCGATAATTAGTAGGTGTTTATCTATTTTACTCCATAACTCGGAGGGGAGTCTTTTGTGACATCCAGAGTGCAAGGAGAGTAGGTCTGTGGCACCCAAATTGCAGGATAGGTAGGACCAGTAAGGAACCCTCACAAATGCGTGCTCTGTAGATCTATGAAATCCTGAAGTGAGCACACTTATTAATTAATGAGCTAATATGCCATGTCAATGAGTAGTAAACCAATGCAAAATATAGAAATACCCATAGCCCAACGGTACATTTATTAGGAAAAACATAAGAAAGGCAAGGGAATAACAGGTTTCCAACGTGGCCATACACACAGATACATATATATAAATGAACAGCTATAGGACGGAAAGATACCGATGCTTGATAATTAAGGAAGCCGAGCAAATACAGAGTGATATGTGCTTTGAACTGTTGATTTCTCGTGAAACTGTCAAACGAAAAATAAACAGTCGTATCTTGTTAGAATATTCTAGCTCGGTCTGAAAATGTATACAGCTAGGGGAGGAGAACGCACACACCTCTGGTAACTCCGCCCAACAGTCAACGAAATAAAGAACAAATGCATTTCTGATCAGTAGCTCTGTCCCCGCGCCTTGAGAATAAGATAACTATGTCACGCCCGTTAAGCAAGGGAGTTATAAATAAATGAACGAAGACATTTTAAGGAGTTAAGTCATTCAGTCGGAGAGACTCAAGTAAAGGCATCTGCCTAGCCCTATTATGACTGGACAACAAAAAAAAAATATTATTTTGTCTGGTCCTTGAAATATTTCAACGAATTCTTAAGTGATTTTGCTTGCTAAATTCGAAAATAATTTCAGTTTTCCTCCATTAAGGCAAGTTTTATGTCTCTACTCATCTCCATTTTGGCTCTATTGGATGCTAAAATTGCGTATGAAAATATTTCAAAAGGTTTACATGAGTTGATATTAGTGATTTTTAATGCAATAAAACAAGACGGTTTCTCGAAAATGCATGTTGGCAAAGATTTTGGCAGAAAATTCAAGCGTAAATTTACATTTATTTGCGCACCGTTGATGTTGAGTAACAGGAGTATCTCATTTTAAAAACCAGCAATAGTCTGTTATCATCACAGCGTCCCAAGGTCGTTGGTAACGACCTTGGTCTATATAGTTTTCACTTTTGTATTTCCATAACACATTTGGAGAATTAAGGTAATACTTTTTTGAAGAGGACATCTTGCTCATTTTCTATTGCTTAGTTCACAACAACATCTGAAAAATCGGCAAAAAATAGAATTAGGATAAAGTAAAGAATCCAGTGTAGTGGACATACACACATACATAGTGACTAATTTATAACATATACACACTTATAACATATACATATGGACATTGAGTCACTCACAGACTTATTAACATATGGACTTTGACTCAAACTTAATATATGTATTATAAAAGGATGTTCAATAACTTAAAAACTAGACTTAATAGATCAAAATGAAGGTAGTTTTTCGATTCAAGAGACCGATTTCTTATAGGAATGATGTCCATTTCCTAAACACCAAAATCCTTGTAGACCAGTGTTATCATTACGAGCATCACGAATCCGTTCCTAGTTTTTAACTCCTGTAGTTTTAGCCCCAGCTATCCCCAACATCAGTAAACCTACATACGGCAGCTCAGGACTCGATTCATTTCGCCTACGCCTAATAACATAGACCCTGTCCAAAAATAAAAACCTACGTATCGTCTCTTTCCTTTCGAGTCCTTTCCTTTAACCCAAAGGTAACCAAGGCACCTTCTGGAACCCAGCTTTGAAACAGAATCTACGTGAATCTTTGGAGACAGAGCAACCTCTTATCCGTAGACCGGTAATCTTAAGAAGCACAATAACACCGAGGACCATTTCCCACCACATTCGGGTAACTTTTCTTCAGCTATAAACTGACACCTAACATATCAAGTTAAGCTTAAAGTAAGAAAGAAACTGTAATGAAAGTATATCAACTTAGCGAAAACCCCTGATTATTCTTATTCTTCAAAATCCAATTCAGTGTCATAGAACATGGAATATCGGCCTTGGGCGACCACACCAAAGAGTTTTCTTTTCGGTAAAATTATTCTCTATTAGATTTCTGACACAAAAAATATATGTTCGATAAGAAACTATTCACTTTTATTAAAAAAACGCACTAATTTGGGCCTGTTTAAAATATTGAATAATTATTTTAGCTAAAAAGGTGGTAAACACATAATGCCCATGCAGAAACAAAAGAGCGGAGGAAAAAAGAAACAACAAACAACGCTCCAATCTTTAAGCGAATAAATTCGAAAGAAAGCAATATGAACGAATTCAGGTAGCAATTATTCAGCAAAGGAAAACCAAAATAGCAAGAAATGGCTTAGTTATAGATTTGCGTGGTATAACAAACCGTATATATATATATATATATATATATATATATATATATATATATATATATATATATATATATATATATATATATATATATATATATATATATATATATATATATATCCATATGGAGCTCGGCCGTGAAGCCTGCATTTAATATTGAGGATAAATCCCAGAGCCACGAGAAACGGATGTAGCATCTTTTAATTTTTCACTACGTTTCGAAAACTACAAGTTTTCATCTTCAGGCTAGAATAAGTTTACAAAGTTAATATGCATAAAGAAAACTTGAAAAGGCCAACAAGACATTATTTTACAGGTGACCAATTACAGAATATCAGTAGAAAGTACTACAAGTTAAATTAAATATGACTTGGCAACAGTTAAATTTGCTTTAAGACCGACTCAAAAATTAGTTCATAAATTTAAAGATTATTGCAGAAATTAATTACAAACTAAGAGAAATTAACTTGGCATTATTTAAAGATAATAAATTTAAACTTTTTTTTTTTTTATTATTATTAAATTTTGTAAAGACTGACAGTTAAAAACATTTAATATAAAAACGGAAAATTTGGGTACTTACTAAAGCGGATCCATCCTAGAGAGTGAATGGTAGGTTTAACAAAGGGGCTAGTATATATATAGGTTACATTGACGGTTGGTTTATTAAAAGGCAAACCAACTAACAAACTGTAGTTAAAATTAGTTAATTAATAATGATATTGCACTTAAATCTTCATTGAGTGTAGGTTTGTAGTGTTTTATATATAGAGATTCGAGGGTTCTTAGGCAATGTTTGTTGTTGTTAAAGGCTAATACTTTAAAATTCTCAATAGAAATGTTAGTTTTACAGCTTATGGTGTGTTCCCTAATAGATGACTTTTCCTTTCTATTTAATATTTTGCTTGTACGCCAACTAATCCCCATATGAGCAGAGAACCTAGCTCCAAGAGACCTAACAGTGCTACCAATGTAAGAGGCTCCAGTACAACTGGGACATTTAAATAAATAGACATTATCACTGCGGAACTCCAAAGAGATAGGATCTTTACTGTTAAAGAAACTTCCTATCGATAGTTTGTTTATAAAAACTATTTTGGGGTTGATTTGGGGAAAATATCTTTTATAAATAAATAGGATTTTTCTTTTAAAAGTATCGTTCAAAAAACCCATCTCTGAAATTAGTAAATATATATATATATATATATATATATATATATATATATTTATATATATATATATATATATATATATAAGAGTCGAGGAAAACTCCAACCACACTTCGGCCTATTCCTCGACATATAGTATATATATATTATATCATATTTAATTGTGGTGTCATTAGGTATGCGGTTTGTTTCGAACCCGTCAATTTTGAAATTCCCCTTTTCTAATTGCCAAGTGCCCAAGGTTATATAAAACAAATAAGAAGACATTTTAAATTTTGTTGTTGAAATAAGAATTGATCCCGTGTCCTTTGAAATTTGTTTCTTTTTTGTATTATCGGTATACAATATAAAAGGGTTAGGTCATCCTCCATAACCCTTGCTGGCAGCATCTCACCCAGCATAATAACTATTTGTATTTTATTATTGTGTTAAGTCGTAAAGCTCTTTCGTGAATCAGCGAATCCGACAGCGTATCCAAGAGGTCTTTCTCCTCATTTGAGATGTTCCATAAACAGGGGCGAATTTTGGGCCTTTCGGGAAAGGAATTGATCGAATACGTTCCGCACGAACAAAGGAATGAACGTGAGGAAAAAAGAGAAGAACAACGAAGACAAGAAGAAGAGAGAGAGAGAGAGAGAGAGAGAGAGAGAGAGAGAGAGAGAGAGAGAGAGAGAGAGAGAGAGGGAGGAAATTCGTCAACACGAGCGTGAGTTAAATAGAGATCAAGTAGAAGTCAGTTCCGGTGGGTCCAGAAGTCATCAACCTCAGTCCCCGCATTAAAGCTCCCCCCTTATGGTGATCAAGAGGACTTTTGCACTTACTTAACCTATTTCGAAAAGATCTTCGAAGTCAATGGGTGGGGCATTGAGTCTGAAGGAGTAGGCTGTCTACTCCCGTTGCTCAATTCTCGCCTATGAGAAATCTTCATTGCCCTCCCAACATAAGCTACAATAGATTATTCATCTCTTAAAGCAGAACTCTTATCCGCGATTAATTTAAACCCCGAGTGCTACAGACAAAACTTTCGATCGGCTAGGATCCAGCCAGGACAGGCGTATCGACAGTTCGGGTTCATCCTGAAGAAAAATCTATTATTTTGGTTGGACTCTGCTAGAGTCAGTGGTGACTACGACTCACTGCTCATTTTTTTTAAAGGATCAGCTAATGCACACCCTCCCTACGGAAATCCGTGCATTTGTGCGAGATAGGCGTGCCTCTTCCTTTAACGAGTGCCTCGAAGAAGCGGATCTCTACGCCACAAATCATTAGTTTGATCCTAAGGAGCAAAAGAAAAACATTGCTTTGCACTCTAAGAACCAAGGACAATCACAACCGAGAAAATCCCCTCATTTAGTAAAAGTTCCAGGCCCCTTTAAACCCAAAGGTAACCACCATAAGAAGCAAGAAGAGGTGAAACCCCCAATTTTTAATGCTCCGTCGAGTAACCCTTACCGGAGCAACCCCATTGTATGCTTCTCTTGCGGAACCCTTGGTCACTACAAATCTCAGTGTCCACAAAACTCCCGCTTTTGCTTTGCCTCTGCACAACAAACAGGTCCACCAAGTCTCCACAATCTCGCTGCCGAACATCCTACCACGCCTGCGCCTCTGCCATCTTCGTCGACCTCTCAGGAGCACCAGGTGAACTTTCTTTTTAGTAACAGTTCTTCTGGTGGGCTAAACTTCGAGTCCGGATCCATTAATGGATGTAGCGTATCCACCCTGGTGGGAGATACAGGGTGTACGTGTATAGTGGTATCGGACAAGCTGCTTTCCCCCTGTGGACGCACAACATAAGAAATTCGCTGTCGTACACAATTTCTTGTGAAAAGGTAATAAATTCCCAGTGGTCCGTTATCACGTTAAATGCCGCTATTTTATGGGGTGGACCGACGTTGTAGCTGCCCCGATTAAGTTTTGTGCAGTGTTGGTGGGCCAGAGCGCGCAGCTCTCCCCAACTACCGTGTCGCAAGCTGTCGTCACCCGGGCTCAGGCTAATAGAAACTCCTGCCCCCACGCGTCTCTTAAGCCCCCATGCACCCCCGATTACGAGGGACTCTGCCGTCTTAAGGCAAAAAGCATTAACTGAAAAATTGTCAATTTTGGGAAAACGCAAAAAACGGATTTCGGCCTCAAATAAGGATCTGATAACATTAATCGTAATTTTTTATTTTATTTTTGGTAATTGTAAGCATTCATCTATATGAATCTTGCAATATAATTTGGTTTAATCAGTTAATAACTTCAATATATTCAAATTTGTCCAGTAAATTTTGCCTTAATGCTTTTTACCTGAAAACAGTTATAATAATTGGGTCATCTTATAATAAGATGATTTTTGTGGAAAAATGGTATAGGTATACCTATATCTAAATAATTGATAGGTACCTATTATATCATTAGACTCTATTGGTAAATACATATTTTATCATTTTAACTTTTACCAGAAAAGTTTGGAAAGGAAAATAAAAAAGATACATTGTAAAGCAATATTATTACAGAAAACAGAAAGAAAACATTGTAGACAACATAACTAGGTAGGTAATTGAAAATATTTTTTCCTTAGTTAATGCAGGAAACCTAAAAATAAAAAAAATCTTTGGTAAAACTTTACTTTTCCTACATACCTAATTGCAGCAAACAAAAGACAACACGATAATGAAAAAGAAATATTTGCAAAAATAATGAAAATTATGGCAAATCTTATAACTGGATAATAGAGCAAAAATAGTTCAAAAGTATACCTAGGTATATGAATAACATTATACGTAAGAATATCAATTTGATTTTTTTTCCAACAAACAAAATCTTGCAATTATTGAAACCTCATTGCTGCATACGTAATGTCAGCAATCAAAAGAAAAAAAATTGGGGTTTATACGCTTCCAAGAAGATCTGGGCTGTTCTTGCTTTCTGGTAAATTGATCCAAAATTTTTTCCTTTTTTCAGGCATTAGACTTACAAGCTTGTCTAAAATATTTTCTTTCTTTTTTGAAGATAAGCCTCTTGGGCAATCTGAAATAGGTTTTTCCAATAATTTTTTTGTGAAATTTAGACTAGCATGAACAAAGTCTGCAACTTTAAAGTCTCCCTTGTAGTTGGTTTTATATTTTAAGATACGGCTACCCTTTTCAAATTTTGCTTCCACAATCTCTGCTAACAATGGAAGGTTTGTTTCTTTTATCCCTTCACGAAGCCGAGTTTTTCTCTTGACCGAAATATCCGGAATATCGTTAAAACAGGCACTAAAATTAATATCTAATACTTTCAAATTTTTAACGGATGCATCAATAACTGTTTTCAAATCTTGATAGTCATAGATATTATCCTTTTTCCTAATATTTTTTTATATGTGGCCGTGGATGCCATCGGCGGCCATGAAGGTGTGCCCAGGCACTAGATCCTTAAAGGTGATGCTATTGACTTGTTCACTGGTGTTAACAAGGATTATCATTGCGCTGTAAAGTGCCCAATTCTTATTTTGGGCGGCGCAATTGTCAGCCCCAAAAATGAAATTAGCAGCATCTCTTTCTGTTCTTATTAAGTCTAAATAAGCATTGGCCACATGTTCCTTGTTTCGGCCAGCAATTGATTCTGTCAAGAGGACTGCATAATGATTATAAGTTGATTTTTCTTTTTGGCCGATACATGCAAATGTCTCATTAAAAATTATCAGGCGTGGAGTAAATACACAAGTTTTTAAACCTTTCATAATAGGTAAAAGAAGTATCTTTTGCATTTCAACAGCAAAAACTTGGGTTGTAGAATCCCATTTTTGAGAGCAATCGTAATCATATGCTCTTCGTGCATCTTTGGCAAGTTCATTATGCATAGTCCATTTTGCTTTCAGTGATTCATCTAATATACCTGAATAATTTTTAAAATATAAACAGGTGTCGCAAAGATCAGTAGAGTCAGTTCCAAATCCAATATTTAGTTTGTTAAACACTCTTGAGTATGTAGCGTAGGAGCAAAAATCAGGGTTCTCTTCAATAAAGGTTTTATATAAATCCTTCACTGTTAATTCAGGGGATAAATATGTTCTATTTAGAGCGTGCTCCCTCCTATAATGCGAAATTTGGGGATTCATCTTTTCTATGTGATCAATAATGATTTCTTCATTTTTCTTGTTGCTAGGTTCATGTTTTCCCCTCATATCAAAAAACTCAAAATCACTCAAAGAATTAGATCCACCTAAACTAGTAGAAGCTTTTTTAAGCACATCCAAAATAATGCGATTACTTGAAAAGCCTATTGTGTGTAAAAACATTGTCTGACACACTTTGAATTCTGACCCTGACTCATTTAAGAAAGTGTATACGAAGGTGCATGACTTTGTAAAGCATGAGGAATTGGAACGTCTGCGCTCAGTCGTGAGGTTTTTCTTTATTCTTCCTAAAAGCCACTGCTTTTGAACAGATTTGTCCATTTTCCAAAACTCACTATGTATGGTATTCCGCAATTCAGGAGAAGTGGATTTAGTACACTGTTGCTTACACGAATCTTTGCAGGGAGGAAGCAATAGATGTTTTTCTCTTTGAGCTTCTAATTGAGCTTTAGCTGTTCGTAATCTCTTTGATTTTTTTCTTTCATCAGCTGCTGCAGTTTCTTGACTATTTTGTTCAGGGGGAAGAAGTTGAATATTCTGAGAGGGTTCTTGAGGGTTTTGTTCCAGGAGAAGAAGTTGATTATTCTGAGAGGGTTCTTGATGATTTTGTTCAAGGGGAATTTGAATGTTCTGAGAAACTTCTTGATGTTCATTTTCATCTATACTCCTATTTGATTCAGCATCATCATCATTTGGAATTACTCCACTGTAAAGGATAAAAAAATTTATTAGCTTATTAATTATATAGAAAACGATATAGAAAATTGAGCTATATATATTATATATGTATATACTATGATATAAGTCTGATCTTATCTGTGTGGGTGTGTGTCACACTCTGCAGAGCCTAAATGGGGGCGTATTGGGAAAAAAAATATATATATCATCTTATGTAATTTGGGGCTGCGGGGTGCTTAAAACTATTTCCAAGTCCGTATGACACATGGTTAAAAAGTTATGAACCAAAAACTTGATCTATATATAACTTTTACATGCACAGAAAGACATCCAAAACTCTATTTCACATAAATTTTAGTATATTAACCTCACTAATTTAAGAGAAATTGTACAAAGAATCATGTTGTGCTCAAACAAAGGAAATGATTTCTCGGAAAAGCACTGTCTTTTGTTAAACAGCTGTACAATTTTTATTTCTTTCATTCTTGAAAAATACAGGCTGGGCCAAAAAAAAGGGGTATTATTAAAAAATTTACTTAAAATTTATTTTTATATTTTTAAAACTAAACCGTAGATTATGTTTAGTTTAAAAATAGGTATAGAAAAATAAAGTTTTAGTCAGTCTTTTAATAATGGCCCCTTTTTTTGGCCCACCCTGTATATTTAAAAACAAACAAAAAAGTTAGGTTGACATTCAACATTAACATTAGCTATAGAATTTAAACATAATATCATCAGTTAAAAGAAGTTACTCACCTTTTCCTCAATTCCCTAAAAACGGCTTGTGCACTGGTAAACATTACGAAACAATTTATTCAGACCTTTCAATTAGAAGGAAGAAGTGAAATGAAATCCCTCTTTCAAATTATGATCGAGATATAGGTACCTGAAATTAATCATGTTTTGCTTTGTTCAAACAGATCAGAACCTGCAGAAACATGACGGAATTGCAGCTCAGGCTGAGTTCTCAATGCGAATCATATTGTATAATCTACTTAATGCATTTTGTCTGCAACTTGCTATGGGAATTCACATTGACATTTGAAGGCAAAACGCATTATCTAGCTAAAATTTTGTACTTAATGCTTTCTGCCTGAAAAGAAAGGATTAATGCTTTCTGCCTGAAAAATCCTTATATTTTAGGTGGAGATAATGCTTTTTGAGCTCTCTTAAAATTTTAATGAATTAAAAAGCATAACTGGCAACCTTCTAGTTAGATGCGTCTCGTCGAGACGAATCCAACGGTACCAAAATCTCAAAAATCGCATTTTTGCAGTTAATGCTTTTTGCCTTAAGACAGCAGGACTGAATAACGCCCAATTCTTGAGTGCCAAAAAGGACTGCCTTTCCCTCCGACCCTTATGGGAAAAGGCCAAACGAGGAGAGACAGAATCGGTTCGTGGAGACCAAAAAGTGAGATATGTTATAGAAGACGCTTTGCTATTTCGTACTTCCCTAGATCCAGTAGGCTCTCCGTTCAAGGCACTTTGCCTACCTAGGGCCTACGTTGCAAAGATTTTACAAATAGCACACGAAGGTGTGTTTGCAGGACACTTTGGCCATAATAAGACCTCGCAACGCGTATTTAATTATTTTTGCAGGACCTGAGATATATGTCAAAAGGTCACCGCCAAAGGACGAGTACAACCGGCCACCCCTTCACAAGGCTCCAGTTATATCACAACCAGTTTTCAGGGTTGCCATCAATCTTATTGGACCGATACATCCCCCCTTACAACGAGGGACACTCATACGTTCTCACCCTCGTCGATTGGGCCACCCGGCTCCCCGAAGCAATTGCTCTAAAAAAAATTGCTATCATCTCGTGTGCCGAGGCATTGATCTCTATTTTTTCACGGGTAGGGATCCCTAAAGCGGTCCTCTCTGCCAGGAGCTGCCAATTTACGTCCGAATTGATGGAACATGTGAGTAAGTTGCTCCAAATTAGGCCCATTTTCACCACGCCCTTTCACCCCTCTGCAAACGGTACGTGCGAGAAGTTAAACGCTAACTTGAAAAGCGTGCTTAAAAAGCTGTGTCACGACCAGCCCCAAGAATGGCACCGGTACCTGCTAGTGGCTTTGTTTGCGTGTAGGGAGATTCCCCACCGAACTCTGGGATTCTCCCCATTCGAGCTTCTCTATGGTCGCAATGTCCGAGGTCCACTGAACATTCTCAAGGAGGTCCTCACGAACTCTCGATTGGGTGAGGAACTAAAGACCTCCTACTCGTATGTTCTAGACTTGCGTGACAGGCTATAAAAATGCTCGGAGATAGCCGTGCAAAATTCCGAGATTAATCTAGAGAAGTATCGAACTTGTTTTGATATTAAATCTAAGGCACGAAAATTGAAACCAGGGGATGAGGTTCTGCTTTTACTCCCCACGGACAACAACAAAGTCCTAAACCGGCTTAGGATCTACGGATTGAAAATCAAGCCGTCCAAGTGCCACTTTGCTCATATCACTATCTCTTACTTAGGGTTCAAAGTAGGAGAGGGACAATTAGCCCCCCAAGAGGACAAAGTTTAGAAAATAGAAGGCATGCCACTCCCTAAAACCAAGAAACAGCTTTGTTCGTTTCTTGGCTCCGTCTCCTTCTATCGGCGGTTCATCTCCCAATTGGCTTCCATAGCGTCACCCGCCAATGACCTTCTTAAAAAAGGCCGCACCAGACCCCATCCTAAGGAATCCTGCTGCGACTGCAAGTTTCGGTCAACTAAAGAAAAAATTGGTCTCCGCTCCTATCCTCCCTTTGCCCAATCCCCAGAAACAAATTTGGCATCCGAACTGATGCCTCTAATCTCGGCATTTGGTGCGTTTTATTACAATATAGAACTTGAAGCTTTAGCAATCATTTATGGTATTCGAAAATTTACGATGTACTTGATTGGTAGACCTTTTACTGTCGAAACGGACCATAGGCCACTAGCCTACTTAAAAAAAATGTAAAAGTCTAACGGCAGACTTATGATATGGTCCCTTTTATTGTCAGAATACCAATACAATGTATCTTACATCAAAGGAACGGATAACGTCATTGCTGATAATTTAGCACGCAATCCAATAGACGAAGACCCTAGTTGTGGTGACTAACCGGAACTGTCTGGCCATTTTTATTTTTTTGTTCTTGTGTATATATGTATGTTCTATTTATTGTTTTATGTATGTCTAGTTATAACTATAATTTCTAAGACCTTGTCGCGAAATAGTGCCATTTCATTATGTTCATTTTTTGTGTGTTTCGCGTATGTATGTTTCCTGGGATCTCATTTTGGCTATAGATTGCAACTGCGAGTAGGTTATAAGTTGTGACATTATCCCTCGTTCCACTTCAGAATACTGTCCACTCGGGATGGGTAGGGATGTAGGAGAATAGCATAATGCACTCACGTTTCCCCCACCTTCCTTCCGGGCGGGCCGGTTATAAAACTTCTCCTTCCGGCCCGATATCTGATGGTCTCACGCCGGAAAAAACCGCTGGAAGAAACTGCCGGCTAAACACCGAGTTCTTCCCACGACTGGTTATCGCTAGATGGTAGCCAATCTTGTCTTCCAGTGGTTCCCAGAAGTTTACAAAGAACGAAATGAAGGAGCTTGATATCAAATCTACTTCCAGAGCCATGTAATCCTCTCCCGAGTTTCAAGTATAAAAGATGAATTCTTTTAACCATCAGTAGTAGAGCTTGCACAGCGTCTGGGGAAGGGGGGGGGGGTAGGAATTGCCATCTACCCGGGTGTAGTGGTAAATCGTCGAAGCACCAAGTCTTCAGAGAGGAGATCTGTCCCAGTTAGAGAGGCTCCTTACTCCGTTGGTTTGCAACGGAGTGCCCCACTGAGGCACCCAAGATTCCTCGGAGTTCACGAACGTGGGGCCCTCTTCAATAAGAAGCTCCCGTCACTGCCTTCTTCCAGCAGAATCGTGACGGAATTGTGGGATCAGGTCGGTCCCTGGAGAACCTACCTCATCGTCTCCACCCCTTATCTCACCACCTTCACTCACCAGCGCCACCCGAACATCAGGTTCCAAGGTAAACCTTCCCTCTCACATTTCCAACTTTATCCCGAAGCTTACTAGCATTGCAAGTGTATAGGGATTTGCATAGTGAATAGTTATTTACAAGCCAATGAGATATCCGAGATTTACTTATGATTTATCTCTCAAATCACATTATTTGTATATATATATATATATATATATATATATGAAAAGAAACTCACAACTTGCCCGTGAGTCAAAATTAGGATAAATAACACCCACAAGGAAGATGGAATAAGGTAGGTCAGGGCAGACAATGTCTTAAATAGTTAGGACTGGGGGGTTAAAATGGCTACCTGCATCAAAACCCTAACTAGGGGGTACAAATTCTTTAAACACTATACTCGTAAATCCCTACCCATCACGAGGGTATATATATATATATATATATATATATATATATATATATATATATATATATATATATATATATATATTATGCGCACTCTCCATATGATTCTTAGGCTCCTGGCTTTAAGAAGGTGCATGGTTAAACGTCTTGAAAGTGTAGTGGTTGTCATGCCAATATATTTTGAGTTATTATAAAGCTTATAGTCTTTATTGGGGCAGATGAACTCGTAAACTATGTTGGTTGACTTGAGATTCAAGGAGTTTAGGCAGGTGTTGTTTATCATCAGGAGATTGCTGGCTTTTGTTGTTTTATAATAAATGATAGGTTGGATTTTATTCATTCGATTTTTAAACTTGATGTTACGGTTAATAATCTCTTTGATGTTTTTTTCATCTATTTTATCGGCCGTGGGCATCTGCTTTATGTAATACACTTTGATGTCGTTGACTTCTTCCTGATTACTTACAGTTTTATACGCATGTTTGTAATGCCTATTTCAAAATGATTGGAGTTGTTTGTCAATCATGCTGTTTGAAAAACTATTATTCACAAGTATTTGTTTTACTCGTGCAATTCCTTGGTGGAAAGGTTCCCACGTAGAGCGGCTGTATGAGCTGATCACGCTTATTTTATTCCTCTCAAGGCATTCACTCTCCGCATTGAGGCATCTTCCCATGTCCGTACTTTTCTTATGTACTTTAGTGATGCATCTGCCATTGATATTTTGAACCATAATGTCCAAGAAAAGGAGTTTATTGCCCGTGCTCAATTCATAAGTGAATTTTGGCACGGAGTTCTCCACAAAATGCTGTTTGTTGTTTATCAGATGTTCTTCGTTTTGGACGTTGATGTATATGTCATCTACGTATTGGCAATATGTGTGTGACTTATTTTCCATGATGTCCAATAATCTCTCCTTAAGTTGACCCATGTAATAGTTGCCGAAGGTCGGCCCTAAGGATGACCCCATAATAACTCAAAATATATTGGCCTGACAACCACCTCCCTTTCGAGACGTTTAACCATTCATCTACAAAGCGGAGGGCCTAAGAATCATATGAAGAGTGCGCATAATATTAACCTAACTAGAGATATGCTCGTTGACTACACCATTATTAAAAGAAAAGAGGTCAATAAAGCGAAGCTGAACATCTTAGAAGCCATATTAATAAATGAAGATAAGCCGGCCATCAAAGGTCAAGCGACAAGTTGGAATCGTACTTTTAAACTTTTTAAAAATTCTACTCACAGGAGTGGCCCATTTCCTTTAACGTTACGTTTAACCAAGGCGGAATAAATACCCCTTAAAAATCGTTTTCTTTCACTCTGTCAGATCCTCCCTCCACTCATTACATCGGTAAAGGAAGCAAGAACATTTCAAAACGCTCCGAAGATGATCGAATAAGATGAAAGTTTAGCAATTTAGTTTGTTTTTTACCAAACACATTCATTTAAAAAAGAGAAGAATACTGGACAAGTGATCCACCATCTACAAGATGGAATAAAAAAGATAGTTATAAGAAGAAGAGAAAGTTGCAAAGGAAATTAATTAAGGCAATATACATAATGGTCTTCAACAATATATATATATATATATATATATATATATATATATATATATATATATATATATATATATATTTATATGTGTGTGTGTGTGTGGAAAAACATTCAAGACAAATTGGTGCAGTTAATGTAGTGGCATTATTAGACAACTGCTCTACTTCAGGTCCAGCGGGAGATCCTTTCTCCCTCGAACTGGAAGAATATATATTTATAGGCTAGCTAATCCACCAATCCGCTCCAAAGCTGTTAATATATTAATAATAACGGTTTCCTGTGACGGCAAAGAGGCTAACATATAGGGGTAACTTTGAAATCAGTTTTTTTTTTGACTGGTGGATTAGCTACTCTATAAATGTAGTTTTGCAGTTCGAGGAGGAAAGGATCTTCCGCTGGACTTGAAGCAGAGCAGTTTTCTAATAATGCCACTACATTAACTGCACCAATTTGTCTTGGATCTTTTTTCCATATATATATATATATATATATATATATATATATATATATAGATAAATATAATTGGTTATTACCGTCATTAACCTTATTAAGAAATCATAAAATCTTTGAAAACAAGGAAAAGTTGAAATATTGTTACAGGGACGGGCGTAAAATTTAAAGGCTAATAACTCAATGCAATTTCATAAAACATGAAAAATTAAGATGGTAAAAGAATTTAGGTGATTATAAATATAAAAGCCAAGAATCATGAAAAATCAAACAATTTAGAAATTACAGATATTAAGATCTTATTTAAATAAAACATTTAAAAAATATGCAAAAGTAAAAGATCCATAATGGTAAATATGACTATTTATAATATTAGGTTGAGGCATAAGTTCTTGCGGGTTTTTTTTATGTTGTGTTGATTTAAGTTTTGTTGGCGTGATTTGTCCACATATTAATAAACAATAATAAATAATGAGAGCAAAATTTGCAAAGGTTTGGCTACATCTCTTAACAGCGTAGACTATTAGGCTTTTGCTTAGGCTACGTCTTGAAGTTGAGTAATAAGTTGTGTTAATTTAATTTTTGTTCTGTACCCTAAAAATGGAATGTCAAGTTGAAAGAAAGGCGCATTTTCGACACTTGTTGTTATTCATTTTCAATCGAGACGGGAACAATGCAAACGCAGCCAAAGCTCGTCACCATATTTGTGCTGTGTACGGAGAAAATGCTTTATCAGAAAGGACAGCTCAATGGTGGTTTTCACGCTTCAAAAACTGGCATTTCAATCTTAATGACGAAGAACGTTCTGCTCGCCCCAATAAGTTGAATGAAGATCGATTGAACGACCTTCTTCATGAAAATCCTCGTCAATCGACTAGAAAATTGGCTGTACAATTGGCTTGTGATCAGAAAACTGTAGTGAATCACCTTAATTCGATCGTGAAAGTTAAAAAACTCGGTGCATGGGTTCCGCATGCTTTAAGCGAAAGCAACAAACTTAAACGCTCCACGATTGCTGCATGTTTGCTTGCTCGTCACAAGGCTACTCGTGGATACAAGGACAGATTTCTTCACCGCATCATCACTGGCGCCGATATTTCAAGGTGGACTAGACCCAACAAGGAACCTCACAAATGAGCTCCCTGTTGGCCCTATGCAATCTTGAATTTGGGCACAGATATTAATAACTGAAATAATATGCCATGTAGTAGCAATGAACTAACCAGAATTTAGCCAAATATTTGTAAATACTATTAAACCACAATTTAATATGGACTAATAACAAAACCAGAGAATATTGTAAGGATGCAAGAGAAATCTTTGGGGTTTCCACGCGAATTTACAAATATATATATACATGAGGAAACAGATGTGAGCTGAAAGGTCTGGAAACAGATAACACAGGCAGTTGGCCAAATTCAGGACGGAATCTCATCTGCCCAGCCAGATTTTACGTGAACCTGTGAAACGGCGTAATCAACCTTGCTAGGAATGCTGGTTTGATAAAGTCACGATCAGGCGGCTAAATGCAAATACATTCTTAATACACACGTGTCCACACTGAGAACGCACACACCCTTTGACTCTGCCCAGCAATCTTAACAAAGAACGCACAAACACACTTTGACCAGATAGGCTCCGCTTGCGTTCAGATAAGGGAAGAGAAGTCACGCAACCTTAATTGACGTTGCTATAAATAAGACGGACAGAAACACTATATCATTCATTATCCTTGATTCTAGTTTGTGAGTTGTACGTAAGTATCATTATTAGTATCAGACAGTGAGAAAGATAGCCTCTAGCCAAAGCATAAGTAGGTCTGTAAAGTAGGCCTTGTCGCTGCTTATGGGGTGCTCCTCTCCCAAGGAGGTAGACTCCATGACCGGTCACCCCTCGAAGGATTGAGTATAAGAAGAAGATTGGCGAATTATCCATCAAAAAGAAAAAGTCTGCCACCTCAATCTTCGGCCAGGTCAAACCTTCACGCCCCCATCCCCCCAATAAGTTAGCCCATGTAAATAAATTAAAAAAAATAATAGATAACTCAGGGACTTGGAAGCCAAGCGTATCAAACGAAAAAAGGGTTTTAAAGAATCTATCATATGAAAATCTAATAAAATGAAACAAGGTCTGCTGACCAAAAATTCGCGTGCTCTCAAAACACTATAATTCCAGTGCTAAAATGTTAAGATTTTGGCAATTCAATTATTCGAAAGAGAATGTAAAACAACATGAAGATTTCAAATTTCGTTAGAATCGGCCGAATAGTTATGATATTATTGCCAAACCAACATAATTCCCGTTCTAACCTTGGGATGACCTTGTCAATTATATCACTCGAAAGAAAATGTACAACATAAGGGTTTCAAATTTCGTTAGAATGGACCGAATAGTTATGACGTTATTGCAAAAAAAAATAATTCCTGAGCTAACCTTGGGATGACTTTGGTAGTTATAACATTCGAAAGAGAATGTAAAACAACTTAAGGGTTTTAAATTTCGTTAGAATCGGCCGAATAGTCACAATGTTATTACAAAATCAAAGTAAAACATGGACCGACCAACCGACATGTAGAGTAGCCCGCAACTAGACTCGCACGCGACTAAAAACTAAAATAAAACAAAGTAAATTATTAAAATATACTGTTGATTACTGATGAAGTTCAGGTGAAATCACGATGTGAAGAACTTATAGCGGGAATTTAATGACACGTGTTGAAAAAGTTTCTATCACGGAATATTCTCTATTGCACAAGTAAACCTCTCGAAAGATAAAAAATGAGGGTAATAGAACTTTAACAAAACCGTCCAGCAGGAGGAGTAATTCCGGCAGGACTGTAGTTTGCAATGACTGCACACACACAAATAAAGAGAGAGAGAGAGAGAGAGAGAGAGAGAGAGAGAGAGAGAGAGAGAGAGAGAGAGAGAGAGAGAGAGAGAGAGAGAGAGAGAGAGAGAGAGAGAGAGAGAGAGAGAAAGAGAAAGAGAGAGAGAGACAAGAGATAGAGAGACAAACAGACAGACAAACAGACAGACAGAAAGGAAGAGAAAGAGAGAGAGGGACAAATATACATTTTGCCAGGTCGAAGTGTCAAAAATGAAATGGCAGGAGCAATAAAAGAAGGTCGTTTGTGAACCAGCGAAATCTGTTTAGAATATCTAGATGGAGACCCGACTACCATTAAGGCTATTACACCCGAGTGTATAAGCAGATAAGCAAATAGAGTAATTAAGGCTGTCTGGAATTGGGACAGAACCGGCGACAAAGGATGTTTCGCCTTAATGTAAAATTTGATAAAGCATATCTTAGCGTAAAAGCAAACAGTATCTCTGTGATATCTCTCAGGGGAGAGACCTCCAAATTAAGATACGAAGTGGAGAATTTCAGCCAATCACAGGCTAGACTTCAACCAATCACAGGCTCCACTCGGCTGATAGGTAGCTAAGCACCACTTCAACGACCAAATGAAGGCGGAGCTACGAGTCGCCTCCAAAATGATTCCGGGTATAAATAAGAGATCATTTCACTCAAAGTTCATTATTATTATCATTATCAGCATTATAATAATTATCATAATTCTTATTATTATAGATTATCATTGATCGATTATTAAACTCTTAATTCACCGTTCTGCGAATCTCCATTATTCTTGCTCTTGCCATTATAACCCCATTTAAAATATTCCGTTGCGCAAATTAAATCTTTACCGTATGTGTAAACATTTCAAATACTATAAAAATACAAGTGTTTAATTCCTTGCACAAAGGAACCTTTTGCCTTTGAACCTCAATAACTGGCTAGCGACCTTAGCCGCCTAGACCGAACTAAGAAGAAAGAAGAGCGAACAAAGATGAAAGAAGATGGAAAGCACAGACAACCAGCAAGCAAGGCAAGAAGGAGTTTTTATGAATGCGGTGAGTATAAAACCACATATGTTTAACGAATCAGTGGTCACTGGGTGGTTCCGTATAATTAAAGCTCAGTTCCACAACTCCGGAATAAAAAAGAACGAGGCAAAATTTGATCAAGTCTTTGCCTTGCTGCCCCCGAGTGACTGTCAATCGACTGCCAGAGGATATTTTTGAAGGACAAAACTACCTCAACCTGAAGGCGGAAGTCATTGGGCTTTTCGAAAAGAGCAAGCCCGAACTTTTCGACAAACTCATAGCGTCTCCCCCACTTACCAGCCGCCCCTCACTGAATTTGGAAGAACTAAGGAGGACAACACTTCAGGTAGGATTCGGTGAAGATTTAGTGCGACATAAATTTGTTCAGTCCTTGCCGCCGAGTATAGCACCTGTAATCGCGTCGCAAAAAGACCTATCCGTGGCCAAGGTAGGTGAATTAGCGGAGCGAGTGATTAGGTTCGACAAAGCGAAATGCCTAAGTGTAAACCAAGTGGGCAATTGAGGGAATTCAGTGTCGTATCCGCATCCGATTCACCTGTGCCAATTAATAGTGCATATAATAATAGTAATTTTAATAATAGTGTATTTAGTAATCGTGAATCTAATTATTATGCATTTAATGATCGTGCAGTTAATAATTGTGGGTATAGAGTTAGTGTGAATAACACCGCGAATTCGTCGTGGTCAGGGCATAATAACAGTGGCTATAAGCATAGTATCCCGGTGGGCTTACGGCCATTTAGAAGGAAGCAAAAACCTATGGTGTGCCGCCCTCATATTTATTTTGGTGAAAAGGCAAACACTTGTGAACCCTGGTGCAGGTGGCCAAAGAGAGGTGAGACTTTGCAAATGCAGCCTTCCTCTAGGCCATCTTCACCGCTTCCGGCGAGAAAACTAGCCAGGTATGCCATAGCTAGTGTGGCCGCTGGCGTGCTATCTGTGTTCACGATCGCCGCAAAAATATTCAATCAAAAATGCGAATTTTTAATAGATACGGAGCCGAGTGTGTCTATCATATGGGCCAAACTGGTGCGATTAAGTGAAGTGCGTGAATCAAGAGTCAACATTTCTACGGCAAATGGCGGAAAAATTAAGGTGCACGGCGAGGTGCACGTGGATATTGTAATTTCAAGTCTCCGGCGATCCTTTAGGTGGTCGTTCGTAGTCGCCGATACCACCTCTCCAATTTTGGGAATCGATTTCCTGAGGCATTTCGATCTCTTGGTGTAGTGTGCGCGCTGGAAACTACTGGGCCGGAAAACGAAGCTTGCCACAGCCGTGAAGATGTCCGAGAAGCCTTGAGTTGCACTGATAACTGGTGACCTCCTTAACGTACCTCCCCGTGCCGTCGGATCATGGAAAAGTTTAGGGCTCTGTATGGGCTCGCCTCCGCTCAGCCATCTCCACCCCTGCCGCAGTCAGTAAAACACACCATTGACACAGGCAGTGCCCCGCCGACGTTTGCATGACCAAGACCTAGGCCGGCAGAAAAGGTTTAAGTCGTAAAGACCAGAATTGAGGAATTATCAAAGGAAGGAAACATCCGTCCATCGAAATCACCATGCGCCTCGCCAATACATTTAGTGCCGAAGAAGTCACCCGAAAAATACAGGATGGTTGGGGATTTCCGGGCGTTGAATGACACCACAAAACCCGACAGATAACCGTTACCACGAATTTAAAGTTCATCAGACAACCTTCATTCGGTGCCAAAACCTCTCATGTCACAATCTTTGCAAGACGCGTCACATGTGTGGGTGAGAATAGATTGCGTTCGAAAGCCTTTAGAGGCGCCCTATGCGGGCCACTTTCTAGTGATTGAACGCAGTCCTAAGGTCTTCAAACTAGAGTTACCGCACAGCAGGAATGACACGGTCTCCAATGACAGATGAAACCGGCAAAATTGTCCGCAACCAACAAGGGCAGGCCTTCCGCTGCCCAGTGTTGCCCCAGGTCACATGTCTGTTATGAACAACTTGGCCGCGAAACACATAAGGAAGAAAAGGCGACAGAAGAAAGGAACACTAAATCCGAACCATGTAACGCTTCATCAGAAGCGGAAGCGAAGGAATCTCCGAGAAAAATTGTGAAAACACGATCAGGGATACGGGTTTCATTTGAAAAAAAACAAAACAATGTACAAATATTATTGAACTTTGCAAATTGTATATATGTACATGTGACATTGTTAATTATCATTGTATAATGGCTTATATATATGTATATATATATATATATATATATATATATATATATATATATATATATATATAAATATATATATATATATATATATATATATATATATATATATAATATATATATATATATATATATATATATATATATATATATATATATATATATATATATATATATATATATATATATATGTATATATATATGTATATATATATATATATATATATATATATATATATATATATATATATATATATATATATATATATATATATATATATATATATATATATATATATATATATATATATATATATATATATATATATATATATATATATGAATAACGTTACAGCCACGAGGAAAATGAAACAACGGAGAACTGCGAGGCCTTTCGACTAATGGTCCTTTACTAAGCAGACTAAAAGACAGGGAAAAAGAGAAAGATATTTATACACCTGATTAATGAAAATATGGGATATAAAGATTAAAAGGGGTGGGATTAGCAGATACCTGGAAAAATCCTATTAACGAGATGAGCCGTCAGGGTTAAAAAAAAAAAAAAAGTTTACGGGTTACAAAAGAAAGGGGGGGAGAGCAATGTTTAGGAATCACATATGCAATATGAAAACAAAAAAAGTTTACACATGATAACTAGAAAATATGACAAAAGAAAAATATGAGGAAAGTTTTTTTTTATAAATAAGCTAAAATAACTTCTAGGTGGGAATCATTAATTCAGAAATTTTATCTTTAAAATCATTCTTAAACATTCTTTTCATACAAGGGTCCAAAAAATACATTCCAGGGCTTTTGTCATATTTTTTAGTTATCATGTGTAAACTTTTTTTGTTTTCATATTGCATATGTGATTCCTAAACATTGCCCCCCCCTTCTTTTGTAACCCGTAAACTTTTTTTTTTTTTAACCCTGACGGCTTATCTCGTTAATAGGATTTTTCCAGGTATCTGCTAATCCCACCCCTTTTAATCTTTATATCCCATATTTTCATTAATCAGGTGTATAAATATCTTTCTCTTTTCCCCTGTCTTTTAGTCTGCTTAGTAAAGGACCATTAGTCGAAAGGCCTCGCAGTTCTCCGTTGTTTCATTTTCCTCGTGGCTGTAACGTTATTCATAAATTCCTCACGTTCCTTATTTTCGTGATTCAGTTATATATATATATATATATATATATATATATATATATATATATATATATATATATATATATATATATATATATAAAGGGTCTTTCCTCAAGGACGCTCGAGCTTTGTCAGATGATAGTGGCCATCTTGTTAAAGCTACATCTGACAATCTTACTGTGAACTGTTCAGTAGTACTTAGCAGGTCATGATGGAAGGTTATAGCGCTGAACAGCGTGTGAAAATCATCAAATGTTACTATCAAAATCAGTGCTCGCTTCGACAAACGTTCCGCGCATTACGTGATTTCTATCCTCGCCACAATCGTCCTGGCGAGTCCACTCTTCGACGCTTGGTGGCCAAATTCGAATCAAAAGAGTCGATAAACAATCAGCCAACAGCCGTACGTCGCCCAAAAGCAAGGTCTGCTGAAAACATGGCTGCCGTAAATGAGAGTGTACGGGAAAATCCGAGGCAGTCAATTTCTCGTCGTTCACAAGAACTTGGCCTTTCTGCGACTTCAGTTTGGCGAATTATGCGTAGGGACTTGGGTCTGCAGCTGTACAAAATCCACCTTACCCATGAACTTAAGGTAGACGACCATAGACAACGCCGTGTGCTCGCTGATTGGGCTCTAGAGCAGTTGGAATTTACCCCCAATTTCCCCCCCCCCCCGAAAATTATCTTCAGCGTCGAGGACCATCTTTGGATGAATGGATTTGTGAACAAGCAAAATTGTTGGATTTGGGACGAAAACAATCCACATAAGATACACCAGCGCCAATTGCATCCCAACAAGGTCAGTGTTTGGTGCGAATTTTGGTCTAACGGAATCATCGGTCCGTATATTTTTTGAGAACGAAGATGGAATTGCCATAACCGTCAACGGCGAGACCTACAGATCGATGATAAGCAACTTCTTGTAGCCTTAACTGGATTATATGCCTGATATGGATACAGACGACATGTGGTTCGAACAGGACGGCACGATAGACATTTTGCACCAACGATTTCAGGGCAGGGTCATCTCGCGCGGCGACGACGTCAACTGGCCACCGAGATCATGCGATTTAACGCCATTAGACTACTTTCTGTTTGGCTACCTTAAATGGCAGGTCTATTCGAATAATCCGAAAACAGTTGATGTCCTCAAAGTCAACATAACGAACACCATCTAGCAAATTCAGCCAGATTTATGCGACAAAGTCCTCGAAAATTATGCCTCTCGAATACGTTACACCAAGCGAAGCCGCGGTGGACATTTGAACGACGTCATATTTCACACTTAATGCCATAAAATTTACTTTCAAATTTAAAATAAATTGAGTGCCTATATCACACAAAACTAGTTTTATTTACATTTAAAATTCAATCGACCTTATTGAAAGACCCTATGTAATAAACATGGTAGCTCTTTGAGGTTAGATACCAATTGTATATATATAAGTTGGAACATTCTCATAGCATGTAATGTTTTTTGTATCGTACGCACTCCGTGGACTAAGAAGGGACGTGTGTAGTGTGCAATGACTATACACACAAAAAGAGAGAGAGAGAGAGAGAGAGAGAGAGAGAGAGAGAGAGAGAGAGAGAGAGAGAGAGAGAGAGAGTTACATAAAGTTACATAGATACACAGATCACACGGGCCTTACGGCCCAGACTAAGGTGATCTGGCCTTAAATCTACTGCCACTTACACATAGAATAGTAGAAGTAAAGGATAGTAAAGGATAGAGAGAGAGAGAGAAAGAGAAAGAGAGAGAGAGAAAGAGAAAAGAGAGAGAGAGAGATAAAGAGAGAGAGAGAGAAGGACAAATATACATTTTGCCAGGTGAAGTGTCAAAAATGAAATGGTAGGAGCAATAAAAGAAGGTCGTTTGGAGACAGTTTGTAAACCCGCGAAATCTGATTCGAATATCTTAATGGAGACCCGACTTCCATTAAGGCTATTGCACCCGAGTGTGAAAGCAGATTGTCAAGCAGAATAATTAAAGCTGTCTGGAATGGGGACAGAACCAGCGACAAAAGATGTTTCGCCTTAATGTAAAATTTGATAGAGGGCCTCTTAGCTTTAAGCAAACGGAGTCTCTGTGATAAAATCGCAGGAGAGAGAACCCCAAATTAATATACGAAGTGGAGAATTTCAGCCAATCACAGGTTAGACCTCAACCAATCACAGGCTCCACTGGGCTGGTAGGTAGCTAGGCACCGCCTCAACGACCAAAGGAAGGCGGAGCTACGAGTCGCCTCCAAAATGATTCTGGGTATAAATAAAAGAAAATTTCATTTAAAGTTCATTATTATTATCATTATCAGCATTATCAAAATTCTTATTATTATAGATTATCATTGATCCATTCATTGATTGATTATTAAGCTCTTAATTCACCGCTCTGCGAATCTCCTTTATTCTTGCGCTGGCCATTATAACCACATTTAAAATATTCCGTTGCGCAAATTAAATCTTTACTATATGTGTAAACATTTCAAAGTACTATAAAAATACAAGTGTTTAATTCATTCGCTAAAGGAGCCTTTTACTTACGAACCTTGATCGGGTAATACCCCTCAGACCGTACGTCAAGAAACCTGTAAGCAAGCCACTTTATAAAACCCTTATAGGATCGCCTTGCAATCAAAACAAGACCTACTTACGCCAAGCCTATAACTGGCGACCCGATAATATGGGACCTATAGGACTTCGAAGCTCGCTGAAAGAGACAGACGAGTGTTGAAACCCATTGTGATGAAAATCCCCTGACAACCGCCCCTAAAATGACTGCAGAGTTGAATCAACATCTCACTAGCTCAGTTTCGACCAAAACTGTTCGTCGTGAGCTCAATACAACCGGATATCATGGAAGAGCCACCATTAAGAAACCTCTGCTTTCTCATCAACACATTCAGAAAAGGCTGAACTGGTGTAAAGATCACAAGGGATGGTCGACAGACCAATAGAAGCAAGTAATATTCTCAGACGAGTCCAGTTTTTCTCTTTTCCCAACTGCAGGGCGAGTTTATGTGTGGAGGTAGTCTGGGGAAGCTTTTAGTCCTGATTGCCTTCTTCCTACAGTGAAGCACGGAGGAGGATGAATGATGGTTTGGGCACCCATATCTTGGAATTCCCTGGGTCAAATCGTTGCCCTGCATGGTCGGATCAACAGCAACAAATATCTGAATATTTTGGAAGATCAACTCCATCCCATGGTTCAGACATTATTTCCTGTTGGTAAGTTCTTTACCAAGATGGCAATGCACCAATACACACCGCTCATCTAGTTAAGAAATGGACATATTGAAATAAAACAGCTACAATATAATAAAACATCCGAAGTGTAGAAAATTAAATAAATTAATATAAAAAAGATCCTAAGTGGACACATTAATTAAAATTTATTAAAGCATTATAATGTAATGAAAGAATCTAAAGAAGAATAAGTGCATTAGCAAGTTATACAAAAATAACCCAACTGATTTATATAAGAAAATAAAGGCTTGAACGCTAAAGCATTTTAACACAAAATATATTATAAAAAATCATAACTACTGAGTTTGCCAGACGACCTGGAACATATTTATCCCTCTCTTAATTACAGATACTTCTATCTATTTTTCTTTTAACTATCCCCACACCAATTTCTCTCTTTAAATATCAATCGATCAATCAAAAATCATTATTAATAAATTTTTCAAACTGAAAACATGGAAGCTCCTGGAAATGATTGGACGAAATCTTGGGGGGGGGTTGAAACATAATTCATATGTATCTGTTCAGTGGTTTCAACGCAATTAATGATGAGACGTGAAGGAGCTCAATACGTACCATCACGACGAGCGCTATACCGTTAGTGTACAAGATGGACGAAAAGGGCGTGTTGGCAGAAAAGCCGTAGAACAACATAAAATTGAAGAGTCAAAACGTCGAACGGTCACCGAAGAAATCATTGGAAAGAAGATCAGAACAAGTGGGATTGTCAAAAAGTGCAACATACATTGTAATGAATAAAAAACTGAAATTTAAGCCATAAAAGATTCAAGTTGTGCAAAAATTTGAAGACAACAATTTCGCGAAAAGAAAATCGTCTGCATAAGAATTTAGACGAAAATTTTGGGAAGTTGATGTATCGCCCGTGATAAGGTCTGACGAAGCGCACTTTCATCTCAGCAGATACAATAATAAGTAGGAGAACAGAATGTGGTCATATTGCAATCCAGAAGCTATACACCAGAAAGAGCTGCATCCTGCAAAAAACAATGTGTGGTGTGCGATAACACCTCCGAAGATCATTGGGCCGTATTTTTATGAGAATGAAAATAGAAATTCAGTCACTGTGAATGGCGAAAGATACCGACACATGCTTGAAGAATATTTTTTACCGAACTTTCGAAGGATTCTTAATAGACTACAACTATTTTCCAGCAAGATGGTGCAACATCGCATACATCGAATAAAACAATGAAGTTGTTGAGACGAAACTTCAGAGAAAAAATCATTTCTCGAAACAGTGAATTTAAGTGTCCTCCAAGATCCCCCGATTTAACACCTTTGGACTCCCTTAGGTGAATATTTAAAAGATCGTGTTTACTGTAATAATACTAGAAGTATCCCAAAACCTAAAAAATAATATCGCTGAGGAAATTAATAACATCGATAAAGAACTTTTAAAAAATGTGATGAGAACAAATTCGTTACGAGTAAATGAATGTTAAGAGAACAATGGTCAGCATTTGAAAAGAAGAATCTTCAAATAAGTTAACTTATGAGGTTAATTATGCGAACTGATTATTAGTCTCAGTTTTTTGTTAATTTAAAGCAAGTAAATTAGTTAAAATAAAATTGGTTTAATAGTCGATAAATATCTGAAAGTTCAGCGAAAATCTGTTAAAAATCAATGCTTCACTAAAACTGGCGTAACTTATACAAAAGTAAATGAATCAATTAGCCATTTTAGAAGCAAAGTTTTACAGCAGCTACATATTATCAATAACTTCTAAAATTTTCATTATGATCACAAAACTATTCTTGATTTTATTAAACTTCAAACGTAGGACATGTATAAAAAAAGACCCTGTGTATATGAATGCTTTTCGAAAAGCAGAAGAGGCATTTTATAGCTTCTTAATAACTTTCTTAAATTTTTTCATATGTGACTATTTCTTAAGGTGAAAGTGACTATAGCAGATTATGCACTGCACTGCACTGTGATCATATATATATATATATATATATATATATATATATATATATATATATATATATATATATATATATAAAATGGGAGATATCACATTGGGGTGATGTATATCAGTAGAAGATAATGGTAAACCACAATATTAGAATCGAGATTTTATTTATAACTATCGGACTAGTTTCGGCAAGATGCCATTTTCAACTAATTATGAAGAAATTATAGGCTCGGAAAAAGATATCTGTTATTTCTTTCCTTTTCTCGGAGCCTATAGAACGTGCGACCCAATCTTCCTTCAGGATGAAATTAACCACCTTATCTTCAATTTCATTGAACTAAAATACCCAATTCACCTCATAAATAGATGCCATTCGAAAGCACGAAAAAACTTATATGCCATCTGCACACTGCGAAGGGACGACTTTTAAAAAAATGTATTAGTTTCTCATATGTTCAAGTTTAAGCCCTCCCTAAAATCATATGTGAACGAAATAACATAAATATTACATTCAAATATTCTAATACCATTCGACAAATCTTTGACGACACTGCGTCCAATCAATCTCGCTGCTGGAGTATACAACATACCATGCTATAATTGCAAATTAACATACATCGGAGAGTCGGGCCACTTTATTAATAGGATGAAAGAACATTTAGCTGATATCAGAAGGTGTACGAACTCTTCAAGTCTCTTTACGCACATGCAACAACAACATGACCATAGAATTGATTTTAACCATGCAAAAATCATCTATATATCAAACAATTATATCGAGAGGAGAATTGCGGAATCCATCATCATCAACTAAGTTGATAATTTCAATTTATCTGAAGGAAAATATAAATTTAACAAATATATATCGAATAAAGTCGCCAATCGTATTTATAAACCCCCAGATGCAATGGGTCTCAGAGATTAGCAACTCTCCAGATTGTTTCCGGCTTTATTTCATTTTGTTTAGCTTGTCATTCGCGCCAGATTTACTAAAGTTTTTCTCATATTGTTTTCTCTGTTTCATTTTGTTTAGGATGTGTCTTACTAATTTATACTGTGTTCCTTGCCTAGTTTCTTCATTATTAGTTGAAAATGGCATCTTGCCGAAACTAGTCCGAAAGTTATAAATAAAATCTTGATTCAAATATTGTGGTTTACCATTATCTTTCATCTATCTATATATATATATATATATATATATATATATATATATATATATATATATATATATATATATATATATATATATATATATATATATATATATATATATATATATATATATATATATATATATATATATATATATATATATATATATATATATATATATATATATATATATATATATATATATATATATATATACCGAGTGTCCCAGAAAAAAGTTAACCGTACTTTGAATTAGCATAACTCAAAAACTATTGAAGAATATTTGGTCTTGCTAAAAGTGTTTTATTTACCAACTATTTATCTGTCGATTCTGGAAATTTTATTAAATTCCCTTTTATGATATAGATACACTAATTGGTTTAGTGGAGGCTATCAAAAATATGTTTGCGCAAGGAGGTAAAATAATGAAACGAAGCCTAGGAAGGCTAGGCCACCGTGCACATTCAACAGAAGCGTAGGGAGCGTAGGTTGCCTAGGTCTTTGTGCGATTTTCCAAGCATAGCTTAGGCCATTTTACAGTGTTTTTTCAGCCACGCTGTGGTATGGTCTCGTCATTATTGCTTACTAAGCAAATCAAAGCGTTTCTGTGTAAAAGTTTACTTCCATAGAACCTTTTTAATCATGCAGTTAACAAAAGATCAACGCGTATTTGTAGTCACAAACTTTATTAAAACTGGCAGTATTAAACAAGTACAAGATTCATTGGAACAACGTTTTCTAGGTCGGCACCCACCGAGCAAGCCCACACTTTGGAAAAACTTTCTCAAATGCCAAAATGAAGGAACATGCTTAAATCTAAATGAAGGTCGTTCGAGTCGTATGTGAACCATAAGAACAACAGAAAATATCGAAAATGTTCAGATGACACTTCTTCAAAATCCACATGTATCAGTGAGAAAGAATGGATTACAATGGTCATAGTCATCATTTAACCGCATTATTAAACATGACTTAAAATGGCATCCCTATAAGATGCATGCAAGACACCAGCTTCTTGAAACTGATTTTCCTTGTAGACAATTTGTCGACTGGCCTCCCCATAAACTTGCTCGTTTCTTATTAAACATTGTGATTGATGACGAGGCAGCCATTTTCATGAATGGAAAGGTAAATAGCCATAACATTCGGCAATATGCGCCGCTGAACCACCCCCCAACATTCAACTTTGACACACGTATTTTTCAGCAGAAAGTGTCTCTGTGGATCGGAATATGCGGGAATGGCTATCTCTTCGGCCCATTGTTTTACGAGAATAACTTGAATGGTGCTGCCTACCCCAGCATGATCAACGAGAGGAGCTTCCCGGAACTCCGCCAGATTTACGGCAATCAATTCAATAGACTTGGGTGGATTTAGGACGGCGCACCAGCTCATAGACAGCTTGCTGTAAGAACAAAACTAAGAGAAACGTTTGACAACCCCATGCAATTGAATGGCCCCCAAGATCCCCTGACTTAACACCGTGCGATTATTTCCTATGGGGATATCTAAAGAATTAAGTGTGTTCTACTCCACCACAAAGCATCAACCAGTTAAGAGATAGTATCACACGTGAAGTCAATAGACTTAAGGAAAATCACAAGTAAATCAAAAAAGTTGTTCAATCAATGCGATCAAAGGCGCAACTGTGCTTGGAAAGAAATGGAGGACATGTGGAAGGAAACGCTGCATAGAAAATTAAAAAAATAATTTGATTACCTATATGAAGAGGTGTTTTTGTTAAAAATGGATTTAAATATATTTGTTAATTTTAAAGTTCGAAGTTTAATTATTTTACTTCCTTGCGCAAACATAATTTTGATAGCCTCCACTAAACCCATTAGTGTATCAATATCGTAAAAGGGGAATTTAATGAAATTTCTAGAATCGACAGATAAATACTTGTTTAATTTGTTTTGTTTGGCAAGACTAAAAAATCTCTAATAGGTTTTGAGTTATACTAATTCAAAGTACAGTTAACTTTTTTCTGGGACACCTTGAATATATATATATATATATATATATATATATATATATATATATATATATATATATATATATATATATATATATGTATATATATATATATATTTATATATATATATATTGGTATGAGATTCGTTAAAAATCTATATTCATGTTGTTAAAAAATTAACACAAAGCCTCAATTATTTGCCTCTGAATGTCTCGTATGTATGACGTCATAATGTTCACATTCTTCTCAATGATAATTAACATTAAATTTATGCAGGACGTTAATTTAACTACAAGACAGAATGTTAGCGGGAAGTTATTTAAACGGGATTAGTTTTTCAGATATTTTATTGGCATGATTCGTGCTACCTTGTTGTGTAAGTTTCTGGAGTTTAAATATAAATAAAATAGCTCTGAACAGATATACACAACAGGGGGAAAAGTTACCAAGACAAATGATTCACAAAATGAAATTTGCACTTTGAAAATGCTTCTTGGTTTAATTTTTAGTCGCGGGTAATTCAATATCTCACAATGTCGGTCAGTTGGTCGATCGGTCCCCATTTTGCTTTTATTTTGTTTTGGTAATAACATTGTAATTGTTGATCCGATTCTAACTTAATTTGAATCCGTTTGCTGTTTTACATTCTCTTTCAAATGATATAATTGCCAAGGTCCTCCCAAGTCTAGCCCGGTAATTATTTTGTTTTGGTAATAACATCATAACTATTTGACCGATTTTAACGAAATTTGAAACCCTTATGGTGTCTTACATTCTCTTTTTGAGAATCCGTCTCCTGTGTTTTATTCGTTTGTTCCTTCTTTCTCGCTCACCCGATGCATTCATCCTAAACTTGTTCCAAGCCTTTCATATATCTTAAGGAATAAAGTGACGGCTTTTTACGCTCGGGAAATTGTGCTCATAACGATAATTTATACTTTTCCAGGAAATTCCTTGGTTGGGTTTCCACACTTTCTCTAAAAATATTGAGATTTCTTAAAATACTTGTTCCACAACACCTTTCACTCGTTTTGCTGATTTAATTTTTATACGAAGTGGCTTGTGAGAATTTAGTCTCCTTCCAATCAGAATTCCGTTTCACCTTTGGTTAAAAGTCGCAATATAATTAAAATGAAGATTACCATAATGGTAGATTAAATCAAAACAGACGTTAACTTAGGTTCCATTTCCGAACTTAAAGTAGGGAAAAGAGTTTATTGGTTGAAAACTCCTCTTGTTTCTGTGGATGATTGTAACGAACAAATAAATCAGATTTACATTTCTTTCAACATGGACGAAGAATTGTCGTCTCGAATTGATTTCGACTTCGAAACCAACATTAAATTAAACGATCTTTCGAAGACTCATAATTTCACTTCACCTAACTCCACTAATTCCGAACTCGTCTTACAATCGGATCTCAAAGAACCTTTGCGTAACCCTTTTCCGAAAATCCCGGTGAAATCTACTCTCAAGCACTATATAGACTCTCATGCTTTCCCTCCCGTTTCACCGCCTCCTCCTCGATTAACTTCTCCAGAAGAGTTCCCTTTCTTTCCTTTTATTAATACAACCATGATAAATTTCCAAGAAGTGGCTCCTAAATTATAAATTTCATGTCCCAATTCACCTTCTAACAAATGTTCTAAATCCCCAAACTTAAGTGGAGAATAATTTGCAAGGCGCCATTCCTTGGCGGACCTTCGTACCGCACAGTGATTTCATTTATCTCACCGATGCAACTTTTGCAAGGCAAAGACACATAAATCGGCCAACTGCTGATCAAAAGTCAAACGAAAAACCTCAGCATCGAATAAGGAAAAAGGGGTGTTGTTGAGGTCGGTGGTTGAATCTATTGGGGGTTCTAAAGCTCCAGCAAAAATCAAGCAAATGTCACCGATTCTTATTTTTATTCGATACCTCGGATTGGCGAGTAAGTTCGGAACTATTTGGGTGCTTGTCAAAAGTTCACATTAAATATTCCCCGTGTCCGAGGTGGCGGATCCAGGATAAAAAAGGAAGGGGGTCTAACCTAAATTCCTACATCTGAGTAATCTGAGAAAAGGGCATTGATCATTAATAAAAAAACAGTAATTCACATAGAAATGAACACTAACTCTCCCAGATCTGAAATTTTCCCCACGTCCAAATATTGGGAATTACATTTTATTGTCGTTTTTGGACGTCAGCTAAGGTATAATACTGAATTTAATAATCATTTTGAGATTTACCTGTATTTTAAACATGTATCATATAAGATACATTCTATCGAAACAGTTTAAAAAACGGTTTATATATATATATATATATATATATATATATATATATATATATATATATATATATATATTCTTTATTATTACATAACTTTCTTAATAGAAGAATACAAGTATGCCTTAAAAAAGAAATATAAACATAAACGACTCTGAAATTTAGGGGGTCTTCAGCCTCTATCACCCACCCCCCTGGATCCGTGCCTGTTCGTTAGTTAGAATCGTCGGAAAGCTGCTACACTCATACAAACAAAACTTTCATCGGCTGTCTGAACAAACACATCTGGAAAAAGTCACCATTCGCTTTTCTGAGCCTGCGAAATTAGCGGTTAAAATTTTAGTCGAATCAAACCCAAGTGCAAAACCTGCTCTCAGGGCTGGGAACTATCTCGCAGACATCGCATTCTATCATCAATTCGATTTGAAAGATCTAATTGAGGGAAGAAACTTTGTGCTAGGAATCTATTTGAACTAGCATCTGATATTTTGGTTAATGCAGCTTGTCGAAATTGACCTTTTCGATGGTCAAGTTCGGTTTGGCTCCCCAAGGAAACCACAGGGTATTATGTCATACCCCAGAACATAGGGATGAGCGTACTCTGTCTGATCGTTGGATGCTTTGGATCAATAAACAGCTATGATACCCAAAGTGGGAGATAATAGCTGAACTTTTAAGAAACTAAAGATTTTCTCTAAGGTTGCTGGTTCCAGGGCCGATAGCCGCACTTTAACTAGTAGATTTATGTACTTCTGAAAGGAAGAAACAGGCACCGCAGGAGAGAAATGGTCCTTCATATATATATGCACCGTCACTTCTTAAAACCATTAAACTCCACATTATTTGCTCACAAAAGCTTCCTCTCAAAAGAGAATCTAATAGGGGTCCACTTTAACGTTCAAAATATTGCAGTAAAATAGAAGACGTGTCCAAAGTTAAACCGCCTGAAGGGTACACAAATGTAGAACCTGGCCTGAAATTGCTACCCGAGCAATTCAAAATTTTCAAGATTCGTTATGGACTCTGTGAGTGTAAAATATTTGTCTTGATTGAGTGACCTGCTAAAAGAACTAGCGATGAGGCCTGGATCAGCATATTAAACCAGGATCTTCTGCCCGGAGCAGTTCAGAGAAGTAGATATTCCTTGCTACTCTCTGAAAGATCGCGGCGCGATTAAATCCAATATTATTTGTTGCCTTCAAACAATGCTCATTTGCCTTCGATCATTCCCATGCTCGATTTTAACGTGAGAAACAAGGCGAGATTTTTAAATACAAGCATGTGATTAGATATTAGGGTAATTCAAGTCAACATTTCTAAAATACACAAACAAAAGTTAAGACTTAAGTTTTTTTAAGCCTAAAACCTTTGCCTTAATGAATTAAAATTTTAAAAAATACAAACAATTGTAGATTTAAGTATTTGTAAGCTTCAAACTTTTTCATGATTTGAACCTTTTCATTTGGGAAGAGCGATTAGAAAGATATTTTCGACCATTGGATTTCCCTCATTTATTTTGTCGTCCGTCCAATACCATTTGCCCGTCTATTTCCACGTATCCCATTTCTGTGGAATAACTTGTGGTCGCTGGTTGGCGTTCTGTTGTTTGAATACGAGAATTAAGAGAGAGAGAGAGAGAGAAAAAAAAAAGAGATAGACATAGGCGCCAATCTCATTGCCTGTGTTCAATTACCCCACATAGACCCTTCATTCGCTTTCATGTTTGCTTCACATAGTGCAACCAACTGCATCGGCCTTCTTTAAACGCATTTAGTATCATTCCCATATTTTATTCATCAGATGTAACCCTTAGTTTTCACATACCCACTCGAATTACACATTCATGCTGATTAACCAGCATAAGTGGATGAGGTCCACCTCTACACCATTCATTACCGCCATTGTAGTTTGCGTTTGCAGGACATGACGTTTTTGGTGCTCTATTTCCATTGCCAGCGGCCCCTATCCGACCTTAGTCACGCTCTACGACAAGCGTCGGCGAAAGGCGGGCGTATTTCACCAGCCTCACAGACAGGCAGAGGAATTTGCGCTGGCAAATCTGTAAATTCAGTTTCAAAGTGTGAGGGTGAAAGCACCAGTTGGAGTAACCCTTTTATTGTCTTTAAACGACGAATGTTCAAAGTATTTTTCTAACGCCCCCCCTCCTTCCCAGCAATGCAGCATACCTTCCTCGGTGAGGACGATGCCAGGCCCTCAGGGGCTTGAAGCAATATCAGTTGTCAATTTTTGCTATAGATTAACCGCACCACGTCTCTCGAGTTTCTCAACTTTGATCCATCTGTTATAAAGTATTTAGCGAAGACAACGATGGAATTAATTAAAGAGGTTTCTATTAATATATATTAGAAGGACCATACTACATAAGGATTTATTGACACACTACTCTTTGTTATGGGGGAGGAGTACTAGAAAGATACTTTGAGAATACTTTCCCTGCTGATGACTATCCACATCCCTCAGGGGCTTTGATGCAGTGCCGGTTGTCAATTTTGGTTATATACTAACCGTGCCGTAAAATTTCAGTGAGAAGATATATTGCATAAACCATCCCAGTATGTATGTATTACCGAAGGCTCCCAGGTTGTCCTACTAACTTATATACAATAATGGCCGAATGGTTTGCGACTAATATATATTATTTTAATATTTCAATTATTGCAGGTTTATTAAAAGGTCATCAATTCAAAAATAATTAGAAAAAACGTGCATTCGATCAAAAAGACAAAATGATGTCAAATATGGGCTGAAAGAATAATATTAAATAATTATAATCTTTTTCTTGATATTTTTAAAAATAAATCACGGTATTACTCCTTGGTAGTGGATCTGCCTTCCTTGCGCATTGGGAGGATACCCTGGCGAGTCTCTAGCACTGTTGGTACTCTTCCTGGTCTTATGTGTCTTCGACCTCTTTTTTTTAACCTCTTGTAGAAAATTTTAGATCAAATTTGCCTTTGTGTGTTTGCCTTTTTTATTTCTAGTCTAATAAATGCAAATCCAGGCCTATACCCTTGAGCTGTCCACGATGCCTAGAACGTTTCTCAGTGATTTGGAAGGATTGACGAAAACATGGAATTCTTGATTTAACGGAAATTTGATTTGAAGAAACTAATATTTCTATATAAAAATATTTGGAACACGCTTTTTTTTATGATTGAGACGCCCTTCAGTGTAATTTGAGTTTTATTCGTTGTCGCAGCTTCCATAGCGAAGAATGTAAAGCCCTGCCGAAGAAAAGAATAAATAATTACATTTAGAATTAATAAAACAAGGTCTGCTGACCAAAAAGTCGCGTGCCCTCACTTAAACTGATTTATGACCTTTCGACCTTCAAAATTTTTAAAATAATTCCCGGAGTAACCTTATCATAGCATAGTAGAGAATAGCTTAGCCTAGCCTAGTTTAGCCTAAAAAAAGCCAAGCCTAAACTTGCCTAGTATACCATAGCATATCTTAGCCAAGCATAGCATAGTATAACCTACCCTGTTTTAGCCTAGTATAGCCAAGCTTAGCCAAACATCGGATAGCCTAGCCTAAAATAGAATAGCCTAGCTGTGCCGGGCCTAAGCTAGCCGAGATTAGTATAATTTACCTAGCTTAGTATAGCCTACTTTATCCTACCTTTGCTTAGTATAGCCTAACATATCGTATCCTAGTATAGTCTAGCCTAGTTTAGTAGACCCTAGTCTAACCTGGCATATTATAGTATAACCTAGCGCATCCTAGCCTAGTATAGCCTTGCATAGCGCAGCATTTCCTAGTGTAGCCTAGCTTACTATAGCCTAGCCTAGGCTAACCAGGTATGACTTAGCATTGCATGCCAGAGCCTAGCCTAGCGTCGCAGAGAGTAGCCTAGCCTATTATATTCAAGCTAGCATAATCGCTATAGCCTAGCAAATATATCCTTGCATACGATAACCTAGCCTAGCATAGCAGACTCTATGCTAGCTTGGTATAGACTATCCAGGCATAACCACACCAAACATAATATAGCCAAGCATATCATATTAGAGCAAACCTAGTATATCCTAGACTAGTATAGCATACCATACCCTATACTAGAATAACCTTGCATAGCTTAGCCTATTATAGCCTTGGTTAGCTAGCTTAACGTACCCTAACATAGTATTACCTAGCATAGCAGAGCATAGCCCTCCCTAGCCGATTATACTTTAGTTTCCCCTAGCATAGCATAATATATCACTATCTAGCCTAGTATAGCTTAGCCTAGCCTCTCATAGTATAAACTAGCCTAGCATTAACTATCCTAGACAAGTAGAGCCTATACTATCCTATTATACCCTAGTCAAGCATAGCTTAGTATTGTCTAGCCTAACATACTATATGATATTCTAGCATAGCATTTTTTAGCCTGAATTAGCATAGTATATCTTATCCTTGTACATTATATCTTAGCATATTTTAGCATAGTATAGCCTAGCCTATAATAGGCTAGCAGAGTGTTGCCTATTCTAGGCTTGCCTAGCAGAGTATAGCGTATTATATCCTAGTCTAGTCTAGAAGAGTATCGGCCGAATAGTTATGATATTATTGCCAAAACAAAATAATTCCCGGGCTAACCATGGGAAGACTTTGGCAATTATATCATTCGAAATAGAATGTAAAACAACATAAGGGATTCAGATTTCACTAGAATCGGCCGAATAGTTATGACGTTATTGCCAAAACAAAATAAACCCCGGGCTAACCTTGGGAGGACTTTGTAAACTATATAATTCGAAAGAGAATGTAAAACAACAAAGGTTTTCAAATTTTGTTAGAATTGATCGAATAGTTATAATGTTATTGCCAAAACAAAATAATTCCTGGGCTAACCGTCGGAGGACTTTAGCAATTATAGCATTCGAAGGAGAATGTAAAACAACATAAGGTTTTTAAATTTCGTTAGAATCGGCCGAATAGTTATGATGTTATGACAAAAAGAAAAAGAAAAGCAAAACGGGAACCGACCGATCGACATGTAGAGTCACTCGCGATTAGACTCGCACGTGACTAAAAAATTGATTTCATGAGAGTTTGGTTTAAAACTCTGTTTGATCCTAGTCGTTAATGAACAGTTTTTCTCGATGCAGTCTGAGGCTATTTGTAGATGGGTAGCGACCCCTCTTTCTTGTTCGAGCAAATAAAATGGAAATGGAAGGTGGGAGGAGGAAGACAGAGAATGTTTCGCCGAGAACCCCTCCCACCACCAGCCAATCTCCCCGCCACTACCCAAAGAGCCCTTTAGGGGTCCGGAAGGAGCGGCGAAAAGGGCGGGGATAAAGAGGAAGAGTAGAATAATTGGAGCGTAATCTATTCTTATTAAAGTACCTGGTTCTCTGTATCAATTTGTTCATGGCTCCACTAAATGCCTCCCTATAACCCCAGCCTTCAGGATTATGTTTTGTTGTATTTCCACCCTATTTTTTGTTCAATTATCTTGCGTTCATTCGCTTGTATTTTCTCTTAGACATCCACACCCCCAACCCTCATTTAGATCCGACCAAGATTGCCAACTGTTTCTATTTCATCTGTTCTCGTAATTACGAGAATTTCATTATGAAAACTTAACCACTATATTTTCGGGGATCCCCCCAAAAAGCTCGATATAGAATCAAAGCTTTGCAAATTATTTATAAAAATTCGTATTGATGATTGCATTAACTCAGCTCTTCGTTTAATTTAATCATCTTTTAGTATTCGTCGGTTTCTTTACCATTTCTGATCAGCTCTTGGTTAAAGTAGGAGCTATTGCATGCCTCTGACAATCCTCAATAGGTAATAGGATCGCTTAGTTCCAATCTCTCAAACTGTCTCGGCTTTGAAAAAAATAGTACATTTTTTTATAAGGAGACGGTTGTGGGGGAGCCGGAGCCAAAGGGGTCATACTGTGTGACCCCAAACGTAAAGCAACAAACTGGACATATTGAAAAGTGTAGAATATTTAGCCGTTTCTAAACGGCATTTGATAGTTTGGAGGTCCTGATATCTTATTTGAGATCTTATATTCTTTAGCGTTACCTATGTCACTTCTATGTATCAATATTTATAATCTATATATGATGTTGTGTAAGCATATTTTTCTATTTATGGAGCGTATTGTGTAAGTTTACAGGTACGTAAGTTTATGCAATGGTCTTCCTTTCAATGTCGTATCCTGTTTATTGCTTGATGCTCTGATAATATGATGTTCCGAAACCGTCGTTTTAATCTTATTTTTAACTCGCCTCGAATCTACTTTCTTGCACAAAAATGATATTCCCGGAGCGGAACTGACCTTTGCTTCCCCGAATCGTTTGAGTCTCCAGCGTGACTCGTTTAATTATATTACCTAATTATCACGTAATATGTTATGTGTGGTGGGACACTAAGATTTTACACATTAATGTAAACAAACCTGGAGAATCTTACCTGGATAATCCCTCTTATCGCACTCCAAGGAAGAAGGGTTCGGGTAGGTAACCCCGTTGGATCCGCACACAGGATTTAATTCCAAGGTAGTGATGCACGGTGGATCGGAGCGAGAGCTAACAAATGCAACTGAAAGAAAACAATGATACGCGCTCTAAGGTTCAGCTGGTCTAAAACGAGAAATGGAATTTCAACCGGAAGGTATAAATTAGTAAAGTAGTCGAATAATCGAGTAAGTCAAATGGTAGAAATATATTATGTAGTTTCATCACAGAAACGCTAAAGTTTAGATTTGCTATAGGAATCGTTGTTATCTTACATTATTTTAAGGTTGTTTTTCTTATATAAATTTCTGGAAGTTTCGAAAGATTATAACGGCTCAAAGAACAATGTTTGCGACAAATAACTGTCGCAATGTGTGTGATGGCAATGGTTTCTTTCATCGTAACCGTCTCCATCAGTCCGTTCTTCTTGATAAGGGATGCTGGAGTACATGGTAGGTTCTTCAATGTTTAATGAGCTGGATTGGCATTCTAAAGCGCCGAGGGCATTGCTCACATGACCTTCAGGGAATACACTGTGTAGACAGATAGACCTAGTTCCTTACCCATTTCTTCAGAGTTGCACCTCTCCCTTCCGTCATAACATCCAGGATTAAAGAGTATTTTTCTGTTTATTTGCTATTTCCTTTTTTCCCCTGAATTTTCTCTACAGCGATATACGCCTGAGTGCTAATGAAAGAAGCTGTTTAAATCCTTCACAAAAAACATGGTTTTCATGTATTCTCTCTGGTTTATCTTCTCGTCCATCCTCTAAACCATTTCTCCTACGCTGAATGAGTTTTACCTCTAGTGTAATTGTTATTATTTAAAATCAAGTATGTAAGGAAGGAGGAATGACTAGATTGTCTAAGAATAGCCATTATGGTTGTTAAGAATGGGGCAATTATGCTGTGAGGGCACCACTCTATTTGACATTGGCCTAGCCAGCGATCGATGGCATCCTGTCACGGTGAAGTGTTTACATAACTAACCGCTCCAACACCAACTATTTTTCAATCAAGGGTTAAAAACACCAACAAGAAGGTGCGCAGGTTATACCCTGCCAGCCGCAAACTACAACTACACTTATATAAAACCCTTGTCAGACCAGTCCTTACATACGTCACATCACTCTTGCAGCCACATGCTACACAAAACAGAGGGAAAAACAGCGCATCCAGAACTATACTCTGAAGAGCGCCTATCGCTCTCCCGTGAACACATTCATGACTACACTACACAAAAACAACAGAATAACACCACTTTGTCCACCCTCCCTCCTGCTGCTCCAGTCATGTCGAACAACCATACACACACGCATAACACATTGCATCGTTGTATAACCACCGACCTGTTAACTCTCCCTCTCCTCTCAAGTTTTTTCTGAACCATTTTCCTCTGGGACCTCTAGATCTCCTGTGGCCTCCACAGTGATCCCTCTAAATTCTTTCTATACATACATTTTAACTACTTGTATGGATTTATTAGTTTTATCTACACTTAATCGAGCAGTCTCGAAATAAATAAAGTGAGGGAACCTTTATTAGATCAAACTCTTTTATTCCTAACGAAATTAGCCCCGATTAAAGGCATATGCTAATGAAAGGTAGAATCACTGATTTGTAATATCCACTAAATGTGGGATTGGAAAGACGATTTAATCATTTAGAGAGATTTGATTTATCACGTAATAATGCGTGTCATGATATTATTTCTTCTGTTTTACAAATATTATATTTTAAATGTCCTTTATCAGCCTAAGAGCATCCAGATACTCTCTTTAATTTCACTTTCCATCACAAAAGCACTACAGATCAAAGAAGGGTTTTTATATTCATAGAGGAACCATGAATATAATATAAAATCCTCAAATTTTCCTCTTCCTAATGATATATCTTTCCTTTTGGGTGCCATATTTAGGCAATATCAAATATGAACAAAGAAATGCATTGCATTTGTTTTGTTTTTTATTTCCGGATCACCAATTAAACTATTAATGCAGGATACTTACGGTTGATTGCAAAGAAGCAGATCGTCAGAAAAAGAAACCACTTCATTTTTATTCTTTTCGAGTCTTCCGATCACTAACCACCTGAAGAGATAAAAAGGGCTTAAATTCGAGCAATACTTTGCCCATTTCCTAAATTTGTAGGACTCATCAACCTAAAAACAAGGACGCCCAGAGTATGTAGAGGTATATACGTAGAAACCAATCTCTGTTTAGCGGTAAATATGTAGACAGCGAGATATTTTGCGATTTTCTTTACGAGAACGGATTGTACCAGTAGCAATACCACCCCTCAGAAAATGCCTTCTTTCAATTTTTATTATATTAAAAAAACAAAAACACAACGTAAACCAACTAGGATATATTAAGCAAAAAGGTTTTTTTTAACAAATTTGTTAAGAAAACTGATGAAGTTGGGGGAGGTAATAATATGTGGAAGGTTGACACAGTAGATTGCATTGGGTGCTAAGATTTCGGAGGCTGCGCTACTCTCCCGGGCCAAAGAACCCTAAATAAACACATAAATATCACCCTAAATAAACACAGGCATCGATATGAATAAATTCCGCAAAGTTACTAAATTCAAGTTATTTTGCGCAAATTAATTCCTTAAGTCCAAACACAAGCATAGTCAACCTTACGAAAGGTCGCTAGGTCCCACTCAAGACACAATAATGAATTGAGGCAACAATCTCAGGCTTTAAAAGCAATAATTTATATAGTGTTAAGTTTGGGAGATTCAACAGATAGCGACGCTTAAATGATTGCTATTATAATATTTATTTTAAAAATAAATAAAATACTAAAAATAATGACACGAAACATTCTGTGAGGGAAGCTTACCATTAGAACAATCCGTCCTCATAAAAATTCGTACAGTTTTAATTATTTGATATAATATGAATATATTCCATGAGGCAGCGGACATCGCTTTGATCTCAGTTAAAGCAACCCCCTTAGACCACTCGGTTACAGCTGTACGACTCATTCCATAGATTATCAAAATAATTATTATAAATAATCAGTTATGATACGGATAAAAAAAAAATGCTACCGCATTTGTTCCTCCAGCATTGGGACTGGTGTCATTTGGACCAATAGGTCGTTTCAGCCCCCACAAACCAGGTTCAAATTCCTAGCTTTGAGTTTTGTTTATTTTGTTACTAAATTCTCCGTTTAAACGGTCATTATTACTGTTAGTTTTTGCGAACATTTGTTTTACTTCTTTGGTCTGTTTGTTTTTCTCTCTGGGTTGGGTTAGTGGGTAAAGGAGCGCTTTAACTCTCAAATTAAATAGATCAATCGAAAAATATAGTAAACATTGTAAATGTACACTGTCACACTTCCAATAAAAAGGCTCCTAAAAAGGTTTCTGAGGGTTAACCAAGTGGAACTACTCCATGAAATACATACCTTTATTAATGCTGGGTTCTCAGACGCTACACTGACTCCTTTTAGCGGCGGTGGCTTATATAGCTGTTTACAAATTGGAGGTGGGGTCGGTGTGAAGGGGAGGGGAGGGTTTCATTTTTACGTCGCAAAGAAATTATGATTCTGGAATTTCCCTGAATTTTCGTTATCAGACGTAGATTTTTTATCGGGGAGATAAATTGCCGCAGCTCAATTGCAGGATGGCAATAATTAAACCATGGTTGCGAAACAAACCGGCTTGGCAATCAAAATAGCAATGGGGAAGGAGTTTCTCTCATGGAAACGCCTGTCGTCAGCTATCAAGATTATATAGCATACTGATCTTTTTCAACCTTAGAATTTTAAGAATCCTTCAATATATTTTCTGGACATTTATCTTCAATTTCCTCCTTCTTTTATTATTTATTCTAGGGAAAACAAAGAAGAGTATCTTCCGGATCAAGCTTGCAACAAGCGACACATATAAAAGTGTCGAAGAGAAGAAATGAAAATGTGTGGCAGATAATATGTGCAGGTCTAGCCGTGAGTATTGGGGCATAAAGGTAAAGCAATCGCTCACAGATGTCAGCTGCACAATTTGTGCCTATGAAACTTATATATATATATATATACAGTGTGTGCAATAAATATCCGATACATGGTCAAAAGTTTATTTACCATAGTTACACAACAGCAAAGTAATCGAAAATGAATATCTTATGTATTTTGTACGTTGAATACAAATTGGTATCATATTGCAAAAATAGTAAAACGTTACTATGATTACAGCAAAAATATCAAACGAACATTTCAAAAAGTCTCCGATACATCTATGAAAACCAGTTAGTATTTGGTGATATGACCTTTCGTCGCTAGTACAGCTTACTACCGTTTGGGATATTTACTTATGAGGTTTTTATAAATATTTGTAGGTATCTTGGTCCATTCTTCTTGGAATTTTCTTTTTAAATCTGTTAGATTTCTTGGGTCCCTTTTCTGAATCTTTAGTTTTAATTCTCGCCACAGGTTCTCGATAGGATTTAGGTCTGGCGACTGACTTGTCCATCCTATAAACTTTATTTTCTTCTGCTAAAACCACGCTGCAGTGCCCTTGGCTGTATGTTTTGGATCATTGTCTAGCTGGAATGTCCATTCTCTTGACAACTTCAAGTCCTCTGCAGACTGTAAGAGATTAGCATCCAGGATCCTGCGATACATCTGAGCATTAATTTTCCCTTCAATAATATGAAGTCTTCCAGGACCTGCAGAGGAGAAGCAGCCCCATACCATTATGCTGCCTCCTCCAAACTTCAATGTTGGTATTGTATTTTTAGGATCATGCGCTGAGTTTTTCTGCCTCCAAACGTGACTAGCACTATTTCACCCAAATAACTCAATCTTCGTCTCGTCAGACCATAGTACAGCGTCCCCCAAACTTCAGACGATTTCTGATATGAATTGGTTTCAACAAAGGTGTCTTTCTTGGTGTGCGAGAATGGAATCTCTCGTTCCAAAGAACTGCTTAAATTGTATTTTTGCATACATTTGTCCCAAATGCTTCCAAATCTTTCTGAAGTTCAGATCGAGTCACTCGAGGATTCTTCTTTACTTTACGGACTATATGTTTAGCCACACGGTTTGAAATTTTAGATGGACGCCCTAAACGTGGTAGACTTGCAATGGACTGATATGACGTGAACCGGCAAATCGTGTCACCAATGATTGGGATTGGTATTTTTAGCATAGATGAAATTTTTCTATAGCCCAAACCACTTTTATGTAACTGAACAATTAGTTCTCTGCTCCTTTTTGGCAATTCTTTAGTCTTCGCCATATTAGAATTAGAGTGTTGAACGATGACCTTCTCATTCAGCTCTCAGACACTGACTGAGGTCCGCTGTTTCACGTGGACGAAGTAGATTATTCATGTCACGTAAACCACTCTGGAATGTTCGAAAACTATTTATTATCGTTTTATATCTAATTTTGTGGGTGTGTTGGATACTTTTTGAGTCGATAATATAACACTTTTGTTGATATAATATCAATGCTTCACTATTTGTGTATTCTAATACCGAATTTGTATTCAACGTACAAAATACATAGAATATTCAATTTCCGATTACTTTTGACCATGTATCGGATATTTATTGCACCCACTATATATATATATATATATATATATATATATATATATATATATATATATAGCGAAAGGGGTCTATTCTTTCTTGTGGATGTCCGACCAAATAAATTCGTACTTAGATTTTTATAAACAACTTGATGAAAATATTTCTTTATTTCGGAATTTGAGGTTCTTACAATGAAGCGCTGGAGCTTGGTGAATCCATCCACTGAAGTGGAACGGATCACAACAATAAAGAAGTGTTCTCGATTGTTTCTAAGGCTGATCTCAGATCCATGAGTAAAATCTCTCTTATTTATATGCGTAGAGAAAGTGGGCGCGACCATGTGAGATATATATATATATATATATATATATATATATATATATATATATATATATATATATATATATATATATATATATATAGAGAGAGAGAGAGAGAGAGAGAGAGAGGGAGGGGAGAGAGACAGGGAGCGATGTCGTATGAACCTAACACAGACTCTCGAGGGAAATTGAAAAACAGAATTATTGGTGTTAGAAGTCAAGGGCCAATAAATACTAGGGGCTTTTGTCGACGGATTTTTAAGAGAAGATGAATGAAGCTCACATAGTCGTTAGGCGATGCCTAAGTGTAAGAAAGAACGTGTATGTGAATGTGTGCAACTTAGGTGTTCATGATCACTATATATATATATATATATATATATATATATATATATATATATATATATATATATATATATATATATATATATATATATATATATATATATATATATATATATATATATATATATATATATATATATATATATATATATATATATATATATATATATATATATATATATATATAATTTCAGGCACTTGCCTCCCACTGTTTAGACAAACCCTTTCTCATCTTTCTGAATTTTTATAATTCTTGTGCAATTTGTTTCCAATTTTTACCATATTTTTACCATCTTGTTTTTGGTCTTCCTTTCGGTCGTATTTTATCAAGTTGAGTCCAATCAGATATTTATTTGTTCATCTATTGTCTTGGAATCTGGTCACATGGCCTGCCCTTATCCATTTCGGGTTTCTTATAGTTTCTCCTCTATACCCTAAAGTTTGGTTTGTTAACGTATCCAAATGACTGATTTTATGTCACACCAAGCAATCCCCATCAGAATGCGTTCATAGGCTTTTTGGGTTGCTCTAAGTATTAATGTAAGGTTTTTCTTAAGGTCTCAAGTTTCTGCTCGATAGGTCATAGGTGGAATTATGTATTTCAGTTATATTCTATTCTCATCAGGCAAATGAACATTTTGCCCTTAAAGATGGTGCTTGCCTTTCCAAATGCCTTCTAGCCCAGATTGATTCGGCGTTTGATTCTCTTATCTTCTCCCGCTGATATTGTGATCTGCTGACCTTGATAGATATATTTGTATATTATTTCAATTTGCTCGTTATTACTTGTAATGTCCATCAAGACTTTTGTTTAGCAAAATTTATTTTTAACCCAATTCTTGTGCTTTCAATGTTAAGTTGTTGAAGCATTCTTGAATCTCTTTTAGGTTCTCAGCTATAAGTACATACAATGTCATCTGCGCATCTCAGGTGATTGAAGTATTTGCCATCGGATTAATGCATTGGTTTTGCCAATTTAATCCACTGAAGATTTCTTCCAGACAGTACATGAACAATTCGGGGAAGATGTTTGAATCCTTATGCAATCTAATTTAGGGTCTGCAATTTTAGTATACATGTATATGTTTTATGATATTTATGTACAACTGGATCTATACATTGATTCTTTAAGGGTGTTGTTATCGTTTCTATTGAATCAAATGCTTTCTGGTGGTCTACAATTACCAAATATATATGCAATGGTCAATCGTTGAGAGGCCCTTTCTGAAGCCCGCTTGTTCTCTCAGTTGTTAGTCATCTAGCTTGTTTTTTAGTCTGTTAGTAATGATTTGCGAACACTTTATTAACACACGAGAGAAGGCTGATCGGTCTGTAGTTTAGAAGGTCCATTTGATCACTTTTTTTGTATAAAATGACTATTAATGGTTTGGACCATCCCTGCAGAATTTTGCCTTGTTAGAAACAGTGAAGATGCAAGTTAGTTTATCCACAATGACATCTCCAGTATCTTTTAACGAGCCCAAAGGGATGTTTTACGGGCCTGCTGCCTTATGGGTCTTCATTTAATTGATTACCATTTTAATTTTAGATTTGAGAATGGCAGGAACATTATTGTGTGTTGTTGGTGGGTTGTGATTCTGGATGGTATTGTTTGTGTACAACATTTCATAGTACTGATCTTTGCTGAATGTACCTTCTTCTGCTTTTATAGAAACCATGTGAGATTTTTCCTCTTAGAAGTTCCCTTTTAGCCATTTTATAAGCCTTTCTTTCCTCGATAATCACATTAACAAATGTCGTATTATATTTCCTCAACGTTAGCTCTCTGTTTATTTTTAATGGGCTTGTTTAGCTCTGGTAATTGAATTTATTAGTTAGACTTTGTCGCTTTAAGGTCTTTGCACTTTTTCATTAGATTTCAGGATCTTTCTGAGATTTTGTTGCTCTTCTAATTTCGTGTGTTCTATTTATTTTTCAGCCTTTTATGTTATGTATTTCCTAAAGTTACTCCTAATGGATTTTATTTCTGGTATCGCTGTTCTTCCCAACAAATCGGTTTTATTCCTCCACAAATTGGGAGAGTCTGTCGTTTCTCCTGTTTGGAGAAGAGTTCCGTCTATAGGAAATTTTGCTTCACACAAAAAGGAAAAGCAGATATAAGAGCGGAGGATGCTAGAATAGGATTATCCTCCATCTTCTGAAGATGTTAATGTGACGAACAAAGGAATACGAGTACATGGTGCAAGGATAGATGGTCTGTTTTAAGGCGCTTGAGGCAAAAATCTGATTGGCGGTATTTTTACGTAATACGTCGTGACAAGGTTAATTTTCTAGCAATAATTCAAACGGAATGTCAAATTGTTTCAGTCCCCAATTCTGACGAATGGCTAGGAAATCAGTCTTTTAACCCTGGAATATCTCTGCTCTCCTCTACCTGTGCAATGATTAGGATGGAGAGGAGATTACTGCCTTTCACATCCTAGTTTAAACTATGTCTGTGAATTGAAGAGTCATAATTTGAGGCAATGATGAAGACAGGTTTGAGGAGTAGCCCACCGCAGAACTCGGTGTTATAGGAGCACCGGTTAAGGATAATGTTGTAACCCTTAGAGTGGTTCGAGGTCCCATGCCATGGGGTCCCTGGCAAGACCCCAAAAGGACATGCAACACTCTGTGTATACTGGAAGAAATCTCGATATCCAAACCTCTGAGGGAGCGGCCGCCCGGGAGTGGTAGTTGATTCTACCACTTCCCATCATCAATTCCTCCACATCTCAGCAGTCAGGAGGGTTTCACCTTGATTTATTTATCTATTCTATTTACCACACACTTGAAAGACAAACAATCCTTGGCACTGGGTGAGATGTGGAGATTTCATTATCATATATACAAAACTAACACTAAAAGCACATCCATAATACATAAAATCACCTTTCCAAGAAAAAGCACAGGTACTGATTCTAAGAAGGGAAACTGACCAAGAAGAACAAGGAAAAGGGATGCCGCCCCCCTTTCTTCAGGTGATACGAACACGAAAGGAATCACTTTAAAGGCCACAGGAACTCAAAAACTCACGTTACAGTAAGTGACAGGATAGCTATTTGGTTAGCTATATGTGGCGCTCATCCTACACAGCGATGTGCCCACGGGATACATTGCCACATGGCCCAATAACTCTGACGTGAAACAGATCCTGGCTCCAAACCACTGAAGAAGGTCTCTTTGGAAGCCAAATCCCCACCTCATCCAAAATTCGATCGGTGCACACACAAAAGACGAACGCAAACCAGGAGCACACATATTTTTAAAATGATATGTGAGACAAGTGACATCGCATCCGAAACCCTACATAAATTATTACTGCTATTTAACACGATCTCCCCATTAAATCTGGAGAGATATAACTTTTTCCATTCTTATAAAATGGGAAAACCATACTACATCAAACTGCCTGAAGAAGGAAACGATGATGTGCTCCGAATGTGAAACACTTCGGAACACACATGGCGCACTTGCACCTGAACGGAAAAACGATGCCTCATCCTCAAAGGGAATAATAGGACCCTAGCACTCGCAGCCCCAAAAGAAAGGATACACTTGCAAAAAAATGAAAAGAACAAGAAGATAAAAATTAGAACCACTACGTAAGTCCAGGCGACGACGAAGGAAATATGCACCCGAGTAACCAGAACGCCACTACTTCACTTGACCTTCAAACGTTCAAACGACAAGTCAAAGTAATGAGATTTATCCCCGATCCTCACTTCCTAAACAGAGTTAGACATAGGAGACAGGAACGGGTTCAAACATAGTTGCCAGTTGTATTCAACAGGAGGTGAACTCTGCCATTATGGCAGAATTAACAACAAGAAGCGAAAGAGAAACACCTGAAGAAAAAAGAACAAGCAACGAACTAGGACGAACAAACCTAAATAAGAACAAACTAGAACCAAACCGAAGAAAGAATACGAATGAGAACGAATAACTCTGAAACATCAAAAGAAGAAGTAAACGATGAAGAAGACAAACGAGTCAAACGAGTTAAAACTTCTAAAAATAAACATAGCGTTAACTATAGTTAACGCTATGTTTATTTTTAGAAGCGGTTTACAAAAAGAATTTTTTTCTCTGAGGCAAAGATGTGAATAGGTGTTTTTTTATTAATTTTGTTGTGGTGAATTCAAATTTATGAACAGCTTTGCTCTATTACCTCTAGTTTTTTTGCTTTCACATACCCCATTTTTATTATACTGCATTTAAATTCAAAATATAATGCGTTTATTCCATTTGTTACAAAGGTATATTAGAGAAAAAACAGCATAGATACAGAACATTAATGGAACTAAATTACTTGGATAATAAAATACACACAAATCATAGTAGAGCAGACAGTTAGAAGTGATGTTTTTTGGACGATCTTGTGTATCTTGCCTCCGAGATGTCACGCAAGAGCATCTCGCAGAGTCCCCCATCATGCTGGAGCTGCACTTGCCTTTGTACTTGCTCTCCATCTTAGAACTGTCTTAGTGGAACATTTCTCCATGCTCATCACTCCCTGACCTGAGGTTAGGAGGAAGAAGTTAAGGTGGGAATGGAGAAAGTGAATTTTGAGTGACATTCGGCATCCCATATCCTCATAAGACGGTAACAACTTCTAGATACACGTTTGGAAATTTAGTACCTTTGTGTTACCAAGGAAGACATGGAAGACTGACTTAAATGCTTCTCACGCTCTCAGTTCCTTTAAGGTAACAATCTCCTCAAATTCATTATCCTTCAGCACCTCTCGGATCTGAGGTCCGACGAAGATGCCCTCCTTGAGCTTAGCAAAACTCAGAGCTGAGAATAGAGTACACAAGTGTTGGAAAGCAGCGCCATTTTTGTCCATGAACTCCACAAAATTCTTCATTAGCCCAAGCTTGATATGAAGAGGAGGAAGAAGCACCTTGCTCATGCCCACCAGAAGATGTGTTCTTAGACACTGTTCACCAGGCATGAAAGTGCTGCTAGACCCCCAGTCCTTCTGCTTATAGAGCTTGGAAACAGCCCAACTGTCCCAGAGACAGAGAAAGCAACAGTACTTTGTGAAGCCCGCTTGCATACCTATAAGAAACCCAATGACCTTAAGGTCCCCGCAGGAACTCCACTGGTACTGGCTATGCTTGACAGCTTCCAAAAGGAGCTCCATATTGTCATACGACTCCTTCAGATGGACTGAGTAGGCAAGGGGAATGCTGAGGTATTTATGCCTATTATGCAGGAGCGCAGCCTTCAGCCTTCGCTTGGAACTGTCTATGAAAAGACGCAAATCTGAAGGATTGCGTGGGAAACCAAGGAAAGTGAACAAGCCAGAGACCTTTTTGCTGTAGCACAACCTGTTTTCCATGAAAAAGAATGAAGTGAAGTCATTGTTCCGTGTCCTGAAATTGGTGATCCTGACATCTGCCTTGACCAGGTTCCACTGATTAAGCCGGGATGCCAGTAGCTCTGCTTGTTATTTAGATAGATACAAATCACGGGCAAGGTCATTCAGTTCTTCCCGCGTGACTTAGTGGGGCTCATTTCTACTTGCTCCTTAATTAACAAAGACATTGTCTTCAGAAGAGATCGAATTGGCAGAATATTCTCCTGAAGGCATTTATTCATCTGATGAAGGAAAATCTTTATTTGCTGAGAGTGTAGGGACAGGAAGATAATCTGAGTGAGGAACCGGTCTCATAGCTAAGGGAAAGTTGGGATATTTTATCTTTTTTTCTAAAAAGGAAGCATTGAAACCAGTTTTATTTGTCAGACAAAAATAACAATCATCTGCATTACTTTTTGGCTCTCTCCAGACCATCTGGACAGCAAAGTTAAAGGTTGTTTTCTTGCCATTAAACCATGCAGTTAGTCCATTGTTACAGGGTTTACAACAGATGTATGGGGCCCAGGATTTGTCCTGATCTCTAATTTTACAGTCAAAATAATGAAAGTAAGCAGTTCTCAGGAGGGAAGTAATTGTTCGGCGCTGTGCAACTGTCGTGAAATCCTCACACACGTAATAGAATGAATTTGCCTTGTTGATGCATCCTCCGTGTTTTGAAGTGCCTGAAGCCATTGTAGATATATGTATCAACTCACAAAAATATGGAAAACAAAATAAACATTAATCATATATATGGTTACAAAATACATATGGTTTCAAAATCACAATTTAAACATGTGTCCAACATACAAAGTGGTTGTGTAACATGATTGTCGAGCAGCCCTAACCTCACAATCTAAGAAAAAGACATTTAATTTTGTTAACTCTTTCACTACCAGAATATTTTTTTATTCCAAATAATGTTATAAAAGGTTTTAAAAAATTAAAGTTTAGTTAGAGGGGATTTGACATTTTGGGTATCCCGTTTGCTTGAATTTAGCCATGTAGATATATTATATTGAATAGAAAGCATAAATATAGTTAGTGCAAGATATATTTTCTAATATACATGAGAACTAGTTAACTAATTTTGAAAACTAATTAGTTCTCAAAAAATTGATATAACAAATGCTAACTTTTCATTTTCAGCACGTGTTCATTTCACTGGTTATCAAAAAAACTGAGGAGTAATAGAGAGTTGCTAAATATTCAATAATATGCTAATACATTAAAAATACCATTGAGATAAAAATATGCACTAATTTAAGCTAAATTCTGCCCACAGGTATTTTTTAAAAACTTCTGGGATGTATTGTCCAATTGGTAGAGTAAGGATTTTAAAGAACACAATTCCTAAAATTTCTAATACATGTATACGTCAAAAAGTAGAGGTGTTGAGTAAAAACTGGTTCCGTATCTGAAATCAACACCCCCAAATTAGGCTAGAACAACTATTTTTGTGCTTACCTCAATTTCTCTGTAAACCAGTGAGCTATTAAGACTACACAGCGAGGCCGTGAACAGGTAACGTCGTATCCAGTTTTAGTATTGGAGTATTCCTGTCCCTCTGATTCGTTGTCTGCTGCGCACACTGCTCGATGACGTCATAGACTAAAAAAGGGAATGGATTGTGTAATCATCACCCGTAATGTGTAGCAATGGTGTGTGTTTTATATCATTTGACTGGCTGACTGCACGCCAACCAATATCACCTTCGTTTTTGGGTACAAGCTTTGTCGTTCCTTATTATCAACTGAGTGGGAGAGTTTCCTTACAATATGATGAACACTTTATATTTCGAAAGTTAGCTTTTTATTCTTAGTTGAGGTGTGAATAGACCTTGTCAATTTTGCATAGATTTTTGTAGACTTGATCTTATTCAACGCAGAAATAAAGTTTATTTCATGAAATATACAACACTACCGATGTCATCATCATCATCGCTATCCCTAACTCTATAATTTAAGAAGGGAATTTTTTTCAGTATTTGAATAATAATCTCATCTTAGTTTTGTTATGAGTTAAGTTTTTCATCAAATTTATTTCTAATAATTCTTTTATAACATCAAAAAACAAAATGGTGAAGTTCAGAAATAAATAGAAATATCGAAATTTTGTGAACTTTTTAAAACCCAAAGAATTACAAATGGTGAAGTTCAGAAAATTTATTTTCATCACATGAATAAAAATGAAGGTAAGATGTGAGAAAAAGAATTAGTTGTTTTATGGTAAATAGTAAAGGTAGATCGGTCATTAACTCTTATAAGTTTGACTTCAACAAAAGTAAACAATTATTATCTTTCATTCAACTTTGAAATTTATGGTGGGTTGTAGGTTATTAACATTTTTTAAGAAACCATTAAAACAGACCAGCTGATTTAGTGTCGATATGCTGACCTCAATATACCGGTACCATACAAAATCTGGGGATGAAATAACAGAGGGAAAAAGATTGCAAAGAATAGGCGATAAAGGATTTCCCCTCGCTAAGGCCATGTTTTTGACGAAAGAAACCCGTATCACTATTAAAAAGATTTTCGGTAACGCAAAGTTTAACAAGGTTAAAAATTTTAGTTTGGGGTAATGGTAGGTTTAATCTTGGATTTTTTTATTACAGTGGATAATACCCCAAGGGCTTCATTAATGTGTACATTGGTGAAAAGGCTCTCTACATCAAACCTAACTAATCGGTCTCCTTTGATGTCAATTTTTCTAAATTTCTCAATATAAAATTTGTTGAATGGACTAATGTGTGATGATGTGGTTAATCCAACGGCGTCAGAGAGAATACTGGCTAGCCATTTTGAAAGTGTATACGCATGGGAGCCATGCATGATACGATGGGCCAAAGAGGGGTTACGAGTTATTCAATTAAAGAAATTATTTCATATTCTATCAACGATGGAGCATGGGAATTTTTATGACACTGCCACATATGAAAATATATGCATAAAAAGTTTGATCAGTGCACAAAAAACAAAATTGAAAGTAAAATTCTTGGAGGATTACTTCGCCGAAAAGTTGTACCACACCTCCTCCTCTTGAAATCTAAAAATGTGACTCAAGAAACTCCTTTTAGCAAATTTAATGAACTGCCCCTGCTTAATAATACTCAAGTCGCCAAACGGGATTGTAATCTCTAGTTTAGATTCCAACGAGAATATTTCCGTGACCTCATAATAAACACAGATTCCAACCAAATACATAACATACTAAGGCATTGTCAATTAACTCTCAACCGTGTCCATCAAAAGGCTCGCCTATGCCTATGGAACAAATTAGAATGGCTGTTCCAAAATAGCTCTGGAAGGATTCCTCTAACCCAAGCGAGAATGTACTCAACCTTTCATCTTATACCGTATCCACCAGTCAAAGTACTATACTCGATTATCACCTCTCCTTCGTATTAAAAAATGGTAATTAATTTTCCCTTTATCATCTCATATCTACCAATAAATTTTGCCAAAGTGATCATTCTGATGTGGAATTCTTAAGTGGCTTTGTTGCTGGCGCTTTATCCCACAGTGATAGTGAAAAATATTTAGAAATGCCAGGACGCTTAATGGTGGCCAATAAATTGCTAAATTCGAATAAATATATTGTAATAACAAAATTGGATAAAACTAATCAAATCGTCTGTGATAAAACGGGTTGAGGCCGCGTTAATTTCAACCCCTATCACGTGTTATTTAAAACCACGATGCTCCTACGTGCATCTTCGCTTTGAAGCTTGGCGCCTTATCGCAGCCACCTGAGTCAATGTTTAAACAAGGAGGTTTATCCTCCCCCGTTCGCCCCCATACGCCGACCTCACCAGATTGAGTTAGGCTTATGGGCAGATAAGGCATTGTTCCCAGGCTCGGCTGTGCATTCCCTCGAAGCTCCCACTCCATTGTCCCCCACGCCAAGGGAGTGTCTCGACTATTTAGATGGAAACTTTACCACTAAGAGCAGATTGGAGATCCAGATTTTCGTCGCGAAACATCACCCCGACCCTCTCTCACTTTGTGCGCCAAGGTACCTCGACCTCGAGATTCACCATCACTTGTCCAGAAGGAGGACAATATCCCTTGAATGCCAAGGTTCGAGCCTTTCGTGACGCCAAGTCCACAAGGCTTCCCCCTCGTTGTTCAGAAAGAGAACAACGTTAGAACAGCCATTGTTCGTTCGAGTCCCTTGACAAGAAACGGTTCTCACCCTTCCCCCGTTGTTCAGAAGAGAACAACGTAGAACAGCCATTTTTCGTTTGAGCCCGTTCGCCAAGAAACGGTTCTCACCCTTCCCCCTTGTTGTTCAGAAGAGAACAACATTAGAACAGCCATTGTTCTTGAGCCCGTAGACAAGAGACGGTTCTCACCCCCCCTGTTGTTCAGAAGAGAACAACGTAGAACAGACATTTTTCTTCAAGCCGTTTGTCGAGAAACGGTTCTCATTCCCAAGACGCCACGTCAGGATCATTTAATTCTTCCCTCCTTCGGCTGGAACTCGCGAGCGGACCGAAAATTCCTTCACGTCTACTTCCTCTGCACCACTAGTATAAAATTACGTAAGCCGAACGTTACCTTTGAGTATTTAACCCTTTTGTCAATTCTATCCTGTGCTTTAAATGGTTTAGCGAACCATCCCATCTCTGTAACTTTATATTTGTTTTACCTTTTTAAATCTTTTAATCCTCGGATTAGCCCGAGACCCACGACCCTTTCCATTCTCTGTTTAGGTCAATATTTTCCGTTTTGTGTATTGTTGATAGTTATTATTAATAAAACTCTATTTTATTAATGATAGCAATATTATTATCCTTGAGCTCAGTTCCACTTCTTAAGCATATAGGAGATACATAATATCGGCCCACCAGACATCCACGCACTCTAAAGATAATTAAAGAAGTTCCCTCAACGAATAGTTATATATGGTATATCGTCGAGAGTCCATTCTACGACATCGACCTTTTAGACAAAGTTACTTCATTAATTTGAGAGATTTACTTAGCGACCTAAACACCTAGGAAAAACCGTCTTCCAACGTTTTATGTAACAAAACAGCTTCCTTTAACAAAACATTGACGAAGCACTTAAAGCGATTTAATCTTGATCTCCTTCAACGCCTCAAACCAACTAACCCATCCCTTCAATGGATGTACGGATTGCCGAAAACTCACAAACCTAGAGCCCCTCTTCGGCTTATCTTATCATGCATTGGCTCCCATGCGTATGCACTTTCAAAATGGCTAGTCAGTATTCTCTTAGACGCCGTTGGATTAACCACATCATCACACATAGTCCATTCAACAAATGTTATATTGAGGAAGTTCCAAACTTCAGCTATAGTTGAGCTTCTAAATACTTTAGAAAATTATTAACCACTTTGAAATTTAAAAACTAGAAATATAAAGAAAAAAATTACAATTAATAACTGTAGACAGACTTTATAGTGACATACATAAATGAAGCAAATTGGTATATTGTTATATATATTGTTAAGCTATGCATTTCGAAAATGAATCATAAATAGGGGTATAAATTTTGAATAACAAACCGAAGAGCCTTGTAAAATGACATTAGACCCAGCATTTTGGCTTTAGGATAACGGCTGACCTGTTATAAATATTTATAGGATATATTGATTATTTTAAACTGATTAAATTAAGTCAATTTTTGAAGGAGCTAACACACAAACTACCTATGTCTATTGTACCCTAAAAACTGACCAGGCCTGGTGTCAAACAGTTATCGTCACATATTTCTAAATATTTATTGGGAAGAGATTTGATGGAAATCTACTAATTACTCCCTTTTCAGCATCAAGATGTAAACTCCTGGAAACAGCAAATTTAATAAAGAATGTGAGATTATATTTGTCCAGCAATAAAGTGTAGAAATAGAAAATGTTTTTCAATTTCAAATTCAGTTATGTCTTACACATCTTTCGCGTTGATGAACTGGCTCGCCTCCAGTAAAACTTTCTGAACTTTTTAGATATCCAGTACTCATATACAATTCAGTTTATATGAGATTCACTTTAATAATTTCAAGTGATTAATTCATTTAACTCTATAAAAAAGTTCAAGTATTTCATTGATTGAACTTTTCTTAGACCCTATATAAGGCAGCGAATATTATATAAAAATGTGGAAAGCCGAAATTTGAAAGTGATGTTTTTTTCTGGTTTTGATATATACAGTGCAAATAAGGAAACAAAATTTTATAGGTGTGGAAGAAAATATTCCTGTAAAGCAAGAATTCATGTTTAAAACGAAGAAATCGTGAAATATATTAATAAAAATAAACACGATATTTTTCCAGCTCAAATTAAGAGAGAACGCAGTTGAAAGAAATGTTATCTGAGCTATGCCAGATAATAGACCTTTAATGGCGATGGTCCGTGGACAAAGAAACAATGTAAGATCATACCTAATTTGCCCAATCGATTTAGCTTGTTTTGTTATCCCAGACAAATTCAAAACTTATACTTTTGGCGGAGAACAAACGGAAGAATTTTTGCTTGCTGACAGTAGATGTCGTGAAAGTTCTTGTAGAATTTTAATATTTGGACGTAAAATTAACCTGAGATTATTAAATGAGTGTGAAAAGTTTTGGTTGATTGTAGTTTTAAAATCGCGTGCTACCTCTTTTACCCTAGGTTTGTTTAATGTCAGGTGTGAAATACGGGAGTGTACATCCCTTACTGTACGCTCTGCTCCCTAATAAAGTCGTGGGACTTATGAAAAATTATCCAACAGGATTTTAAAAATCGAACCTAGTTTTAGTCTAGCAATTATCAACTGTGACTAGAAATGACAATTTTAATAGCTTAAAAGCTCATTTCTATTCAGCAGATATCAGAGGAGGTTTTTGCATTTGGTCAAGATATGAAAAAACATGTTTTTGATTTAGGACATTATCTTCAATACAGAAATGATCCATCGCTTAAATTATTATTATTATTATTATTGCTATTATTATTATTTTAACTTTACATATTACTAGTTTTAAGATTTCGAGATGTTTACTAAATTTCCAACATTTAGTTGTTTATATTATTTCACGTATTAAGAAGTCTTAGTTAGCAATATATATATAGCAATAGCAATATCCAAATAGGCCTTCTATATGCTTCATTTATATCTGGAGTAATTAGTTTTCATACAATTTGTAAACAAACAAATTAAAACATGTTACCTTGACAAAATAAGCTAATAGTTTCCTTCTAGACTAAGGCTCAGGTGCTCCACCAAATTTGGTAGAAATCGATCGAATAGTTTTTTTAGTATGTTTGAACACGAACGAACGAACGCTGTCGATCACATAATTTCCCAATTCCTAAATCCCTTGTCAGAGATTTATAACAATAACCTTTCCTTTCAATTTTGTTTAAAGTAGATCTGGTTGACTTTAAATCTTTTTAACAAGTTCTACGCCAAATAGGGTCTGCGCCAAAAATGGTGTGCGCCGAATAGTGTCTGCGCTGAAACGGGCCTGCGCCGAAACGGGTCTTGCACCAAAACGGGTCTGTGCCGAACTGGGCCATTCCCCATCCGTAATCTTCGTAAAAGTATGTCCCTCCATATTACTAAAGCCGATAAATCCGGAACCGTTGTCAGTATGGATAAAAATACATATTACTAAAATAATGCATTATTAAATGACCAAGCTACTTGCCTGCCACTATTCAAAGAGACTTCCATAAAAATTGGCGCCTATTACTTAAAAACTTTCCTCAATTAGTTGCAAAATTCAACTTGACTAACGCCACCCTTCCTGATTAGTATGGACTAGTCACAACACACGAACCAAATTTCCCACTACCTCCGATTATAAGTTTTGTTGGACCTGTTTCATATGATCTGTCTAAATGGCTTACTTCATTTCTTACAACACTAGTTGGACCTATTTCTCATTCACATGTTACTAATTGCTATGATCTTATTTCTAAACTCAATGCCATTCAGTATTTTAACAATTTTACCCCTGTTAGTTTAAATGCATTTTCTTTGTTTACCAATTTATCGGTTGCAAATCTTTTCAATTTGCTTAATTATATATTTATTGCGCAATATTGACCCTCCTTTACTTGTTAGTACTTTTAGGAGCCTCATTTCACTTTGTACTAAAATTATAAGTTTTCATTTGACGGTAAAAATATTTTCTTCAAAAGTTTGGATTAGCCTTTCACCTCTTCTTTCTAACCTATGTGGATTTCATTGAAATATGACTCCTCCCTATTATCCTTGATTTCTCTATTGTTTGGTAAGTGTACATTGATGACGTCATTTATGTGTGGCCTAATTCTAAGGATAAAAACAGTGTTCCTACTAAATTTAATACCCTCGTGCCTTCTATTAAACTTTTCTATGAGGTTAAAAATAATAGAACCCTTCCCTTTCTCGATCTTTTTATTCATAGAACCTAGACTAGTTTTAAATATTCCATTTTTTGAAAACCTACTAATTCAAACTCTTATATTCATTTTTACTCTGCGCATAATCTCAAAGTCAAATTCTCTCTTTTCTCTTCTATGATTCTATAGGCTTTGTGTGTTGTGAGCCCTGAAAATATGGATCTGGAATTCTCTAATATCTTTGAGATCAACCACAAATTGTATTCCCGTTATCCTTTTCTTTTAAATTGTCTTTCCTCTGCTAAAAAGACGTTCTATAATACGGATCCTACTATCCACTTTAATGTGAAAAACGTTCGTGATTTGCCCTTTTTTATTACTTTACTAACCTTCCTCGTACGAACCGAGTATTAAGAATACTACTTGTTCACAATACACCTAAAAGATAGGTGAGGTTTACGCAGTCGAATGTGTTGGCTTTCGGAGTAAATATTTTGGACAAACAAGCAAACATTTGTCGGTGCGTGTCAATCAACATAAATACAATATACGGAGAGGTGAAAATAATAGTGCGTTTTTTTGTTCATATGTCCAAGAATAACCATTTAATTAAGTGGAATTCAGCTACCTTTATTTATCGCTCCGATTACATTATAAAGAGAAATATTGTTGAATGCTCTTTTATAAGCCATTACGAGAATTTTAACATTTCCCCTGGCCTTTATAAAATTGATCCTGTTATCAAAAGATTTATTAAAAAAAACTAAGTGTTATTAAAAAAAAATAGAGTGCACTTATATTCTTAGTTCTGTGTCTAATATTCATAATTATTGGTACCCAGTTTAGTTATTTTAATCATTACTTTCTCTCTCTCTCTCTCTCTCTCTCCTTGCCCCCCCATTTTGCTACTTCTCGCGATACTCTTAATCTTCCTCTTCAGGCTATTTTTCTTCGTTATTCTTTTTATTGCCTCAGACTATAGTCTTTACCTTTTCTCCCACTTTGTTGACCTTGCTACCTATTCCTGATAAATCTTGATGTGCTTTGACCCTCCCTCCCCTACTTCTTCATATTATATCAATATTATATTATATTACTATTCATCATCCCTAACTCCATAATTTAAGAAGGGGGATTTTTTTTTAGTATTTGAATAATAATTTCATCTTAGTTTGGTTATGAGTTAAGTTTTTTATCAAAGTTATTTCTAATAATTCTTTTATAATATCAAAAAAAAAATGGTGAAGTTCAGAAATAAATATAAGTATCGAAATTTTGTGAATTTTTTAAAACCCAAAGAATTAAAAATGGTGAAGTTAAGAAAATTTATTTTTATATATCTTCTTCTATAACTATATTTTAGCAACGTGATATTTTTAAAGGGGGGAAATTTCTTCCTTTTTAAAATTTTTATAATTGGCGAAGTTCAGAAAATTTATAAATCTTTAACCATGGCTGCTTTTTTTTAGATTTTAAATTTTAATCTTAGTAGCGAAGCGCAAGCTGGAGTAGCGAAGCCATTGCCTGGTATATTAATCCTTAACTCTATAATTTAACTTGGTGAACTTTTGAAATTTTTGAAAATGTTTTTTTTGCTTAGTGGACAAGTAACCTTTCATGTTTTTGAGTTTGGGTTTATTTGAAACTTTTCTTTGCAGGGCAGTTTTTTGTATGTTTCGAGCTTTTATCAAAGTTCTTTCTAAGAGTTCAGAAAAAATAAATATAATTATCGAATGATTTAGAATGAAAAAACATACAAATCGTGAAGTTCAAAAAATGTATTAAAATTAGAGCTTTGGCGCTTTTTTACTATCATTTCATATATAAAACAAATTTAGATGAAAAAAGAGATCTGACGAAGGTTTTTCTATATATCAAACCGGGGGAAATAACTTAAAAAAAGGTTTCAGGTTGTCTATGTTGAACAAAATGTTTGGAAAATTCGCAACTATATATAAATCTTCAAGGGATAAAGGCAATATAATAAAAGGGTATCTATGTTGAAAAAGGTGTTAAAATAAAGTCTCTAAAAAGGGGATTAAAAAAAGTGGTTTAGAATAGCAAATAGGCCGTAGGATACACGCCGACGGAGTACCTGTGGAACCATATTTTTTCTGTAAGAAAGAATAGGAAGTGAATTAAGTTCTAGAGTACTCGGAAATACCTTTTCCTTTTTCATGAGAGACATTACATTCATTGCTAACCTCACTTGCTACTTTGTGAGATTTCATTTCATATATATATATATATATATATATATATATATATATATATATATATATATATATATATATATATAAAGCTCCTTTTATGGAGATTAGCAACTCGGGGCAAATCGGTTAAGGGCACACGGTTGCTCTTCAAGGAAGAGTAGTTTTCCTCGATTTGGGGTAGAATCACTTAAAAGTGCCTTTGAATGGCTAATTGAGGCTTGTGCCACTAGATCGCGCCACCCAAGGACAAATTTGATTGCTGATTTGAAATCTCCAGGGGAAATAATCATATTTCCCATGGTCAGATGGGTCATTTCATGGCTCTCAAAGGGTTCCATTGAACTTTACTCCTTTTGAAAAAAAGCGACGCCTAGGCCCGGGCGCTCCGTCGGATGTAAAAACATCTTTAATGCAAGTTTAAACACCTGCTCCTTTTTTTAACCATTGAAAACAGCAAGAATATTGCACTCCCCAAAACCAGGCAAACCCCTAAACCTCCTGAACAGTTACAGGCCTATATTTTTATTGGATCTTATTGGCAAAACTTCTTTAAAGGTAATGACAATAAGATCGCTAAAATATATATAGGAAAATAATCTATATAGTAATTTCTAGTTTGGCTTCCGGAAGAAAGGGGATACCACCATTTTCCTCGGATTAATAAAAGAAAAGATAGCACAAGCAAAAGCGAACAAAAGGTATATAGACTTAGTGCTCAGAGACGTAGAGAAAGCCTTTGATAAAGTTTGGATCAGAGGCTTACAATAATAGACCCTAAATCACCAAATGAACAACCATTTGGAGAGAATTCTCTGCGACTATGTCACGGAAAGAAGTCAAGAATCATGATAAATGAATAGGTGGGACCCGAATTTGAAATGAAGGCCGGATTGCCGCAACGCGGGTCTTTATCGCCCCCGTTATATTCAGTATATACAGTGCATGTGGCACCACCAATAAAACCAGAGACGCTGAACATCCAGTTTGCGGATGATATCAGCCAATATATAACATCCCCAAGCTGAAACAAAAGAGGGCAAGCGCAATTAACGGTATTTGAAATTGATAATATCGATAGATACGAACAAGAGGGAAAGTCAAAGTGGCGTTTCGTGATAAGATGATAAATGGTTTTACTTAGATGGTTTCCCATGGTTCAAATCACTTACAAGTGCCTTTGAATGGTTAAATAAGGCTTCTGCCACAGGATGGCGCCACCCAGAGACAAATCTCCAGGCTCAAATTGTGCAGCTGACATCTGTGAGCGATTGCTTTATCAGTATGCTCCAATACTCACGGCTAGACCTGCAGATACGAGGGACGGTCAATAAGTTTTGCAATTTGGATATAAGGAAACAAGATATGAGGAAAAGTGTTTTATTATTTTTCAATATAACTACACTTCACTTCAATGCACTTGCGCCACTTGTCCCTGAGGCTTCGAATTCACGACAACCAGAAATCTCCCGACTGCTGTTCAATCCACTCCTGGACGGCAAGCTGGACATCTTCATCGTCCCCAAACCGGCGTCCACGCAGTGCAGCCTTGAGCTGGCGGAATAAAAAGTAGTCGCTAGGAGCCAGATCTGGACTGTAAGGGGGATGGTTGAGCTCCTCGAATCCGCACTCGCGCAAGGTAGCTTGTGCAACCCTGGCCTTGTGGACTTTGACGACGTTGAAGTCGATCATGGGGCGTGAAGTTTCTTGGGACCCGACGGACAGAGACCTTGGTCATGGCCAAATTATGGTGAATGATGTTGATAACACTTTCATGTGATATTCCAAGTTATCGCTCAATTTCTTCGACCCTAACCCGTTGATTTTCGATGATCATCCTCTCCACACGGGCCACATTGTGCTCGTTGGTCACGTCTGACGGGCGTCCTGGACGGGCGTCATCTTTAAGGGACCCACGACCATGGCGGAACTCCCTATTACAGAGAGCAATGGTTGCATAGGAAGGGGCGGTGTCGTAGTACACTGCAACCATGCGTTCATGGATCTCTTTTGCATTCTTGCCTTCCTTGGTCAAATATTTGATCCCTGCGCGGTGCTCAACCTTCTCCATTGTTGAAAACTTGTGACTAACGATCTGCGATCAGCTACTGCTTCTTAAATAGACGAGGCAGGAGCGTGCGGCTACAGGTCCTGACTTGTCATAACTTGTCTTAACACCCCCACAAACAGCCATCCCCCTTCCTCTGTTTTTCCCTACCGATTCGCAAAACTTATTGACCGCCCCTCTTATATATTTCTCGCACATTTTCATTTCCTCTAAATTCTCCGGTTGTTTATATGTCGCTTGCTGCAAACTTAATCCGGAAGATGCTTTTCTTTTTTTCCTTAAAATAAATAATAAAAGAAGGAAGAAATTGAAGATAAATGTCCAGGAAATATATTGAAGGATTCTTAGAATTCTAAGGTTAAAAAAGTCAGTATGCTATTTATATAATCTTGATAGCCAACGACAGACGTTTACATGGAGGCAACCCCTTTCCCATTGCCATTTTGATTGCCAAGCCGGTTTGTTTCACAACCATGGTTGAATTGTTGCCGTCTTGCCATTGAGCTGCGGTACGAGTAATTTACCTCCTCACACGATTACAAAACTACGTCTGATAACGAAAATTCAGGGAAATTCAAGAATCCAAATTTCTTTGCGACGTAAAAATGAAACCCTCCCCTCCCCTCCACACCGACCCCAGCCCCAATTTGCAAACAGTAGTATATAAGCCGCCGCCGCTAAAAGGAGTCACTGTAGAGAAATTACTTTGATTAAAGTAAATTTAGCGAAGCAAAACATAAACAGATACAAGGAACGTAACGTCAAGAAAGAGGTTCACCACGAGTCACCATGGAAGATTACGAGGGTGCGAAGAGAGTTCCTCTTCGTATCTTTTCCGGGAACGATAAGCCTTTGAGGAAAAAAACCCTGTAAACAATATACGCTGACATCAGAGTAAAACTATTGAGACTAAAAGATCAGTATAACGGCTATATCGCACTCTGCTACACAGAGAAGGATCTAGACCTCCTCTTAATTGAGGACGCAGCCTAAAAACTCGCCAAAATTGGAATCGCACCTCGAACACCCCCGAAACCAAGAATGAGCTCAAAAAGAACAAAACTGGGCCACTATTGAAGACGTAGTTAAGTTTAAAAACCTGAATGGTGAGGACCATACACATGTCCGAACCAGCGAAATGGCAAAAAACCTGCTGAACACGTCCTTCTTGAATTCTAAACGAAGATATCTCCAGACTAAATTGAAAGAAAAACCTTCGTCTCCGTCTAGGTGTGTTTCACTTGCTACGTCCTGGACCAACACACAACAAAAGAATGCACCTAAAAAGGAAAAGCTTGTTCCGATTACCAATGTAAAAACAGCGGAAAAAAGTATCTTAAGTGTGGGAATGGGCACAGAACACTGGAAATTTAGTGCTCAATTAAAAATACCCAACTAATAGATAAAAAGAAAGCAGAAATATCCGAAGAAAAGGAAAGAAAAAGGAATACTTCGTATGACGCTGCAGCAGCAGGAGAAACAACAAAGACAATGACACCGAAAATTACTACAGTAAACATTGAAGGAAACATGCGCACAGTCCTCATACTATGTATTATGCACGCACATTTCGTAAACATCACAAAACCCAGAACATATGCTACGGAGCTAAACACAATGCCTCAGAAAAATGGACTGAAGAAAATATAGTTCCCTGAGAACCCACCCTCTACCGAAATATACAAGATCAACATGAAACCAGCTGCATAAGAGAACAAGGCAGATAATCAGGAACAAGACCAAATGGAAATCGACCAAGAATCCGAAGAAGAAACCTCCGACAAAGAAATTACAAAAGCAACCAAAGAAATTGCAAAAAAATAGAGAAGGAAAAGCAAAAACAAAGACCCAAAATAATTACACAAGAACTAAGCATTAAAATATACGGATCTCCCACGTCTCCCCTCCCCAAAACCTTCAAACAAAAAGACATTGTGGACGGACTAGTTAAAGGAAGATACAAATGGGATTACGATGCAGAGGTCGATGAAACAGAAGTACACAATGCCTTCAAACAAGGAATGATCTTCATTCTCCCAGAATCATGCTACTACTATTTACCAAATGACCAGTTTAGGAAATAGCAAAATGGTCGTGCCCGTTCCCCAGCAAGGTCAGACAAAATAAAAACCCAGCGAAAACTCAAAATATTACGCTCAAAGTGAACGGTTGGTCAAACAAAAGACTTATCTACTCAAACACAATAAGACAAGAAGATCTAGACATAGTTATTTTAACTGAAAACGGAATCAACATGGAAACCAAAAGAATAAAAATACCAAACTACAAAATTGTATGTGAAAACCACACCTAGGGCCAGGTACGATGATGTAATGATCGGCGTCAAAACGGGGATTCATTACACCGAAGTTTTTAGACTTAAAGGAATCCTACACTGCAATCAGAATTCAAATGACAACCGGAGATCTTATAATAGCCGGGGCCTACCAGCCACCAAAACACCCGTACCTCCTAGTCCCGAATTTCATTAAACTCTTCCACCGACCAGAGTCAACAATACTAATTGGAGATCTTAACGCTAGGTGCAGAGAAGCACGGTACACTGATGAAAAGAAACTTGGTAAACAGAGAAGGACCGGATTTCCCAACATTCATAACCAATAGATCCTCTACCACGCTAGACATCATCCTCGTCAACCCGAACTTCAATCTTCACACGGAACCTGGACCCGCAACTCCATCTGACCACCTAAGTATGGCCTACAACTATATCTACCTCCCCTATCCAAATAAAGATTCCACAAATAAAAGCGCCCAGCAAATAAGCCTGGGAAAATTACAAAGAATTCCTAAGCCCCATTGGAACCAGATCACTAAATAATCAAGAAGTCAATGAAATAGAAGCAGAAGTACAAAGAATAACCGCAAAAATAACTGAAGCAGACAAAAAATACACACAGACAATAGAACACAGAACCCTACCAGCACCGCGGTGGAACAATGATATTAAAGAAAAAATGGAAGATTTCAAAAGACTCACAGAAGAGATAATGGAACTGGGCAACTGAAGGGAAAGGTACAACAGACGAAAAACGGTCAGAAGACACGTAGGAGAATTAATAAAAGACAAGGCTAAACTGGTCTGGGACAACATAATCGAACAGATGGACATAGAAGGTGCCCCCCCCTCAAATTCTGGCAACAATACAGGAGACTAAGGGGAACACAACCGAAAGAGAAAATAAAAATTAAAGTGTAAAACGAGGAAGTGCAACGAAATGACGAATTTCAAGAACACTTCAAAAGACACTGAACCCGAATATTCACAATCTCTCTAGAAAAAAACCAGTAGTACGATAAAGAATATGAAGAGGAGGTGATTCAAATGCTCCAACCTCAACAAGAAAATATAAAAACCATAAGAAAAAGTCGACGAAGAGAGACTCCCACACTCGAAAGAAGGCATACCCTTTACAATGGAGGCGTACTTGGCAGCAGCCAAATCATTCAAGCAAAGCGCAATAGGATTAAATGACATTACCAGAGCACATTTGATCAATGCACCAAATAACGTACATAAATCAATTCGGAAGATCTTCAATGCCTGCTTGAATGCAGGGTACTTTCCCCGAGCATTCAAAACGGCAAAGATCCTCCTACCAAAACCGGGTAAACCGAGGTACCAAATCGAAAGCTTCCGTCCCATATCGTTGACGTAATTTCTCGGTAAACTCCTCGAGGAACTTCTAAACGAGACGCTAAAGAATTTCTCGATAATAACAATCTATGCAACCCACAACAGCACGGGTTCAGAAGTAAGCGCGGGACGGAAACGGCGCTGACAATTATCACCGAATAAATCTCCAATGAGAAAGCGCGCGGCAACAGAGTAGATGTTATACTCCGCGATGTTGCGGAAGCTTTCGACAAGGCGTGGATACCCCGACCTCAAGCCAAAATCAGCAACCAAAAATATCGAACCCAACCTGTGCAAAATATTATACCACTACCTGGAAGGTAGAAAAGCGATTTTACAAATAAACGGCAAAATGAGAGAGACATTCGCACTACAGGCGGGGGTCCCTCAAGGAGAGTGTCTCTCTCCAACCCTATACACAATATACTCATATACCCGCGACTTACCCGAACCAACAGACGACAGTGCGATGTATATCCAACTAGCGGATGACATCACACAAATCATAACCAGCGACAGAAAAAAAAGAAACATCGCCCAGAAAACAGCGAAAGAGATAAAATATGTAAATGATTACGAAAAAAGGAAAAATAATCAAAACGAACATAAACAAATTTAAATTAATACCAATAAATCAGTAAAAATCCGCAACTGTAAGGGTCGAAGGCGAAGCATACCCGTATAAGAGGAAAGGGAGGGTCCTTGTCCTCAAACTCACGACAAATGAATACGCATCACATTGGACACAGGAGGTTACGGAAGCAAAGGTCACACTAACATCACTACATTGATTCCGTAACCTTTCGAGCAAAAACAAGAAAAACTATATACAGCCCTCGTCCGACCCAAAATGACATACCCCATAATTTACAATTACACAATGAGAAAGATCCAAATGAAAAAGACCGAGAAAGTACAAAACTGGGCCACTGAATATATGAAAAATAAAAGAAGACAAAACCGCATAACATCGGAAGATCTGCATCAAAGAACCGAGCAAGAACCAATAAACAACATACTCCATAAACGTGCCAAAGACCTGTGGGCAAAATTAAACGAGACATGGCCCAGGAAGATATGGACAATATAACTGTACCGGAAAACGAGATCTGTCACATCAGATACGGGCAACGATTTGACGGAAGCAGGAAGAATACAATGAGAAATATAAATCCAATATACAAATAAAGAAAACCAAAAACGGATATGACTACCGATAATGACAAGCGGATATGAAACGGTAAGGCGTAAGCAATAACCAAAATTGACAAACTGAACATAATATAGAAAAAATAACAAAAAGGAGAAACCAAGGAAGAAAGCAGGAGAAATACATAAATGATATATATATATATATATATATATATATATATATATATATATATATATATATATATATATATATATCCATAACTCTATAATTTAAGATGGGGATTTTTTGAAAATTTCTAAAAAAAAATTTCGCTTAGTTGACAAATGACTTCGGGTGTTTTGGAAATTCAAAGGATTGAAATAGTTAAAAGGAAGAAGAAGAAGAAGAAGAAGAAGAAGAAGAAGAAGAAGAAGAAGAAGAAGAAGAAGAAGGAGAGGATGATGATGATGATGATAAAGATGAAGATAAAGATGATGAATATGAAGATGATGAAGATGAAGAAGAAGAAGAAGGAGAAGAAGAAGAAGAAGGAGAAGAAGAAGAAGAAGAAAAGGGTGTTCAGAGTGTTAAAATAAAGTCTATAAAGACTTTATTTTAACACCCTGAACATCTTGTTGTTGTTGTTGTTATACTAAGGTTACAACCGAACTAAAAAAAAAATTCTTATTCAAACACCTTAAAAAATCTCGTTCTTAAAATATAGGGTTATGGATATATATAAACAAAAAACAACAAAGTAAAAAAACAACAATAATAAATACAAATGCTCAAATGAGCAAACGAGAACAAACACAATATCTCTATCTTTCCTATCTCTCTCTACACTTTAATCTCTTATATTATCCCGATCCCGAGTCAGTGTAGCGCCTGAGAACCTACGAGTAGCATTAATAAAGGAACGTATTTAATGGAGTAGTTTTACTTTTCCCAAGGGATTATTTATCCTGAAGAATTGCAATACCCTCAAAAACCTATTTAGGAGCCTTTTATTGCAAGTGTAACAATGCATGTTTACTGTATTTTTCGATTGATCTATTTAATTTGAGAGTTAAAGCGCTCATTTCCCCACTAACACGACCCAGAAAAAGAAATTGACCAAATAAGAAAAAAAATGTTCGCAAAAACTAACAATAATAATAAGCGTTTAAAAGGAGGATGGAGTAACAAAATGATATAATAGAAATTGACAGGAGGCATTTTCTGAGGGGGGGTACAATCCGTTCTCGTAAAGAAAATCGCAAAATATCTCGCTGTTTACATATTTACCGCTAAACAGAGATTGGTTTCTACGTATATACCTCTACATACTCTGGGCGTCCTTGTTTTTAGGTTGATGAGTCCTACAAATTTAGGAAATGGGCAAAGTATTGCTCGAATTTAAGCCCTTTTAAGAAGAAAACATCACTTTGATCAAGAATTTGGAAGGAATCATTACATCAAGATAAATGCAAGTTAATATGAAGATACATCAAGAAAAGAAGATCAAGAACTAACCCACCCAACTTAAAGAAGAAGGAATCTCCGCCAACAAGAATACCAAGAGTCAGATAAATGCCAGACAAATGTTTGAAGGGCATCTTCAGTTAAGAAGAGATAAATAGATTCAAATATAGAAGACGCCCCTTCAAACATTGACTCCATTTATCTGACTCATGGTATCTTATTGGCTGAGATTCTTTCTTCTTTAATTTGGCTGGGTTAATTCTTGATCTTCGTAATTATTTCTTGATGTATCTTCATATTACTTCCAATTATGTCTATGTAATGATTCCTTCCAATTCTGATGACGCGATGAGTTTTTGATGCTTCTTGACGATTTTGATGGGATGAGATGAGTTGAGACGAGTTAGCCATCGAAAGTCGTATTTCCTTGAATTCCATTTTCTTTGAGCACGGTTTTCTCTCGAGTCGATTTCTTGGTCCTTCTGGATTAGTTAGTCCTTGAAGCATTCTCCGTTTTCTTCGAAAATTTTCTTCGTAAAAATTTGTGGACTGTATCGGATCGATCTTGGGTTTTTGTATCCCGAGGCAAGCACTCTACCGTTCTGAATTGGTAATTTCTTAGGCTATTTATATTCTCGCTTTTAGAAGGAAGTTTTTCTCTTATACATCTTCGCACCACTACACCTCCTTCATTACATAATTGATTTTAAATAATAACAATTACACTCGAGATAAAACTCATTCAGCGTAGGAGAAATGGTTTAGAGGATGGACGAGAAGATAAACCAGAGAGAATACATGAAAACCATGTTTTTTTGTGAAGGATTTAAACAGCTTCTTTCATTAGCACTCAGGCGTATATCGCTGTAGAGAAAATTCAGGGGAGAAAAGGAAATAGCAAATAAACAGAAAAATACTCTTTAATCCTCGATGTTATGACAGGAGGGAGAGGTGCAACTCTGAAGAAATGGGTAAGGAACTAGGTCTATCTGTCTACACAGTGTATTCCCTGAAGGTCATGTGAGCAATGCCCTCGGCGCTTTAGAATGCCAATCCAGCTCATCAAACATTGAAGAACCTACAATGTACTACAACATCCCTTATCAAGAAGAACTGACTGATGGAGACGGTTACGATGAAAGAAACCATTGCCCTCACACACATTGCAACAGTTATTTGTCGCAAACATTGTTCTTTGAGCCGTTATAATCTTTCGAAACTTCCAGAAATTTATATAAGAAAAACAACCTTAAAATAATGTAAGATAACAACGATTCCTATAGCAAATCTAAACTTTAGCGTTTCTGTGATGAAACTACATAATATATTTCTACCATTTGACTTACTCGATTATTCGACTACTTTACTAATTTATACCTTCCGGTTGAAATTCCATTTCTCGTTTTAGACCAGCTGAACCTTAGAGCGCGTATCATTGTTTTCTTTCAGTTGCATTTGTTAGCTCTCGCTCCGATCCACCGTGCATCACTACCTTGGAATTAAATCCTGTGTGCGGATCCAACGGGGTTACCTACCCGAACCCTTCTTCCTTGGAGTGCGATAAGAGGGATTATCCAGGTAAGATTCTCCAGGTTTGTTTACATTAATGTGTAAAATCTTAGTGTCCCACCACACATAACATATTACGTGATAATTAGGTAATATAATTAAACGAGTCATGCTGGAGACTCAAATGATTCGGGGAAGCAAAGGTCAGTTCCGCTTCCGGGAATATCATTTTTGTGCAAGAAAGTAGATTCGAGGCGAGTTGAAAATAAGATTAAAACGACGGTTTCGGAACATCATATTATCAGAGCCATCAAGCAATAAACAGGATACGACATTGAAAGGAAGACCATTGCATAAATCTGCGTACCTGTAAACTTACACAATACGCTCCATAAATAGAAAAATATGCTTACACAACATCATATATAGATTATAAATATTGATACATAGAAGTGAAATAGGTAACGCTAAAGAATATAAGATCTCAAATAAGATATCAGGACCTCCAAACTATCAAATGCCGTTTAGAAACAGCTAAATATTCTACACTTTTCAATATGTCCAGTTTGTTGCTTTATGTTTGGGGTCACACAGTATGACTTGCACGACCCCTGCTTTTAAACCCCTTTGGCTCCGGCTCTCCCACAACCGTCTCCTTATAAAAAAATGTACTATTTTTTTCAAAGCCGAGACAGTTTGAGAGATTGGAACTAAGCGATCCTATTACCTATTGAGGATTGTCAGAGGCATGCAATAGCTCCTATTTTAACCAAGAGCTGATCAGAAATGGTAAAGAAACCAACGAATACTAAAAGATGATTAAATTAAACGAAGAGCTGAGTTAATGCAATCATCAATACGAATTTTTATAAATAATTTGCAAAGCTTTGAATCTATATTGAGCTTTTTTTTTGGATCACCGAAAATATAGTGTTAAGTTTTCATAATGAAATTCTCGTAATTACGAGAACAGATGAAATAGAAACAGTTGGCAATCTTGGTCGGATCTAAATGAGGGTTGGGGGTGTGGATGTCTAAGAGAAAATAAAAGCGAATGAAGACAAGATAATTAAACAAAAAATAGGGTGAAAATACAACAAAACATAATCCTGAATGCTGGGGTTATAGGGAGGCATTTAGTGGAGCCATGAACAAATTGATACAGAGAACCAGGTACTTTAATAAGAATAAATTACGGTCCAATTACTCTAGTCTTCCTCTTTATCCTTGCCCTTTTCGCCGCTCCTGCCGGACCCCTAAAGGGCTCTTTGGGTAGTGGCGGGGAGATTGGCTCGAACAAGAAGGAGGGGTCGCTACCCATCTCCCATAGCCTCAGACTGCATCGAGAAAAACTGTTCATTAACGACTAGGATCAAACAGAGTTTTTAGCCAAGCTCTCATTAAAGCAATTTCTTTTATTAATTCTAAATGTAATTATCTATTCTTTTCTTCGGCAGAGCTTTACATTCTTCGCCATGGAAGCTGCGACAACGAATAAAACTCAAATTACAGTCAAGGGCGTCTCAATCATAAAAATAAGCTTGTTCCAAATATTTTTACATATAAATATTAGTTTCTTCAAATCAAATTTCCGTTAAATCAAGAATTCCATGTTTTCGTCAATCCTTCCAAATCACTGAGAAACGTTCTAGGCATCGTGGACAGCTCAAGGGTATAGGCCTGGATTTGCATGTATTAGACGAGAAATAAAAAGGCAAACACACAAAAGCAAATTTAATCTAACATTTTCTACAAGAGGTTAAAAAAAAGAGGTTGAAGACACATAAGACCAGGAAGAGTGCCAACAGTGCTAGAGACTTCCTAGGGTATCCTCCCAAATGCGCAAGGAAGGCAGATCCACTACCAAGGAGTAATACCGTGATTTATTTTTAAAAATATCAAGAAAAAGATTATAATTATTTAATATTATTCATTCAGCCCATATTTGACATCATTTTGTCTTTTTGATCGAATGCACGTTTTTTCAAATTATTTAAAAAATGATGACCCTTTAATAACCCTGCAATAATTGAAATATTAAAATAATATATATTAGTCGCAAACCATTTTGGCCATTATTGTATATAAGTTAGTAGGACAACCTGGGAGCCTTCAGAAATACATCCATACTGGGATGGTTAATGCAATATATCTTCTTACTGAAATTTTACGGGACGGTTAGTATATAGCCAAAATTGACAACCGACACTGCATCAAACCGCCTAAGGGCGGTGGATGGTCATCAGTAGTTAAAGTATTCAACCTCTTTAATTATTTCCATCGTTGTCTTCGCTAAATACTTTATAACAGATGGATCAAAGTTGAGAAACTCGAGAGACATGGTGCGGTTAATCTATAGCAAAAATTGACAACTGATATTGCTTCAAGCCCCTGAGGGCCTGGCATCATCTTCACCGAGGAAGGTATGAGGCATTCCTTGGGGAGGGGAGGGGGGTGCGTTAGAAATTTACTTTGAACATTCGTCGTTTAGAGACAATAAAAGGGTTACTCCAACTGGTGCTTTCACCCTCACCCTTTGAAACTGAATTTACCGATTTGCCAGCGCAAATTCTTCTGCCTGTCTGTGAGGCTGGTGAAATACGCCCGCCTTTCGCCGGCGCTTCTCGTAGAACGTGACTAAGGTCGGATAGGGGCCGCTGGCAACGGAAATAGAGCACCAAAAACGTCATATCCTGCGAACGCAAACTACAATGGTGGTAATGAATGGTGTAGAGGTGGACCTCATCCACTTATGCTGGTTAATCAGCGTGAATGTGTAATTCGAGTGGGTATGTGGAATCTTAGGGTTACATGTGATGAATAAAATATGGGAATAATACTAAATGCGTTTAAAAAGGCTGATGCAGTTGGTTGCACTATGTGAAGCAAACATGAAAGGGAATGAAGGGTCTGTGGGGGATAATTGAACACAGGCAATGAGATCAGTGCCTATGTCTATCTATTTTCTCTCTCTCTCACTTAATTCCTGGTATTCAAGCAAGAGAACGCCAACCAGCGACCACAAGTTATTCCACAGAAATAGGATACGTGGAAATAGAAGGGCAAATGGTATTGGACAGACGACAAAATAAATGAGGGAAATCCAATGACCGAAAATATCTTTCTAATCGCTTCCCCCAAATGAAAAGGTTCAAATCATGAAAAAGTTTGAAGCTTACAAATACTTAAATATACATTATTTATATTTTTTTTAAATTTAATTAATTAAGGCAAAGGTTTTAGGCTTAAAAGAACTTAAGTCTTAACTTTTGTTTGTGTATTTTAGAAATGTTGACTTGAATTACCCTAATATCTAATCACATGTTTGAGTTTAGAGATCTCACCTAGTTTCTCATGTTAAAATCGAGCATAGGAATGATCGAAGGCAAATGAACACAGTTTGAAGGCAACAAATAATATTGGATTTAATCGCGCCGCGATCTTTCAGAGAGTAGCGATGAATATCCACCTCCCCGAACTGCTCTGGGCAGAAGATCATGGTTTAATATGTTGGCCATTGCTCGGGTAGCAATTTCAGGGCAGGTTCTACATTTGTGTACCCTTCAGGCGGTTTAACTTTGGACACGTCTTCTATTTTACTGCAATATTTTGAACGTTAAAGCGGACCCCTATTGGATTCTCTTTTGAGAGGAAGCTTTTTTGAGCAAATAATGTGGAGTTTAATGGTTTTGAGAAGTGACGGTGCATATATATTAGAAGGACCATTTCTCTCCTGCGGTGCCTGTTTCTTCCTTTCAGAAGTACTTATACTTCACATGGCACAGAAGAGAAATGTGTACCGAAAATCGAAGATCTTGGGTGACTATGACGAAAACCGGAGGCTATCCAGGAGAATGAAGTCCAGCATAAGGGCGGCCAAGCGGTCTGAGGAACTCCGAGTGGCGAGACTCTGTAAAGAGAATCCCAAGGAATTTTTTGGATATGTAAACAGCTCTAAACCAATCTGTCGAACGATTGGCCTTTTAAGGAATGAGGAGGGGACATTAAAGCACTCAGATGCAGAAAATGCTAACCTCCTCAACGACTACTTCCCTTCAGTGTTTACTGAAGAGTGTGGTCCCATCCCCCATCCAACGAGTTCCTACTCGGGAGAAAAGCTGGAGGATATGGACTTCACCGAAGGAGAAAAAGAAAAGAAGATCACTGACCTAATGACGAATAAGTGACCTGGCCCGGATCGGTTTCTACCTAAAGTGTTTAAAAAAGTGCGCGATCAAGTGTCACGACACCTGAGCGCAATCTTCAACATGTCAATCTGGACCGAATGCCTTCCTAGAGACTGGCGTGAAGCGGAGGTGACTCATATCTTCAAGAAAGGAGACCGTAGCCAACCGTCGAACTACCGACCTATCAGTCTGACTTTGATAGTCGGTAAACTCAGGAAGAGAGAGAGCATCATGGTGGACAAAATGACGTCGCATTTAGAGTCAAACCTGCTACTGAGGAGTTCCCAGCACGGCTTCCGAAGGCAACGGTCATGCCTGACGAACCTTGTGGAATTCTTCCACTTCGTGTTCAGTGGGCACGATTGAGACAAGGCGGTGGATATGGTCTACTTAGACTTTCAGAAAGCCTTTGATAAGGTACCACACCACCGCCTTCTCCAGGAAGTGCGAGCGTTGGGCATAGACGGAAAAGTAGCCGGCTAGATAGAGAACTGGCTAAGTTACAGACGGCAACGGTTGGTGGTGAATGGACAGGCTTCTGAAGTGGGTGACCGTTACTAGCGGGATGCCTCAAGGTTCTGTCCTGGGACCAATACTATTCATCATCTACGTCAACGACATGGACGATGACATGGTTGCCAAGATTTCCAAATTTGCCGACGATACCAAGTTTGTATGAACGATGCAAGATATGGAAATACTGCTCGCCTGCAGGAAGATCTTCGGAAGGTTGGGGAGTGGTCGGACACGTGGCAAATGCCTTTTAACGTGAAGAAATGCAAAGTGATGCATATCGGTCACCGAAACCCCCAATCCCAGTATATCCTTATGGGCACTGCTGTTGAATCCACTGACACTGAGAAGGACTTGGGTGTAACAATCACTAGTGACCTCAAGTTCTCGCCACAGTGCATTGAGGCGGAGAAAAAGGCCCGAAGGATGCTAGGATATATAAAGCGCCAGTTTGGATATCGGAACAAGAAGATTGTACTGTGTTTGTACAACTCACTTGTCCGACCGCACTTGGAGTATGTCGTACAATTTTGGAGTCCTTCATTGCGAAAGAACATCGCGAGATTGGAACGCGCGCAAGCCAGGGCAACCAAACTGATTCCCTCTATCAGACATAACAGTTATGAAGATAGATTAAGGGAATTAGATCTGTTCTCGTTGGAAACCCGTAGACTGCGTGGTCAGCTCATCGAAGTTTTCAAAATACTTCGAGGGTTCGACAATATTGACTACGGGGATATTTTCACACTTGTTGAGAGCAGAACAAGAAATCACGGCTTTAAACTTGAACTGAAGCGTTATAATCGCTATCTGTGTGGAAAATATTTCACCTACAGTATCTGCGGTAGTTTGAACGCACTTCCAGTGGAAGTTGTCAACAGTGAATCTGTTGACTAGTTCAAGTCAATACTAGACAGGGTCTTGAAAAATGGCCGTGAAAGGACGTAAAGCATTTGAGCAGAGATGTGCCCGCTTGACTGCTAATCCAAAGGTACCCTCATTGAATGGACCGTAAGGTCTTCTAGGGTACCTTTTTACTTTGTTACTACTTGTTACACTTATTTGTGAGGCTTCATTGGTGAACATATTCTGCCTTGCAATGCTTCTTTGTCTTATTATTAACATGGACGAAACTATACATTATTATTTTACAAATATATTATTCGCTCAAGGAGTTATAGCTATACCTCTTTAAGATTATTTGTCTTTACATAACTACTCGCCTACGTGTTACAAGCAAAATAGGGTTCACATAGTACTCATCTGTGAAGTTTAATTTCTGAACCTATTCTGTCTTGAAATGGGCACCATAAAACTTGTGTTTGCGTACCTCATTACTTCTCTTTTAACTGGACTGAGCCTAAGTATACTGAGGCAAATTTAAAATTAATATATACATGGACTATGCACACTTAACACGAGTTAAATTAACGGTAATAACTAACTGACTTTTTACATTTTCATTTGTTCGAACTGATATTCTTTTTTACTCCACTAAACATATGCTGTTTAGTTCTTTTAAAAAAAGTATTGAATTTGGGCAGTTAAATTGATTATCACTGGAACACAACACTTTCTACTCTTGATATTAATGAATTAACGTATGACCTGGGCTTGGGGCGGAGCTAAAGATGAGGAATATGTTCGTAAGTTCCTTTATGACCGCTGAGCGGAGTTACAAGAGTTATGTGCGTCTGATGAACCTACATATTTTTACAAGTTAGTCCTATATCCTGTATCAGCAAGACCGTTTGCCTTTCACAGGTCCTCGGAAAATTTGACCAGTCAAAGCACACATTACCGTGTATTTGTTCGGCTTGTCCCTGTTATCTATAATTGAGATCGTTTTTCTCTGGCAGCTGTTTCCTAGCGTGTGTATGTTTGTGTGATCACGTGATAACTCTGGCTATCCACTTTCTTAATAAATATACAATTGCGATATAATATTTATCTCTATTTTACACTGGTTCACTACCTATTACATGGCATATTATTTCATTAATTAATGCGTATCAGCGAGTGAGAGAGAGAGAGAGAGAGACGCGTAGGACGGAAAGAACCCGCGATCGGCTTCTTTTGAGGTCACTTTCGTTTGATAACACGGCCTATATCGAGCTTACTCGTAACAACGAGTGATTCTGCAAAATTGTGTAAAGCTTTAAATTCACTTCCGGCTCTCCTCTTCATAGATAAAGCAAAATTTCCTTTCCAGCACCTCTGTAACTTTCACTTCTGGGGCTCCGTATAAATAGTAAAGCATTAGCCTGGGTAAATTAGAATTCGGCTAAGAGGAGACGTTACATAAGCTTCTTTCTTCCGGCCTCCCATACCCCAAGAGAACGAAGACAAGAAAAAAGAGAAAAGATCTCTCGAGCTCAGCTTCATCTCCGGCAAATATTTCCAAGATTCCCACACTTTCGAGGCTGACTGTGGTTACTGGAATATAAAAGTTTGTATTTTCCGTCATAATTTGAACATGCCGAGTAGTGAACGGCCTTAATTAAGTTCAAACGCAACCGGTGCTGTTTTAAAGTACTTGAGCTCAGTGCTCCCCCACTGGTGCTACTCTCGAGCAGCCGAATAATTGGGTGGCAGATCCAACAGGAATTGTTGTCGGTCGTGTGCAGCCGAGTGTGAAAACTTTGATTTATCTTCCATGTCCAGTATTTTATTTTCGTTTGTACAGTAGTAAAGTTTATTTTGTTTCGCCCAGTTTGATATACATAACTTTCTAGATAGTTGAATTAATTCGGCCAAGTATAATTAGTTACTCATATAAATTTAATGGAATCCAAAGTGCAATTGCATTATTCGAGGCAAGGTTTAACTGCAGAGTTGCTCTTCGTGCTATCCACCAACCGTTCCGAGACACGGAAAGCAAACGGAGGTCAGAAGATCTAACCTGACCTACGACATAATATAAAGGGTCTTTCAATAAGGTTGCTCAATTTTTAAATGTAAATAAAACAAATTGTTTGTGATATATGTACTCAATTTATTTTAAATTTGAAAGTACATTTTATGCCATTAAGTGTGGAATATAAGGTCGTTCAAATCTCCGACACGGCTTCATGGTGGAACGTATTCGGGAGGCCTAATTTTCGATCACTTTTCGCATAAATCCGGCTGAATTTGTTCGTTATGTTGACTTTGAGGACATCAACTGCTTGAGGATTATTCGCATAGACCTGCGATTTAAGGTAGCCCCAAAGAAAATTGTCAAATGGCTTTAAATCGCATGATATCGGTGGCCAGTTGATGTCGCCACCGTGCGAGATGACCCTGCCCTGAAATCGATGGTCAAAATGTCTATCTATCGTGGCGTGCGCCGTGTGGCACGTAACGCCGTCCTGTTGAAACTGCATGTGGTCAGTATCCATATCAGGCATATAATCCAGTTGAGGCCACAAGAAGTTGCTTATCATCGATCTGTAAGTCTCGCCGTTGACGGTTATGGCAATCTCATCTTCGTTCTCCAAAAAATACGGACCGATGATTCCGTTAGACGAAAATCCGCACCAAACATTGACTTTTAGGGGATGCAATTGGGACTGGTGTAGCTCATGTGGATTGTTCTCGTCCCAAATCTGACAATTTTGCTTGTTCACAAATCCATTCATCCAAAAATGGGCCTCGTCGCTGAAGGTGATTTTTTTGGGGAAATTTGGGCAACTTCCAACTGCTCTAGAGCCCAATCAGAGAACACACGGCGTTGTCTATAATCGTTTACCTTAAGTTCCTGGGTAAATTGGATTTTGTACGGGTGCAGACCCATGTCCCTACGCATAATTCGAGCAACTTAAGTTGAGGAAAGGCCAAGTTCTTGTGAACGGCGTGAAATTGACTGCCTCGGATTTTCCCGTACACTCTCATTTACGGCAGTGATGTTTTCAACAGACCTTGCGTTTCGGTGACGTACGGGTGTTGGCTAATTGTTGATCGACCCTTTTGCCTAAAATTTGGCCACCAAGCGTCGAACAGTGGACTCGGCAGGACGATTGTTGCGAGGATAGAAATCATGTAATGTGCGGAACGTTTGTCGAACGGAGCACTGATTTGATACTAACATTTGATGATTTGCACACGCTGTTCAACGCTATAATTGCCAGATGTCGCTTTAACAAGAGGGCCACTATCGCCTGTCAAAGCTCAAACGTCCTTGGTGAAAGACCCTTTATATATATATATATATATATATATATATATATATATATATATATATATATATATATATATATATATATATATACATATATATATATATATATATATATATATATATATATATATATATATATATATATATATATATATATATATATATATATATATATATACACACTCTTCTGGTATCAGATAACTGTGGGAAAAAAATCCCCTTGCATTAGCTACTTACAATCAATTTTATTTTTACTCTGTTTCGTGGACTTTTTGAATTTATTTTAAAGATTTTTTTATGTTATTTCTTTTTGTGACTGTGCTTCACTAATTTTCCCAAGCAGAATTTGTGTTCTTTCAAGCTTCAAATACTCTGCCATATTTGAAAGATTCGATAGGAATTGCTTTTAGCGTATTTTAAGGGGTAAGACGCCAAGGACATTTCGTCTCAATCACATCAAAGTGAAAATAAGGAGATAGTGCTCAAATCTCGACTCCAGTCAAAGAAATTATTCCGAGTCACCGAATGGAATAAAATTCGAATCGTGCGAATATTTAGTGGGTTTTTTTTTTCGTTTGCGATTTTTTTTCGAGTTAAGCAAAACCCTTTTTCACTTCCGCTAGTGATTTTGAGAAATTAACCTAAGTGAATTACGATTAATTTAGGTTCGCAACCCTTTTTCGTTGTTTTGTGGTGTTTTTTTCATATATTTGTGCGTAAAAGTTTCGTGAACACGTCACTATGTCGTCTTTCGAAGTCTTCAAATCACAAGGTGAGTCTCTCGGACTGAATGTAAAGGATTTAATAGCGTACATCCAAGAGGAAGAGAGAGCAGTAAGAGCGGAAAGAAGAGAAAGAGAAGAGAAAGAACGACGTGCCGAAAGAAGGGAAAGAGAAGAGAAAGAACGTGAAAAAAGAAAGGAAAGAGAAGATAAAGAACGTGAAGAAAGAAGAGAAAGAGAAGAGTAAGAAAGAGAGGAGAGAAGAGAAAGGAAGATAAGAAAAATTACGTGAAGAAAGAGAGAGAATTCTTTTGCATGAGCTGGAAATGTTCATGGCCAGAAGCGAAACGACTTAAATTACGTCTAGGACCGACGTGCAACAAACTGCGTCCATTAAGTTGCCTGTTTTCAAGGAAGGAGAAGATTTTAGATCATAGCTCACTCGCTTCGAGAAATTTTGTTAGGTGATTCATTAGGATATTGAAACCGATGTCGTATACAAGTTGTTGCCTTTACTTAGTACCCAGCTCAGGAATATTTTGATCTCGCTCCTATCAGAAGCAACCATCGATTATTCCACATTAAAAGCCGAATTGATTGCTGCCGATAACATGACTCCGGACTTTTATCCTTCAAAGTTCTGACACTGTCGTATCCAACATAACCAAACATTCCGGCAGTTTGGATATTCATTGCAGCGTATTTTTAATTTCTGGCTAGACACGTTCAAATTATCTAGGAATACGATGCTTTAGTTGACTTCCTTCTCAAAGACCAACTCTAGGCGTCACTTCCCTCGGAGATCAGATCCTTTGTGAAAGACCAGAAGTACTGAACATTTAAATAGTGCATCGAGGAAGCAGATGTATATGCGTCTAACCATAAACGCTATCCAAAGGAAGAGAAGAAGCCTGAACCCCACTCCTCCAAAGCAAATGCCCATGAGGCCAAGTTCGTCCCCCACAAGAGGGATAAATTCGTCAAAATGATTGGCCCGTTTGAGCCTAAACCCTTTTCCATGCCAGAAAAACATGGAGGCAAACCCCTCTCCTCTAATCCCCCTGCTTCGTCGTTCCCCATAAGAACTATCGTCTGTTACTCCTGTGGAGTAGATGGTCATATGAGAAGCAACTGCCCTCAGAATTCTCAGTTTAGAGGCGGCTATCCCAACCAGGTGCACAATATAAGAGCCACACCTATTCAACCGCCGTCGCATCTAAAATCACCCCTTTCTCCAAGCGAACCAAGTCCGGCTGGCCGGCCACGAGGTGAAATTTATGTTTAACTTTAAGTGTAGGTGCTTGTGCCTTACATGAGTAGTTCGGTGGCAATAGCTGACTGGTGATGGGGGCAGGTTGTAGCTGAGACTAGCGGTCCCTAGCTGGTAGTCTACACGTCTGGCGGCGTGGAGCTAATGGTTGCTCACTATCCGTGACGAGGCAGCGGGTATGTTTGGCGTCTCTCTGCGCAACTGAGCAGCCCTACTTAGGACCATACTGCTTACCCCTACACGGGGAAGGGGCATAGAAAATGTTGCTCCCAAATTGTCTGCTTCACCCTTAACCGGGTGGGTGGGCACGCTCGTCAAGTCACCCCAAAAATGTGGCCGAAGAATGAGAAACAAAAATATAAAACTTACTATTGGAAGTTGGAACGTTCGCACCCTGATGGACGGACCAGCAAATGATGGAAATGAAAATCGACCCCCACTATGAACAGTTCTGGTGGCCCTTGAACTTCAGAGATATAACATTGATATTGCAGCATTGAGTGAAACAAGGCTGCCCAACGAAGGTTTCTTGGTAGAGGATGGTAGCGGCTACACATTCTACTGGATAAGCTACTCAACTCAGGAACGATGCAACCATGGCGTTGGCTTTGCTATCAAAAACTGTATATTGTAATTAATCACTAACACACCGATAGCAATAAATGCACGTATGATGGAATGGAGAATTCCTTTAACTGAGGGACGATATACCCCCATTTTTAGCTGTTACGCACCTACTCTAAATATTACTGAAGAGGATAAGGACTCCTTTTATAACTTGATTTATGCCCATCTTTAGCTGGTAGACAAAAATGACAAGATAATCCTTCTCGGAGATTTTAATACCCACGTTGGTGTGGAACATCATGTGTGGGAAAGAGTACTTAGGCATCATAGCATTGGGAAAATGAATGAAAATGGACATCGCCTTCTTGTGCTATGCTTAGAACACTCCTTTGCGATTACCAACACCATCTTCCAGATGAAAAATATATACAAGGGCACATGGATGCATCCGAGATCTGGGCATTGGCACATGAAGCACAAAAAAGACATTAATCACACGAGTGATGCGTGGAGCCGAATGTTGGACCGACCACAGGCTGGTCAGATCTGTTCTTCAACTATGAATTCGACCTCTCTGCTGACGCAGAGCCTCTCAGAAGAAATTGAAATGCAGAGCAATAACAGATCCACATACAAAAACTGCGCTAGCTACAAGAATAAGCGGCAGGCTGAACGAGTTCCCGCCGATCAATGAAATAAGCACCGTTAATGATGCCTGGAAACAGTTTGTCGTGCTATTGCGAGGACCGAGTGGTGGAGGACGTACGTATAGGTTTTTTACGTACTTCAAAAACTCCGTGATTAGGTTTTCTCTAAGAGTGCTATATTTTAAAATGATTATTATTACGTTATTTTTTTAATCTTTGAGGGTTTCTAGTACCATGCTCAGCGTTTCGATGATTGTATTAAATACTTCTACGAAAATAGAACTTTTATTGCAACATGAAAAAAAATTGAAATCTAACAAACAAACTACACAGTTTTGAATTAAACAAGTTTAAGTGAGACTTACTAAATTACACAATTGAATATACATTGATGGTTGACCCAAAGAAGAGATAATGGAATTTATTTACCTTTAAAAGCCACCCGGGAATCGGGTTTGAGACTGACCTTGTCTTCAATTTATATGTAGCCTCAAGAATGTTGTTTTTGGGCAGGCGCGTGGACGTCTTCCTAGTCACTCCAGATGTTGTCTGGCGCGGGAATATTTTTAAAGCCACAGATGAATTCGGGGCGTGCGTCGGGTGTAGTTAAGCACGTTTTCTTAGTAAAATGATTTCACCAACGGGACAGGGGAAGTATGCTTCTTCCAATCTTCGGGTTAATCTGAGAATAATTCGACGACGAGAGATGAGCAAACGAGTGAACCATTTGACGAAGGGAAATGCTTGAGGGAATTCACTTTGGGGTATTCCTCAATGGTAAGGACTATCTTTGGGTTTCGTTGTACACCAGAATCAGGGGTTTCTCTGACGAGAGCTAGTTGGACTTGTTTTTCAACACAAGTTAACTTAAATTTTCGGTGTGACCACCAGGAACTGGCTCAGCATGAGCTTCTTCTGTGTTCCTTTCGTATATATATATATATATATATATATATATATATATATATATATATATATATATATATATATATATATATATATATATACGAACTTGTGTTTGGGCCGAGTTACGAAATCAGAGTTGAATTCAGACGCTAGTAATGGGTTTACTTTGAGAAAATTATATCTTAAATTTCGGTAGACTTTGGGTCGCTTGATAATATAATTAATTTAGGGGATGTGTGATAATGTTAGGCGAGTTATAAGTATATATGAGTTATAAATAATGGTAGATGGATGTTCGGCAACGTGGGTATGTCTGCAATTTCTGTAGAGTATTTTAGGTATTAATGTTGGAATATGTAAGTAATTTTAGGAATATATACAATGCTGTATGGGCTGATGCTAAAGAGGTCTGGAAAGAGAAATATATGAGTTAATTTACGGTACTTTCCAGGGCCGGACTTACCTATAAGCCTATTACGTCATGGCGTAGGGCCTCAACTGAGGAGCCCACAAAACCTGATAAACCCCACTCATAATGGGACTCCACATTATACGAAATGCCTGTAGCCTTAAGATTGTCAAATTGCCAATTACTACAATTATAATATTGTGTTTTTAAATGCTGATGAAACTGTATTTCTGACTAAACTTCTACTATATTTCTACTACTATCACTCTAAACTGTAATTCATCATTTCCTACCTTTCTCTCTGGGGGAGCCGATCTCGAGGCAAGACTGACGGGACCCAAGGACCCGTCCAGTAGTCACCACAGCAGGAAGAAATATTTAATGTGTTCCAGTCAAAGGCTGAGATTTGTATCTAAGAAGTTTTAAAATATTTGTACTCTTGAAGACTCCCAAATGAATATTTGTTTTATGAAATTATTGTTATTAGCTGAATTGTTTAATGGGTGATACTTCATAACTTGGTAAGCATTTCACCTTTCTTTATTTTGTATTTATTTATTGCTTTTACCCCCGTGAAAAGTTTTATTAATTATAGCCTATAAAGGTGAGGAAACCTAAACTAGAGCAGCCCAACCTAACCTAACTAGGCTAACGCCTAACCTAACCTATCTTTACCTAACTTAACTAGGTTAGCTGGTTAGGGTTAGATTGGGTTGGTTAGAATAGGTTAAGCTGATTTGGGTTAGGTTAGTTAGGGTTGTCCAGGCTGGGGTAGTCTAGGTTTCTTCAATATTCAATTTACCTAGACTAATTAAAAGTTGGATTAGGTTAAAACGAGGAAATGTGTTAATTTTAACAGAAGGGACTATAAGTCATAAATTTTTGTAAAGTCCCAGACTATCCAGACTGTACTTACACTATTTAAGGAACAGAGTTAAATATTAAAGTATTTGATAGAAATAGCAGAAATATTAGAAATAAAAAAATAGAACTCTTGTCTTATATAACTGCGAAGAGTTTAGATATTGTTTGTATTACTGAGACTTGGTTGAGTCAGTCTAATAAGGATAATATCAAGGAGTTTGAAATTAATGGATATAATTTATTCAATTATGAAAGAAAAAATAAAAATGGAGGACGTATATTTATTTACATCAAAGATATTATAGTAGTCAATTTAGATAGAAATATAAAAGTAAATAGAAGTAATGTAGAATCTATATGGTTAAATCTTAAATTCAAGAATAATGTCAAACTAAGGTTAGGCTTTTTTTATAGGCCATCATCACCAATAATGTTGATAGTCTGATTGTCAATGAAAGTGATAAATCATGTATGAGAAATAAAAGCCAAGTTCTTATTCATGAAAACTTTAATAGGCCAGGTATTAATTGGAGGTCTACAGCCCTAAACGAGGATAATAAACTTGTCAAATGAATTAATGACAACTTTCTTGAACAATTAGTAAATTTAATTACTAAAAGGGACAATATATTACACCTAGTCACAACTAATATTTCAATGAATATTCATGGTTTAAATGTAGGAAAAACCTTAGAGAATAGGGATGATAATATTATAAGGTTCTATATTCACTTTAAAAAAGGTTGCAGATTAAAATTTAGATAAAAAACTTAATCAAAATAGAGGGGATTAATGATATAAACTGGAATAACCTATTTAATGGTAAAGATTGTTATGAAATGGGGGAGATTTTTAAAAGTAATTTATATAAAATTCATTCAGAATGTTTAGAATCATAAAACAAGAGATAGTCCTTTACCTAGAAAAAAACCCATTTGAATTTTGTGATAGAACGGGTTGAGGCCGCGTTAATTTCAACCCCTATCACATATTATTTAAAACCACGATGCTCCCACGTGCATCTTCGCTTTGAAGCTTGGCGCCTTATCGCGGCCACCTGAGTCAATGTTTAAACAAGAAGGTTTATCTTCCCCCGTTCGCCCCCATACGCCGACCTCGCCAGATTGAGTTAGGCTTATGGGCAGATAAGGCATTGTTCCCAGGCTCGGCTGTGCATTCCCTCGAAGCTCACACTCCATTGTCCCCTACGCCAAAGGAGTGTCTCAACTATTTAGATGGAAACTTTACCACTAAGATCAGAATGGAGATCCAGATTTTCGTCGCGAAACATCACCACGACCCTCTCTCACTTTGTGCGCCAAGGGACCTCGACCTCGAGATTCACCATCACTTGTCCAGAAGGAGGACAATATCCCTTGAGTGCCAAGGTTCGAGCCTTCGTGACGCCGAGTCCACAAGGCTTCCCCCTTGTTGTTCAGAAAGAGAACAACATTAGAACAGCCATTGTTCTTTTGAGCCGTTCGCCAAGAAACGGTTCTCACCCTTCCCCCTTGTTGTTCAGAAGAGAACAACATTAGAACAACGATTGTTCGTTCGAGCCCGTTGACAAGAAACGGTTTTCACCCCCTTCCCGGGTTGTTCAGAAGAGAGCAACATTAGAACAGCCATTGTTCTTGAGCCCGTAGACAAGAGACGGTTCTCACCCCCCCTGTTGTTCAGAAGAGAACAACGTAGAACAGCCATTGTTATTCAAGCCATTCGTCGAGAAACGGTTCTCATTCCCAAGACGCCACGTCAGGATCCATTTATCCCCCCCCCCCTTCGGCTGGAACTCTCCAGCAGACCGAAAATTCCTTCACGTCGACTTCCTCTGCACCACTAGTATAAAATTACGTAAGCCGAACGTTACCTTTGAGTATTTAACCCTTTTGTCAATTTTATCCTGTGCTTTAAATGGTTTAGCGAACCATCCCATCCCTTTAACTTTATATTTGTTTTACCTTTTAAAATCTTTTAATCCTCGGATTAGCCCGAGCCCCCACGACCCTTTCCATTCTCTGTTTATGTCAATATTTTCCGTTTTGTGTATTGTTGATAGTTATTATTAATAAAACTCTATTTTATTAATGATAGCAATATTATTATCCTTGAGCACAGTTCCACTTCTTAAGCATATCGAAGATACATAATATCGGCCCGCCAGACATCCACGCACTCTAAAGATAATTAAAGAAGTTTCCTCAACGAATAGTTATATATGGTATATCGTCGAGAGTCCATTCTACGACATATATATATATATATATATATATATATATATATATATATATATATATATATATATATATACTATTTAAATTTGGTATCAGGTGTGTAAGGTTTAACGCTATATCTTTGCAAACACTGGTCTCAGTCGAGTAAAACATAGTGTTATTCGTTATAATAATAGAGTATAGTAGTTCCCTTTTGTTTAACGATTGCTATCCCCTTTTTTGAAACTTAAAAAGCTGGAGTAGCTTAAGGAACTGTTATAATAATTTGTTTGTGTTTTTTTCTTGATTTTAGTCAGTGGTTATTTAGATCGAGAAACCAAGTACGAATAGGTCAGTGCCCATATTTAGGTAGGCTAATTTCTCTAGGAGGCATAATTCTTGTTGCAAGGAATTTTAGTTGGTTGACTAGTGCGCCCCCAAGTGCAAAGATGACCCAGTTCGAAATCTTTAAAGCGCAAGGAGAGTCCTTGGGACTTTCTGGAAAAGAACTAATTGGGTACGTTCAAGAGGAGCAAAGAAAAGAGGAAGAAAGAGAAATACAACGAGAAGAACGAAAAAGAGAAATCCAACGAGAAGAAAGAGAAATCCAACGAGAATAAAGAGAAAGAGAGGAACGGATAAGACAAGCTGAGCTTCACCATCAGATTGAATTAGCTCGTGTTGAAGCAGAGATACAGTCCGCCAGTTCCCGTTCCGAAGCCTCCCCCCCAATCTCTCACTAAAGCTTCCCATTTCAAGGATGGAAAGGATTTCAGAGCAATTTTAGCCCACTTCCAAAAGATCCTCGAAATCAATAACATGGATCTGGAGGCTGAAGGTGTAGCCAGATTACTTCCCCTGTTAAATTGTAAATTGCGCGAAATTTTTATATCTTTACCATCTCAGTGTACAAGTAACTACAGCACCTTGAAAGCTGAGTTATTGGCCGCTCATAATATGACTCCCGATTTCTACCGCCAAGAATTTCGAGGAGGTCGTATTAAACCCGGACAGACGTTCCGTCAATTCGGATACATTCTTCAGAGGAATTTTAAATTTTGGTTAGAATCCTCAAAGGTTGATCCGAACTACGAGTCCTTAACAGACTTCGTGTTGCGAGATCAATTTTTGGCGTCTCTCCCGAAGGAGATCCGCGCGTTCGTCAAGGATCGTCGGTGCCAGACCTTTAAAGAATGTACCGAAGAAGCGGATGTCTATGCCGCAAGCCATAATTTATACCCAAAGGAGAATCGAACTTCTCACCAATCCCCCTACAAGGAAAGAAGAAAGGATTCGCGCCCCTTCACAGGAAAGCCGACGAAGTTTCCGAGCCCCGTAAAACCCCAAAACTTCTTTCCCCAAAACCAACAACGGGACTCCAAACCTCCCGTTAAGATTTCTCCTCCATCTCTCTTCCCGAAGCGACCAATCATATGCTTCAACTGTGGTGTAGAAAACCACAGAGCTGGAATTGCCCCCAAAATTCTAGGCTTAAAAGCTTACCAGCCCACCAAGTTCACCAGATTAATGCAACCCCGGCTCCCCCGGTGGTGCAGACCCAAGCAGAAACTTCTCGCCCTCCGTCAGGCCACCAGGTAAATTTTATTTTTGATAAAAGTTGATCGGGAACTTTGAAATTTGAGGAGGGCAGCGTCAACGGCTGCCAGGTATCGACCTTTCGTCAGGGACACAGGATGTACGTGTTTCATCGTGTCCGACGAACTAGTCCCCCCAGTGGACCCTAACCACGAAAAATTTGCGGTGGTACATGACTACCTTGGGCGGGCGAACCAATTCCCCGACGTTAGATGTTACCTGCAGTGTCAATATTATGATGGCTGGGCTGAAGTCATTTCAGCACCCATACAATTCTGTTTCGTACTTATAGGACAGAGCCCCCAAGTAAGTTCCGACTCTGTGTCTCAGGCGGCCCTTCCTCGAGGCCGAGCTAAGAAAGAAGCCCAGGAGCCCGTTCCCATCAGAACCCCGATACCGTCCGATTTCTCGGAGACCCCTAACCAGGACTTTAGGACGGCACAAAAGGAGTGTGGATTACTAACACCCTTAGGCGATAAGGCCCAAGACAAAGACACGGAGACTGTCCGTGGACCCCAAGAAAAAAAACCTCCAACGTGCCCATGGAGATACCTTCGTAGAACTGGACGAAACATCGGCGCTTGAAGAAGATTACCCCGCGGAGTCCCTTAATGTAATACAGATAGTGTGCACCCAACCTGATGCCGATTACCCTCCTCCTTCCCTACCAGGCGAGTCTTTGAAACCCTCTGACCTGGATATTGACGCGCAGCTGACACCACATCAAAAGAGTCAGCTACAAGAACTATTTGAATGGAGTGACCATTTAACCACCCTATTAGCTCTTTTCGAGCGACTGCGAAAAAATGGCCTCACCATTGGCCCCCGCAAATGCCATTTTGCCCACAAAACCATAAAATATTTGGGTTTCAAAATAGGACAAAGCAAGTTAGGTCCCCAAGAGAACAAGATAAAGGCAATCGCCGACATGCCCCTCCCGATTACAAAGAAGCAATTAAGATCGTTCCTAGAATCAGCTTCTCACTATCAGCGATTTGTTCCGAATTTCGCTGCAATTTCGGGCCCCCTCAGCCCCGTTCAAAAAAATAATTCCCCCGATCGTTTACGTTGGAATGATGTCGCTATTTCCCATTTTAATCAGCTCAAGAGTAAGCTCATTTCTGCCCCCATTTTAAAGTTGCCTAACCCGGAAAAATTCTTTGGGATTAAGCCCGACGCGTCCAACGAGGGCATTGGAGGTGTACTCCTTCAATACGAGGATGACGGAACCAGTCATCCAGTTGCATATGCTAGTCGTCAATTATTACCACGCGAAAAGAGATATGCCACTATAGAGAAGGAAGCTCTATCAATTATCTGGGTCATAGACAAATTTAAGATGTACTTGATAGGAAAAGAATTTCAGATAGGAACCGACCACCGTCCGTTAGCCTATATTATGAATGTGAGACACTCCAACGGCCGAATCATGCGCTGGAGTTTACTCTTGCAAGAGTATCAATTTAAAATAAATTATATAAAAGGTTCCGATAACCAGGTCGCTGACGCACTCAGTAGGAATGCGTTACCGAATAGCGTAGAGTAATTGTATTCATAGAATTAGTATCTCCATGTAGGTATATACCGTCTCGTATGACTTAAATTAGATTCTCTTGTATTATAATTAGTTAATGTATATGTCTGAATTTTGTAACGCTCAATGTCTATTTTTTTTGAATGTATATATATTTGTACCCATTAATTACGTATAAATTATTTTGTCCCATATGTACTAATTTTATATCATTTCATTGTTCCATGCCTTTTTTTTATTAAGTTTGTAATAAAGGTTATTTTCCCTTGTAATCAAAACATCAAAATAATCATATGTATTAAGGTAATACTAGTTAGGTGCAGGAAGGTACGGTTGGTACAAGAAAACGAGTTTCCCACAACGGAGCTCTATCGTTGTCCCTTCTCTCTTTTTTTCGAAGTGACAACTTTCCCCGGAATGGAGGGGTGTGATAGAACGGGTTGAGGCCGCGTTAATTTCAACCCCTATCACATATTATTTAAAACCACGATGCTCCCTCGTGCATCTTCGCTTTGATGCTTGGCACCTTATCACGGCCATCTGAGTCAATGTTTAAACAAGAAGGTTTATCTTCCCCCGTTCCATCGCATACGCCGACCTCGCCAGATTGAGTTAGGCTTATGGGCAGATAAGGCATTGTTCCCAGGCTCGGCTGTGCATTCCCTCGAAGCCCCCACTCCATTGTACCCTACGCCAAGGGAGTGTCTCCACTATTTAGATGAAAACTTTACCACTAAGATCAGATTGGAGATCCAGATTTTCGTCGCGAAACATCACCACGACCCTCTCTCACTTTGTGCGCCAAGGGACCTCGACCTCGAGATTCACTACCACTTGTCCAGAAGGAGGACAATATCCCTTGAGTGCCAAGGTTCGAGCCTTCGTGACGCGAGTCCACAAGGCTTCCCCCTTGTTGTTCAGAAAGAGAACAACATTAGAACAACCATTGTTCTTTTGAGCCGTTCGCCAAGAAACGGTTCTCACCCTTTCCCCTTGTTGTTCAGAAGAGAACAACATAAGAACAGCCATTGTTCGTTCGAGGCCGTTGACAAGAAACGGTTCTCACCCCTTGCCCTGTTGTTCAGAAGAGAACAACATTAGAACAGCCATTGTTCTTGAGCCCGTAGACAGGAGATGGTTGTCACCCCCCCCTGTTGTTCAGAAGAGAACAACGTAGAACAGCCATTGTTCTTCAAGCCTTTCGTCGAGAAACGGTTCTCATTCCCAAGACGCCACGTCAGGATCCTTTTATCCCCCCCCTTCGGCTGGAACTCGCCAGCGGACCGAAAATTCATTCACGTCGACTTCCTCTGCACCACTAGTATAAAATTACGTAAGCCGAACGTTACCTTTGAGTATTTAACCCTTTTGTCAATTTTATCCTGTGCTTTAAATGGTTTAGCGAACCATCCCATCCCTTTAACTTTATATTTGTTTTACCTTTTCAAATCTTTTAATCCTTGGATTAGCCCGAGCCCCCACGACCCTTTCCATTCTCTGTTTATGTCAATATTTTCCGTTTTGTGTATTGTTGATAGTTATTATTAATAAAACTCTATTTTATTAATGATAGCAATATTATTATCCTTGAGCACAGTTCCACTTCTTAAGCATATCGAAGATACATAATATCAGCCCGCCAGACATCCACGCACTCTAAAGATAATTAAAGAAGTTTCCTCACGAATAGTTATATATGGTATATCGTCGAGAGTCAATTTTACGACAAATTTCAGATGCTCAACATGGTTTTACTGCATTAGATCATGTTTATCAAACATTTTAGTTATGGAAGCAAAGGAAGTAGGACAACAACTTATCTTTCTTCAAGAATATGCAATAAATTTATTGAGCAAATGGGTGAAGATGTGTTGTCAACTATATGTGATGAATTTCATTATGATAAATACTTTTCCATATATGTCGATTCAACACCTGATGTCAGACATATTGATCAACTGACTATCATTGTACGATGTATTAATAAGGGTGGATGTACTGTAGAGAGATTCTTGAAGTTTCTTCCCATTCTTAGCCATTCAGGTGAAAGTTTTTAACAAGATGTACTGAAAACTCTCGATGAATTGACTCTTTCCCGTGATGACTGCACAGGTCAAATTATGATAACGCTGCCAAACTGTCAGGGAAATATGCTGATTTACAAGCAAGAATTAAGGAAATGAATCCATTAGCAGATTACATTCAATGTGCAGCACATTATTTGAATCTAGTTGGGATTGCCAGTGTCAACTGTTGCCTGAATGCTTGCAATTTCTTTGGATTTGTTTAGGAATTATATGTATATTCACTTGGATCAACAAAGCGTTGGAATTTACTAACAAAGGGATTGTCACCTAATGAAAATGATAGAATTATAACCCTAAATCATTATCATCCACACGTTGACATTTCCATTCTGAATCAGCAAAAGCACTGCACATAATTACGCTAACGTCTATGCTATGTTAAATAAAATTACAGACAGTGAAGAAGTAAAAGGAGACGCTCGACTTACTTCATCAGTTTTTGCAGAGAAAATGTGCCTTCTTGAAAATGCATTTATATGTGTTCTTTAGAACAAGATCGTACAGCGCTTTCAGAGAACTAGTACTCTTCTCCAAAGCACAAAAATTTATGTCAACATGGCTGTATAGTTGTTTCTATCATTTGAAAGTTTTGTTGCTGAGCTTCGTGATCAATTTGATGAATTGGAGAATGAAGCAAAGAATCTTATGGAAAGTGGTCAACAATATATGTATCTGAAAAGGTACGAAACAGATGACGACGGCGTCAAGCTGATGATTTTGTTGGACCTGATGCAGATCTTCAAGGTGCACAAAAAATTCGTGTACAGAGTTTAGTTGTCATCATTGACAAGTTACTTGGAAGTGTATCCCAACGTTGACAGGCTTATCACCAGATATCTGACGACTTCGCCTTTATCAAGTCATTGAGGGAGAATGATGCTGCACAACTGAGAGTTGATGTATCCAGCTTGGTAAAAAAAATACATCAATGATTGGAACCCCACTGTAAGGATGAATTTGTAACTTTCTCACAATTTGTAACGCATGTGAAGTTGGATCGTGATTCTCATGTCGTTTTGAAATACTTGAAGAAGAAACCAGTTGTAGAGTCAACATTTTCCAATATTTCAAGTGCTCTGCGATGGTTCTTAACATTACCAGTCACAGTCTGTAAAGGTGAACGTTCATTTTCTAAACTCTCTTGGATAAAAAAACGGATTCCGTTCAACAATGACACCAAAACGACTGAATACATTATCTGTGATGTCAATTTAAAATGATGTCACCTCCTTAATGACATTTGAAACCACCATTGAACAGTTTTCACGGTGAAAACCAAGAAAACGGTCATTGGTGTAGCTATTTTTTATGTATATATGTATGTATGCTGCTGCCATATTCCCAGTTCAGGAGTTATCGCGAGTTCTTCTTCCCTTGTGGTTAAGGACTCATTACTTACCCCTTTCATTAAAAATTAGACTATCGATGGCACAGTTGCATGTAATACAGAGCTAGATTGATAACCAGTGCAGCAGTGTTCGAGAATGCATAATAATTGTAAGATTGTACTATATGTTTAACAGTCTTGGTGACGTTATGCTTAAGGTGCGCTATGTGCTGTGTGTAGCCTATGAGGTGTCCCGGCTTCAATCTCGAGACGACATGCAAACTTTAATTTCATGTAATTAATTTCTTTCTATGGCGATTAAATTTTAATTTGTGTGTGGAAGTTAACAAATAATAGTAGATAATACTGTAAGTACTGTATTTCCAATCGCAGTATTACTTGAAAATAAAAAAAATATGAAAATCTGTATAAATATATTTTATCATTAATTCATTCGGATGTTTAAATAAAACACCAAATTGTTCAGAAATTGCATAACTTATTTAAGGGAAGGGGGTCTAAAACTGTGTGTGGAGTAGGGCCCACTGTAAGCTACTCGTAAGTTCTACCTGGTACTTTCACTTTAACATCGCCATAAACTGACCTTTTGAAGCGGGATTCGAGGAAACGAGTGAACGGTAATTTATCGGAAGAGGGGCCTCGACGATGAGGAATGTTGCTTGATTATAAGGAAAAAGTAAGATGTTGAAAATGAATAGGAAAAAGTGGTTATTTGGTGTAGAGTAGTCTCTTTTAGTTTAAGGAACTATTCACAAGAAACAGATTAGGTATAATGTAGGTAGTACCGAGTAAATTTAAATACCTATTTTATAATATTTTAGGCTAAAATTATAATCACAAGATACAAAAGACTTGGTGGTTTAATCAAAGTCCAATGTCATATAAGTCACATTAGGTAGTCTGAGGTCATAGCAAATGTGTATAAAAACAACCATTAGTTAAAAAAATAGATTGACTGGTTGGTTGACCAGTTCATTGTTGCCATTTTAATTATAATATAGTGACTTTTTAACTAGGATATTACAAATGGGATTAACAAAAGTGTTTAAATGCAATGGAAAAAAGATGGAGTCTAATTTGTTACATTTTTTCCGTGAAGGCGATGAATATCCTAATCTGCATTATTACTTAAGCGATTTTATGAGGGAGGCAGAAATGTTGTTTGAATCATAATTGTCTTAAGTTCACGTAGAAAATTTTTGAACTTTATGATTTAAAATCAATTTGAAACATAAAATGTGTAGAACCTTTATTAGATTTACAGGCAAAGAGAAAAAAAAAACATACAGTGCTGTGCGAATTAATTGGGACAGTGATAGAAAAACGCCACATTTCACTATTCATGTATTATTTTTAAAATCCTAGCATGCATATTATCTTAATGTTAACAGTTAATAAGAAATATGTCCTCCATTTGCTTTAATAACCTCAGCAATCTGATTTGGCATGGATTCCACCGATTTCTGGCTCATCTTCCGTACTTCCTAATCGTGATACCAGGCCCCTATAATAACCACAGATCAGCTTTTCGTTTGTGCAGAAGTCCTTCGCCATGGTCTTCCGCTTGATGATTGCCGACAGATTCTAGATTGGATTAAGGTCTGGTGAATTTCCAGGCCATTCCAGTACTGTATTCTTCTCGGCTCGGAAAAAATATTTCATTTTTATGGAGACGTGGAATGGGGCGTTGTCCCACTCGAATATGACATTGCTGTTTTGGAAATTGTTGATTAGGTGTCGGGACTGGTACCAGTCGTTTGGGTCACTTTGCCTTGAAAGTACCACAAAAGATCTTCTTAGGGCGGTGTTTGGGGGCTTGTTGGATGTGCCTCACAACTTGTAATCGGTTTCCATGGACTTCGAAGTCGGTCACGTCAGAGAATATTACCTTTTTTCCATCTTTTTGGTCCATTCTTTGTTATCCTGGCCCAAGTCTTGAGGGGTCTTTGCGCAGTTCCTCCCGCTTCAAGAAGCCTTCGGCTAATAGTTAACGCTAATAAATCACGCTGTAAGTCTTGTCTAATCTTACGCGACTCTTTTAAACATTGCGTAGCAACATTTTGCCATCGTATGCATTTTATTTTCCTTTTCAACCACATCGTCCACGTCTTTCCATTTCTGAATTACCGGTGCCTTCGTTCTTTTTGATGATTCGAGCCACAGTCGACTTTGAAAGCATCAGCTTACTGGATATCTTTCAAACTGACATACCAGCATTTTTACGCAGTGCTACAACCTTTGTTCTCTTCCTGGGAATAACGTCCATCTCGCAAGCGAGTCTTTTAATGACTCCACTCATAGCAGTCTTGATTTTGCTCGTTGTCCTTGGCAAACTGGGGTTGCCAAGTGTTACCAGTTGACGGAATATATATGGTTACCAATAGGCAAAATAAACGCCTGAGAAATCATAGCCCCTCAAAATAACTGATTGATCACTCAAAAAAATCACCAATAACCGGAGGGGGTGTTAGAAAATTTGAAATTTCTTCTTGAGGTGTCTTAATTAATTTGCACAGCACTGTAGATATCCAAATAACTTAGAAACGAAATTGGAGTCGAAAAAAGGCTATGCAGTAATCCCTCGCTACTTCGCGGTTTCGACTTTTGCGGACTCGCTACTTCGCGGATTTTCAAAGCGCAGTACGTAACGCTGAGTTTTCGCCATATCGCGGGTTTCTGAGGCGCGTATATTTATCAGTACTGTATAGTGGCTGATGAAAATTAAAAACTGTTGAAAAAAGTAAGAAAATAGTTAAAACACATTAAAATAAATAACATACGTAATACGTTTACTTTACATGAGATCGTACAAAGCGTTCTATTGGCTGATGGATGTGAGCCGACCAATAAGAGTGTTGTGTTGTGTATCCTAACCACTGATTGGCTCAAAGATTATAGCATCATTCTGATATGCACACACACATTCAGCATCTCGCCTTGTTGTCTGCCCAGTTCTAACCCACCTGTTTCGCTCTCTTTACGTGCTCACTACTTTTTTAACATTTCTACGATGCCGCCTAAATATCCTACATCATCTATGCCGTCTGGCAGTGAGCCTAAGTGCAGAAGAAAGATGCTAATCATCGCTCAATAGGTGAAACTGCTGTACATGCTGAAGCAAGGAAGAAGCTACGCAGAAGTTGGCCGCCATTACGGTATTAGTGAATCATCGGTGCGGTACATAAAGAAAGATGAAAAGAACATAAGGGCGAAAGCTGCTGTATCTTTTAAGGAGACCACGAAGAGGGATATTACATCGCGTAATAAAGTAAATGTAAGGATAAAGTCTGCATTGGCCTTGTAGATCAGTGACTGCCGAAAGAAAGAAACACATCTTTCTTAACACGAACATCATTCGTACAACGGCCTTAAAGCTTTACGAAAGGTTTGCAGAAGCTGACGTTCGTGATGAGGATGATGGTGACATCGATGACCCACAAGCAGGAGCAGGACCATCAACTGCTTCACCCCCAAGACCAACCGCATTTACATCCAGCAAAGGCTAATTTGATAAATTCCAGAAACACCTTGGTCTTAAAAGTGTTTCTTTGCATGAAGAGGCTGCCTCTGTGGATCATGCGGCAGTCGAGGACTATGTGAAAAATACCCTAAAGTCACTTATAGAGGAAGGGGACTACAAGACTGAACAGGTTTTTAATATGGATTAAACTAGTCTATTTTGGAAACGGATGCCCTCGCGAACTTTTATAATGAAAGATGAAGCCAAAGCCCCAAAAGACCGAGTGACACTCATCATGTGCGGAAATGCTGTGGGATTTATGATTAAGCCACACTTATTTATAAGTCGAAAAACCCAAGGGCCCTAAAAAATGAAAATAAAAATGTGTTGCCAGTGTACTGGATGTATAACCCTAAGGCCTGGATAACAAAGGTGCTTACGTCTGATTAGTTTCATCAGTGTTTTATCCCGGAGGTGAAACTTATCTTACAGAGAAAGGCCTTGAGTTTAAAGTCCTTCTCCTCATATAAAACGCTGGAGGGCATGTAGTTGATGTGTCTTATGATGGTGTTCAGATTGAATTCTTGCCACCAAACACCACATCACTTATTCAGCCAATGGATCAAAGCGTTCTTTGCGCCTTTAAGGCGCTTTATACACGCTCTGCCCTAGAAAGCATTGTTGAAGCTATTGACTCTAAAGATAAATTCTCCCTGAAGGCGTAGTACTCGCATGACTACGCAATTGCTTCGTGTCTGTAAAACATCCAGAAGGCCATCGAGGACATGAAGACAGAAATTTGAATACAAGTTGGAAGAAATTGTGTCCAAAAGTGGTCCACGGTTACAAGGGTTTCTCTCCTGACGAAGTCCCACACTCTGCAGTTGATAAGGCTGTAAGACTGGCAAGAAGGCTCAGAGGAGATGGCTTCGGTGACATGACTGCCGAAGACGTAAATGAATTAGTAGATGCACACTCGCAACCGTTGACAAATGACGACCTGGCAGAGATGACAAAGTCTGCAAGTGAAGAATAGGAAGAGAAACCAGGTGATGAATAAGAAGGGGTTGGCCTAACCCTCAAGCGCCTCGCAACCATGGTCAGAATGGCTAAAGAACTTCAGCGAGTAGCTCAAGAATGGAACTCCAAGATGATTCGTTCATTGCAAATTCACTAGACGGATCCATGTCAATGTATAAATCCATTCTTGCCCAGAAGAAAAAAAAAACAGAGCGCGAACTGCCCATAACCATGTTTCTACCTCGGAGGACGCTGCCAGTTACGCCTACGCCTTCCATAGAAACAGAAGCTACTGACGAGGCCGAGGATACTGCACCACCTGACGAAGCACCTCTTAAAACGGCTCCTCTAGAAGAGCTGTAAGTGCTCTTCTTGACTGTGCAGTACATTCATTGTCATCACTTCATCTTCATCATCATCCGTACTGCACAGCAAATTCATCATCGTCATCGTAATTCAAGTTGTAGTACAGTACGTAAGAAATATGTATCATTACGAGCGTAGAAAGTGTTTAAGAGCATAAGAAGTACTTATCAGAGTATGGGAAAGGTTGTTAAGAGCGTAAAGAGGCTTCATAAGGGCTTACATTATATTTAAATACCATAATAAACCTATAGTTTTTACTTCGCAGATTTTCCATTTCGCAGGGGGTTTGGAACCTAACCCCCGCGATAAACGAGGGACTATGGTACTTCAGAAAACGCGCTCTGTCGCTTTCTACCCTTTGTCCCATATTGTTTCGTCCTCTATCTCAATATGTTTCGTTTAACTGATCAAGTTAGGGTCGGGAGGGCACTTTCGACCCTTTGTCCCATATTGCAGACTTGCCAAAATTGGGTTGTGAAAAATAGGGAGATTATTTCCATCGGTGTATCGGCCCAAGGAACAAGGAAGGTTCCTTCGCCAGGTTTGCGGATAGATTGTCTTCGTTACTTGCCTTGTATTTTAAGCCTAATGAAGGAATATTGTTTTAAAAATGTTGTTTCTTTGATATTCAATAAATGATTCTGTTTACCATTGAAGACAATGAAAAAAATGACAGTTTTAATTGTTGAAATGAATACCAGAAGGCTAAATAATAAGGATTGTCTCATCACAAAGAAGAGCAAAATGGTTTAGTCTGACATACTTGCCGACTTGGTCATCCATCTCCAAGGCGATGACTCCTTCAAAGTTACAAAATTATGTTATAATTCAGTATTAATTAAGATGATATGGTTGAAATTACCTCAATTTGGCATGTATATTCTTCATCCCCAAATAAGCATAATTAAAAGATATTGTTACTATTATGGAGAGATTAATGAGAAGGGAAAGAGCACAACTATTTCGTTGCTTACATTATTGATTTTGTTTACATATAATGTAACTTACCGGTAGCCTATCACTAAGCTAGCTAGCCATATTGCTGGTAGCTTGCCAGTCGGCAACAGAATATTAGCAAACAGCATCCCAAGCCAAGCAAAAACGTTTTTTTATTTACCATATTTCAAAAACTGGTTGTGAAACGTACATTAAAAGAAATAGCTAATCATGTTTCTTACCTTTGATAATCTGTGTTGTTTTGCTTCTCCCAGAGGAGTACTTCTTGGCGATGTCTGAATCAGGAAACATAGAAGCAACACTTTTGCTGAACTCATCGCTGATTGCCATTTGCAAGTCATTTTTTGCCATTAGCATGGCCATTTTACATTCTGCCATGGTCACTAGATCAGCCTCTGTCTGTCTTCTAATGAAAAATGAGTCCATTTTTGGCATTTCCATTTCCCTCTGTCATTCTATAACTACTTTATTTTTAGCAGTGCTAGCATGCTTTATCAAATCATTTTTCCCGCCATGCCACACACTAAAATCAGCATTGCACGCCTCGCAATACGCATGGTGGGTATTACACCGGCTGGCTTTAACCCAGGGGAAGGTCCGAGTTCACGCTGTATTGAATTTGAAAACATATCTCTTATTTCCTTTTTCAATTTTCTTCTCTTTGGAGAAGTGCCATTTTTCTTCATCCATTTCTACCCGAAATCTGAACTGAGAAACTAACCGCGAACTTAACCGGCAGCGATTGACTTCGTCTTCTTAATTTCCAGCAGTATCAACGATACTTAACGCATCACTGCCTCAAGTGAGTGACTGAGTCACGTCACCGGTTTGCCCAGGGCTGTCACTCTAAATTTTCATTTTCCCCTACCAAGCAAGCACATTTTTTCCTACGTTTTCCCTAAGATTTGTGAGGGTGCTGCATCAGAAATTTTGTAGCATTTTTTTAATATTGTGCAAAAGGAAATAAATATATAAAAATAAACTTTATAGTTAAAGATGATAAAATCCTAAACAGAACAAAAGCAAACATCTTTTACTTACTAATAGCCTAAATTGTTACAGTTCAAGCTTAATCCATTCATTTAAAAACGAAATCCATTCTTCTTGTTTTAATTTACGCAAAAAAGATTAATTATTTTCTCCTTAATTTCTAGATGACTGCTGAGGATTTTTTCGCCATTGATAGCATTGCAAGTGCATTTAGTCTTTCAGAATTCATTTTGCTCCTTAGAAAAGTTTTATTCCTTTCAGTGTAGAAAAACAGCGTTCTGCTTCTGATGTAGTCATGGGAATTGTCAAGATGATTTTTATCAGTTTCGTAATTTCACTAAGAACATCATCTAGATTATTTTCCAAGATAAATTTCAGCAGCTCTATTAATCAATTATTTAATAAAAGAACCGAAAAATATGAATTAAATTCGACAGTTTATCACATTCAAGAATATAAACACGTTTTTAAGCACAACATACGTGGAATAAAAAAGAAACACTACCTTCCACCAGCTCGCCAGCGTCGGCACTGCGAGCCACAATGTTCTCTCTCCCTAGCATGCAAATTCCTGTTTGGGGCATGTGAGCATGCGCACAACAGCTAAACACTGCGTCGCTGGAACTGTGAAGCGAACAGTTATATACAAGGATTTTGACATATTTTTTCATAAAGTAGAAGATAGCTACTGACATTAAGCTTAAGGATTATATAATGTACAAGTATAAAGAAATAATTAAAGATAAAGGGACTCGTTATATTGAATGTTATCGATAATATCTAGTGGAAACAAGGGGTGCTGCAGTTCCGCAATGCCTATCTATACACGAGCCGCCACTTCTTAGCATATTCTTTTATTTAAACAACTGCAAAAAATACTTTTTGGCATAAAAATAGATTTCTTCGGTATTTTAACTAATAAATTGCTTATTCCACAAAAGAAACAAATATTTCTTTCGTCGTAAATAAACATATTCCTTTGAAATTCAAGGAGGACAAATTTGAGACACTCAGATGCGGTTCCCTGGAGGCAATAGAGACGTCAACATTCCTCATGACCAAATAGGGAGACGAAATAAAGGCCAACTCAGTAGTAAAATGCCTGGGAGTTCACCTATCTAAAAACGTAGACTTTCATACACTTATTGAAGAAACCCTTAAAAAAGCTAACAGAATAGCTGGGTGAGTACTTAGACTATTCCAAACAAGAAAAGAAGAAACCCTCATACTACTGTGGAAGTCTCTTGTACAACCCATCCTTGACTACTGTAGCCAGCTCTGGTCATCATATAAAACATCAGAAATCCAGTCCTTCCTTAGAAGAAATACAACGCTCCTTCGCAAAAGAATAGAGCGACTCCAAGACCTAGACTATTGACACAAGCTAAAAAAAACTGAAAATGTACTCCCAGCAAAGGATAAGGGAGAGATATATAATAATCTATGTATGGAAGATCCTTGAGCAACTAGTGCCAAATCCATCCGAAACTGCCAGTTTTAAGGTATCGCTACTCTAACCGTACTGGGCGACAATGCATAAGAAGAATAGTGCCAAGTCGAGCCCCCAGTAGAGTCCAGACACGAGTAACAGCCAGCTTTACCGCCAATGAAGCTAAATTATTTAACAGCTTACCAAAGGTGCTGAGAGACCTTACAGGATGTACAGTATTGCAATTTAAAGTTAAACTGGAAAAATTCCTAGAGGTTATCCCGGACGAGCCGCCTCTGCCAGGATACAAACATCTCTGCAGAGCACCATCAAACTCAATTCAAGACCAGCTAAACCTCAAGAAAAGGGACGCAGCGGTGGAACACCATGGCTCTGAGGCCGTGGCCTCTGAACATCATTAAGTAAGTAATCAAGTAAACACCAGTTTTACTTTATTCAACAGATAGTATATATGTATAAGACTGCATGCCCTGAGGCTGGCAGTCTCTCAAGACAAGCAGAAGTGTAGACACTTAAGATTTAAAAGGCGGACAATTTACAAACTCCAATTTTTTAAAGTGATCATGGATAATATTAAATCTTATTGTGATACAAGTGACAGTGATAATTCAGAAAATGAAATACTTGGATATTTAACAGGAAGATTCGATGAAATACAAACCGAAATGGATATAGGTAAGTTTTATTATATTTTTAATATTTAGAAGCAGAAGACATACCTTAGACTTTCATAAACAGAAATCTAATTATAACTTACCTTCTGTCTTTACAGAAGATACACCGGCATCCCCAGAATCACCACCCTGCCAATGCAATGCGGCAGGCATTGACTGCTGATGCCTGTATCCGTGCTATACAGGAAAAACATATAAGTGGAACCTACAAGAATACACAATCACTATGTCGTAGAATAGACTCTCGACGATATACCATATATAACTATTCGTTGAGGGAACTTCTTTAATTATCTTTAGAGTGCGTGGATGTCTGGCGGGCCGATATTATGTATCTTCGATATGCTTAAGAAGTGGAACTGAGCTCAAGGATAATAATATTGCTATCATTAATAAAATAGAGTTTTATTAATAATAACTATCAACAATACACAAAACGTAAAATATTGACATAAACAGAGAATGGAAAGGGTCGTGGGGGCTTGGGCTAATACGAGGATTAAAAGATTTAAAAAGGTAATACAAATATAAAGTTAAAGAGATGGGATGGTTCGCTAAACCATTTAAAGCACAGGATAGAATTGACAAAAGGGTTAAATACTCAAAGGTAACGTTCGGCTTACGTAATTTTATACTAGTGGTGCAGAGGAAGTCAACGTCAATGAATTTTCGGTCCGCTGGCAAGTTCCAGCCAAAGGGGGGTAATAAAAGGATCCTGACGTGGCGTCTTGGGAATGAGAACCGTTCTCGACGAACGGCTTGAAGAACAATGGCTGTTCTACGTTGTTCTCTTCTGAACAACAGGGGGGGGATGAGAACCGTTTCTTGTCAATGGCTCAAAAGAACAATGGCTGTTCTAACGTTGTTCTCTTTCTGAACAACAAGGGGGAAGCCTTGTGGACTCGGCGTCACGAAGGCTCGAACCTTGGCACTCAAGGGATATTGTCCTCCTTCTGGACAAGTGATGGTGAATCTCGAGGTCGAGGTCCCTTGGCGCACAAAGTAAGAGAGGGTTGGGGTGATGTTTCGCGACGAAAATCTGGATCTCCAATCTGCTCTTAGTGGTAAAGTTTCCATCTAAATAGTTGAGACACTCCCTTGGCGTGGATGACAATGGAGTGGGAGCTTCGAGGAAATGCAAGGCCGAGCCTGGGAACAATGCCTTATCTGCCCATAAGCCTAACTCAATCTGGCGAGGTCGGCGTGAGGGGGAAACGGGGGAAAATAAACCTCCTTTTTAAACATTGACTCATGTGGCTGCGATAAGTCGCCAAGCTTCAAAGCGAAGATGCACGGGAAAAGCATCGTGGTTTTAAGTAACATGTGATAGGGGTTGAAATTAACGCGGCCTCAACCCGTTCTATCACACCCCTCCATTCCGGGGGAAGTTGTCACTTCGAAAAAAAGAGAGAAGGGACAACGATAGAGCTCCGTTGTGGGAAACTCGTTTTCTTGTACCAACCGTACCTTCCTGCACCTAACTAGTATTACCTCAATACATATGATTATTTTGATCTTTTGATTATAAGGGAAAATAACCTTTAATACAAACTTAATAAAAAAAAAGGCATGGAACAATGAAATGATATAAAATTAGTACATATGGGACAAAATAATTTAATGGGTACAAATATATACATACAAAAAAAAATAGACATTGAGCGTTACAAAATTCAGACATATACATTAACTAATTATATTACAAGAGAATCTTAATTTAAGTCGTACAAGACGGTATATACCTACATGGAGATACTAATCCTATGAATACAATTACTATACGCTATTCGGTAACGCATTCCTACTGAGTGCGTCAGCGACCTGGTTATCGGAACCTTTTATATAATTTATTTTAAATTGATACTCTTGCAAGAGTAAACTCCAGTGCATGATTCGGCCGTTGGAGTGTCGCACATTCCTAATATAGGCTAACGGACGGTGGTCGGTTTCTATCTGAAATTCTTTTCCTATCAAGTACATTTTGAATTTGTCTATGACCCAGATAATTGATAGAGCTTCCTTCTCTATAGTGGCATATCTCTTTTCGCGTGGTAATAATTGGCGACTAGCATATGCAACTGGATGAATCGTTCCGTTATCCTCGTATTGATGGAGTACACCTCCAATGCCCTCGTTGGACGCGTCGGTCTTAATCCCAAAGGATTTTTCCGGGTTGGGCAACTTTGAAATGGGGGCAGAAATGAGCTTACTCTTGAGCTGGTTAAAATAGGAAATAGCGACATCATTCCAACGTAAACGATCGGGGGAATTATTTTTTGAAGGGGGCTGAGGGGCGCCGAAATTTCAGCGAAATTCGGAACAAATCGCTGATAGGGAGAAGCTGATCCTAGGAACGATCTTAATTGCTTCTTTGTAATCGGGAGGGGCATGTCGGCGATTGCCTTAATCTTGTTCTCTTGGGGACCTAACTTGCTTTGTTCTATTTTGAAACCCAAATATTTTATGGTTTCGTGGGCAAAATGGCATTTGAGGGGGCCAATGGTGAGGCCATTTTCGTGCAGTCGCTCGAAAAGAGCTAATAGGGTGGTTAAATGGTGCCTCCATTCAAATAGTTCTTGTAGCTGACTCTTTTGATGTGATGTCAGCTACGCGTCAATGTCCAGGTCAGAGAGTTCCAAAGACTCGCCTGATAGGGAAGGAGGAGGGTAATTGGCATCAGGTTGGGTGCACACTATCTGTATTACATTAAGGGACTCCGCGGGGTAATCTTCTTCAAGCGCCGATGTTTCGTCCAGTTCTACGAAGGTATCTCCATGGGCGCGTTGGGGGTTCTTTTTTTCTTGGGGTCCACGGACAGTCTCCGTGTCCTTGTCTTGGGCCTTATCGCCTAAGGGTGTTAGTAATTCACACTCCTTTTGTGCCGTCCTAAAGTCCTGGTTAGGGGTCTCCGAGAAATCGGACGGCATTGGGGTTCTGATGGGGACGGGCTCCTGGGCTTCTTTCTTAGCTCGGCCTCGAGGAAGGGCGGCCTGAGACACAGGGTTGGAACTTACTTGGGGGCTCTGTCCTATAAGTACGGAACAGAATTGTATGGGTGCTGAAATGACTTCAGCCCAGCCATCATAATATTGACACTGCAGGTAACATCTAACGACGGGGAATTGGTTTGCCCACCCAAGGTAGTCATGTAGCACCGCAAATTTTTCGTGGTTAGGGTCCACTGGGGGGAGGAGTTCGTCGGACACGATGAAACACGTACAACCTGTGTTACTGATGAGAGTCGATACTCGGCAGCCGTTGACGCTGCCCTCCTCAAATTTCAAAGTTCCCGATCAACTTTTATCAAAAATAAAATTTACCTGGTGGCCTGACGGAGGGGGAGAAGTTTCTGCTTGGATCTGCACCACCGGTGGAGCCGGGGTTGCATTTAACTGGTAAACTTGGTGGGCTGGTCCGCTTTTAAGCCTAGAATTTTTGGGGCAATTCCAGCTCATGTGGTTTTCTACACCACAGGTGAACCATATGATTGGTCGCTTCGGGAAGAGAGATGGAGGAGAAATCTTAACGGGAGGTTTGGAGTCCCGTTGTTGGTTTTGGGGAAAGAAGTTTTGGGGTTTTACGGGGCTCGGAAACTTCGTCGGCTTTCCTGTGAAGGGGCGCGAATCCTTCCTTCTTTCCTTGTAGGGGGATTGGTGAGAAGTTCGATTCTCCTTTGGGTATAAATTTTGGCTTGCGGCATAGACATCCGCTTCTTCGGTACATTCTTTAAAGGTCTGGCACCAACGATCCTTGACGAACGCGCGGATCTCCGTCGGGAGAGACGCCTAAAAATTGATCTCGCAACACGAAGTCTGTTAAGGATTCGTAGTTCGGATCAACCTTTGAGGATTCTAACCAAAATTTAAAATTCCTCTGAAGAATGTATCCGAATTGACGGAACGTCTGTCCGGGTTTAATACGACCTCCTTGAAATTCTTGGCGGTAGAAATCGGGAGTCATATTATGAGCGGCCAATAACTCAGTTTTAAGGTGCTGTAGTTAATTGTACACTCAGATGGTAAAGATATAAAAATTTCGCGCAATTTACAATTTAACAGGGAAAGTAATCTGGCTACACCTTCAGCCTCCAGATCCATGTTATTGATTTCGAGGATCTTTTGGAAGTGGGCTAAAAATGCTCCGAAATCCGAGCTTTAGTGAGAGATTGAGGGGGATGGGGGGCTTCGGAACGGTAACTGGCGGACTGTATCTCTGCTTCAACACGAGCAAATTCAATCTGATGGTGAAGCTCAGCATGTCTTATTCGTTCCTCTCTTTCTCCTTGCGCTTTAAAGATTTCGAACTGGGTCATCTTTGCACTTGGAAGCGCCCTAGTCAACCAACTAAAATTCCTTGCAACAAGAATTATGCCTTATAAAGAATTAGCCTACCTAAATATGGGCACTGACCTATTCGTACTTGGTTTCTCGATCTAAATAACCACTGACTAAAATCACAAAAAAAACACAAACAAATTATTATAACAGTTCCTTGAGCTACTCCAGCTTCTTAAGTTTCAAAAAAGGGGATAGCAATCGTTAAAACAAAAGGGAACTACTATACTCTATTATTATAACGAATAACACTATGCTTTACTCGACTGAGACCAGTGTTTGCAAAGATATAGCGTTAAACCTTACACACATGATACCAAATTTAAATAGTATATATATATATATATATATATATATATATATATATATATATATATATATATATATCGTGGAATGGACTCTCGACGATATACCATATATAACTATTCGTTGAGGGAACTTCTTTAATTATCTTTATAGTGCTTGGATGTCTGGCGGGCCGATATTATGTATCTTCGATATGCTTAAGAAGTGGAACTGAGCTCAAGGATAATAATATTGCTATCATTAATAAAATAGAGTTTTATTAATAATAACTATCAACAATACACAAAACGGAAAATATTGACATAAACAGAGAATGGAAAGGGTCGTGGGAGCTCGGGCTAATCCGAGGATTAAAAGATTTAAAAAGGTAATACAAATATAAAGTTAAAGAGATGGGATGGTTCGCTAAACTATTTAAAGCACAGGATAAAATTGACAAAAGGGTTAAATACTCAAAGGTAACGTTCGGCTTACGTAATTTTATACTAGTGGTGCAGAGGAAGTCGACGTGAAGGAATTTTCGGTCCGCTGGCGAGTTCCAGCCGAAGGGGGGGGGGGAATAAAAGGATCCTGACGTGGCGTCTTGGGAATGAGAATCGTTTCTCGACGAACGGCTTGAAGAACAATAGCTGTTCTACGTTGTTCTCTTCTGAACAACAGGAGGGGTGAGAACCGTCTCTTGTCTACGGGCTCAAGAACAATGGCTGTTCTAATGTTGTTCTCTTCTGAACAACAAGGAGGAAGGGTGAGAACCGTTTCTTGGCGAACGGGCTCAAACGAACAATGGCTGTTCTACGTTGTTCTCTTCTGAACAACAGGGGAAGGGTGAGAACCGTTTCTTGTCAACGGGCTCGAACGAACAATGGCTATTCTAACGTTGTTCTCTTTCTGAACAACAAGGGGGAAGCCTTGTGGACTCGGCGTCACGAAGGCTCGAACCTTGGCACTCAAGGGATATTGTCCTCCTTCTGGACAAGTGATGGTGAATCTCGAGGTCGAGGTCACTTGGCGCACAAAGTGAGAGAGGGTCGGGGTGATGTTTCGCGACGAAAATCTGGATCTCCAATCTGCTCTTAGTGGTAAAGTTTCCATCTAAATAGTCGAGACACTTCCTTGGCGTGGGGGACAATGGAGTGGCAGCTTCGAGGAAATGCAAGGCCGAGCCTGGGAACAATGCCTTATCTGCCCATAAGCCTAACTCAATCTGGCGAGGTCGGCGTATGGGGGCGAACGGAGAAAGATAAACCTCCTTGTTTAAACATTGACTCAGGTGGCTGCGATAAGTCGCCAAGCTTCAAAGCGAAGATGCACGTGGGAAGCATCGTGGTTTTAAATAACATGTGATAGGGGTTGAAATTAATGCGGCCTCAACCCGTTCTATCACACACTACCACTACGTCACCCAAACAAAATGGACATGAGCTCGCTATGGCCAATTCACCAAACAAAAACAGGCTTAAAGATTTATCTCTGGAGTTACAGTATATATATTCTTTCAAGAGGGAATCCGAAGGAAGCGATACAGACATGGATTCAGAAACTAAAAAAAGTACCGGAATTTTTCGAGAACTTCGAACCAACAATAATAGTAGAGAAGTTCAGGAACTATGTCAACAGATACATAGCAACTCTCCAAAATGTCTCTTCAAAACACATAACATAACATAACATAACATAACATAATTTCACGGATTTCAAAAGCTACAAGGGCCTATCAATGGACATCCGCATCCGTCAAAACCCACCCAAGAAGGGAATTCTTCTCTCTCCTAAAACAACTACAAAACAAAAGACGAATACAATTCCAACAAGGATGGATTACATGGGATCACCAAGCGGAAAAAAGTCAATTCCAATTAAATCTAAGAGAACATCAAGACCAACTACACCAATTACTTCTCGAAAGCCAAAAGGATCAAGACCAAGTCACCGAAGACTTACCTATGCCAACACAACAAACAGAACACATTCTACTAACATCAATCCCATATCACTGATGGATGGAGGTAGTAGAAAAAGAAAACATACTTTCCCCCCCAAAACCAACTGAACCTAAACAATCTCCTAAACGAAGTAGGGATACCACAGACGGACTGGGAAAATGTGAACATACAACCATTACAAGAAACAACTCACCATGCATGAGACCTACCAACACTATGCAAAGGACTACCGGAAGAAAAAACAACATGGAAACAGGGCGATTGGAAGAGAATTCAAATGATCAACCAACACAGAATGGGACATACTAAACCTTTAAAAATTAACTTTATCTCTTTCGGTTTGTATTTCTTTGAATCTTCCTGTAAGATATCCAAGTATTTCATTTTCTGAATTATCACTGTCACTTGTATCACAATAAGTTTTAATATTATCTATGATCACTTTTAAAAATTTGACTTTGTAGATTGTCCGCCTTTTAAATCTTAAGTGTTGACACTTCTGCTTGTTTTGAGAGACTGCCAGCCTCATTTTTTTTTTTTTCATTTTGTGTATAGAAAGGACAGAGAGGGATCACTGTGCAAAACAGGCGAACAGGGAGTCGAAAAGGAATGGTTGCGGAAATAACTTAAGAAGCGATAGGAGGAGTTGATAGGTCGGTGGTTAGACACCGATGCGTGGTGTAGTTAGGTTGGACTCGGTGTGATCGTGACTGGACGACGGTTGGAGGCTGGTCAGGAAGGAGGGCATACAGTCTTATATATACTATCTGCGAAGCACTAATACCTTCTGGCCGTTTGCTTAGTTTTTACCTATATTTCCCCCTTTTTATTTGAACTAGTTTCTTTTCTTTAGTTTTAACATTTTTTCATTACTATTTAGTTACTTTCTCTTTTTTATCCATTATTTGATTTTGTTTGATTTTGCTTTCTTTTTTGATTTGTGCTTTCTTGAATATTTAAATCTAAGCACAACGTATTCATGTGCGTTGAAAAATGGTTTACATTCATTATAGTGGCAAAAGAAGGCCAAAAACAACAGTGTATTTTCTTAAAGAATTATCAAATATAAAATAGTATTCCATGAAATTGATTTTTGTTTTCTATGTAACTAAACCCAACGTAAACTCTTGTAAATAAGGACACGAAGCGTGCATTGTTGTACATACGATGAACTTTGCCATCGCTAGAATTAAGCATTTCTGTACAAGTTCTAGAAGTCTTAGGATTAGGAGAGAGGAACTTATAAAGGTTGGTTAATATTTAGAAAACCTTAATAGCTTAAAAACTAATTTAATCACTTATATTACGTTAATCACATTTTTGCGAACCATTGATATGCAATTTATTGAGCGGTCGATGATACTCTTATTATATTATCAATTTAAAATTGCAATACTTTCTCTTTCTTAATTGTGATGACATAACAGTGGACAGTATTTTCTAAATTGGATCAATGACGTTAGATTTTCTATATAATTTCGACCAAGCTTACTTCGTCACTATTTCTTTTCGATTTACCTTTGTTTTGAATTTGACAGCTTTGTGTTATGATTTATGGTGAATGTGAAATATATTTCGAAGACCTCGTCAAAGAGTTTCACAGTGACCAGAATCATGCCTTGGATATTTTGGGAAAACACGTTGGGATTCGCAACTCTTTCATCTGTCGCGTGTGAAGTGTATTGTAAACTACTTCCACCAGACCGCCGTTTTCGCTGCACAAATAAAGTTTTACGTAATAAAAAACGATGTTGGCTTTAGTTTATTAATTTTAGGTTATTCATCCAAATCTATTCCTATTTTTTGTTGGTATCAAGGCTAAATGCGGCCAAATCTTCTCTTCTTTTTTTGCTTTCTATTTGCTTATATTACGAGTTAATAAAAGGTCGGGTGTGTGTATGGGTACAACCCCCCCCCCCACCAAAGAAGTATGCGGCGTCTTCTCCCCGTCCCCACTGCTAGGTAGGTACAAAATGTTTGTATAGTTTCACAAACTTGTAATTTGAAAATTAAAGGTTAGTTACTCCTTTCTTTAGCTCAGTTTTTTTTCTTGAACTTTTAATGATTATTTATCCAAATCTGTTCTTCCTTTTTGGCGACTGAAGGCGAAATGCGGCAAAAACGAAGTTTACTCCGACTTCGACAGGATCGGAATTAAACTATATTTTGCTGTATTTCGCCGGTTTTCATCTGTAGAATTACCGACCCAACAAAATGTGAAAGAGGCCGATAAACTTTCTTAAAAAAAAATTAAATGCACGAAGTTTAAACGAACTTCTTACAATAATTGGGCGGGAAAACGTGAATTTGAAGCGAGTGCATGACATTGGTATTATCACCGGGACTCAGTGTCTCACTCTTTGCCCTAAATAACAAAGGTATCAGTTCGCAGTGCTGCAAAATATATTCTTACTACGCTCTCCGTGGACTACCTTTCGATCTCTTTTGGTGGGTGCTAGATGCCAACTTTGGAGCGTCGACTGCAACAGGCATGGAGTCACATCTCTCTCTATGCCAAAGTGCACTGGTTTAATTTTTCGACTGGCCAAGAGTCAAGTGGTGCACTTCTGCCGCCATCCACAGCTCCACCCCAAACCAGATATGTTCTAAACGTGCTTCACGTGGAAGTGGTAGATTCGCAACCTTTCCTTGGTCTTGTTTTTGACCGATGTCTCATCTCGGAGGCTTATATTCGCAATCTTAGGGTCTATTGTACCCGCGCCATCGACATTCTTCGTTTTTTGACGTTCAGCACTTGGGTGGATTATAGGGATACTGCTTTACGTTTTTACCGATCCTTTGTTTGTTCGAAGAATGACCCGGGGTACGAATTTTACGCATCCATAGCACAGCGTGTATTGCGGGAGGTGGACATGGTCCACCGCACCGGCCTCTGCCTGACGACCGATTTCTTTTGCTCCCCCTACCCCCACCATTGAGAGCCTACTTTTCGATACCGGGAAGATGACACTCGCTTTGCGCCGTATACAGTACATTATGCGTTTGTACGCACAAACCCTACGCCTCCCTCAGTTGCTAACCACTCTCACTGCATTCGTGGCCGATCTCGACAGAGTCTACACCACCGAGAGACACTAGTCATACCTTAAACCATTTGAGAGCTCAGTGTAGCTCTCGAACCGGTGTAGCCTCTGGTTCTGCCCTGGACGCAACCTTTAACTATTTGTCTACACGTTGATTCTCCCAAAGCTTCCACAGCGTTGAGAGTATTGCATTCGACTTTTTTTTGTAGCACGCTTCGTACCATGCTGTATCCGTGCTACTACACACGCATGTTTGCAAGTACCAGAAGAGGGTTGGCTTCTAAGCCATATTTCCTCTGTTTGAAGTTAGCAGGGCTCTACCAGGTGTTTTGTCTGTCTTTACAGCCAAGCTGGTTGCAATACACCGCTCGATACGAGAGATATCGAGTTTTGCCCAGTTCGGAGAACGGATTGTTATTTTTAGTGACTCACTCTTCCCGGTTTGCGGAATCCGTGACATCACTGTTGTCGCAAGCCGGACGAATGTCGAGATTATCTTCTGCTATGTTCATTAACATGTGAGAAATGAGGGAAATTAGCGCGCCGACAAGGGCGCCAAAGAGACCGTGAAGATTGGACGACCAGCCCAGCGTTTCGCTCTTCCTCACGCTAACTACATGGCAGGAATCAGGACAACCCTCGGGCTGCTTGGGCAAAGAAGTTGAGAATCGGCCGAAGGGAAACTAAAGTTGCGTAAAAATGCGCTGCGACTGTTCCCATGGACCTGCCGCACAATGCTGCGAGGGATTCAGGTTGCTTTTTGTCCTCTTCGAATTGCGACGACTCGCGGGACGCACCGCCGTTTGATGGAGCGCTTGCTTGCACCTTACTGTGAATACTGTATTTTCCCATAGACTGTTCGGCACATTCTTGTTAAAGGTCTCAGTATGAGTGATCTTCGCACACGTTACCTCTCCCGGTACCTGGCGAATAGTCTCGCTACCGCTTTTCTCTCGTACCTGGGACGTGTTTTTGCAAACGGACTTATTGACTATTTGACCATGTGGAGGACGTTTGTCGCATCCATTTCATTTGAATTTCTTTGGTGTGGGTCGCATAATCCTGCGCGGAGAGGAATTGAGCCTTCCTCCGACCCCGGAGTTTGCTTCCTTTTCTTCTTTCATTTGTTCTTCTTAATTTTCGTTTTTTGAGATTTAGAATGAGGAGGGGGAGGATAGACGTAAGCAGAATGTGAACAAGAATGATTGTCGTAGAATGGACTCTCGACGATATACCATATATAACTATTCGTTGAGGGAACTTACTTAATTATCTTTAGAGTGCGTGGATGTCTGGGTTGACCGATATTATGTATCTTCGATATTCCTAAGAAGTGGAACTGAGCTCAAGGATAATAATATTGCTATCATTAATAAAATAGAGTGTTATTAATAAAAACTATCAACAACACACAAAACGGAAAATATTGACATAAACAGAAAATGGAAGGGTCGTGGGGAATCTAGCTAATATGAGGATTAAGAGTGATTTAAAAAGGTAAAACAAATATAAAGTTAAAGGGATGGGATGGTTCGCTAAACCATTTAAAGCACAGGATAGGGTGGACAAAAAGGTTAAATACTCAAAGGTAACGTTCAGCTTACGTAAATACACTTGTTGTGCAGAGGAAGGCGACGTGAAGGAATTTTCGGTCCAATGGCGAGTTCCAGCCAAAGGGGGGGGGGAATTAAATGATCCTGTCGTGGCGTCTTGGGAATGAGAACCGTTTCTTGACGAACGGGCTTGAAGAACAATGGCTTTTCTACGTTGTTCTCTTCTGAACAACAGGGGGGGGGGGTGAGGACCGTCTCTTGTCTACGGGCTCGAGAACAATGGCTGTTCTAATGTTATTCTCTTCTGAACAACAAGGAGGAAGGGTGAGAACCGTTTCTTGGCGAACGGGCTGGAAGAACAATGGTTGTTCTACGTTGTTCTCTTCTGAACAACAGGGGGGGGGATGAGAACCGTTTCTTGTCAACGGCTCAAAAGAACAATGGCTTTTCTAACGTTGTTCTCTTTCTGAACAACAGGGGAAGCCTAGTGGACTTGGCGTCACGAAGGCTCAAACCTTGGCACTCAAGGGATATTGTCCTTCTTCTGGACAAGTGATGGTGGATCTCGAGGTCGATGGCCCTTTGGTGCACAAGGTGAGACTGGACCGTAGTGATTTCTCGCGAAGAAAATCTGGATCTCTAATCTCTCTTAGTGATAAAGTTTCCAAATAAATAGTCGGGACATACTCTTAGCGTGGGGGACAATGGAGTGAAGGCTTCGAGGGAATGCACAGCCGAGCCTGAGAACAATAACTTATCTGCCCATAAGCCTAACTCAATCTGGCGAGGTCGGCGCATGGGGCGAACTGGGGATGATAAACCTCCTTGTTTAAACATTGACTCAGGTGGCTGCGAAAGGCGCCTGGCTTCAAAGCGAAGATGCACGTGGGTAGCATCGTGGTTTTAAATAACATGTGATAGTGGTTGAAATTAAGCGGCCTCAACCACCTCTATCACACCCCTCCATTCCGGGGAAAGTTGTCACTTCGAAAAAAAAGAGAGAAGGGACAACGATAGAGCTCCGTTGTGGGAAACTCGTTTTCTTGTACGAACCGTACCTTCATGCACCTAATTAGTATTACCTCAATACATATGATTATTTTGATCTTATGATTATAGGGGAAAAAAACCTTTAATACAGATTTAATAAAAAAAGGGGCATGGAACAATGAAATGATATAAAATTAGTACATATGGGACAAAATAATTTATACGTTATTTTATGGGTACAAATATATATACATACAAAAAAATAGACATTGAGCGTTACAAAATTCGACATATACATTAACTAATTATATTACAAGAGAATCTAATTTAAGTCGTACAAGACGGTATATACATACATTGAGATCCTAATCCTATGAATACAATTACTCTACGCTATTCGGTAACGCATTCCTACTGAGTGCGTCAGAGATCTGGTTATCGGAACCTTTTATATAATTTATTTTAAATTGATACTCTTGCAAGAGTAAACTCCAGCGCATGATTCGGCCGTTGGAGTGTCGCACATTCCTAATATAGGCTAACAGACGGTGGTCGGTTCCTATCTGAAATTCTTTTCCTATCAAGTACATTTTGAATTTGTCTATAACCCAGATAATTGATAGAGCTTTCTTCTCTATAGGGGCATATCTCTTTTCGCGTGGTAATAATTGGCGACTAGCATATGCAACTGGATGACTCGTTCCGTCATCCTCGTATTGAAGGAGTACACCTCCAATGCCCTCGTTGCTCGCGTCGGTCTTAATCCCAAAGGATTTTTCCGGGTTGGGCAACTTTTAAATGGGGGCAGAAATGAGCTTACTCTTGAGCTGATTAAAATGGGAAACAGTGACATCATTCCAACGTAGATGATCGGGGGAATTCTTTTTTAAAAGTAAGCTGAGGGGCGCCGAAATTTCAGCGAAATTTGGAACAAATCGCCGATAGTAAGAAGCTGATCCTAGGAACGATCTTAATTGCTTCTTTGTAATCGGAAGGGGCATGTCGGCGATTGTCTTAATCTTGTCCTCTTGGGGACCCAACTGGATTTGTCCTATTTTGAAACCCAAGTATTTTATGGTTTCGTGGGCAAAATGGCATTTGTTGGGGCCAATGGTGAGGCCATTTTCGCGCAGTTGCTCGAAGAGAGCTAATAGGATGGTTAAATGGTGACTCCATTCGCGAGTAGCGACGTAGACATTATCGAAGTAAAAGGATACATTCGGAAGTCCATCCAACAACCTTCTCATGAGAGGGTTATAGTTGCTACAAGCAGTGACGAGGCCAAAAGGAAGGCGCTTGAATTGCATAAGGCCTTTCTCTGTTGCAAAGGCGGTATATGCTTTCACCTCGAGCCGGAGGGGGATTTGATAATCCGCCTTGCACAAATCTAGTTCTGAGATGAACTTGGAGTTTTCAAAAAGATGGAGGTTTTGGTCTACCAACGGGATGGGCTCGGCGTCAAACACAGTTACCGAATTTAACTTCCGGAAGTCGATGCACATCCGATAAGAGCCATCAGGTTTCTTGACCATGACGATTGAGAAACAACAACTAGAGGTGGAAGGTTCCATTATGTCTAAACTAATTAAATTATCAACTTCGGCGTTAAAAGCTTGGCGTAAATGAATCGGCATGGGATAGGGTTTTGAACGGAAGGGTTCTAAGTTGTTAATTTGATATCATGCTCGAAACTAGTAGCGCATCCAGGCTTCTCTGAAATAACGTCGTCGAACTGACATAATAGTTCTTGTAGCTGACTCTTTTGATGTGGTGTCAGCTGCGCGTCGATATCCAGGTCAGAGGGTTCAAAAGGCTCGCCTGGTAGGGAAGGAAGAGGGTAATCGGCATCAGGTTGGATGCACACTGTCTGGATTACATTAAGGGACACCGTGGGGTAATCCTATTCAAGAGCCGATGTTTCGTCCAGTGCTACGAAGGTATCTCCATGTGCGCGTCGGTGGTACTTTTTCAATAAGTTGACGTGTTAGAGCTTATCGCCTGCTGGGGTACCAATGATGTAATCTACCGGTCCTCGTACCTTGCGGACCGAGTACGGACCCTTCCATTGGCTCAGTAATTTATTACTGGCTGTGGGAAGGAGCAGGAGTACTTCATCACCGGGCTTAAATTTACGATCTTCGGACCTGACATCAAAATAGGTTTTGTATTTCTCCAAATTGACATCGGCATTTTCATAGGCGATGTCTGCGCATTTCTCGAGCCTCTGGCGTAAGTCCAAGACATAGGCGTAAGATGACTGGAGTTCTTGATCCAGTTGGGGCTTGATTAACAGCTCCTTTAAAATACTGAGTGGCCCGCGTACATTACATCCATAAAGGAGCTCGAACAAGGCGAAGCCTAATGTACGGTGGGGAATTTCCCGATAGGCGAATAGGGCGACCGGGAGATATCGGTGCCATTCGCGGGGATGCTCGGCACAGATCTTCTTAATAATGGATTTTAAATTTACCTTTAATTTCTCGCACATCCCGTTTGTCTGTGGCCGGAAGGGGGTGGAAAAAAGGGGCTTTACCATGAGCAGCTTCCCTACGTACTCCATCAACTCAGAGGTGAATTGTCGGCCTCTATCGGAGAGTATTTCCTTGGGGACACCTACCCTTGAAAAGATGGAAATGAGGGCCTCGGCGCAAGAAATACTGTCGATTCGGCGAAGGGGGACAGCCTCAGGAAAACGGGTAGCAAAGTCTACCAAGGTGAAAATGTAGCTGTGCCCTTTGCTCGAAGGGGGGTGGATAGGGCCAATCAGGTCGATGGACACTCTGGAGAAGGGTTCAGTAATGACTGGTCCCCTTTGTAAGGGAGCAGGTTTGACCCACCCCTTAGCGGACGTCTTCTGACACACATCGCACGATCGACAATGCTTTAAGATGTCAGCTGCAGCACCCGGCCAATAAAAATATTTAAAAATGCAATAGCCCGTTTTAGTGTGACTAAAATGACCGGAAAAAATGCTGTCATGAGCCACTTTGAGCACTATATGGACATGGGATCGTGGAAGGTATAGGACAGTAGTAACAGCGTTATTACTGTCCTCGGCGGATCGATAAAGTTAGCCACCTTGCTCCAGGTACCTGATAACTTTGAGTCCACGGACAGTCTCCATGTCCTGGTTTTGGGCCTTATCCCATAAGGGTGTTAGTGCTTCACACTCCTTTTGTGCCGTCCTAAAGTCCTGGTTAAGGATCTCCGAGAATTCAGACGGTATCGCGGTTCTGAGGGGGGCGGACTCCTGGGCTTCCTTCTTAGCTCAACCTCGAGTAAGGGCGGCCTGGGACACAGGGTCAGAGCTTACTTGAGGGCTCTGTCCTATAAGTACAGAACAAAATTTTATGGGTGCTGAAATGACTTCAGCCCAGCCATCATAATATTGACACTGCAGGTAACATCTAACGACGGGGAATCGGTTGGCCCGCCCAAGGTAGTCATGTAGCACCGCAAATTTTTCGTGGTTAGGGTCCACTGGGGGGAGGAGTTCGTCGGACAAGATGAAACACGTACATCCTGTGTCCCTGACGAGAGTCGATACTCGGCAGCCGTTGACGCTGCCCTCCTCAAATTTCAAAGTTCCCGGTGAACTTTTATCAAAAATAAAATTTACCTGGTGGCCTGACGGAGGGAAAGAAGTTGCTGCTTGGGTCTGCACCACCGGGAAAGCCGGGGTGGCATTAATCTGGTGAACTTGGTGGGCTGGTCCACTTTTAAGCCTATAATTTTGGGGGCAATTCCAGCTCATGTGGTTTTCTACACCACAGGTGAACCATATGATTGGTCGCTTCGGGAAGAGAGATGGAGGAGAAATCTTAACGGGAGGTTTGGAGTCCCGTTGTTGGTTTGGGGGAATGAAGTTTTAGGGTTTTACGGGGCCCGGAAACTTCGTCAGCTTTCCTGGGAAGGGGCACGAATCCTTCCTTCTTTCCTGGTTGAAGGGGTTGGTGAGAAGTTCGATTCTCCTTTGGGTATAAATTATGGCTTGCGGCATAGACATCCGCTTCTTCGGTACATTCTTTAAAGGTCTGGCACCGACGATCCTTGACGAACGCGCGGATCTCTGTCAGGAGAGATGCCAAAAATTGATCCATCAACACGAAGTCTGTTAAGGACTCGTAGTTAGGATCAACCTTTGAGGATTCTAACCAAAATTTAAAATTCCTCTAAGGAATGTATCCGAATTGACGGAACGTCTGTCCGGGTTTAATACGCCCTATTCGAAATTCTTGGCGGTAGAAATCGGGAGTCATATTATGAGCGGCCAATAACTCAGCTTTTAAGGTGCTGTAGTTAATTGTACATTCAGATGGTAAAGATATAAACATTTCGCGCAATTTACAATTTAACAAGGGAAGTAATCATGCTACACCTTCAGCCTCCAGATCCATGTTATTGATTTCGAGGATCTTTTCGAAGTTGGCTAAAAATGCTCCGAAATCCTCTTCTTCCTTGAAATTGGGAAGCTTTAGTGGGAGATTGGGGAAGGGGGGCTTCTGAACGTGGACTGTATTTCTGCTTCAACACAAGCTAATTCAATCTGATGGTGAAGCTCAGCTTGTCTTTTCTGTTCCTCTCTTTCTTCTCGTTGGATTTCTCTTTCTCTTTCTTCTCGTTGGATTTGCGTTTCTCTTTCCTTTTCTTCTCATTGGATTTCTCTTTCTCTTTCGCTTAACTTTTCTCTTTCCGTTCTTTGCTCCTCTTGAACGTACTCAATTAGTTCTTTTCCGGAAAGTCCAAAGGATTCTCCTTGCGCTTTAAAGATTTCGAACTGAGTCATCTTTGCACTTGGGGGCGCAATAGTCAACCAACTAAAATTCCTTGCAACAAGAATTATGCCTTATAAAGAATTAGCCTACCTAAATATGGGCACTGACCTATTCGTACTTGGTTTCTCAATCTAAATAACCACTGACTAAAATCACAAAAAAAACACAAACAAATTATTATAACAGTTCCTTAAGCTACTCTAGCTTCTTAAGTTTCCAAAAAAGGGGATAGAAATCGTTAAAACAAAAGGGAACTACTATATTCCATTATTATAACGAATAACACTATGCTTTACTCGACTGAGACCAGTGTTTGCAAAGATATAGCGTTAAACCTTACACACTTGATACCGAATTTAAATAGTATATATATATATATATATATATATATATATATATATATATATATATATATATATATATATATATATATATATATGTTGTAGAATGGACTCTCGACGATATACAATATATAACTATTCGTTGAGGGAACTTATTTAATTATCTTTAGAGTGCGTGGATGTCTGGGTTGACCGATATTATGTATCTTCGATATGCTTAAGAAGTGGAACTGAGCTCAAGGATAATAATATTGCTATCATTAATAAAATAGAGTGCTATTAATAAAAACTATCAACAATACACAAAACGGAAAATATTGACATAAACAGAGAATGGAAGGGTCGTGGGGAATCTAGCTAATCCGAGGATTAAGAGCGATTTAAAAAGGTGAAACAAATATAAAGTTAAAGGGATGGGATGGTTTGCTAAACCATTTAAAGCACAAGATAGGGTGGACAAAAGGGTTAAATACTCAAAGGTAACGTTCAGCTTACGTAAATACACTTGTTGTGCAGAGGAAGGCGACGTGAAGGAATTTTCGGTCCACTGGCGAGTTCCAGCCAAAGGAGGGGGGGGAATTAAATGATCCTGTCGTGGCGTCTTGGGAATGAGAACCGTTTCTTGACGAACGGGCTTGGAGAAAAATGGCTGTTCTACGTTGTTCTCTTCTGAACAACAGGGGGGGGGGTGAGAACCGTCTCTTGTCTACGGGCTCGAGAACAATGGCTGTTCTAATGTTGTTCTCTTTCTGAACAACAAGGGGGAAGGGTGAGAACCGTTTCTTGGCAAACGGGCTGGAAGAACAATGGTTGTTCTACGTTGTTCTCTTCTGAACAACAGGGAGGGGGGGTGAGAACCATTTCTTGTCAACAGGCTCAAAAGAACAATGGCTTTTCTAACGTTGTTCTCTTTCTGAACAACAGGGGAAGCCTAGTGGACTTGGCGTCACGAAGTCTCAAACCTTGGCACTCAAGGGTTATTGTCCTTCTTCTGGACAAGTGATGGTGGATCTCGAGGTCGAGGGCCCTTTGGTGCACAAGGTGAGACTAGACGGTAGTGATGTCTCGCGAAGAAAATCTGGGTCTCTAATCTCTCTTAGTGGTAAAGTTTCCAAATATATAGTCGGGACATCCCCTTGGCATGGGGGACAATGGAGTGGGGGCTTCGAGGGAATGTACAGCCGAGCCTGAGAACAATACCTTATCTGCCCATAAGCCTAACTAAATTTGGCGAGGTCGCGCATGGGGCGACGGGGAAAGATAAATCTCCTTGTTTAAACATTGACTCAGGTGGCTGCGATAAGGCGCCCGGATTCAAAGCGAAGATGCACGTGGGTAGCATCGTGGTTTTAAATAACATGTGATAGTGGTTGAAATTAAGCGGCCTCAACCCGTTCTATCACAATGATGTTTCTCATGTTTTTTTGCTGGAATGCCCTCGTTGCTTTCGTCTTGTGAACAGTGAGCCACATTTTCGCGATGCCTACGTTAATCGTGTGATACTTTAACTGTTCCTTACCATAACTTTAAATCAAGTAATTCCCTGCATCCCTGAGACAGAAGCAAGGTCTGACGATCGAGGGGTGTTAACACTGTTACATTCTGGATGCCTCCCTAAAACAACTGCACTACAAGCGGTCAATGTTGTCTACCAATATTCATGTCCTTTCGGTGACTGTGGGCACCGCAAATTTAGGTTTATAGGCGTGACCTCCACTACTCTCTCCAAAAGACTGTCAGCACATCTACAAGTGGCGCAATAAGACGCCACTCAGTAGGGGAACACTCTATGCCTCTGACCAGAGCCAGCTTGCATGATAACACCGAAATTATCTACTGTGACCCCTACCTTCCCAATCTAAGGATGGCTGAGGCAGTATTAATTTACCACAGGAAACCGAGGATCAACATCCAGATACTTCGACACATCTCGCTGCCCTCACAATGCAGGCAGCCATGCAGCACGTCGACGAACAGTCGTCCACTCCAACCGTATCCCGTATCTACACCAACCACCTTTACCCTTCAATTGTCACCTTTACTTTACTTCAACCATTTGTGCTGTCCAAATGTTAATTTTTCTGTTTCAACATTAGGCTATACAAGTGTATAATGTCTAAATGAGTTTTGCATTTATATAGCTCAGTTCATTATGTTTATCAGTGTTGAAAGCCGATTTTTCGATACTCGGCATTTGCTGAGAAGCATTTCGGAATTCATTTTTTTACATTTGTTTAGTAGCGGACTTAGAGAAGCACTGCCACGAAAACAGTCTAACCGGAGTCACGCGAATCTTTATTCACATTAAGAAAGAGAAAATTACATTTTTATTCGGAGATATTCACCTCTAAATGAGAGCTTAAAAAAATCATTGCTCCCATCCATCGACCAACGTGATAACCTACCTCAAATGTCTGCCATTCAATAATTTCATCTTAACTATGCCAGTCACTTTTAACTGGCCTAATTAATGGCTCATGTGGAAACTAGTTTGAGGATTAGCCCACATCGGAAGCATGAGTCAGACATTTTCCCGAAATGGGACTAAATTGCAGCCTTCGGGTGGAGGAGTAATCTTAACATTCGAGGGACTGGCCAGAATCATAGAGGGAACCAACCTCCGTCTCTGTGTATGCTAGAAGCAGTTATGACGCAAGTAGCCGAAGGGTGGTGGCAAAAGGGTAGCCGCAGTTGATGCGGACGCTACTTTCATCAAATCCACCATGATTCACCCCCTTGAGGTGCCCACTCATCCATCCATCATTACCCTTCATGCCGGCAGCGTCTGAGCGGGGAACAAACTGAAAAATGGGCGGGAGCCTTCATTTCATTTTCTCGGAACCCAACGACACTTTCTCATACCGCATTTAACACTTCACCTCATTCACTATACATGAACACTATAATTAAACTTCTCTTACAGAAAGAAGAAAATAAATCAAGAAGAAAAGGAAGAGGACAGAGGAAGAACACGGAGACCTTCACTAAGATGGCGCCCTTGAGGACTATCTTCGGCCAGAGTCCGCCCGAGAAGAGTAAGCTATGTGAGACGCTGTATGCAGAGTTGAGGGATGCACTGGTGAACTTAATCGAAGTGGCAACTGGTTTAATCGCTACATGCGCAGAAACACGAGAAGTGGCTAAGCTCCTTTCTGAAGAAGGAGCGAGTCTACTCAAAACCATCACCTCGAAGCAAGGACCCCCCCCCACAAATGGCAGCTAACAGAAGCGTTATCTGCTGCAAAGTGGAAAGCTGGGTCCGAGGACACAAGGCAGAACAAATTAAAGCCGAGATTTAGTAACAACATGCACAGGCGGAGGTTCTCAAAGTAATCAAATTTCGCGAACACACTCATGTTTTAAAATCACTTTTGCCTCAACCGAAATGGCATGAAAGGCCACTACAGAAAGACTCCTGGTATTCAACATGACGATACCAGGCGAAAATATCGAACAAGAGCGGTTCCATACCATACAAATGTGCTTTGTATGCTACAAATTGGAACACCACACAAGTGCGATATGACCAGAAAATCAAAAACTGTGGTGCAGTGAATGCGCGACAGCCGGACACCGTTACGACAAATGTGAAAGCACGAAGAAAAAGTGCCTAAATTGTAAAGGCTGCCATAGAAGTATGGTCATGAACTGCCCAAAGAGGATGAAATATAATGAAGAAAAAATAAGAGGAACAGAAAAAAACAAAGGAGAGTGCGTAGCAACCACCGCGAGAAAAGAATGAGAAGATGTGACCAACGAGGCAATCTCAATCAGCAGCTCGCATTACAAATCACCTCGGCACCCGCATACTCACATGCATAACGTACGGCAACGTAGAGAACGCGGTTAAACCCGGTTGCTACAATGAGGGGCTCAACTCGCTCAAGGCAAATGGACTGCCCTCAGTAATTGTGCCGATGAACCCAAACTGCTCCAAGGCATTCAAGGACTCAATTATTCAAAATTACGAGTTCAAGAAACCCGGACTTGAAATAAATAAGTTATTACCCTCTCCGGAAGAATCCGAAGAGGAAGAAGAAGAAGGAGGAGGAGAAGTATTAAAAGATGATAACACATCTTCAGAAAATGACAAGGGCCCATGTACTCGTAATAGGGTGACGAAGAGCGAGTAAAAGACTCCAAGTCCCCCTTCGAAGGGGGCAAAGCCTCTACACGCAAAAGCTTAAAAGAAAAAGAAGAATAAGAAGAAGCACTGGTAATTAACACTACGTCATTCCAAGAAACGCACTAAAGACACTGGTAATCAACACCAGCGGCTGGACGACGAAAAGATCTCTGTACGGAAACGTATTTAGGGAAATTGATGCAGATGTCATCTTAATATTGGAACACGGGAACGACACACGAAGTTCGGAAATGAAGATCTGGATTTTCAAAGTGTTGATCACAATTTACTCGCAAGAGCAGTACGATGGAGCCGCTATTGCGATTAATAAATGGATCAAATACAAGCAAATAAGAAATCTTAAAAAATCCTATCTCGCAATTGTGGTTGAATTCGACATTGGGAAATTAGTCATAGCCGCCGGATACCAGCTATTAAGTAGAGATCTTTTACCACTTGAGTCTCTCAGTGGCCTATTTAGCAGACGAACCCCCAAGATACTAATGGGGGATCTAAATGCCAGATGTCAGGAGTCTGTCTACAGAACCTTTAATGGGATTAGAAGGAACCTTGATACTATGCTGGACAGAAACATCGTCCAGCGAATTGGCCCTGACTTACCCACCTTTGCCAGAGGGAGGAGTGCCACGAAACCAGACTCTGTCTGGCTAATCGTCAGCTGCAATTCAATTACTACATGGTATCATGTAGTCATCATATATAGATCTTACTTACCATCAATAAGAACCTTATACAAGTCCCAGTCTTAGTTAGAAAAAAAACAAAAAAACAGACTGAGCACGGTACTCACGTCTCCTCGAGGACTATCATTAGCCAAACTTGGATGAGACAATTCTCTAGGAGATCGACGAGGCACCCGACAACCTTAACAACCATCTAATAAACGTGGATATAGCTTGTATCATGAAATCTGAGTATAAGTCCATCTCGACCTACAGATGGACTGAATACACGAAGGATTTGTACCGTGAACTGAAATTACTGTATGAATTCAACATCAGAATCGCATCAATTGACTCAATTCAACGAAGTAAAGAGATCAAAGAACAGCTCAACCAGTTGATCCTCGAACACCAATGGAGACGTTGAGACGATGCGATCGAGAACATCGATCATGATGCATTTCTAAAAGATTTTTGGATTAAAATCAGGCGTCTAAAGGATCGACTGGTAGAAAAAATAGAAATAATTAACGATGAACGAAACTGAAACAGAAGAAAGGAACATCCAAGTAATATTCCGTAGTTATTTTTGTGAAAAATCTTCAGTATAACTGAAGAAGAGAACGAAAATTATGATATAGAATTCAAGAACAAAATCATAGACGAGCTTAAAATCCAAATACATAGGACGCACCCGCACCACGAGGTGGATAGACAGCGCGACGGAGATGCCGAGATTACCTAAGAAGAAATACACGGCGCGCCGCGCTCATTCTGTCAAAAGACCCCGGGACAATCGGGGCTAACAAAGTTGAGCTTTGAAAAGGCACCAGCAAACATCATAGAAGGAGTGAGAAGAATTTTCAACGTCTCTCTTAACACAGGATACATTCCAGATGCTTACAAATCGGTAAAGATGATTTTCTTGCCGAAGCATGGAAAGGATACAACGTTGAGAGAGAGAGAGAAAGAGAGAGCTGCCGGCCAATTTCACTCCTGTAATTTGGTGGGGAGCTTTTCGAGAAGATCTTCAACAGAAGATTGGTGTCTTACCTGTAGGAGAACTCTCTTTACCTTCCGTACTAGTTTTGGTTTAGAAAAAACGAAGTACGGTCATGGCGATAAATCTCATCACGGAAAATCTTGCCCAAGCTAAAAGAGAGGGAAGTTGCGTGGACATTGTTTGTCACGATGTATTAAAGGCGTTTGATAAAGTGTGGCAAAGGGGAATGCAATACAAGATCCCAGTGGTGGGCACTAAATACATTTAAAGTATTTAAATACTAAATATTGAATACATGAGAAAAATAAATTTAGATACTAAATACACTAAATGTATTTAGATACATTTTTAAATACATTTCAAATACATGATATATAATGAAAATCGATAAGGACCATTGGTATCACAACAAAAAATATCCATTAAAATGAAATTGTCTATTATAATTACTAATGTAGGATTTGGGGAAAATTGGACTTAGGTACTACAAAAAAAAATTCCATAGAATGAAATTTCAGTTAGCTAATTACATCAGCATTACATTTAAGTAATATCAGTTGCTGAAATGTTTCGTCAGATAAAGAACTCCGTTCAACAGGAGCTAACGATGGAAGGGTGGTGTTGTATTTAATAAATAACTTTTTTATGTTTGGATATCTATCTAAACTTTGAAGTGTTTTGTTTAAATCCCGAAGGTAACTGAACAATTCTAAATCTACGGTTGATCGTGTTTGAGTGGGTTTTGTAAATCGAAAATAATCGCCATTGTCCGATACACCACTGAATGATTCAGCTTCGGGTCCCTCTGCTAAATTCTCAATCACTTGAATTATAACAACTGGCTTCATCTGCCAAGGTCAGATAAGATTGGTAGCGCTTTCCAAAGCCCTTAGTGACTGCACTTAGAATAGGTTGGCAAAATTTCAGATAATGTGACTGAAGGCTCTTCAGCTTTTTCTCCACAGTGATCAATGTAGAGAGCAATTCTCCATAAAACAGTTTTGTTCTTCCTGTAGGCGATTAATTGCCACTGCAATAGGAACCAAAACTGAGACATACTCCCCAAGAAATTCAATTTCCTGACTTCTGAACACTGAACTGAAAGTTCAAGGGACGTCATGAGTTGATGTAATTCATTCTTGTGTTTTAAAAGTAATGACAATGAATCAAACAGAGAGTTCCACCTTGTAATGCAAGGCAACTTTAATGAGCAGTTAATAACAGTTTTGATAATCTCTGCTGATTTTAGACGACCGGTTTTGTTGCATAATGCTGAGCATTTCCCCATCGCATCATGATTGATATTTGCAAAAGGAAGATATTTTCAGTGCCTGTTTTGCATCAATTGTGGCGATGAGACTGAGTGTGTGTGAAGCACAGCGCACATTCTTAGGTAGGCTGAAGCTGCCTGCGTCAGAGGAAAGGTCTTCTTTATGATCTAAGGCACTTCTCATTCCGAAACTATCCTCCAGCTCGTCCTCACCCTGATCTTCACCTACCTGCAAATTCCTTAAACGTTTTAACACTATTAGAGCCGTTATCAGTGACGGTGCTGGTGATTTTCTGCAGGGGTATATCGTATTCATTGATGATATTCTCCATATGTTCAGCAATCTTGATGTAGTTATGTTCTCCGATGAAGCGACAGCATGCCAATACGCCACTGTGACGCACAAGAGCAGCTTACTCAAGCTGAAAAAAGAAGTAACAGTCCAATGTTTGTCTCATAAATGTTTCTATAAATTTTACATATTAATATACTCGAGATAAATTCCACCAACAAATATGTCTTCTTTCAGCCAAGAACAGTTAAGACATTTTTAATTTAATATTTCATAAAGAGCAAAATCTTAACATGCCCAATGAACTTTAACGCCCAAAAAACTACGGGGACGAGTTGACCAAATGTCTTCAGTATGCCCTTGTCACTTTCTCTTCTTCTATAAGGTTTCGGCCTAGCGTCCGCCTTGAAATGACATCAACTGAAGAACTTAGCTTAGAGGTAGTAGAATGTGTGATTATTGTAAGTGAAATTGATTTTCACAGTGAAATGAGAATATATGGTATGCATATAAAATTTTATATATAAAATGTAGCTATATGAATATCCTATAGGTATATAGGACTGGTACATTAATTCATAAATATATTATTAGTCCTTCATATTCAAAACTACATAGCAAAATATTAACTTTCAGTATTGTTAGGAATATATACATTATTAAGCTTTATTTCTTACATTTTTGACGGGCGGGCATGCTATTTTTGTCATATTGATATACATGTATTGCTACTATAACGAAGTACATATAATCGATCAATAATTCTACTAATTATTCCTAAAAAATTTGTATTCAATAATATATTCAAGTAAATGATAATACGCTTTAAGAATATATGTATGTATGTGGATTCTCATGAAATTATTGCAATGTAGTAATCTCTGTTATTTGTATATGTCTTCCTATATTTAACTTCGTTACATTATAGCCTACGTAATGACCAATGATCGGAACGCTATAGTATTCGGCCGTTATAGGAGCTTAACCTGTACTACTAATACTATAATTGTAAACAACATTTGTAACTCAGAACTCACCTTTAATTAATCTCACCAAAGCCAGTTGCTCCATGATTGATAGGGAATGCACACATTGTATGATTAAATCTGCAATCAGCTTATAAACAACAGATAGTTTGACCTTCTTAGTATTCACCACAAAACACTCCGGTAATGTCTTTACTTTAACACTGCTGCATGAAGGACCATCGTCTAATACTGAACATTTTCTTTTTGAATCTTTTCTTTGAGCTGCCACGTTGTTATCCACTTTTTGCAACATGATCAGATAATTGTAGGACATTTGTTTTACGTTGCCATAATTCACTTTAAATTCAATCAGCATATACTATAAATAAAGGTGTTGAAAAAGGAAGCAAGTAGGTTCGTGCATGGTAAACATACGCTACTTAACATTATTGTTAGCTACTAGCAATTTTGCAATTTTTTAAAAATAATAAATAGTGAAACTTGTCAATTCAATTAAGAATTATATAATTAGCTTTAATAAATTCTTACATTCAAATTAATGCGTAGATTGGAAGTAGCATTGCTTGCCGCAGATATTTTGCCATTGCATGATATACATACAAACTTCCCTTTTTTTACCTTCGGAAGATTTTACTCTAACAAAATTTACCACCTAGTAAAGGATGACTATAATTACATTATTATTTATCTTCTTCGTCTTTATTACTGTCTAATCTCTCCATTTCACACTCTTTCAAAGAAGCTGAAGTTGCCATACAGCAGTTGAAATAACGCTGAGTGCTCTCACTATACTACCAAACACAACTGTGACCATCTGTTAACTGAATTTGAACTGATGCAAGCAATCTTCCCTCACCGGCTCACGCAGTCAACCGTTTGTGTCATACAAGTTGCGACAAGCTAAAACATGCATTACACGTTCTTAACAGCTATATTAACCTATAATCAGTAAAGTGTTTGCAAAAAGTATTCAAATACATTTGATTTAAATACTTTCAGAAGTATTTAAATACATGATTTAAAATGTATTTACAAATACAATTTTAAATACATAAATGTATTTAATACAAAGTATTTAAATACTGCTCACTTCTGCAAGATCGTACGGTTGGGCCTAAGTGAAAACTTAGAAAGAACTCTCTGTGACTACGTCATGGAGAGAGAGGCGTATGTCAGTTTGGGGTGCATGGACAGACCTAAGTTTCCCCTCAAATGCGAGCCGCCCACAGGGAGGTGTCTGTCTCCAAATCTCTACTAGATATACATTACAGATATCCCGGCCCCTGCCAACCCCAATTGCCTCAACATTCAATACGTCGATGATTTCAGCCAATAATCCAGTGTCCTTGGCGTAACGTGGCTATGAAAGCTCGTATGACAGCGGCAGAAATCTAAAGATTAAATATCTACGATGCCAAGTGGAAAATAAGAACAGATCAACAGAAATTCAAGTAATCCCAATAGGGAGGAGACTACTTGCTGATGTCAGGGTGGGGGATAGACGCTATCCCTACACCACGGAGTGCAGTGTACTCGGAAAGATTACTTCATCTGGGAACAGGAAGGAAGTCGAAGGTAGTATTTCTAATGTCTGAGCCACCGTCAGAATCATTTCATGTTTAGAAATCTCCGACAGAGCAATATAAGAAGATCTACAATGCAATTGTACGATATGCGCTGCTATACTTTAGTTTCGCCCTCTCTTGTGCTTCGAAGACACAAAAGAGGAGACTAAAAGTCATGCAGAATAAATGTGTGTACCTAATTACGGGTACACGCAGGGGAGAAGGAAGACGCCAAGAAGAGCTGCACAGAGAGGCCGTGTTAAGTATCCTTAACAAAGTCACAGAAGAACGGACAGAAAAAATCATTCAAATGATTAACCAGAACAGAAGAGCCAGAATTCGCATCAGATTTCCAAGCTCCGCTAGCTTAGTTTCTGTTGCGGACGAACTGCCGTTCTACGCATGAAAGGAATATTAATTACCAATGATAAAGACAATAAACCGAAAATGAAAAAATACAGAATTAAGAAAACCCTCTCGAATTTGACTGAAATATATTGAATAAGACTCAATAAAACCGAATGTGACAAGAAGAAAGAAGAAAGCAGAAAAGAAGAAACAAAACTACTAAGTTACACAATCAATAAAATAAATAACAAAATAAAAAAAAGAATACTATGCACCAAGTCATAAAGTAATTTATTAGAAAACAACAGTAAATACACATTACACATCTAAAGAAAACTAATCTTATTAAGACAAATGGTTTGAACGCCATAAGAATAAAAACTAAATCCCCAAAAAAACTCGCAAAAAAAAATAATAAAAGAGAGACGCCTGATCACCTGCCGCCTAGCATCTCAGCAAACTCTTCCACTACCTTTTTTTCACCACTTTTATTTCTTTCTATCTATCCACACATGCTTTTGTTCATTACATACACATATAAATTCGTAATTTATCAGTGTAGCCCAAGAAGATGACCAGTATGGTCAAAAGGTGTCTCAGGTCTTTAATAAATAATGAATTATAGTGATATCTTACGACTCCTTTACCTTCAAGGGATAGTCACTTGTTGTAAATTGGAAAAGGTTCTCAAGAAGCTGAACAATGCCTCCTTGGCTGTGGAGTTAAACCATTCCTGTTTACTTAGAAATATAAAGAATATAAATGATGATAATCTGAAGCAAGAATTACAAAGGACAATTAGGAGGTAAACAATGGACCACTTCGTGACTTGGAACGTGAGAATGGAACTTCGGCCAAGAGTAACGAATGCGTGAATCAATATTTACAAATCATTTCTGCAAGATGAACAATTGAAGTTGATGGTCGAAATGACTAAGGAATGACTAAAGGAAAGGACAATTCGATGATGGAAAACGCGCGAAGATTGTGACGAAAGAATGGTTAATGAAGAAGAAGCTCAATTAGGACAAAAAAATGCGAATTTGAAAATTGGTAATATATATATATATATATATATATATATATATATATATATATATATATATATATATATATATATATATATATATATATATATATATATAAATATACCCTGCGTCCCCCCCAATTTGACATCATTTCATCACCTAATAACGTGAACAATTTTCGTTCAAATTGTATCAAATATCAGCATATGTCAAGAATTCAATATGTTTATCAAGTATAATCTTATATATATTTCGCCTTTCAGAATTAGTCGTACCGTTTACTGCATAAGAAAAGGCGTTTTGTGTATTGAACTACGCCCAAACTCATTCAAATGTGAATATGCAACGCGGATTCGTTAGAAATTTCATAAACACACGCCAACGGGAAAGCAGATTCGGACGTGGCATTAGAAGTTTCAAGCGGAAGGCTGTTTGTGTCAGCTCAAATGGATATGGACGGCCAGCAGTTTCGGAAGAGATGGTGAACCAATTTCGATGAACTTTTAGCTGGAGTAAAAAGAATTTCGTACGGAGAGCAAGCCATGAAACCTGGATCCTCAAGTCAACTGTTTGGTGCATCATAAGAAAACACTTGCAACTGACCCCCTACAAACTTCAGCTTGTACAGGCTTTAAAGCCGAGTGACAAGCAAAAGCGTAAAACGTTCTGTGAAAATATACAAGAGAAACTTGAAGATGACGACTTTGAAAACCGTCTTGTTTTCAGCGACGAGGCAACATTCCATACAAATTGCAAAGTGAACAAGCAAAATGTTCGCATATTGGGCGAAGAAAATCCACATGCCACAAAGGAACACGAAATAGACCCACCAAAGGCAATGTGTTCTGCGCCATCTCAAAGAACTGTGTGCATGGTCCATTTTTCTTCTAGGGAAACGTGACTGGCGACGAATATGTGGAGATGCTTCAGGACTAGCTACTTGACGAACTTGAAGCAAATGAACATAGGGAATTCATTTTTCAACAGGATGGGGCTCTACCACACTGGAAACTCACAGTGCAAACAGTTCTCAACTAGAATCTGCCAGGAAGATGGATAAGGCGTGCTGGTTATGGAGACAACGTGCTATTGAAAAGGCCCCCACATCAATCTGACTTGACACCGTGTGATTTCTTTCTGTGGGGTTATGTGAAAGGACTGGTCCAAATCCCACCACTTCTTACATCTGTAGAGGAACTCAGCAAGAGAATCACTAAGACTGAATACTGTTACACACGACATGCTGCAGCGAGTGTGGCAGGAACTCGACTACCGACTTGATGTGCGCCGTTTCATATGCGGCACACACATTGAACATTTGTAATAAATGAAATATAAAATTACCATCTTGCAGGATTTTTTGTTGGGAATTCTTAGAATAAAACTTGATTGATATGTTCACAATTAAGCCTATTGGTTTCATTTCTCTTGAACAGGCAGTTACTCCGATCTTGAGAGACCCGATTTATATATATATATATATATACACGAGGGGTGGTCAATAAGTTTTGCAATTCGGATATAAAAAAACGAGATATGAGGAAAAGTGTTTTATTATTTTTCAATATAACTACCCTCAACTTCAATGCACTTGCGCCACTTGTCCCTGAGGCTTCGAATTCCCGCCAACCAGAAATCTCCCGACGGCTGTTCAATCCACTCCTGGAAGGTGAGCTGGACATCTTCATCGTCCCCAAACCGGCGTCCACACAGTGCAGCGTTGAGCTGGCGGAATAAAAAGTTATCGCTAGGGCCCAGATCTGGACTGAAGGGGTGGTGGTTGAGCAACTCGAATCCGCACTGGCGCAGGGCAGCTTGTGAAACTCTGACCTTGTGGACTTTGACAACGTTGAAGTCAATTATGGGGCGTGAGGTTCCTAGGGACCCAACGGCCAGAGACCTTGCTCATGGCGAAATTGTCGTGGATGATGTTGATAACACTTCCATGTGATATTCCAAGTTCTCGCTCGATTTCTTCGACCTTCACCCGTAGATTTTCGAGGATAATCCTCTCCACACAGGCTACATTGTCCTCTTTGGTCACGTCTGATGGGCGTCCTGAACGGGGGTCATCTTCAAGGTACTTACAACCATGGCGGAACTTCCTATTCCAGCGTGCAATGATTGTATAGGAAGGGGTGGTATCGGTGTACATTTCAACCATGCGTTCATGGATCTCTTTTGCATTCTTACCTCCCTTGATCCAAAATTTGATCACTGCGCGGTGCTCAACCTTTTCCATTGTTGAAAGATTTGTGACTGACGATCTGCGATCAGCTACTGCTTCTTAAATAGACGAGGCAGGAGTGCGCGGCTGCAGGTCCTGACTTCTCATAACTTGTCCTAACACCTCCACAAACAGCCACCCCCCTTCCTCTGTTTTGCCCTACCGATTCGCAAAACTTATTGACCGCCCCTTGTGTATGTATATATATATATATATATATTGTCGTGTTGTGATACTTATATTATATCAATACCATATTATATCTATGGGGAAAGGGACTAATAACTTAAAGGCGAACCGACAAGGTGGACGGGGGGGGGGCGACGCCACAAGTTTCGAAGCGCGGAGCAGCGAGAAAAGAGTGCAAAACGAGGTCAGGTAAAGTTTGGGCAATGGCAAAGCTCAAGGTTAGCTAAAGAGGCATTTACAAAAATATAATTTTATTTACATAAAATAAGAGAATCAATGGGCAAAATTAAATTGGTAAATGAGGGGGGGAATTGTAGAGTTATCCATCAGACTCTGAAGTTAGAAATTGATGCGTTGCATAAGGAGATTATTCCAATGGGGAGGATTAACGCAAATGGGTTGCTGAAGGGGAAGAGGGGTTGGCTTACGGAGGATCCCGGGTGAGACGTCAGAAGAAGGTTTCACGGATGTCTTCTGCAGGCAATAAACGTGAGGGCGAGGGCACTCGGAGCTTCTGTGCCGGAAGTTGACGTGATGACGGTTCTTCAAAAAGAGGGGGGGGGCGGTAACGTCCGGTCCAGGGAAGAGTATTTCAGCCACCTGAAGACGAGGAAGGCTTCTACAGGAGTTGATGAGTGGAGTCGGAAAAATCGCTCGGTGACGATCGTCAAATGGAATTACCTCACTGGCTGGGCTAGTTCCAACACACCAACAGTTCAGCCGTCACTTTGCTTCGTTGTTAGCACCTGACTTGGAACTAGGGGAATGCTTCTTGGATCTTGGCCGGACTCCTCAACTCTGTATCTCCCACCTGGGAGACGAGCATTATATCCGAGGCTCCCCCCGCAGGGATGGATGAAATAGCGCTACTCTCGAATGGCCTCGAATCTTCACACCCAGGCGATTTTAACCCGCGAAAAGGTGGACCGAGGTGAACGCGGTTCGAGGCTACTGCTTGTGGATGTAGGGGGGGGGGGGCTTACCAATTTAAGCCTAACCAAATTATAGAATTTTATTTATCGCATGGACGTCACTTCCGTGCTGGAAAAGAAATTCCACGTGGAATTTCCCCATATATATATATATATATATATATATATATATATATATATATATATATATATATATGCAATTTTTGTTGAAGACCATTGTGTATTTTACCTTAATTAATTTCCTTTGGCAACTTTCTCTTCTTCTAAATTCCAAGTAATCTACCATCTACAAGATTGAAGAAAAAAGATAGTTAGAAGAAGTGAAAGTTGCCAAAGGAAATTAATTAAGGCAAAATACACAATGGTCTTCAACAAAATTTGCATTCAACAAAGACTGCTACCTAACTACATTAATATATATATATATATATATATATATATATATATATATATATATATATATATATATATATATATATATATATATATTTATATATATATATATATATATATATATATATATATATATATATATTTTTATATATATATATATATATATATATATATATATATATATATATATATATATATATATATATATATATATATATATATATTGCATTACATGACTAGTTTCGGCATCTACTACCATCTTCAACTACCATCTTTACCTAAGTGCTTCATATATAGGACCGTATGTGGAAATAGTCACAAGTAAGAGAGGGGGAAACAAAGGAAGACATAGGCTAAGGGACCAGCCAAATTTATGACGATTTTTGAACCAAGTTTTGTGACGAGAGAATTTTTAATGACTCTGTTACATTTAAAAGTGCTCTCAGAAATACTGTAATTTGCAATTTGTTCAATCAATATTGATTAAATTTTAGGTCTTTTGAAATAATTATCGTACTTATAGACTAGTTTTGCATTATTATAATCAATATAGTGATCACAATTACTCCTGTATTTGAACAAACCTGAAGATAGTCTTCCTCTTCTTATATCCCCCCTATGTACATATATGCGTTTAGTAAAGTCCCCAGTTTCCCCTACATAAGATCTATTATCATTGTTGCATGTTGTTTATTACAAGGTTTGTTTTTTGAATAGTATTTTTTTATAGTCTGGTTATATTTAAATCCTAGCCTAATAATTTGTAGCAAAGTGTGTTAGTTTGGAAAGTTGTGGGGTAAAAGGGATTATAATAAATGTTATGTTGGAAGCGTTACCAGTGTTATTAGAACAATAATAAATTCTCCTGGTTTTGGACTCATATAGGACCACACGAGAATACATTATCAATGTATCTCAGCCAAACCAAAGGGAAGGGTGTAATTTGAGGTAGTTCTTTTTCGAAATTTTCCATAAATGAATTGCAGAGAATCCGTGAGAGAGGATTGCACGTACAATTGGCGATAGAAACTATCTAGGCAGGTAAAAAAATTATTAGTTACACATAAAAGGAGATACAGGGGTTGGAGAATATAATAGAAACATTAACTAATCCAATCATTCACACCAAAGAATATGTAAAACTTGTTTAAAATGCCTGAAAATGATGTTGAACACATATTGGTCTCCAAAATTCACAGATCTTGTCATAATCGAGTTTTTTGTGTGTAAATTGGAGCAAAAACTAGGGGATATATTTCCTCTAAAAAGCAACTACGAAGGAGCTAGAGCAGGTTTCACTCAAAAACAGTTGAATTCGTATAGATACAGCCCAAAGCTGTATGAATCGATTGGTCGGCGTATTGAATCTATTAATACTGCTAATGAAAGGGGGACTCAAAATTAGCAATTTAATTAATGTTTCCATTATTTTGTCCAGCCCCTGTAGTTTTTCGTTTCGTTTGTTTACATATCTAAAGATGCTTAGTTTTCTGTCACGCCAAGTTATCGCCACCATAATGCGTTTATAGTCTCTTTGTGTTGTTCTAAGTTTTAATGCAAGTGTTTTGTGCAAGTTCCAAGTTTCTGCTTCGTAGGTCATAGGTAGGATTATGTATTGGTTCTTTACTTTTCTCTTCAGCCAATGATATTTTGCTTTTGAAGATGACATTGCCTTTCCAAATGTTTTCCAGCCAAAAGTGAATCTACGTCAAATTACTTGGTCTTTTCCTAATGATAATTTAATCCGTTGACCAAGATAGATATATTTGTCAACCATTTCAACCATGTTATTGTCATGTCTATCATGAAAACTCTGGTTGATTGTAATGCGTTGTTTTTCCAAGATTTCTTTATAGGCCGACCTTTTTGCTTTCACGGTTAAGTTCTTGAATCATGATTCGAATCTCTTTAAGGTTCAGTTTTTGAGATCACAATATAATATGCGAATCTCAGGTAATTGAGATAAAGCTCAACGATCTCAATGAATTTCTTTTCCCTTTTAGCCTCCTGAAGATTTCCTCTAATCAACGGGAAAACAATTTAGGAAAGAGAGTCTTTGTCTTACACTTTTCTGTAATTGAAAGATATCTGAATCCCTATGCAATCTAATATAGGATCAGAAATTTTGGTATATTCATATATGTGTGGTGGGATATTTATGTAGACCGGATTTATAGGGTATTTTTTTTATTGCTGTTATGGTCGCTGGTGTCTATTCGATTACATGCTTTCTAGCCGTTAACAAATGTCATGTATAGAGTACTATTGTACTCTGTAATTTTCTCACTGAGCTGGTTGAAAGTATGTAGGTGGTCAATCGTTGAAAAGCCATTTCTGAGGCCGTTTATTTTTTCGGTTGTTGGTCATCTAGCTTCTCTTAGAAATTAAATACAATTAATACTTATTAAATTTTGCTTACCGATTATTATTTAATTTCTCTTTGACCTAAATGCATAAAGTTTGAATTTTTAACTAGACATTTTAGTAACAACGGATATCCTTATTCTTTTGTGTATAAATCAATATCAAATTTCTTTAACCCTATTTATTTTCCAAAATTACAAACCATTGATGTGTCTAAGAATAAAACATATTTTCTAATCCCAGAACTTGGCTCACTCAATAAGACTGCTCGTGCCCAACTCTCCAAATTATTAGAAGAAAATTGTTTATATACTAATTTTACAATTGTCTTTATTACCAACTTCAAAATGGTAATGTTCTTTAATTGCAAGGATAGGATCCAGCCCAAGAGAAACAGCATTGTTGTATAAAATTTAGGATCTTTTCTCTTATTATGGCCCAATTTTATCTCCTAAGCCAGATGGCTGAACGGCCGGCTGAGGAGGCTGAACTGACGCCTTTCTCATGAGCGGGAATCGAGGAATGGGATCATACCTATGGTATAAGTATTTTGGGGGTTTGGGGCGCGAATAAGAGAAACGAAAAAAATAAAAGCTAAGGAAAGTAAAAAAAAGTAAAAGCTAAACATTATTTAATAGATAAATCTCTACAGTCTTTGTAAATTTGAGCAACTCAGTCTTTTCCTGTATTTCGTTGCCCCCATAAAAACTCGCCCATATAGGAGTCGATCACATTCCTTTTTATTCCCCATTTTTGCCTTGGCCCAAACTCTATTTGGTTTGTATGGGCACATGTTTCTGGATCTTTAAAATTTTGCGAGTGGTTAACAGTCAATTGTTTATACCGCATCTCTGTAAAGGATTAATTATAGTTAATAATGTTTCTGCTGATCTATCAGGAACTGCATACATGAAACACTCGCACGTTTCCTTGCAAATCCCTCTGAAAACCCACTGCACTGGAAAAACCTTCCAGGTATTGTTCTTTCTCTAGCAAGTTCGTACTTTGTCATTTTTAAGGGAGAAAACAATGTTTATTCTTCTAAAACGACACAGAAGATATCGTAACACTAAAGATGTCACAGTGTAGCGGGTCACGAACCTACGCTCTAACCCTAATCGTTCCAACCCGCTTCCTACACTAAATCGGACGTGAGAAATCGAGGGAGAAATGAAACAGATTGTATGTACAGTTCACTATTTTCACAAATATGGATAATTAAATTTACTATACAAACACGTTAAAAATATTGAAAAAAAAATCTTATCTTACGAATACTACCAATCAAAATATTTTATACAAAATAAGAGATGAACGAGCAAACAAACAATTACACAATGATAAAAATGAGACCTAACAAACACACCGGAAGCAAACAAGAACAACCCCCCCCCAAACTTTTTATCTTACGATTTGGGGTCCTCTGGGGGATAATCTTGCCGGCTGCTACTCGTATGGGCACAATTATTATTATTGCGTACGCCTTTTAAAGGCCTTAGCCTCTAAGCTCATACAATACACGATCTGGTCGCGTCTCGAGGCTACTAAAGCCCTTCGTCCAACGAAATACTATAGAGGTTGGATAGATTCAATTTAGATTACTCTAGAGTGGCTGATGGAAAGAGAAAAAAATTTAACAAATTATAACACGAAATCCAATATATATATATATATATATATATATATATATATATATATATACTCTCACATTCGCTGAAGATAAGAAATTGTGCCATAATAAGAGAAAGATTAAAAATTTCATTTGACTTGGGTGTAACCAAAGGACCTACTTACATAGGTAGCACCGTGGGCTCCTTGGAAGCCAAAATTTGTTCACATCTCGGCATTAGCGTAAGGAGCGCTTATGTCCTTAACAAAGAAAAAGAAAGAAATATCAACAATTCGCCAACATTCTATAATAATAAAACCGAAGGATTCTACGAAAATTTTAAAATCTCGGGATCTATTCAAGACGCTACGTGACTTAAGATCTTAGAATCGCTTTATATTAAACGGTATCATCCTTTTCTTAATAGAGACTTGACCTCCTCCAAAGTTGCATATTATAGAATTCAGGATTGAACTATTTATTTGATTCAATGAAATCAGCGTGGGTTCCAATCACGGCCTCTAATTGACGTTGAAACCTGCTGCAGACCTCATCGGTCGTCCTTGTGATTAACTCGTGCAAGCTGTGATGATGCTAGACCTAAGCTCCACCTTGGTGGTGCCCGGAAACTTGATGGTTTCCCTCTTAACCATGTCTCACCCAAAATAGTCCAGGAGATTGAAGTTTGAGGAGTTGGAGGCAAGATGTTCGGAGTGATGTGGTCAAAGAAACGATCTGACAGCCAAGACTAGATCCTCCTGAATGCATGGCATACGCACTGCCTTTTAGTGGGCCCCTAATTGATTTAGAGCAATATTAAGTACTCCGAGCACTTGATGTAGACCTCTGCATTGAGTCTGATGTCCCGCGGGAAGATAGACGAGGGCATAACGTGTCACTTTCTAGTGACCGCTGCAAACACCATATAACTCACGCTACATCCTTGGGGGTACACAACAATCCAGCAGTTGTTTTGCGAGGTAACAATCTCGTCTTGGCAGAGATTTTACTCGTGTAAATATAACCAAAACATGCAGGGATTGAGAGGATGCTTCAGGCGATTCACAAGCTCTGCAGCACGTTCTTTGCGCATGTCCTTCATATTCTGCGACAGAAGCTGCCCCTTTCTCATATTGTATGAGTAGTAGCAGATGTCCTCATGAACTACCTGATAATTGCATAGAATACATGTAGACAAGACCGACTGGGGCTATGGATAGAACATGACAGGGACGAAGTAGGCAGGCCCTCGTAGCATTTTCCATATAATATATAGGTTATTATTCATCTGGCGGCTTCAAACGAAGTTGTAGCCGCCGAATCACACCAAAATTGAAATTTAATCATATAGTAATCTGACAAGGTAACTATCAATAAACAAGTACATAGAAAAAGAAATGCTAAGTTGGCCCAGAGGAAACCCGTCTCGCAGGAACTAAGATGTTACGCATACTATGACTCAGAGGACGTGGAGATTCCAATGACTCACGACACTTAGGGTGACTTTCGAGTCCCTATGGATTACAAAATAGTCTCAAACCAGGACTCGCCCTGCAATCTCTAGTAGTACTGGATATTTTGCATTCAGTGAAAGTCTAATTGGTCTCAACTCAGTGAAAGGGAGCATGAAGGCCAACTTTCACATCAGAATTGGAACAATCTGTATACAGAAGCAGGGCTCCAGTAGGACAGGACGTGCGCAACAAGAAATACGAAATCAAAGTTTCCAGGGCTGTGGAATCTTTGTGAGCAGGTACGTGGCTACAAATGCTCACATGTGGTATCCTCAAGGGAACACCTTGGGCAGAACCATCATTGCCACTGGTTCGAGAGTTACATCGAACTTTCAAAAGAGTTTCCTAGTCTAGAACCCGGAAAAGTTTAAAGCTTTATTAACGTTTTTCGGCAGCATAAGCCCCGTTAAGTCGTCTACGGACGAATAAAAGAGTTTCTGCCAATGGAAGATCTGCTGAAGCAGCGCCTACAAGCGTATCATAGACGGTACACCACCTATAATGAGAGACAGCTACCACGGATTAAAAGGAAGGATTTCAATAGAAGATGGATGAGAGACACCTGACGCCAACCAGAGATCAATCTTGAGTGAACAAGGGTCTGATAAAGCAGGAGGGTAGTCCTATCCACACCTTCACTTAATGAATGTACAGTGCACAATATTCATGGTAGGTATACAAGAAGAATTAAAGCTCTGATACGAATGTAAAAATCCCAGGTGAAGTATGATCGAATTAAAGCAAAAAATTCGACGCGAGTCCACCACATTTAAGCAAACCTCACTTAGGAACAGATTCGGTTGTGGTACTGCCCGCGACAACAACAGCAAGTTACAAACTTGTTCTTGGCTAAAGAAAAACGAAACCAGCGTGTTTTGGAAGAGTGAGAGTCGGGAATCAGAACCTATTGGTGTCAGCGTTTCAGGGCAGAAATCTGTATCGTGTCATAGAGTTCGAAAATTTATCTACGTAGAGATTAAAGGGAGCATCTTTAGACTGAAACTTGCGCATCTTTGATGCGCAAGACAGAGGAGGCTGCAATTAGATAACTCCCTTGCCATACACCCTCTCTATGTTGTACTAGCATGGAAGGGTTTCACCAGGCTTCACGCAGAATCTACAATCTCAGACAAAGAAAATGGGAGGCGTTCTCTCGCTCGCATAGAATGGACGGTCTCCATGATACCGTATTGCTATGTTATATCATAGGCATTCTCCAAATAAAAAGAATAATGTGGTGAAATGCTGCCTACTAATAAAAGCCAAACAAACAACCCTATTCAGCCTTAGATGAGCGGCCAAAGAGGAGTCACACTGATCTTAAGCCAGGTGACTCTGTTATTCCTAAAATGAGTTAACCTAAACATTTGCTAATTTGTCCAATTTTAACACAGAAAAAATAGAGATTCGGGGCCGAAACTAGCCGGGGGGGAGTGAGCTTCCTCAGGTTTGCGAAACGCAAGCATGGGAACCATTTGAAATTCCGTCCTAGGTTGCCTTTATTCCTGCTCTTAAAATACGTCATGACTTGCTTTTATTCATGCTTTGAAAATAAGTCCTGAACTAAGTTAATCATGATCTAAAAGTACATGCTGAGTTGCCTATATTCATGTTCTGAAAAAACGTTCTAGGCCGATTTTCTTCCTGCTCTGAAGAATATCTCTTGAGTCCCTTTTATTCTTACTTAGTAAATAGGTCCTGTGCTGCAATCATGCTCTGAAAATACATTGTGAGCTTCCTTTATTCATGCTCCGAATAGGTTTAGAATGACGTAATTTCCCATAACTTTCTCGATCTTTGTTTGCCTCAATTTTCGACTATTTAAAGTTCGAAAAGAACTTATTCTCTTGGTAGTGTATATCATATGTGTTTGATTATTTCTTGGAGGACCAGGGACCACTATTCATTGGGCACACCTAGGAGGGGGAGGGGTCATCTAAAGCAAGCTAGTGGCTGTTAGATTGCTCTATTTAATACTTTCACTTGCTTGGGGTAGATGAGGAGCGGTATCGCGGCCTGTCCGATTCAGTTTCGAGGAGGTTTTCCCTCTCTATTGTAACGAGAATGAAGAAAAATTGACTTCGAAAAATTCAGGAGAGGTACGTCCTCTCCTTATCATATAATACACTTATAATGAGTAAACGTTTCACCACGCATACTCGGCAGTATACGCTCACGCGTGACTGACCGTTAGTTATGAGCGAACGAAGTTGTGGCCACAGAAACTGAAAATTTTATTTTAATTCTCTTGATTTAGATGTCCTCTTGTAAGGTGGGGGGGAGGGAGATAGGGGAGAGATATTAGGGAAGAAGGGGGAGGGAAGATGATGGAAGAGGGGAGGGGAGAATTTTTCTCTTGTTTTGGATATCCCTTTGTAAGGGGGCAAGCAGGGAGGGAGGGTAAGGGAGATAGAAGGGAGGAGAAGATATAGGGCAAAGAAGAGGGATGAGGGGAGAGAGATGGGAGGTGTAGTGGTATGCGAGAGTGGGTAGACGGGGAGGGGAATGTGGGGAGAGGAGGTGAGGGGAGGGGAGGAGGAGAGGAGGAGAACGGGAGAGAAAAGGAAAGGAGAGAAGGGGAGATAGGGGAAGAGAGAGGAGAAGAGAGTGGGTGGGATGGGGAGGGAGAGCGGGGGGAGGGAAGGGGGGAGGAGTGGGAGAGGGGAGAGAGGGTAGAGAGGGGGGAGAGGAGAGTAGAAAGGAGATAGGAAGAGATTGGGGGAGTGTGGAAGTGAGAGAGAGGAATATGGGGAGCGGGAGTGAGAGGGGGATATAGGAAGAGGGAGAGAGGGGAGGATAGAAGGGGAGGCAGAGGGGGAGGGGAAAGAAGGAAGAGATGGCCAAGGGGAAGGGGGATGATGAGAGATGGGGCAGAGGGGCGAGATAGAAGGGGGAGAGATGGTGAGAGAGGAGAGTGGTAGGGAGAAGAGGGAAAGGGGGGTCAGGGAGAGAGGGAGAAGAGGTGCAGAGAGGGGGAGAAGTGAGGGAGATAGATATGGTGAGGGGAGATGTGGGGAGGGGAGAGATAAAGAGGAGGTGAGAGAAGAGGGAGAGTTGAGAGAGAGGTAGTAGATGGGGAAGAGCGAGGGGGGGGAGCAGAAGGAGGAGACAGGCAAGGGGAGAGTGGTAAGAGATGAGTAAAGAGAGGGGAAAATAGAGGGGGTATAGAGCGTGGAGAGCGGGCGGAGATATGGGGGAGAGATGAGGGGGAGATGAAGGAAGAATTAGAACATGATATTTGATTCCTATAAATGGACAGAAGCACACACATACAGACTTCATTTTTATTATTTATTATATATATATGAGGGATTAAACCACATTCTCCGAAGACAATTTAATTCAGAACAGTTTCGGTGCATCTCACACCCTTTTTCAACTGACACTGGATAAAAAATATAAGAAAAAAATGCATACAAGCATAACAGGTCGTGAAATATCCCCTCTTTTATCCCCAATCCCCTACTTGTGGCTAATCTGGGGGGGGAGGTAGGCCTAAACATATTGAAGGGCTGACATTTTACTATTTTATTTATTTGCTTTCTTATTACAGGATTAAAAGAAAATTGACCCTCAGATAGATTTAAATTAGGAACTGACGATATCAAGCTCGATTCTACGATTCTTCTCTTAACATAGTTAGCCGATTTAAATACCATTTTACTTCCATTGAAATCGATCGAATGATTCAAGTCTCTAATATGGCAAAATATTGCACTGCTTTGGCTGCCCACTCTAATATCTCTTTTGTGTTCGTACAATCTCTTGTCTAGATTTCTCCCCGTTTCCCCTATATAAGCTTTATGGCAATCGTTGCATGGTATTGCATAAACTCCTATGTTAATATGTTCTTTGGGTTTCCTGGCAATCATCAATTGGTTTAAGGAATTATTATATTTAAAGGCTAGATTAATACCCGCTTTTCCAAATGTGTCCTTTAAACTATTTAATTTATTATTAAATGGCAATGTTATATATTTGCTGAAGTCATTAGTGCGGGAAGGCTTATTACCATAGAATGTTTTCCTAGCTGCAAAATGGGCAGGCGATATGAACCAATCGGGGTAAAACAAATTAGAAAAAATGGTCCTGATAATGACAATTTCTTTATCTAAATAAGAAGGATGACATATTTTGTATGCTCTAAGGAAAAGGTTAGAAATTACGGATTTTTTAACAGTATTATCGTGAAACGAAAAATAATGTATATAGGCAGTCGAGTGGGTTGGTTTCCTATTCACGTCAAGTTTTAATTCATGGTGATCTTTATTAATGAGGACATCTAAAAAGGGTAATCTATTATCATATTCCCATTCACATTTAAATTTGATGGAGACATGCAAATTATTCAAATTATTAAAAAAAGGTATCGAGTGAAATTAGAGAGTGTTTGTTGGATCGAAATTTCGCCAAAAAATTATTCAGATTTACTAACTTTAGTTCAAGTTAGTGAGGAGTTATGTCAGGAGGTTCTAGAGAGTTTAGGGACTCTGTGGAATAATCGACTATTTGAGTATGATCCGAAATTGTATCAACTGACTTGTAAATTTGTGGACTTGGTGAGACGGAAAGCATTAGATGTTTGTTGATTCTGCAGACAGTATTTTTCTTCAAAGCAAATATAGCTTTTTCACAAAGCCTATTGTAGTTTCTGTAGTTTTGCTGAAGATTGGCTAATACCTCTGTCTTAAGAGTATCCATAGTATTAATAACTATGCATACGGGAGATATTTCTATTCAACCATCAGCATCAAGAGGTACTTCGCAATTTCACCATTGTCAGAATGTCTTTGGCAAATTGTGTTGACAGTTGATAATCAAAGAGCTTCGCTCTCAGATTTGTGTTCAGGGACATTGTTCTAATATTCCTACACAAAGAAGGTGATTTTAGGCAAGTCCGGACCTCATCAGCCCTGGTTCCTTTATGGATCACTGGTAGTGTCTGCTTTAAATCAGCTTACTTCAAAGGAGTGCCACCTCCCATAGGAGCCTCGCAATCCCTGATGCCTCGCATTTTCCTGCCTAGGGCATCTAAGGCTCACTTATGAGCCACTGAATGAGGTAGCCCGCGTTGCCTGGGTAAAAAAAAAAAATCATAAGCAAGATATAAGTTGAAATTCTTATATTTATTAAAAAATTATTCTTTAACCAATGCTATATCATAACACTTCTTGGTAGACAATATTCTTCCTCTTTTCTTGTGGTGCAAGGACAAACAGGTCGCTTTTGCTTCCCACATGTGAATAATGATGTAGGGTAAAATTAACCTGTCTCCCGGGGTCTTAACTCGGCTCACGTTCCCTAGGCCGAACAAACGGGGCAAGTTTGGAAAAGGGTCCGTAACTCCATTTGGGGAGCATTTAGAGTCTTAGGACTACTTACATTATCTTACACGGAAAACTATACATAAGAATATACTTTTATTTTATATATATATATATATATATATATATATATATATATATATATATATATATATATATATGTATATATATATTTTTTCTCTCATAACTGCAAATTTTAGGTTGGGTTACTAGTGTTTACCTTGAAAACGTGGAGGGATGGGAGGTCATTCAATTTTTTAAACTGTCTCCCATCAGAATTCTTTTTTTTTTCGGAGTTACCTATAAAGTCATCCCTTTCCTTATGTACTTATTAGTTGTGAGAGAACCCCACGTGGAATCTCTTGAGCAGACGGAACTTCCATGCGCTGCAGAAGGCCTGGTTAGGCCTAAATTGCTCAGCCTACCCCCCCCCCCCCTTCCACAAGCGGTAGCCTCGAACCGTGTGTACCACGATTCACTTTTACACGGGCAGAATAGCCTCTGCAAGAAGATTCGAGGCCATTCGAGAGTAGAGCTGTTCCCCACGCACTGCCCCCCCCCAACCCCGGGGAGAGCTTCGGACATAAATAGCGCACGACTCCCATGAAGAGACACATAGTTGACAAGTCTCACCTGGACCCCCAGAAGATTTCCCATAGTTCCAAGTCAGGTGCTAACAACAAAGCAAAGTGACAGCTGAACTATTTGTGTATTTGGAATTAGCCCCAGCCAGTGAGGTAATTCCATTTAACGATCGCCACCGAGTGATTTTCCGGACTTCTCTCATAAACTCTTGTCGAAGCCCTCCTTCGTTCGCCCCTTATTTCGGGTGGCTGAAATACTCTTCCCTGGACCCAATTGAGTTAATTCCCTCCCTCCCATTTGAATAGTCTCCTCCTGTAATACCTTAGGTTCTAACTTTATAGTCTGATTTATAACTACAATTCCCCCCTTTCGTTTACTCATGTGATTTTGTCCGTTAATTCTCTGAGGTAATTTTACCGATCAATTCTCTCATTATTTTTATGTGAATAAAATTATATTTTTGTTGATGCCTCTTTAAATAACCTTGAGCTTTGCCATTGCCCATTTGTTACCTGACCTCGTTGCACTCTCATATCGCATTTCAGCCCGTCTTAACTAGCGGTGTTCTGTCCCTTCGTCGGTTCACCTGTAAGTTATCAGTCCCTCCCCCATAGATAGAATATGGTATTGATGTAATATAATGTCATACCACGACATAACTAATGTGGCATTTTTTCATATTCAGCATTATTTTATGGATAAAAATCAAAAGGGGGTTTGGTTTTATACCAGCATCATCTACTAAACTTGAAATCTAGGTACCTGTATGTCTTAGCCCAGCCTAATGTTTACATTTCGACATACCTTAGGTGTTATTTTCTGCGCTATTAATTTATTATTGTTAATTTAATATTCCTTATCATTAAATAATGAATTCTACGGAAGTGTTAAAAGAGTAAATTCTAAACGTTATGCCTTGGGAATTTAAAAAAGACAACGATGCTAAGTTAACAGTAGAAATTCTATGTCAAGTATATGGCGTAGGAACAATTATTTTGAACCAGTGCCAAAAATGGTTTCAGAATTTTTGCTCGCGAAACGTTAGTTTCAGCATGCATGTTCTAGGTTTGACTTTGATAGTTTCTTTGTTTTCTATGGTTTGAGTTTTCAGTGAGCTTTCAAGCGATTGGATTCAATTTTCTGTTCGACAGAGTATAGTGTTGCTGCATAAGGGCATCGTAGATACTTTCTTCGTCTCCTGCAACGCACTCTGTGATCGGAGGCTGGAAAGGTGGTAAATAAGGAAGAAAAGGATACACTTATCATGGAAGATATTTTAATATCTTCCACTCTTTTTGCTGGGGAATGATAACTGTTTGTCCAAAAATGTATTTCAGGCATAGTAATCATTTATAATTGTCATTCTTCTAATTGTGAATTATTGACAACCTATCTTTATTTTTTCCCATTTCCACCCCTTCTTAGTGAGGTTAGCCAACCAAATAATTTTAATGTCTAACGAATAATTATAACATTCCAATTCTCCAATCGACGTCCGAAAAATTTGTAGGTGGACAATTCAGTACTGGAGAATTCAGCCGTGGACAATTTGGTAGTAGAAAAAGTCAGTAGCGGACAATTAAGTACCTTTAATGGTATGTTCTATTTGGGTGAACTGCATGCATGCACTTGTCTGGCAACTTTGGTCTGGGAATAATCCCTAGTGAGGGATCTGAAAATATAATTCAGGATTTTGAAAAATCATCTTATAATGCTAGTTTGGAAGTATTCCCGCGAGTAAATGGGTATTGTTGCCTTTGCCATTTAGGACAAAATGTATACAAATGGATTGCACAATATCACGATATTGAAGGACGAAGTTTGGAGCATCTTGTTTTCTTGCTAAATAACGTTGTTGATGGTTTTGAAGAGCATGGGGATGCTGAGGATATTCTTATTTTGGGTCATATCCTGCAAATAAGTATATAAGAGCAGTCAAGGGAAGAGGACAAAGAAGAAAGAGATTAAAACTGACATTTGCAAAAGAATCATGCAGTTTTCATGACCACTAAATAAGAAGAATATCACGTACTGTTAATAGATTGGAAGTATTATACTGTACATTAAAAAGGCAGTCACCAGCAATTAGAATCAAAGGATAGAAACCTTGACATAAAGCAAACTAAAGAGATTACTCAGAGTGAGGATGTTTCTCAGAAGACAAAGTACAGGGATTAAAACCAGCGGAGCCTAAATCTCTTATACATATTGAAAACACTCGATCATAAATCTCTGATCAAGATTGCAAAAAGCGTATCCTAAATCTCTTGTCAGAGTTAAAAATAGCGGATCCTAAATCTCTCACAGAGGTTACAACCAGGGGATCCATATTTTCTTAGGGGGGGGGGCAACCAGCGGATCCTAAATCTCGTATAGTTATTGAAAAAAGCGGATCATAAATTTATCATCGAGATTTCAAAGAGCGGATCATAAATCTATTATCGGATTTGCAAACAGCGAATCTTAAATGTCTCACATGGATTGCAACCAGCGGATCCTAAAACTCTCATCAGGATTGCAACCAGTGTATCTGAATCTCATATAGAAATTGGAAATAACGGCTTTTAAATCTCTTATTAACGTTACAACCAACTGAAAGGAAATTCCTTATAGATATTACAACCAGTGTGATCTCACACTCTTATTGGGATTGCAAACAAGGGACTCCAAATCTCCTTTAGTGCCTGCAACCATCGTATCCCAAATCTCTCATAAGGATTACAAGAGGCGGATCCTAAATCTTTATAAAGATTGAAAAATTCGGATCATAAAGGTATATTTAGGATTGCAACCAATAGATCCTAAATCTCATGTGGATTGCATCCCGTGGATTCTAAATCTCTTATAGGGATTGCAAACAGCGGATACTAAATCTTCCCTTGGAATTGAAACCACTGGATCCTAAATCAATTATAGGTATTGTAACAGTGGAATCTAAATCTCTTATATGGATTGCAAATGGCGGATCCTAAATTTAATAGGGATTGCAACCAGAGTATCCTATATCTTCTCTGGAGATTGGAACAATGAATTATAAATCTCAAAGGAATTGCAGCCAGTGGATCCTAAATCTCTTATAGGGTTTACAGCCGGTGAATCCTAGTTTTCTTACAAGGATTACAATCTGGTGATCCTAAATGTCTTATAAGGTAAGCTAACAGCGGATCGTAAATTTATTATTGGGATTAGAAAAAGCGGATCATAAATTCTCATAGGGATCGCAACCAGCTGATACTAAATTTCTTATAGCCATTGTAATCACCGAATCCTAATTCTCATATAGGAAATGCAGCTAGGGAATTCTTAATCTCATATAGGAATGTAAACCAGCAGATTCTTAATCACTTATATGGTATGAAACTGGCAGATCTTATATCTCTGACAGGGATTGCAACTTGTTTATGCTAAATCTCTTATATGGATTGTAAACGGACGGTTATAAATACTCGTATCTTATAGAGATTTAAACCAACAGATCCTAAATATCATAGAAATTGCAACCAACGGATCCTAATTCTCTAATAAGGATTGCACCATTGAATCTGAAATTTCGTATGGATTGCAATCACTGTATCTAAAATCTCTTTTATAGATTGCAGCTAGGGGATCCTAATTCTCATATATGGATTACAACTGATAGATCGCATATCTCTTATAGGGAGAGCAACCAAAGGATCCTAAATATTTTATAGTCACTGTAACTAGCTAGTTATAAATCTCTCTTAGGGTTGGCGAAACCGGATAATATCTCTCCTTTCAGATTGCAATCCTAGGCTCTAAGATTTCTAAAAAGGATTTCTATCAGATCTTAAATTTCTTAGAGGGAATTTAAAGAGAGGATTATAATTCTAACATAGGGTTTGTAACCATCGAATCCTAAATTTCTTATTGGGAGGGCAACCAGCGGATAATCAAAATCTCATTACGATTGCAACCAGTGGCTCCTAAATTTCATTGAGATTGCAACTAGTGATCCTAAATCTAATTAGAATTGCAACTTCAGGATCATAAATCTCTTATCGGGATTTCAACCATTGGATTCTAATTCTCTTACATGGATTTTAAAGAACCGATCCTGAATCTCTTATTTGGATTGCAACTCGTGAATCCTAAATTTATTATAGAGATTGAAAAAAACGGAAGTAAATCTACGAGGGGCAGTAAATAAGTTTTGCAATTCGGATATAAGGAAACGAGATATGAGGAAAAGTGTTTTATTATTTTTCAATATAATTACCCTCGACTTCAATGCACTTGCGCCACTTGTCCCTGAGGCTTCGAATTCCCGACAACCAGAAATCGCCCGACTGCTGTTCAATCCACTCCAGGACGGCGAGCTGGAAAACTTCATCGTCCCCAAACCGGTGTCCACGCAGTGCAGCCTTGAGCTGGCGGAATAAAAAGTAGTCACTAGTGGCCAGATCTGGACTGTAGGGGTGGTGGTTGAGCTCCTCGGATCCGCACTCGCGCAGGGCAGCTTGTGCAACTCTGGCCTTGTGGACTTTGACGACGTTGAAGTCGATCATGGGGCGTGAGGTTCCTAGGGACCCAACGGGCAGAGACTTTGGTCATGGCCAAATTGTCGTGAATGATGTTGATAACACTTCCATGTAATATTCCAAGTTCTCGCTCGATTTTTTCGACCTTCACCCGTCGAATTTCGAGGATCATCCTCTCCACACGGGCCACATTGTCCTCGTTGGTCACGTCTGACGGGCGTCCTGGACAGGGGTCATCTTCAAGGGACTCACGACCATGGCGGAACTCCCTATTCCAGCGAGCAATGGTTGCCTAGGAAGGGGCGGTGTCGGTGTACACTGCAACCATGCGTTCATGGATCTCTTTTGCATTCTTACCTTCCTTGGTCAAAAATTTGATCACTGCGTGGTGCTCAACCTTCTCCATTGTTGAAAAAATTTTTTGACTGACGATCTGCGATCAGCTACTGCTTCTTAAATAGACGAGGCAGGAGCGTGGGACTGCAGGTCTTGACTTCACATAACTTGTCCTAACACCCCCACAAACAGCCATCCCCCTTCCTCTGTTTTGCCCTACCGATTCGCAAAACTTATTGACCGCCCCTCGTATAATAGGGATTGCAGCCAACGGATCCTTAATCTCATATGAATTGCATCCAGTGGATCCTAAATCTCTTATAGGGATTGTAAACATCGGATGCAAAATCTTTCTTTGGGATTGCGACCAGTAGAACCTAAATCTCTTAGAGGAATTACAAATGGAGGTTCGTAAATCTCTTATAGTGATTGCACGCGGCGTATCTTATATCTCCTATCGGGATTGGAACCAATGTATCCTAAATCTCAAAAAGATTGCAACTTGTGCATTCTCTTTTTTCGAGAGATTGCCACCGAAGGATCTTATATCTCTTACAAGGATTGCAACCTGATGATCCAAAATATCTTATAGGTTAGGCTACCATCTGAATCTAAATCTATTATAGGGATTGAAAACAGTGGAGTTTAAATCTCTCATAGTTATTGCAAACAGCTGATCCTGAATATATATTTTAGGCAGTGCAATCACTGGAAACTAAATCTCATATAGGGATTTCAACCGGCATATCCTAAATCTCTTATAAGATTTTCAAGCATCGGATCCTAAACCTTATAGGGATTTCAACAGCGAATCCTTAATGTCTTTACGAATTGCAACCTGTTTATCCGGAATCTCGTATGGGGATAGCAATCGGACGACCCTAAATATCTTATAGGGATTTAATCCAACGGATCCTAATTCTTTTATAGGGATTGCAACCAGCGGATCCGAAACCTCATAGGAATTACAACCAGCGGATTATAAATCTCATATAGGGAATTCAACCGGGGGATCCTATATCTCTTATAGGAAGTGTAACCAACAGATCCTAAATCTTGTACCGGGTTTTTCAAAATTTGTGTTACACTCGGATTTTTATCTTTCGATAGGTTCACGTGTGTGATAGAAAAGGTTCCGTCAAACCAACTTGAAGTTCTACTTCTCCAGACAGTGTCATTAAAACGACCTTCAAGTTCGAGCAGGTCATCATCATGCAGAACGACCGCGTGGTAAGCTTCGGCCAGGATGTCTCCGAGGTCCGTTAAGAGTCCACGGCCAAGCATCTGTTCTCTAAGATGATGTTCGGCGTCGTGGCTTCGAATAGCGAGAAAATGCCGCCACTGTGGTTCGCGGCCGATTACAAACCCATTGCTTCCGATTAAAGGGACATCTTGGCCACGGCAGTCCTGCATGGGGAGAAAGATCACGAAGAAGGCGTACTACGTCTTTCATCAGGATGGTGCCCAGACTCACTCGTCCAAGAACATGCAAGAGTCGATGAGATCTAACATAAACTTCCGGTCGAAGGATTTTTGCGGCTACAAGTCGCTCAATCTCAATTCCATTAACGAGTGTGGGTGCATCTCTAGGGCAAGGCATGTAAGGTCGGCCACCGCTTCATCGATAAGCTGAAGTCCTCCGTCAACTGCGGGTGGGCCACCATGAGGAAGGATTTTGTCTGCATCGTGGGCGCGGCATTTCAGGTCTAGCCTGGAGCTTGTGTTCGCCATTGAGGGCAGCTACATTGATTAATGTTACAATGTAAACGCACATTTATATGTTAAAACAATAAAAACGTGTCTAACTGAATCAAAACCATCATTGTGCTCTGTGAGGGCTAACAGACCTGAAGGGTGCATTATAAATACTTATTATTATTATTATTATTATTATTATTGTGCCCCTTGTTGAGAGCGTCGCAACGCGTGTAACAGGACTTTTGCAGCCCTAAAGGGCGCATTATAAATACTTATCATTATTGTTATATTATTATTATTGTGCCCCTTGTTGAGAGCGTCGTAACGCGTGTAGCAGGACTTTTGCAATACCCGGTATATATATGCTTGCGTGTTTGCGTTTGCCTTCGAGCGCTCGCGTATGTGACAAGAGGAGCACCGATACAAAGCCAAATAAATAGGGAAAAGGACCTTGGCCCTGGCCAGTGTGTTTCGAGAGGTTATCGTGAGAAGAGTGTGCAATCGCTTGGCGACCGGTTTGTGCGTCTGGGCGGCTAGCGCTGGCTGAGAGTCGTTCCGCGTTTCAATGCATCTCGAGGGTCGGTTTACAGAATTCAGGCATTATTACCACATGTATTTTGTTTTTAATTTGGGGCTATTAACTCATGCGACTTTGTACTCGAGATAAACAAAATTAAGCGTTGATTTTAGTATAAATAAGTGGAATTATGTGTCGTGATGGCTTCATTTTTTCGTGCATGCGAGAATGATTAAAAGTTGGCTTTTTTTTCATTGCGACCGCTGTAAATTTATCCTCCACTGCATATACGTGTTTCTCCTCTGCACGCCCTCTCATACTTCCATAAATACAAATGTTTATGACATTGAATAATCCACCACATTTTTCTACATATCCTCCGTTAATCCCTCATATAACCCTCTCTATCACATTAATCTAAGCAATAAATGGTCTTAATCTAGATATTTACATGCCATGAATGTAATATTACATATACATACTAGATATATGTATGTTTGTAGAAAATTGTTTATATATCTATGTTTATCGATTAATATCTATCTATCTATCTATAATTGGCTACGGTTTAGCCGAGTGGAAGTACCGCTTCCGATAATAGTGAAGTTAAGCCACATCGGGTGTGGCTAATCGTCAGAGGGGGTCGCGATCCGGTCGACTTCTTAGTGGTTCGGATCACACTTCAATCAGTAGGTCCCCACTGTGGAATAAAAGGCATCTTCATTGAGTACATCTCGGTGGTATAATTCTAATATATATATATATATATATATATATATATATATATATATATATATATATATATATATATATATATATATATATATATATATATATATATATTATATGGTGTACGGGCTAAATTTGACTGTTTACACAACAGATGAAACACTCGCAATATTTCAGGCAAAAAAAGAAAAGTATTTTAAAAATTCAAAAATATCAACTCGATTATGGGTGGGAGATAACAATTTACACAAAGTAGTCGCCTTTAGCTTCCACCGCGGCCTCTAAGATGGTTTCGAATTTTTTCGCATGCGTTCCTCACTGTGTTTCTCGGGAGGCCTTCGAACACCTGTTTGATCTTGGCCACCAGTTCGGCCTTGGGGCTTTAGGCAGAGGGTTTGTCTCTTTCTCAACCGCGCATCACACATAGTCATCCCAGGGATTATAAAATCCGGACAATTTGGAGCTTAAGGAGTGGCTCTTGTGAATTCGTAGGAATTTTCCGATAACATATTGTAAATCTTTCCGTAGTTATGGGCTTCCAGCAGCAGCCCACTCTCGCCAGAGAGGGGTGCTGTCTCCAGCACCTCCAAATAACCGTCTCTTATTTTTGCCTAAGACGATTGTCAAATATGTTAGGCAGCATGACGGTACCCTCACTGGAGACACCCCCACAGACCAACAAGGTTGGAGGGAACTTAGTCTCATGATACATGGACCGTCACATGGACTGTAGGCCATCTTTTTTGTTGTTTTGGGTGTTGTGTGCCTCCTGTACGAGTGGTAGCGAAGCTCCTTATTCAGGGCAAGCTTCATGGTAGCGATTCCAACACCCATATATATCACCAAAGCGCGAATTCCCTTGCTCGGGGTTTCCATCACCTTTCCCTGCAGTTTGGTGATTTCCGGAGAGAGGACGCAGTCAGAACGCCTGTTTCATCCCTTTCTGCTAGCCACCGCTTTGTAGTCTCCGTTGCAGCTACCTGTGTCAGGTCTTAAAGCCTTAATAACATTTACAGAGCATTGAACAGCTTTCATAAGGTCGGCATTTTGATACTCGGTGCGAATCATCATATTGTCCAATATTCAGATGGCTTTGAGTCCTCTATGTCAGCTAACCTTTTCACCGATAAATCAACATGTTTCTGAGAGGAGACATTAGAAATCGTCAAATTTAGCCCAAACACACACATAAATACACACACGCACTCACACACACACACACACATATATATATATATATATATATATATATATATATATATATATATATATATTAAATAAAATGAAGCAAGAAACAACTGATACAAACAGCACTGTCCATTTTATGTTATCAATCAGTTAATTCCCTTTGCCTATTCTACGTTTTTTTTGGCAAGTGAAAGTGAAACTTTGGTAAATATAAACAAAATTATTGACCAAAATTGCTGTTAAAAAAATTAATTGACGAATGCCTATAACCATTGACCTCTGAAATCAACTAGGATGTAGATTTCTTCCTATATCTCTCTGACCGGTAAGTACTCATTACTATATTTCATCCTAAGTTGTTTCCTCTGTTTGACCGGGCTTTGTATCTTTCACACACTTTCAATTCCTCTAACTTAATTTATTTATATACTAACCTCATCTAAATGTTTCTAACGAAATGGTCAACGCTAGTTTTAGCTTTTGTCTATCAAATAAATGAATGAATATATCATGTCAAGAATAGCGAATCGAATACTTTTGGATTCGCTATTTTTTGCAAGAATAATTTTCGATTAATTACTCTTGACATGGTAAAATTGTGTGATATCAAGTTCCAGACTGTCGATATTCCTCTGCTTGTGCAGGACGCATACTTCTCTCTGCTGAAAATATGAACTGATCAAAAATATCCTGATGGGTTTGCTTGGAGGGGTAAAAACACAAATGCAAACGTTTTAAGAACACAACCTCCATAAGAGAGACCTAGATATTTTTCTTTTGTCAAATCAAGGATTCAATTAATGAAAATGGATTCATGTTTTGTATTGGTGGGATTTTCGGTTACGGTTGACTAGATATCCTAGCCTAGGGGATGATATAAAATTGTAAAAACTTAGGGTGGAAGATGTTAAAATGGATTCATTAGAAGAGGATGTTATCGGAACCCATCTAACCAAACCTATTCTTTCAGTAATAAAATAAACATTGTATATATTAAACGTTTTCCTGTCCATGATTTTACATTCACCTCACAATTCTTGACATGATAAATTTTTGATTCGCAATTCTTGAGATGATAAAATTGGATTTGATCCTTCTGACATGAATAAAGTAGAAGTTAAGAAGTTTAAAAGATGCGCATTTTGTCCAATGATCAATGAAATACCCTTTCTATATTTAGCCAAGGCGATTGTTGTTCAGATCTTCACCATTTGGCAAAATACGCAGAACATACAACATGAAATATTCATATTTGCAGAGAAATGCTCATATTTTTGCACACGAATTATGAAAAATAATGAAAAAGAAAATCTTGCATACGCAACTGCTACTTCAACGGTATTGTGCGAGGTAATGCGAACATGACTCTTTAGTGGTATAATTTTTACCAGGAAGGCATCAAGCCGATGGTAGACTTATGTTAAAACAAAATAAAACAAAGGTATTATCACATTAGGGACATTCACCCTGTCCCAAATTTGAATAATTATTACGGAAAATTGCATCAAACGGACCAATTGCAGTGTCCGAATGCACTTACAAACGCCGCCAAATTTCCATTCAATTTTAAGTCTCTTTTTTCGGACACGTCCTTCACATGTTTTTTTTACACTTTTCGGACAAGTCCCTCACATATTTTTTTTTACACTTTTCAGGTACATTCCTCATATGTTTGTTTACACTTTTCGGGTACATCCCTCACATGTTTATTTACACTTCGGACACGTCCCTCACATGATTTCTGCCACTTTTCGAACACGTCCCTCACATGTTTGTTTTACACTTTTCGGACACGTCCCTTACATGTTTGTTTTACACTTTTCGGACACGTCCCTTACATGTTTTTTACACTTTTCGGACACGTCCCTTACATGTTTTTTACACTTTTCGGACACGTTCCTTACATTTATTTTACACTTTTAGGGCACGTTCCTTGCATGTTATTTTACTCTTTTCATACACTTTAAAAACATTTTCAGACAAGTAACTAAATAATATTTTACACTTTTTTGTAGCCTTTGTGCTCATTTATGCCCATTTATCATCCTTATATATTCACCCGATTTATTTACCCTCAAAATAAGTTCGATTTAATACTTCTGATTATTCCTTGTACTCATTTGTGCTCGAGGCCTCAAAATGCAACATTCCGACCCAGCCTTTTAAACTCGAATATCTTTCTCGTTATCTTTCTTGATTTCTATCACCCTTTTTCATCTCATTGTTGATTCGCCTTTTATTCTTTTATCTTGTTATTCGTTTCTCACAGTTTATTTCATTATCTTTCTCACTAATTAAATAACAAATTGCGTGAATGGGTTGAGAAGGAAGAATTTACACACTTGGCGTGGCAGTCGGAGATTTTGCGTGAGTGCTCCGCTCGAGTCCTACTTCAGGAGTTGCGAAGTACTCGCAAGTACTCGCAAAGTGCCTATGATGCTTTAGATGCTTTGGTAAGCAAAGTCGTGCACTATGATATGAAAGTTTATCAGGAGAGATCATTACATAAAGTGGTGAAGTTGGAGGAAATGAAAATGCGTGAAAGATATAGAGCTTAAGATCGTCCTGCGTGCTTTGGTGCTGGGAGGGCAAAATGCAGATGTTAGGGCCAGGAGGGTTTAACATTCCTCCAGATGTCAGCTGCAAGTAGAATACCCATGCGACGCCTGAGGCCCTATGGCTGGGACGTACAAATAGAGATACAGAATAGAAAACTGGGGTCAGGAGGAAGATAAAAGAGCGAGAAGAGGGCAGGCAGGCTGCCCCCTTTCCCCCTGGAACCAGGGGGGCGAATATGAACCAGCCTTCCCCCTTCTTGACCCTTAATAAGGGTGAATGACGCATGCTGGTCAAAGACTAGCCTACAAAATTAGCTGCCTGCCCCGTAAATCGGCGAGACGAGGCTTCCAAAGAAAATGTCGACGAAAAGGGAAATGCCTAGAGGGAATAAAGCCCAGGTAGAATCAAACTAGTTTGAGGCTGCCGTAGGTACCGGGAGTTGGAAGCCGTGTGGCTCCTCCAGGAACCAAGTGTAACAACATTGTGCACATGAGGCGCCCCTTTTCGGGGGAGCAATGACGAAATTCATAAATATGTTTGAAAATGGGTGAATAATCGCAAAAATAGGCCATTTCAGTGGTAGGCTTCTCCCGCAACTGTGTTCCGTGGGAAGATGATACGACCCGGGTGGCCAACGGGACGACTGCGCACCCAAGGAAGCATTCGATTAACCGCGGGGGAGGAGGCGATCGGGGGAAGAGCGAGGGGCGTGACGATGGCAGATGAGAGAGCTGCATACCGTAGTACTGAGGAAAGATGGGGGGGGGGAAGGGCAAAGGCTGGAGGAACGTGCAAGAAAACAACAACACCTCGTGTGTAAGCGTTTAGATCTTGGACGTGGGTTCGATGAGTCAGACTGATTCAGAATCTTATCTATTCGTTTCGTTCACCAGAACCAACCAAACAGCGGTGTGTGGTGTGTAATAAATATATATTTTTTTATAACGTTTAACGCCCTCTTGGACCCTTTACTTGGTCTATACAGGAACGGAAAAGATAATGAGAGATTTAAAAGAGATGCCAAAGATGACCGTTGAGAAAGCACCATTTTCTCTTGGGGCACTGGAGTGAGAAGGACGAGCTGTTCCTATAGGTTGTAGCAGGAAAATGACACCTATAAGAATGTCGTATACTTTCAATATTTTATTTCTTTAATATATATATATATATATATATATATATATATATCATCATCACTAATTATAATTTAGGAAGGGGATTTTTTGGAGTATTTGAATAATAATTTCATTTTAGTTTGGTTATGACTTATGTTTTTATTAAAGTTATTTCTAATAATTCTTTTATAATATCAAAGACCAAAATGGTGAAGTTCAGAAAATTTATTTCTATATATCTTCTTCTATAACTATATTTTAGCAACGTGATATTTTGAAAGGGGGGGGGATTTAGTTTAGAGTTCCTTTTTAAAAGTATCCTAATTGGCGAAGTTCAGAAAATTTCTAAAAATTTAACCATGGCTGCTTTTTTGTAGATTTTAAATTTTAATCTTAGTAGCGAAGCCATAGCTGGTATTTATATATATATTAATTTTTTAAATGAGAAATAAAGAAAAAAAAGCTGCCCCTCACCCCCATTTAGTCATATTGAGGGCCTAATCAATATTATAAATTTCATTTAACAGTAATATTTTGTTTTTATTTTTAGAGCCTAGTTTATACGTTAAGGGTTGGAGGTTTTTAGTGGATGGGTGGGTTCCATTTATTTCACTAATTAAATTTTCAAATTTTTCGAAGTCAATTTTTCTTCATCCTCGTTACAATAGGGACGAAAAACCTCCTCGAAACTGAATCGGGCAGGCCGCGAGACCGCTCCTCATCTACCCCAAGCAAGTGAAAGTATTAAATAGAGCAATCTAACAGCCACTAGCTTGCTTTAGATGACCCCTTTCCCTCCCAGGTGTGCCCAATGAATAGTGGTCCCTGGTCCTCGAAGAAATAATTAAACACATATGATATACACTACCAAGAGCATAAGTTCTTTTCGAACTTTAAATAGTCGAAAATTGAGGCAAACAAAGATCGAGAAAGTTATGGGAAATTACGTCATTCTAGACCTATTCGGAGCCTAAATAAAGGAAGCTCAGAATGTATTTTCAGAGCATAAATAAAAGCAACTCGTGTGTATTTTCAAAGCATGATTAATGGAGCCCAGGAAGTAGTTACTAAGTAAGAATCAAGGGAACTCAAGAGATATTCTTCAGAGCAATAATTAAATCAACTTAGAACGTTAACATGAATATAGGCAACTCAGGATGTATTTTGAGAGAATAGTTAAGGTAGCTCGGGACTTATTTTCAAAGCAAGAATAAAGGCAAGTCGCGACGTATTTTAAGAGCAGGAATAAAGGCAACCTAGGATGGATTTTCAGAGAAAGAATAAAGGCGACTCAGGACTTATTTTAAGAGAAAACACAATATCAGAGTGTGAATTCATTGAAATTTGTAAGGAAAGATCTGTAAACAAAAGAGTGAAACTTGAGATGTAAAAATGTGGCCAGCTCCTCCTGCCAAAATTGGGGTCAGAAGGGCAACAAAAACCTCCAGATGAGAGCCGCAGTATGATTATCTATGTTGTACCTGATATCCACTTATGGGATAGATAAGGGGGAAAAAAGATGGCGAGAATAGAATAGGGAAAGGGTGGGCAGGGTGCAGTTGTGTTAGACCTCTCCCATCTCGAATCGGAGTCAAGAAGAGACACCGTTAATAGCTGAATACCGCTTTTATTTATACGACAAAATGGATAAACCAAAGGTTAGAAAATTTTCGGCCAAGAAGTCCCTAGTGACCTATTTTTAAAAGACCTTTCCATTTTCCAAGAATTAATGGAGATGAGATTTAGGGGCAACTTTAAAAAATATATATTTTTAAAGTAATTGGGATCCCTTGGCTCATGTGCACCGAGTTGGAGCTGCTGAACTCTAGAAAGAGTCGTCGGTTACCGGTAAAAAATCGTCGTTCATATGATCTGTGTTATTTGGATAGGCATTACATTCGCCGATGAATGGTTTGTGCAAAAGTGCACTTCACTTGCCGCTTTTCCGCCCATAGACTGGCTTAGAGATAAGTTTGATAAGAGATTAATATTGGAGTGATCAAAATTTGATTGGTCATTAAGATAACTTTTCTCCTCTATTTCTTTGGCGACTTGTCAAGGAAAGATTCTTCTGAGACATCATTTTCTATCGTCTAACTGAAGAATTTAGTTCAAGAAACCATTGCTTCCATCAAAGATTCACTTTGTGCCGACTATTTATAAACTTTAAAAAAAAAATAAAGTCGTTCATAATTATGAACAGCTTTTAAATATGTGCGTCTGATTATATATAATTAGACGCTACATATTTACTGGTATTTATGTATATGTAAGAGTAGATGAATAAAGTGCGATTCTTCACCAAATATTCTGAATAAAGGAGAGGGATCTTTGTTAAGACCTAATGGGATATGCACGAGTCAGGAAAGAGCCTGGAGATGAAGTAAAATGAGAGAAGGAGAAATAAAGTCAGAGATTAGAGAAAGGGGAAATGGAAAGAATGATAATGGCTAATATAAACATCATTTTTTATAAATGACACTTCGCAATACAACAATGTAACGCAGTGAGAATAAAAGGGTAGTAGTCATGGCCAAAAGTGTTGATAGGGATGGAGACAAATTTCGGCCAGAAAAATCTCGTATAAACAAAGAATGGCTCCAAAATGCATACGAGCAACCAATTTATCGTAGGTGAAATTCATTTTCCTGCAAAGGTTTTGATCATATTTGCCGATGATCCAGGATTATTCGCTTATCTTTTGACACACAAATACTGATTTATATCCCCTTTTCCATCCGCCCATTCTGATATTCCCTTATCTTTACTTTTCATTTATTAGACTAACATCGCGTGGATCTTTGGGGGGTCTTTCCTCATTTCAAAATGTGTAATTTTCAGATCGTTTCTTGCCAATGTTGATCAATGTTACGTGGAGAATAAATGCAATTTTTATATCTCATATTTTGTTTTCGAACTTCCTTCAGATGTAATACTACATCTTAGTTATCACAAACAATTTAACATGTTGTGCATGTATTTCTAAACTTTCAGTATGTCTCGCATTCGTTTAACATTTAAAGCCAACTTTGATCGGTCATTGCGTGCATACCATTATCGTCATAAGCCTCCTGAAAGATTCGTGTTTCTATAGCAACATCCATTCTCACTATACCTTCCTAATAATACTAATAAACTTAGAAGATATTATACTTATTTCTCTTTCTTATCTTTTAAATGGGAAGGGAAGTTAGATCATTCTCTCGTGTGTGTCTGGTGAAAATAATCACATTAAAGAAGAGGCTATCTAAATTTACCTTCAAAAATAAAAGAAATCAAATTGTTACCAGTCAGAATTGTCAATTTCCTATACGACAAACGGTTAGCGCAGTTTCTGTCTTTTTCATTCTATTTGCTCTTAGATTATCCGTTTAAATGAATAAGTTATCTTATGTAAAATTCTAAAATATGAAGGATAGAATCCTACAATGAGGGGGTGGGGAAGGAGGTACATTTTGTTCTTTAAGTCCCACCGTGGTTTAAGATTGCTCAAAGTCAAGGTAGACATTTCTACTCGAATATCTTTCCAATGTTTTCCTTGTCACTCTGCAAAGCCCCTTTATCTCTCTATCTGAACTCATCTTTTATAGTTAATTTACTTAGGCTGCAACAAAAGACTAAAGCGTTTATACGTGGACAAAGCAAACAGTCACAAGCAATGGGTTCAAATTAAAAGGCAAGCGAACCCAACACGAACGATGCCAATAATTTGTTCAAAAGGTATCCACTGAGATTGACGTCACAAAGCGAGGTACTCCTAATACATACAACTGACGTCATTCACAAATATAGAATGCTCACTAATGGGACAGGAGGAAAATTCTTAACACTTTTTAAAACATATCTGTATAGAAAAATACCTAAATCGATAGAAAGAGGAAGTTTTATTGAATCTATTTTTATGAGGGGGGAAGGTTATGCTAAAACATGAATATGCAAAACAACGGCGATAAATAGAGAGAGGCATACACAAATTGATCGGATCTGGCCAACCTCGCGAGAAGGTCGTGAATGTTATGGACCTGATGGCGACCATTTAAACTATGACATTTATAAAAATTAAAAAATTCCAGTAAACTTTAATATCAGTTATTTCTAATTATATATGTATTTTATCAATTAAGTTAGAACTTTAAAAACTATTCAATTTTGTCTTAGGTTCAATATTTAATGGACAACATTGTCTATACATGAGGGTTAATTGCTGGAATGCAAAATTAAGTTGAAGTTAAAATTTTAGGAGGAAAAAGAAAAGAAAATTTGACTTAAGGTAGTGGACATGTTCCTATTTATAAAAGAGGCGCACTGAAGAAGCCGATCAAAAAAACTAACAAGACCAAGACCATTCATTTTCGCCTGTATGTGTGGTAGGAAACATACCATTTCCTCTCTTCGTACATGACGTAAAAGACGACTAAAACCGGATAGAGGCAGCTACACAGGGAAGCGCTATTCGTCGGAAACTTTTTCTTGCTAACGCAATATGCAATGGCGGTAATGGTGTTGTTGCAAGCCAGACACACCTTAGGGAAAAACATTGATTATGATGATGTACGAGATCGAGTTCGAGGTTTTTCGCTTCCCTTTAGTAATCCAGCAAAATGTGAGGAAGGGCGTAAGCCGCCACATAAATAGGACGCAATCTTCTCTCACCTCAGCACATAAATTAGGGTAAATTATTAGGATAGAGAAGTGAACCATCTTACGTGCCTTATGCGCCTCTACTAATAGTTACAAACAAAGATAAATGAATAGAGTTATATATAAAATTATATAGCAATAATCTCAAAATAACAAGGCCAAAAAGTAATCACTACTCTGAATATAGTTGCATCGAACACTTTGCCTAATAGAATGTCCTTTATTGGCAGTGGTAGCTTCAGATCCCTTGGTTTGAGATAGCTTTAGTTTTAAACACTCCTCTGTCGGTATTTAGGACCACTACTACTATGTTAGCAACAACTTCTCTAACAGCTATAGAATACTATTTATCATTTGCATTATGTGTGTTATGTAATGATGGTAGACACTAAACTGACACAACATTGAATAATTTCAACCGGGTTGACAATTATTTAGAACTTTTTACACGGTTTGAAAAGAGTTTTAAAGGAACAAGAGTTGCTAACTGGAGACCAAGTTTGTATTGGTGTAAATTGTAAGGCACTTTAAAAATCGGTATTATATAATTATATATCTTATATCATTTTTCTCTTTATAATACTGTAATACATACATATATATATATATATATATATATATATATCCCCAAAAATTATTGCAGTAACACAATTAATTATACGGTTAAAAAGACTATTTTTGGCAGGCACATTCTTCCTCAAAGCCCTTGGAAGGAGCTCTTCTCACATACACGAGAAGGTATGTGAAAAGAGCTCCTTCCGAGGCCTTTGAGAAAGACTGTGTCTGCCAAAAATAGCCTTTTAACCGTGTATATATATATATATATATATATATATTATATATATATATATATATATATATATATATATATATATATTATTAGTATAAGCATAACAACTACGTGTCGTAAAATTTGGAAGAAAGTAAAATTATGTACTAATGCAACAAATAAGCTGTGTTCTATTCCAAGCGTGTATTGAATATTTAGTTATGCCAATGTATGTTGGTAATTCACATGGACATACTTTAGGTAAGTAATTATTCTATTATAGTACTTGACTTATAATTCCCAGAATAGGTCAAAGGTGGAATATAATCAATTAGAGTGGATTTTACAATTCTCCTTCTGATGTTCTCATTAGAGCGGTCTAAAAATTTCTCTTCGTCACACTTTATTTGATAGTTTGAGAAAGATTAATAAATATCATACTGCAAATAAATTTAATTCAGTCCTAACATTAAGTTCATTCCGGCATTAGGGCAATGAACAACCTACGTAGATAAAGGGCTGTAATGCTACTGCTGTTCACTCTTCCATATATGTAATTTCAAATGAAAATATAATACGAAGTTAATCTGAACTAAGATTTCTGGAATTATTCTTATTTCGTTTAAGTCTGTGTTTCGTTTTGTATACCTTATTATTTAGCATTGATAGGTATTTGTTCTGGAATGGGTATTTGCTCTAGAGACGGAGAGAGAGAAAACATTGTCTTGCTCTCTGAGAGATAGTGAGAGAGAATGCATTGTTTTCCACCCTGAGAGAGATAACGAGATGGAAAACACATTTTTCTTCTCAGAGAGATTGAAAGCATTATCTTGCTCTTGAGAGAGGAAATATTGTTTTGTTCCATGAGAGAGAAAACATAGAGAGAAAGAAAGCATTGTTTCGCTCCCTGAGATAGAAAGCATTGTTTTTCTCTCTGAGCGTGAGACAAGGAGTGAAATAAAGCATTGTTTTGCTTTCAAAGAGAGAAAGAGAGAGGAAGAAAGATTAGCATTATTTTGCTCTCCGGGAGAGAAAGGATTATTTTTTTCTGAGAAACACGGAGAGAGAGAGAGAGAGAGAGAGAGAGAGAGAGAGAGAGAGAGAGAGAGAGAGAGAGAGAGAGAGAGAGAGAGCATGGGTTTGCTATCTTGATTTTGAATTGCATGCTGTTGCCATGGCGGTACGTATCTATTCTATTTCACTCACGTTTCCTCGTCTATCCATTCTTGCAGCAAATTATTCTTCTGTCCGCTTTCCACTCCTGAACCCATTTCACGTCAACCCTGTCACCCGAATTTCCTTTTCATTTCAATTTTACCGAAAGACAGAAAAAGGTCTCGCGCCTTTTTCGTGCACAATTTCAACTTCAATTTCCTCAGACAAGTTTGCCTCATCATCTTCTTCCGCCTCGTGTTTTAAAAAATGGCCGATCGACTATGATTTTCGAAAATACTCCTCCACCCCAATCTCAAAAAATGGAGATAAAGAAAGTAATTGCCTCCGGGCCAATTTGCAGGTGTCTTTTTTGGGGGGAGGGGGGGATTACCCCTTGCAAGACGTTTCATTATTGTATATTTATTCTCTTTACCTTACTTCAATGATTAAAAGGTCACAAAGTAGCCCGTGAGTCGCATTTAAAAAGGACTCTATGAATTGGGTAATTTAACCTTCACTTTTGTTGTCGGAGTACACAGGATCGTTTCTATCCCTCCTTGGGACGGGATCATTTTCCCCCTCTAGTGGGGGTACGCTATATCTTACAATAATAAAGTAAACCAATGGATAGAGTTTATTTTACTGCTGTTAGATTGGTTTATTGGGTACTGCCACATACTTGGCGCAGATGAAGGAGTTTTCTGCAGGCGTGTCCGATGCATTATGAATGAAGGTGGTGGCTACTGATTGCTATACTCACCGCAAAGACAAGAATACTCGGAATCTGCTTTTCTTTTTATTTTAACGGAGGAAAAATAAGCGATTCCACGTGACCTTAAGTTAAGTAATTATACAAAAAATCTCCGTTTCCCCCCCCCATTGCGAGAGACGCGGGAAAAGATATCCGAGTCAAATGAAAGAGATCTCAAAAAATTGGCACCGATGCGACGAAATAGGAAAGATTTATGGTCGCTTCGTTATTTTATTGAAATAAAATCTAAAACACTCCATTATTGGGCGGAAGGAGTAGCCAAGTGACATCCGTAGATGAAGAGAAGATATGAAGGTAAATTTACATACACATCACGAGGACACCCCCTGCCGAATTGCGTGAAAGTAGCTGCGTGTGTGTTTAAGAGGCTTGGGGATTCTAATGTTATTCAAATGAATCTTATTATAACAGCTCCAGGAGAGCTGTGCGCTCTTAAGTTCTCTAATGACCTAAGTTGGTATTTTAGGTATCTTGCAAGAACTTTTATTTTCCCTAATAGCACCAGTTTCTTTGCAATCCACATTTCAAAGAAGAAAAAGAAGGAGGAAAGAAGTCAAAAAAGGAAGAAAACGACAATTAGGAGGGAAAAATAAGAATATAACGGAATACAGGCTCTAGCTGGCTTTGGATTTCTACAACTGGGTGTCAGGTTCAGTATCAACGAGAGGACACAAACAATTTTATCGTTCGTTGGGAGCTAGTCGTGTGTTGGAGGCGCCCCAACTCTGATGCTGCTCCATCCCCACACGCCATCACACATAGCTCATCACAGCCTCGATGTCTCTTCCTTCCACCCTCTCTTTGAAAGCACAACACCGGTGTCTCTCCCCACCTCCACTTTTACCACACAATATACCAAACTTCCACCTACCTGCCAAAGGGGTTTATATATATGCCACTCTCCGGAGGGGTAATCCTCTCCCTCGTTTCAAAGTGTTCCCTGCTAGATGGCTAGTGGCAAAATACATTGCACACGCTCTTCCTGATACCCTCCCCCCTCCATCACGAGGCCAGGCCATTGATGCCATCGTTGCATGCCAACGATTGTCATTATAATCTTTATGTTACTTTCATTATCTTGCCGAGGACCTCATTCACGCTTGAGAAGTGGCCGGTGGCGCCTTTAACTGAAAACAATATCAATCTTCATCAACCTCAGATCATGGGGACCGATTGCGTTCATATATCTAAGATAAATAGCGCACAAACTAACACATGTAGACACATGTACTAAATTTTCTCCAGCACCCTGCCTGCTGGACTACAAGGAAACCTATTGTTGGACTACATGGAAACCTAATGCTCTACTGCATGGAAACCTAACGCTGGACTACAAGGAAACCTAATGGTGTACTACAAGGAGACCTAATGCTGGACGACAAGGAAACTTAATGCTGGACTACAAGGAAACCTAATAAGAGACAACAAGGAAAGTTAATGCTGGACTACAAGGAAACCTAATGCTGGACTACAAGGAAACCTAATGCTGGTCTACAAGGAAACCTAATGCTGGACTACGTGGGAACCTAATGCTGGACTACAAGGGAACCTAATGGCGTAATACAAGAAAACCAAATGGTGTACTGCAAGGAAACCTAATGCTAGACTACAAAAGAACTTAATGCTAGACTACAAGGAAACCTAATTCTGGACTACATGGACACCTAATGCTAGACTACACGGAAACCAAATGCTGAGCTACAAGGAAACCTAATGCTGGGCTACAAGGAAACTTAAATGTGTACTACAAGGAAACCTAATTCTGTACTACAAGGAAACTTAATCCTGGACCTCAAGGAAACCTAATGCTGTACTACAAGGAAACCTAATGCTGGACTGCAAGGAAACATAATGTTTGTCTACAAGTAAGCCTAATGGTGGACTACAAGGAAATCTAATTTTGGACTACAAGGAAACCTAATGCTAGACTACAAGGAAACCTAATGCTGGACCTCAAGGAAACCTAATGCTGTACTACAAGTAAACCAAATGCTAGACTACAAGGTTACCTAATGCTGTACTACAAGGAAACTTAATGCTGTACTACAAGCAGACCTAATACTAGACTATAAGCAAACCTAATGCTGGACCTCAATGAAACCTAATGCTGTAATACAAGGAAACCTAATGGGGACTACAAGTAAGCCTAATGGTGGACTACAAGGAAATCTAATTTTGGACTACAAGGAAACCTAATGCTAGACTACAAGGAAACTTTATGGTTTTCTACAAAGAAACCTAATGCTGGAATACAAGAAAACCTAATATTGTGCTACAAAGAAACCTAATGCTGGAATAAAGGAAACCTAATGCTGGACTAAAAGGAAACCTAATGATGTACTACAAGCAAACCTAATACTAGACTATAAGCAAACCTAATGCTGGACCTCAATAAAACCTAATGTTGTAATACAAGGAAACCTAATGCTGGATTACAAGGAAACCTAATGCTGGACCACAAGGAAACCTAATGTTGGAATACAATGAAACCTAATGCTGGATTACAAGGAAACCTAAACGCCAAATGTTCCCTACCCCTTCCGTTGGAGCGAAAGGTAATGCGGGCCTTTAGTCCGGCAGCTTTGCGGTCGAGGAGTGATATAAAAGAAGAAAAATGGGAGACGACTTTATTCATTTAAAATAAATCAAAATCATTTAACGGTGGATCTTCGCTAGAAGGTTTTCGAAGAGGTTTATAAGATAATAGTGAAGTTAGGGTGAAATTGTGTGGAAGGTGCATCAGTCGAGAAGTTAAAAGGGTTGGGATACTCTGGGGCGTGCACATGTGAACTTGCTGCCTTCGTTCTGCAAACCACTTTGTTCTCCATTAGAAGGGAGCTACAGGGTGTAAAACTCTAGGTGGAGTAGATCAAATGGGCCGAAATTGTCACATCAAGCCTTGATTACACTATCATATCAGTTTACAAAGCTTCCTGGATCGAAGTAATGAACGCGGTTTGTTACAACCGACGACTTTATGCATCCTAGGCCCCCCCTTTCCCCCGCCTAGCTTACAATTTAGCTGTTTTCCAAATTAATTTCTTCTTAACCTTGAAAATCCCACAACTTGCGAATGCAGACCAGTGATTTAACGACCTCGACCATTAGTTTAATGGCGTGTAAAGTATTTCGATTGACGCCAAGAAATGACTAAACGCGACCAGTACAACCACTAAATTCTTTTCTCTCTCGAAGTGACACTTAAGTGGTCCTCTTACACCTGGCTTTCTGTTGGGTGAAACCGGATGAAGTTGTTTAAGGTTTGAATAAATAAAAAGCTTAATTCGACCCTCGGAAAGATGGAGCCTTCCCTATCCGTTGGCTGTGGATGACTAGGCTTATTAAATGCGTGCAGACTAGGCATGTCAGCGAGACTTAAAAAAAAACAGACAAAACTTCTTCCATTATTATTAGATTCTATTTTTAATATAGCTGATAGTAATTCCAGGAACTTTATTATTATTTTTATATTCCTCTTTTCAACGTAAGTAGCTCGTAGTTCAAAGAACTTTTTAATGGCAAAAGTTGAAAGCTTGGTCGGATACTTGAATTCTAATGGGGCTAAAGAGAAATTTATGTGATCTTAAAGTCGACAATGAATATAAGAACGGAAGTTTTCTCTTATAATGAGAACCAGGCAATGGCTTCGCCACTACTTCCCCCTACGGGGGGGCCTTGCGCCTCGCTACTAAGATTAAAATTTAAAATTTGAAAAAAAAGCAGCCATAGTTAAATTTTTATAAATTTTCTGAACTTCGTCAATTATAATAATTTTAAAAATTAACTCTAACTAAATTTTTCCCCTTTCAAAATATCACCTTGCTAAAAATTAGTTATAGAAGAAGATATATAAAAATACATTTTCTGAACTTAACCATTTGTAATTCTTTGGGTTTTAAAAAAAAGTCACAAAATTGTGATACTTATATTTCTTTCTGAACCATTTTGTTTTTTGATATTATAAACATAAGTCATAACCAAACTAAGATGAAATTATTATTTAAATACTCAAAAAATCCCCTTCTTAAATTATAGAGTTAGTGATGATAATGATGATGATGATGATGATAATTTTAATTAAGGAAAAAATATAATAATATAGACATTTCGCTCTATTTATTCCAGAAAGACTTTCGAATGTGTATTCTTGACTTTCAAGAAGTACTACTTCTTTCCATGAATCCGGAAGTGGTTGATTTATTGTGTTGGGTTTTCTTGGGTAATTACCCCTATATTCAATCCCTTTCCTGTTCCCCTTCGATCCCCTTCTCCGTTCTAGAGAGTGCCAGTTTTGGTTTTCCCGAACCCCAGATTGAGTTTATTGCCCGAGGTTATCCCGTGGGTGAATAGGTTGGAGGGTTAGAGGTGGTGAGGCCTCAAGGCACACATTTGATTCCTGACTCAGGCTGGAATTTAACGGAAAATTCCTTTAAGGAAACTTAGCATTTGATGGAGGAGTGAAAGGAGGGTTCAAAAGTATAAATGGCCGTGGCATAGTTAAAAATGATTGGATCTTCAATGACTTTTGCAAATAATTTCCTAAACCAATACTAGTTAAGGTGACAAAGGTACCTTTCAAAGGTGGTTAGCTTTGACACATCCAAGGCACATTTTAAACATACATGTACAAGTTAGTAGGGAGGTAAAGGACCATACATAAATTTCCAACATACTCGTATACCACTTAAAGATTGTCCAGCGAAGAAATTTGTGATTTTCATACTTATATATTCTCATTAGCCACTTGTATAGTTAAATGGTCATGGTGGTGACAGTATACCTACATTCTCCACTTGGACAGACAGTCGACACCAGACACATGTGTTCTGAAGCCTCAAGTTTCGACATCTATAGATTCATTTCTCAAAATTATTTTTCTGTTTATCAAAAAAATATATAGATAGCCAAATGGAGCTTAAACTTTCCACATTGCATGTAATACATAAATATATTTTTATCAAGTTTATATAAAAATAAAAAAGGGACTGGCCATATAAAACCAAAATTCCAATTAAAAATTGAAAATGATTTAGATTGGAACAAAAAAAAACTCCTGTAAAAAGTGCAAATATTAAAATATATTCCGATAGATCAAAAAAAAAGAAAAGAAAAAAAATTCTGTTCTCATAATAGCACAACCATTAAACTAAAAAAAACTCAAGTTCGTACATTTGAATCCGTAGTTCCGTTTTCTTCTTGAAGATTTTCAAGTGAATCATATAAGTTCACAATTTAAGCTTGATAATGCTCTTGGCAGTGATTCTAGATTCGTTAACTCTACGCGATATGCCTTCATTTGGTACCAACATTCGTACCACTGAAAGAACATTCATGAGTTTATCCTTGAACTTGAAGCTAAAGAGACATAGTTTCAAGCCTTTTAACGAATAAAGATGTTTACGGATACGAAAGAAGACCCGTAGTTTTCTATATGTACTTGAAGAACCCAACATGCTAACTGCTTTCTAGCATCAGTTTATGTTTGCATTGTTTTCTGGCATATATTCCTAAAAGAAAACACCACTAGGCAAAGTACTTGAAAGTTGCCTCATATTTGTTACTTTGGCAAAGATAAAACACGTGTTTCTTAAGCTTTTTCGAGCAAAGTCTGGTTGATGCTGGACACAAAGGGTTACGATTTAAGGAGTAATGTTCATTAAAGCAACCAATAATTATTGCTATTTTAATCTATTGTCTTCCTTGCAAGGCTATGCTGTTTATTCATTTTTTTTTGCAATCTGCAAACAGGTTTTGATGTTGATCCGTTAATGAATGTTTTAGTATTTGATTACCTGCCTCTACCCTTGTTTCTATGGAGTTTCGAGTTTTATGGTTTTGGAGTTGTACTCGCTTGTTTCGGGAGCATTATAAGATGCTGCTTGTTTGTTCTTGTATTTTGGATATATGGTTTTGGGGTTGTTCTCTCTTGTTTCGGGAGCATTATAGAATGCAGCTTCTCTGTTCATGTACTTTGGATATGTGAATTTGGGATTGTACTGGCTTGTTTCGGGAGCATTATAGGATGCGGCTTCTTTGTTCATGTACTTTGGATATATGGTTTTGCGTTTGTACTCGCTTGTTTCGGGGGCATTATAGGATGCGGCTTCTTTGTTTTTACACTTTCGATATATGTTTGGGGGCTGAACTCGCTTGTTTATGGAGCATTATAGGATACAACTTTTTTGTTCTTTCACTTTGGATATATGGTTTTGAAGTTGTACTCGCTTGTTTCGGGTGCATTATAGGATAGGGCTTCTTTGTTCTTGCACTTTGGATATATGGTAGTCAATTCCTTTGTAGACTTGTTCCCAACCTTGAACTATTGTACCTATAAAATAGATTCCTGAACAAAGGTATCCTTTTATGTTTCCGCCTTGACTGGGGCCTGTAAAAGGACCCCAGGCATCAAGAAATAAATCAAAGGATCACTGAAAGATTACTCGAGAAAATTCCTATGAGAAAGTCACTCTGAAATACTAAGAATACTCAGACGAGATAGCATTACCCCTCCCCCCCTTCCTATCCTGGTGGTCAAATCCTATCCCTAGTTAATGAATCCCCAGGACTCAACCACTTGAGGATGATCGGTTGTTTACTGATTGACTGGTGGCAAAACACAGTATTAACGTCAGTGATTGTCATTCTGATCCTTATGTAAGTTTCATTATCCCGTTGACCTCGTGAGTTGAGCCCCCGTCCCTTGCATCGTAAACAAGAACCCACGACCGGATAATAAAATGTACATAAAAATTAGAATGACAATCATTGGTGAGTCAGGAGGCACCGGTTCATTGTCCCCGTTGGATGGGGGATCCGCGAACACATACTTCGCCTCAGCTATATTTCGGTATGAGTACCCCTTTATGGGACATTATTACATCACGTCGGGATATGTAGATGTGAGTACCCTCATATAGGATACTAGTACTCCATCGATAGGGGTCAGGAACAGATGAGAATTATGATGCGTTGTGAAGACGGCAAGGGAATAGTAACGGTGTTGCGAGTGACTATGTGCCATGCTCGTGGAACTAATGATTTCCGCTGGGGTAAGTGTCGGGGTATCCACCAATGGGTGGCAAGTTTGTGACCTCGCTGAATGTTTTGTGTGCATGCGAGAGGGGATCCAACCCGTGCCTTGACGCTGGAAATCCAACACTGTATCCACGGGGCTAATGGCAGCTTCAATGGTATCCAATTCTGATCTAATCTCGAAATCTGGCCACTTTTGTTTGCTTTGGTTCGTCGTGGAAAAGTTGTCTCCAGGAACCGATAGAGCCAATATCAATATAAGTAAATATCCCTCGACCAAGTAAACCTCCAGTGGGAAAATGGACTATGATCTTAGGATAGAAAACGTGACCAAATTTGACTATCAAGAAATCCCTTGCAGACGCATCTGTCCTTTTGTCCTAATCTCGTCACCTAATTCCCTTGCAGACGCATCTGTCCTCTTGTCCTAATCTCGTCACCTAATTCCCTTGCAGACGGATCTGTCCTCTTGTCCTAATCTCGTCACCTAATTCCCTTGCAGACGCATCTGTCCTCTTGTCCTAATCTCGTCACCTAATCCCTTGCAGACGCATCTGTCCTCTTGTCCTAATCTCGTCACCTAATTCCCTTGCAGACGCATCTGTCCTCTTGTCCTAATCTCGTCACCTAATTCCCTTGCAGACGCATCTGTTCTCTTGTCCTAATCTCGTCACCTAATTCCCTTGCAGACGCATCTGTTCCGTCCTCTTGTCCTAATCTCGTCACCTAATTCCCTTGTAGAATTACCTGTCCTCTTTTCCTAATCTCGTTACCTAATTCCCTTGCAGGCGCATTTGTCCTCTATTCCTTATATCGTCACCTATACCCCCTGCAGGCGATTTCTTCTCTTCTCCAAATATCTTCACTTAAATCCCTTGAGGTATTATTTGGCATTTTCTACTAATTTATTTCCCTTAATCCCTTACGCACGTATTTGTCCTCCTCTTTTATTATCATCTAATTCCCCTGCAGAAGCATTTGTCCTACTCTCTTGCAGATATAAATGTCTTCTCCTAATATCATCACCTACATCTCTTGCAAGGGCATTTATCTTCTTCTAATAAACTCGTCACCTGAATTCCTTGCAGATATCTGTGTCCTCTTCTCCTAATATCGTGATTTAAATTCTAAATCCATTGCAGAAGTATTTGTCCTCTTCTGCTAAACTCTTCATCCAAATCTCTTTCAGACTCATTTATCCTCTTGTCCTATTCTCGTCACCTATATCCCTTGCAGACGCCTTTGTACTCTTCTAGTGTTCTCGTAACCAAAACCCATTACCAGCGCATTTGTCCTCTTCCGATAAACTCGTCACCTAAATCCTTTGCAGGCGAATTTGTCCTTTTCTTCCCATCTCGTTAACTAAATCCCTTGCAGAGGTATTTATTCTCCTCTCCAATCTCGTCACGCAAAGCTGATCGAGGCTTCAATCCTGGGCAGAATCTCTTTCATCAAAGCTTTCACTCCATAAAGCAAAAAACTGGTAATGGAGTAATTCGGAGGCGAGAAAAATCTTTTATTTGTCAAAAATGTTGTTATGTTAAAACTTTGAAAATAAATGATTTGATCTTCTCGAAATAGGGTAATTTCTGTGACTTGTTTTTTTAAATTTGAAGAGAAAACCAACGAAGGCAGAAGCTATGGCAATTCTGGAATCCCCATAGACGTGGCTAATGGCGCACTAGCTCCGTCTCTACGATGGAATTTTTGTATCCGCTCCCGTCGGGATTGAACTCGACACCTTGGCGTTGGAAATCTAACCTCTTAACCACTGACAAACAAGGGCTCCTCACAACGGGGAAATAAAGAGCTCTCTCAGACTGGCAGTCAGGATATCGGGATTTTATTGTTATTGTTTCACGTCCAACAATATTCTCAATATTGATAGAGAGGAAAGAACACTCTTGTAATCCAAAGACGACATGTTTAGTTTAGAACAAGAGGGAATGTCCTTCCGATGACCTGCGACGTTTTGTGATAAGATGATAAATGGTTATTGCCTTGATGGTTTCCCATGGTTCAAATCACTTACAAGTGCCTTTGAATGGCTAAATGGCTAAATGAGGCTTCATCCACTAGATGGCGCCACCCAGCGCCAAATCCGGTGGCAAGTTTTAAATCTCTAGGGTGAATAACAATATGTCCCATGGCCATATGGGTCATTTCATCGCTCTAAATGGCTACAATTGAACTTTACTCCTTTGAAAAAAAGCGACGCCTAGACCTGGCGCTTTGCCGCAGGAAAGTTATAATGAAATAGAAAAATAAGAAAAAAAAAACTGTAGAAAAATGGGGCAAGTGGAGTACCATTGCTGACAAAATAAACGCTGATGTCAAACTTAACGGCCACTTCACGTCAATAGCCGCCAAAAGTGAAGAGCCCGTCCCTCACCTTTGAACTAATAGCGTTAATCCTAATATTCTTATAAACTCTAACGGATTACTTTAGTTCGAAAAGGAGCTTCAAATGAGTCGTTCTTTTGAGCAGGATCCGTCGGAATGCCACCGAAAACTGCATTGAACGTACACTCGAAGGCCCCCTCCCGACAGATCCCTTGGACTACGGTGAAAATCGTAATGAACTTGAAAGGTTCAATTCTCTGAATCCACCTCTCTTTTGGTCATTCCGTCGATTTGGCTTAAAACCATCACTGTATAAATAGTCAAAATTATAGTAAAATAGCCAATAAATTTAGCTGTCCCACCCTATGTACTGCATATGTTAGCATGTAATAAAATCCACCGTTAAAAATGTACTCTATTTTTCTTTACATTAAATGATAACATTAAGTTTTATTTATTAAATATATCAAATTATGTACATACAAAATTGAAAAACGACCTAAAATCAATTAATAAACTAATAAAAAGCAGAAATTGACAAATACACTATATATGCACAAGTAATTAGGCCATAAATGGACTAAAGAAAGAACGTATCGTTATCGGTTGTTCATTCATTTCTGACGAGTGATCCTATTTAATATCTCATTATCGATGATTGCCAGCCACCTTGATAGCTTTTCTCCATTATCTCGATATCTTGAGAGAACCTCTCTATATCTTTTCTATTCACATTGCGAACGTACTACAGAAAAAAATAGGGCTGTGCATTTAGGTGACATGCGGCAACCCAGGGCATGAAAGCAGTTGAAGACTTTTGACATCAGGTCTTTGTAGTTGTTCGCTTTACGATTGTCCCACATTTCATAAACGATATCTTGAGATACATACCAAGCTTCACTGATTTTATGCAATCATTTTGTCTTCAAGTTCCAAGGAACTTAGGCTATTTCTCTCTTGTGCCCCACGAAGACACCTGCTTTGAGTTCTGCATTAGAAAATCAGGAAAACATGGATCTAATGTATTGAAAAGCTCCGCCTCCCCCTTTCAAATCCCTCTCAAAATGATTTATGAGACTTTGTTTAATATATAGAGGTGGTCCCAAGCTTTGTAATAGACGTCAACCCACACTACCATAATGTTCGTGTATCACTCAGTGCGCAAATAAACATGGGTATTTAGTGAAGTATTCTTGAAAATCGACCAAAAAACCGATCAGCCTGGAATCATCCTAAACATCCTGTCTTTCGCAGTTCATTTATATAAGTTTAACGCCATTATATTATTTCATTTGAGCTAAATGCCAACTGTTACAGATGGATGAGGGCTTCCGTAGTGTAAAAGAATATCTGTTTAAGTTACGAGCATAATTATTGATAAATATACGCCGCTCGGATGATACACGTTCCAGATTGCTGCTAACAAGCTATTAATGACTGTGTATTAGCAGAATGACTTCAATTTCTATGAATTGAGAAAATTCTTCATGCCATTCCGTGTACGTAGTGGGTATCTTGATGAGAGATTCCCCTCTAATTCGTCTAAGATCCTCTCAGATGAGGGAGCCTCACTTTCTTTAACTCACCTAAACATAGAGAAGTAAATGACAACTTTATTGTGAAAATAAGAACTATAAATAAACATTATAGTATGTTGTTGTATATCTTTGATGGATAATACAATGAACCTCGGTTTTTAAGTCATAGTACTGAAGGCCCTTTGCTGTATACTACTGGGCCATTTCTGATGGTATGCTCAGATACTGAAGGGGTTGGCGACCATTTACTTTTCTGTTCACATGTATATCTAAAGTGTAAAAAATGCAGGAAGAAAAAAAGGCATGGAGAAAAAGAAAGAAGCGTAGGGTGTTAACGAGATTCAAATGACTGACTTCACATCGCTGAGACCGGTGGATGGCGCTCGAACCACTCGGCTCTCCCTCAATTCAAGAAACTTAATTGAAACCAGAATTATGAACCGCCGGCTTCCCAATACCCTCGCCCAAAATCTTCTACCATACAGAGATATCAATCACCAAATCAATTTTGTGGTTTTCTGCTTATTCGAGGCACCAAAAATGTCGGAACCTGGATTTTTTTTATACCTATGTGTATGTCTATGGATATGTTGATGTACATTAACATGCATGTGTCCAATGCAGCTGTAACTCAAAATAAAAGTAAAAGCTTCCCTTTGTCTTTTTTGAAAAATCTAAAATGGCGATGCTATCAAAATGTATGAAATTGTGGTATCAGTAACAAGTATGTTACAGTCAAAATGTCTACATAAGACACATTTTATTTGTTGATTAGTATGAGATTCTATGTCAACATGATCTGATAATGGCGAAAACACATAACTATACTGTGGAGAAAAGTCTGATACTCAGTGTGCACGAGGAAGGTCTCGGCGGTCGACAAATCGCCCGGAGGGTCAGTGGATCACGTTCAAGTGTTGCAGAAATGTTGAAGAGGATCCTCAAAAATGGAACATCCAAGAGTGACCTCGTTCTGGACGATCTAGAATCAGTTCGCAACGTGATGAAAGGTTTTGCGTCGCATGAGCCTTCGGGATCGCAAGAAATCCGCAGTCCAGCTGCAACATGAATGGACAGCGGTAAACCAGTTCAATATATCTGTAACAATAGTCCATCTTGGATGGCTTGTACAAGGACTGATACCATGAAAATTCTGCCAAAAGCCGCTGACCCGCCTTCGGCAGAAGCGACTGACTTGGGCACGTGCTCACCGCAACTAGACGTTGCGTCAGTGAGGACGTGTCTTGTGATCCGACGAATCCAAGTTCAAGTTGTTTTCGAAACCAGGCAACGTTAGAGTCCTCAGGAGGCCAGGGTACCAATGGAATCGAAAAAGAATTGCGCAAACAGTAAAACATGGTGGACGCTCTGTAATAGTATAGGTCTACATGTTAAGTACAGGGGTGGGTCGTTTCACACTTTGTGATGGCACTATGAATTCATAGAAGTATCAGGCTGTTCTGAGAGATTACATGCTACCCTTCGTCCAAAACTCCTCCCGGAATATGATTTTCGAGCAAGACAATGCACCATCTCACTAATATGCCTCCCACATACTGTTGTTCCAGGACAACAATATCACCTCAGTCCATGGATATGAATCCCATGGAAAACCTCTGGCAGGACCTGAAAGAGGTCATAAGACGTCGTCAGCCACCCAACAATAAACAACTGAAGGCCGTCATCACGGAGGAGTGTGCCAGCTTCAGACTCTTTAGGTGTCGCACCCTCATGGATAATATGTCTTGAAGAATGAATGTTCTCATCACTGCCAAGGTGCTCCTGAGACGCTACTAAGCTTCTTGTATCAGTTTGGTGTTGCTGTTATTTTCTTAGAGCTTCATCTGCTTATCTTTTATATGTCGCTGATGTTACATGTTTTGGCAATTTTTTTATTTTTTTTTATTCTTACATATTTTTTGAGACATATATAACTTATTGTTATTTATTCTTCTTTATTTCACTGTTATATTCATATGGTAAGGAAAATAAATACTGTACACCCTGCTTTTATCTAATTTTCCCAACATTTGGCCACTGCTGTCTAAGCATATAAACGGAACAATTTAGCATACTCCTTTCCAACTGGTATCAAATTAACATATTGCTTCCTGCTGGACTTAGCAAGTCATCATTAGGATTAATCGCTTTCCCACAAAGTGGGGAATAACCTACCCCCATTTATGCTCTATTAAGTAAAAGGCCACCGATTATTTTATCTACTCTCAAAGGCGCCTCATAGTGATGGGGCATTGTATATGTACCGTAGCATCTCGGGATGATCCCTGGGCATAAAGCCACAAGTAAGCGCCCTCACAAACGTCTCCACGCACACCTATCA